>JAWHQI010000370.1:1200000-1800000 GCA_033032865.1 Dactylorhiza incarnata | reverse complement strand
AACCGATCTTTTTGAAAGGGAGAAAAGAGCTCTCCAGGTCCATTCCAAAATGGGGAAAAAGCCAGTTTTAAACCGACCGTTTTAAAACGGTAGCAGTTCGGATGTTGCCAAATGCTCAAAGTCCGGCCCGGTTAGAATGGAATGGAGGCAAAACGGAATGTCAAACAGAGCCTAAATCGGAGAAGGCTCGCTTATTTCCGATTCAACCTCGTCGTAAAATAATAAGGGTAAGTGACAATCCATTGTTTAAGTCTATGTTAGATATCCTCTCCATCGTATAAATATTATTAATGAGTGTTCATCGTAACCCTGAGAGCGAGGAGAAATTTAACTGTGGAATTCTGTATAATCTAGAAAAATCATGCCGCCTACAAGCGTCGTAACACCGAGGTAAGAAATTCGACTCATCTTGGCTAGACTCACCACCTAATATAATTGCATTGTCTAAGTTGCGTAAGAATGCACGTGTAATTTAATTATTCAACTTATAGTTGCAAGTTACTAGATAAATTTACCACAGATTACATAAATAATTTAATAACACATAATCTATTAATGCATGATACAATCAAGTAATTTATTAAGATATGACTTACAAAATGAAACATGAATACCTATATTCTACAACAAGAATAGACATGATAAAGAATGTAGAATACAACTAGGCGACAAATAAAAGATTAAATTACATAATAAGTCTCAGACTAGTGTCCTCATACTCAGATGTCCAGTAGCCCATATGAGCCTCAGACATGGGGTTGACAACCCACATTTTCAGACCTAAAAATAATCAGATGCGAGTCTGTGTTCCACCCAAGGGACACAACAGTTCAGGGCACTTTCGGGTCATCATTTGGACTCCATAATCAGGATGTGCTTAACAAGCCATAAAACATAAAGTTAATAAGGGGAACATAAAATTTAAACACCCCAACTTTAGAAAGAATTCGGGACACTAAAATCATTATATACAAGAATTGAAGATAATGAGACATAACTCATAATGTGACATATACAACAATTAAACGTATGAAACTGTAGTTAGTTTATTCAGAAGCATGCATAATTACTCAAAAATTCATATTTTTATATACAAACAAACTTTTAAATTATGTATTTTTAGTGTTACTGAGGGAGTAGTCTTTCTTACTCACCAATTAGGCTGACCCGTCTTCGGACATTTCTTTTCAGGGGTCACTGGTGGGGAGTTACGCCTAGGATAAGCGATCGCGGTTCTCCACCTTTGTTTGGTTTCCCTTCAGTTATTTTTCATTCCAGCTGTTGTACTACTTATTTATGAACTCAATGTAATTGAACTATCTAAAGATTTCAATGTATCAGAATAATGTCTAAGTTTTAAGTGTTTCAAATTTATGGTTCTTTTCAATTCTAATTGACTCTGTGAATTAATATTTGAGGTACCTTTTTTTACCCATAGCTTCATACTTTACTTCCGCTGTAAGTTTCAGCTATTACTTTTATTTTATCCTGCTATGCACCAGTTCTATTACCGTTGCTTAGTTTGCTTCATATCACAAGTGTCGTTCGGGCTTATGAATTGATGTTAAACTAGGTAGGGGTGTTACACACACTCTCTCCCGTCCTTCTCACTTTCTTTCCTTCCTCTCTTTCCCCTAGTGTAGACAACGTACAATGTGTTGTTTTATTAGGTCTCTTTCTCTCATGTCAAAACAATTGTGCCCCTTCAGTAGTTGTATAGCCATAAAATATATAATAACTATTTCCAATTCATCTATATAAAATATAAATTCTTCTTGAACTATAGAAAAAGTCTTTTTGAACTAAAATGGTTTCTCTTTGTGCATATTCGTACATCTAATTAAAAAAAATTCTATGTTTCATATGGAGTCCTATATGTTGGATGACCTAGAGTAGAAGAGAAGTTGAACAGAAATTTGTTTGCTCAACTCAAATAATCATTTTTCACGTAGAATATACACCCTTCATTTCAGAATCACAATCTTGCCTAAATCCAAGCATTGAATCATATGTGCAATCTGAAAGTGAAGATGAAGATACCAAATTAAAGTTTGCTCAAGAATGGTTGTTTTTTCTACAATACCCATTTTATGGCATTGCTGAGAATAAACTTGCACACTTTTCTAAGAAACAATATTAAAATCCTAGATATACTAATAAATGTTGATCTAGATAATCTACCTTGCATGGATACTTAAAAAAATGCTCTGTGCTTCGGCTTGGAGGCGTATCGGATACGGGCAACGCCCGGAAACGCGTTTCTGAAACTCTAGGAAACGTAATTTTAATTATTAAAAAAAATTAAACCGTGCGGGATACGCGATTTCCGTGCGCTAGTTATCCCGTGCACTAGTTATTCCCGTGTCTTATCTTCTTTAGGTTTACGTTATCCCTCTCCCTGCTCCGTGCGCTCGTTATCCCTCTCCCTGCTTCGTGCGCCACCTGCCAGGTTCCTATCTCTCGCTAGGTTCCGATCTCTCGCCAGGTTTATGTTAGTTGTTTCATAGAAAATTATTTGTGTTTACATTATTTAGAACTTATCATTGAGATTATTTGTTGTTTAAATTAGGTCTTATCTTGCATAACATGGATTCAAGTAGCGGTGCCGGTGTTACTGAAAAATGACGAAAAGCCTTTTTGGAAATATATGACAAGAGGGAACAAGTTAACTGAAGTAGGTGGAAGTACAAGTTGCACATGTAATTTTTGTGGTAAGCCTTACAAAAGTAGCATTTATTGAGGATCAAGAGTAGCGGAATCGGAGCATGTAACAAGGTTCCGACTTCCACGTACAAGGACATGGTGAAGGAAGATAAAGATGCTCAAGAGCTTATTGAGCGACGACTTCCAAAGTTTATACCGGTGGCTCCAAGTACTTCAAGTGGAGTTGGAAGTGTTGGAAGTGTTGGTGATAAGCGGAGAAGAAAAGATGATCCAAGCGGCAATGGAAAGAATCCAATTTCTAGTGCATTCAATAATGAAGATAGAGCTCATTTGGATGCTTTAATTGCTAGGGCATTTTATTCGGCGGGGTTGCCTTTCAATTTGGCAAGAAATCCTTATTGGAGAGAATCATATTCTTTTGCTGCTAGTCATAACCTTGCAGGATATATACCACCCGGATATAATTCACTAAGAACCACCTTGTTGTTGAAGGAGAAGATATAAATTGAAAAAAGATTAGCTCCCATTCGAGGGATGTGGGTAGAGAAAGGAAACATATTGTAAGCGACGGATTGAGAAATCCACAAAGAAGACCACTCATTAATTTTATGGTAATAATTGATTCAAAAGCAATGTTCTTGAAGGCGGTTAATTGTGAAGGTCAAACTAAAGACAAGTATTTTATTGCCTCTTTGATCAAAGAGGTAATTTTAGAAATCGGATATGAAAAGGTTGTTCAAGTTATAACGGATAAAAAAAATGGCAGCCCGGTGCACAAAGCATTCCCTCACAGCGAGGGTCCGAGGAAGGGTCCCACCACAAGGGTGAAATGTAGGCAAACCTTACCCTGCATTTCTGCAAGAGGCTGCTTCCAGGACTCGAACCCGTGACCTCAAGGTCACTCGACAACACCTTAACCGGCGCGCCAAGGTTCAAGTTATAACGGATAATGCGGCAAATTGCAAGGGGGCGGGCCAACTCTAATTGAGAGTGAGTTTCCATTAAATTTTTGGACTCCTTGTGTGGTGCACACTCTCAATATAGCTTTGAAGAACATATGTGCCACTAAGAATTCGGAGAATAATGCGGTTACGTATGAAGAATGTTCGTGGATTACTCATATTGGTGATGATGTCATGTTCATTAAGAACTATATAATGAATCATTCCATGAGATTAGCTATGTTTAATGAGTTTGTGAGCTTAAAATTATTATCCATTGCCGAAACTCGTTTTTCATCAATGATCATCATGTTAAAACGATTCAAACTTATAAAGAATGGACTCCAAAGAATGGTTATTAGTGATCATTGACTTTTATATCGTGACGATGATATGGAAAAAGCGAGACATGTGAAAGAGAAAGTGTTGGATGATGATTGGTGAGATTCCATTGAGCACCGCTCCTATATATGACATGATTCGCTTTTGCGATACAGATAAGCTTTGTCTTCATCTTGTATATGATATGTGGGACACAATGATTGAGGGTGAGGAAGGCTATCTACTCTCACGAGAGGAAAAGAGAAGATGTTTTTGAGGTAGTACATGCTATCCTTGTGGATCGTTGGAACAAGAATAACACTCCGCTTCATTGTTTTGCGCATTCCTTGAATCCAAGGTACTTATCTTTTTAATTATAAATTTATATTTTGTCTTTTGTATGATTGATTTTTAACTTCATATTTTTTTTTTAATTTCACTAGGTATTATAGTGAAAAATGGCTAGCAGAGGATCAAAATAGAGTTGCTTCGCATAAAGATCCGACAGTTAACAAGGAAATGATTAAATGCTTGAAAAAGTATTTTCAAAGCTTAATGGAACGCAATGTGGTCGCCAAAGAGTATGCGGAGTTCATTGATAAATCAGGAGATTTTAACAATTATGATTCAATTCAAATCGTTATCTCTTAGATTCAAAGACTTGGTGAATAAATCATGGATCGTCGTCCCCCTCACTTCAAACCATTGCATTGAAGTTAATTTATTTCATGCGCCGAGAGAAATTGGAGTATTTACTCCTTTATCCATTCAATGAAGATGAATAGAATGACACCGCAACGTGCGGAAGATTTAATAAGCATCCACAACAATCTTCGACTTCTTTCTAGAAGAGATCAAAAGTACAATGAAGGAGAGTCTATGTTGTGGGATATTGTGGGCGATGACTTTGAGTCATTCGAAGATGTAGGTACACTTGAGATAGCTTATCTATCGCTTGATGAACCAAGGTTGGAGCTCTCGATTATTGAAGAAGATGATGAAGTCGATATTATTGGAGAGAATTTTTAATTTTTGAACTTGATATTTTGCATGTGAATGTAACGAAACAATAGTCAATTGATGTAATGATGTGGACATGTGATATTGTTTTTATGATGTTTGTTTCCTTAAATCTTCTCTATATTTAATTATTTATACATGTTTATGTGAAGAGTTTGATGGTCATCATTACATATTATGTGAAGAGTTTGTTTTTGTGAAGAGTTTGATGGTCATCATTACATATTATTGAATGTAGTGATTGAGATGGTATCTTAGTTTGTTAGTTGTATTTTTTATATTAATTAATACTTGTATTAATATACAACAACAACAACAGAACCCATACTTGTATTAATATAATAAAATAAAAATAAATAACATTTCCTGTGTCCATATTTTTTTTAAAACACGTTTCCCGCATCCGTTTCGTATCGTATCCCGTTTCCGTCCCCGTGCAACGTAGAAGATAATATGTAAAGATTTTACTAGACCAACCTACATAGGCCTAGTTTCAAAAACTCTTTTGGGTCCGCACAGTAATTGGTTCGCTTAATGTTTTGATCCACAATGCCAAGAAGTTCTTCCATTTTTAAGAAATTTGTCTTTGGGAAGAGCCTTGGTAAGGATGTCTGCTGTTTGGACAATACTCATTGGACAATACATGAGTTCTACTTCATCATCTTCATTTGCTTCACGAATGAAACGATACTTAGTAGCAATTTGGCATGTACGATTATGAAAAACTGGATACTTTCCCATTGCAATTACCGATTTGTTGTCACAAACCAATTATGTTGCATCTTCTTGTTTCCTCTCAACATTTTCAAGAGTTCTTCTCAACCCAATCACTTGAGAGGTAGCCATACTAGCTGAAACACATTCAGCTTCTACTGAGGATTGAGTGACTGATTATTGTTTCTTTAATGCCCAAGAAAATGCACTAGAACCAAGTAAAAATATGTAATCGAAAGTACTTTTCATATCATCTAAACATCTGAATCCAATTACTGATGCAATAGCCTTCTAAATTCATTTGAGAGCATTTCCAATATTTGATGCAAAAATTGATTGTACCTTTGATTTATTTCAACATTCCTTTTACCGCACTAAAATGAACTTCACTTCGGCTATTCATGAACCTTGTCAATAAACTTGAAGCAAACACAATATCCGACTTTGTTATCGTAAGATACAGTAGGTTTCCAATCATACTTATATACAATGTCTCCTCCATTTTCTCTGAAATTGTCCATACAAAACTTCTTCAAAATATATTCAACCTATTTCTTTTGAAAAATAAACACTATCGTTTCCTTAGAAAATTTCTATAAGAAGAAAATGGTGAAGTCCTCCATATCATTCATTTCATAAATTTTCATCATTTCATTCTTGAACTTATTTATCAACTTCTCATATTTCCACAAAATAGTAAAACATATGCGTATAAAACAACAATAATAGTACAGTTACCTTGGGTTTTCACTTATAAAAATAAGTACAATTTTGCCCTTGTTGAATCCTTGAGAGTTGAAGTATCCATCAATTTGACTATGCCAAGCTCTCGAAGCTTGTTTTAGTCCAAACTGTTGACTTTTTCTGTCTCCTTTTATCATGAAATCTTGTGGTTGTTCAACAAATATTTCCTCTTCCAGCTCTTCATTTAAAATAGCTGCTTTCACACCAAGTTGATATAATTTCCATCCTTGTTGAGTTGTTAATGCAGTGAGCATCCAAGTTGTGTCCAAATGAGCAACCGACGCAAAAGTTTCTTGAAAATCAACTCGGAGATGATGTGTATACCCCCTTGCAACTAGTTTTGTTTTGTTTTTATTTTTCCTTTAAAAGAACCATCCTCATTTAACTTTACCTTATAAATCTACTTCACACCAACAACTTCCTTGTGGATTGGTCTCTCAATCAGCTCCCATATTTTATTCTTCACAATGACATATTTCTTCTTGCATTGAATCTAAAGATGAAGCATTTGAGGATGGTAGATGTTATGAGTCCACAATCCATTATCTGTTAATTTTATGCATTTTTATAAGTTGTTGTATGTTGGGTTTTCAGAGTTGTGTATGCTGGGTTTTTATTTTATGTTTGTATTGCCGTATGTCACCCCTTTATTTTATGTTCGTATCGACGCATGTCGCACGAAGGGGAGCCTTGGCGCACCAGTTGAGGTGTTGTCGTGTGACTTTGAGGTCACATGTTCGAGTTCTGGAACCAGCCTCTTGCAAAAATGCAGGGTAAGGTTTGCCTACAATTCACCCTTGTGGTGGGACCCTTCCCCAGACCCTCGCTGCAGGGGGATGCTTTGTGCACTAGTCTGGCCTTTTTTTTTATTCGACGCATGTCGCACATTTATTTTAGTTCATGTCATGTATCCTCTATTTAAGCACTTATACGGTCATGACGTGATGTAAGCAATGAATAAATCTTTGTTTTCCTTCTTAGTTTCCCCTGTCTTCTCTTCCACCTCAAGCTAGGATTTAGGGATGAGCAAAATCTTCCCCCTTCTTCCACCCACTTTGGTTGAGCTCGACTTCCTCTTCTCCTCTCTTTAGGTTGATCTCTCCCTTGTATCTCCCCCAGGGTAAGTTCGTAACAACTTGATATCAGAGCTGCTCAATCCTCTTTCACATTTCACTGTCTCACACGCTTGAGTCCTTGTTTCAAGCATCCATTGAACATAGGAAACTACTGCAGCGCCTCTCCATCATCGAACCAACACTTATCCCTATGCTTTCCATCCAGAGCACATTTGAGTCTAGCGATTCCCAGCACATCCCCACCGAAATCTTTTGGTCGGGGTCGATTGGTCCTAGTTCTACCCAAACGAGATGTCGATCTTAACACGGTCTTCTTGGGAATCATCAATTTCCCCCTTTTTTCCCGTCGACAAGCAACAACGAGACCTCATCTCTGTCGACAATCGCTCAATCGTTGGGTTCAAGTCGCATATAACTGCAATCAAGTCAATTCCATGGCGAGGGGTGCACAAGAGCAGGCACCGTGGAGAGCAAAGTCCACACTTGAGCGAGAGAACTTTATATAATAGTATAAGATATACGTATTAAAAATTCAAGAGACTGTAATATCCTATAGCACGGGTAGAAACACATTCAAATGAAGAATAAACTATAGATGCGGGAAATTCTAATATCACCCTCTTTCTAATATTGAAATGAAGAGAATTTGAAGTCACTATGATTATTATGGAATTAAGTCATCGAGAAAAAGAAACAGAGTAAACTGTTTCATCATCACCACCATCCTAAATGGAGCTTGGAATGCTCGGTGAGTAAGTACATGGAAATTAAAGGAATGATAAAATTTTATGTTCTGAAAAATAATAATTCTAGATCCTGTTATTGGTCGCTACAAATTGAAATCATCTTATGCACCATTAGGATGATGGATTTGACTGATCCAAAGCTCTCACATAGAGAAAATTATGAAAAATAAGAGATAAAATAGGTAGCCATAACTCAAAATTCATGGAGATAATTTTGTTATGTCTTTTGAACATTTTATCAAACAACTTGTGAGCATTTTAGAAAAAACAAATTATCCTCAACAGGAGAAGATGAAGGCGATTACCTTCAAGTAAGAATATGCATGAAAAAAATTCATCGGGCTAACAACAAGACTGTAAGGGAATTCAACTTGAGAGTTCAAATCACATTTCTTTCCATTACTAAGGAAAAGAGGAGTGTAGGGAGAAGAACACAGAGGCCGAACCTATTGGAGGTGTAGTCAATTCGCTGAGGAAGATCTGGACCAAAAATCTGAGAACCAATCACCTGCAAATGAAAGCAATGGTCGATCATGAGGAGGGCTTGGATTCAAAGGAGGAGGGAGAAGCGTGTGCGAATGAAATGCAGAGCTTGAGGTCCGAGAGGCTGAGCCACTCCGATCTAGAGTCGCTGAGAGCCAATGACCTGCAAAAAAAAAAACGAAAAAGGAAATAGTAGGATGTATCTGCGATGCGCGGCGCGAAGAATCCCTTAGGGCACATGAGGAAGAAATGAAGGGATGTATCTGCATTCGCCGCCTCCGCCGGCTGCTGATGTTCCCCCCTCTTTCCACAATGGTCATCCTTCCGACGCTTCCGCTTTTTCTCTGGACCCCCGCTCTGTCGACCCCCCGCTCTACCGCCTCCGGCCATATCGCCACCTCCTCTACCGGCTCTTGCTCCGTCGGCCCCTGCTTTGCCTCTTCCACCGGCCACATCACCGCCTTTTCTACCGACTCGTGCTCCGACGGCCCCTGCTCTGCCGGGCCTTGCGCCGCCGATCCCGACAGATCCGTTCCTGCTGCTGGTCGTTGTTCCATCCGCCGCCGCCGCCTCTATTCGCTGACGCCATCGCCGCCGCTATTCGCTGACGCCGCCGCCGCCATTACGCGCTATCAGGTATTGTTCTGGCGGGAGATCAAGATGCCAGATGATCTGACCCTCCATGATGAATTCAAGCTTGAGGGCAAGCTCGATGTCGAGGACGGATGGAGTGTTACGGTTCCTCCGTCAGTTATCTTATTATTATTAAACATATTTATGTTGAGTCGAGTCATTGTATCGAGTCGTGTTGTATTGAGTCATAGTCGTCATTATTAGAGTCGCCGTCTTTTTATAATTATTGTCTACTGTTGTATTTACAGTTGTGCCATCCAGGGTCTTATGTATAAACCTTTTGTCATGTATGCAGAAATCAATCAATGAATGAGAAAGTTTCTTCCAAGTTTCCCTTCTAGGGTTTCCTCTCTTCCCCTAAAATTCTCTCTCCTTCCTCCACCCTTTTAGGGTTTCATCTTCTCTCTCTCGTCTCCTCCATCACTTCTAGGGTTAATACCCTTGTATCTCCGACTCCATCTCCATTTCCGATGCCATCAGGCAAACCACCAAACAAGCACGTAACAGTCACATCAATCATTCTCAGATACCCATGACTTCCGAGCCATTTTTCTCCAACGCTACACGCCTTCTACTTGTCGAGCACCACAACCTTTTGGCTCGTCCAGTTGCATGCCTTTCTTCAATCGAGCAATCTTTCTTCTTTTGTGTCGCCCACATCTAGCAATCTTGGACCAACACCTGCAGTCTCGAGCCCAACGCCACGATTTCTCACCCTCATGTCAAGAATCGAGTGACGACTCCTTTCACTGTTTCACATATCAATTACTTGATTAGCTCTTTATTGGATTAATTGATTTATTAATAAATTTGGTATGGATATGAATTTTGATGAGCAATGAAGTCTATGAGACATTGCGAATGATTTGTGAGGTATCAACAACATCGGCGACAACGACTCAAGTGATGTTGGCACTGCTCTACAAACTCTTAAACCTCGCCCGAGTGGGGGCCCGTTAGAGATCGGGGGATCAACGGAAAGATGAACAAAGTGTGCCCACCACTCTTTATCTGTCTAGCAACACCAATGTTGGCCCCCAAAGTCTCCATTCAATCGACTACTCTTTAGCCATAGATTACACCGATTTCGAACTCCGCGCCATTTGTCCCGCTGGCCACTCTCAAACCATTCCTTCCGGCGATTCCTCACCAACTGATGCTACGACTTTCGGACCCTCCAGTCTCCATCCCACACCATCCTCTCCAGACACAACTTCCACCGGCTCCGAGATCCGCGCCACTTGTTCCACCGATCATTCTCCATCAGTTTATTCCAGTGAATGTTACTCAACTCGCGCTGCCACTTACAATCACCGCAGTTCACATTCCGCCAGCTCCTCAGTCTCCCTCGATTGTACGCAACATCAGACACCCTTGCCCCGACTCCGGACATTCTGAAAGTCTCTTCCCCATAGGTAGTTCCACTCCAGATCTCCGTGGTCACTATTCTACAGGCAATCCCCAACCCACCTATCCCAGCGCATTTAAGCAACCTATATGCATACAATGACCCCCTGTCAGCATCACTATCGTTCGTGAAGGAACATGACAGAGGTTGCTCTCTCGATAAAGCATCCACACCAACAACCTGTTACAATGAGTTCTTTTGGTGAGAAATCAAGGAACCAAATAAATTGCCTTACAAGTTTATATACCCTTACTATGAGCTTGATGATAAGCTCAATGTGAAGGCGTGAGATGTTGCCCACTATCTATTATCGATTAATTTTATGTATGTTTTATTAAGTCATTATTCATAGTTGTTATATGCACATCTTTATTTTATGTTTGTGTCGGCGTATATTGCACCTCTATTTTATGTTTATGTCAATGCATGTCGCGCCTTTATTTTAGTTCATCTCATGTATCCTCTATTTAAGGGCCTCTTGGGTCATGAGATGAAGCAACAAATGAATCTTAGTTTTCTCTCTTAGTTTTCCCTCCTTTCTTCTCTTCCTCCTCAATCTAGGATTTAGAGTTGAGCAAGGCTCACCCACCTTCTCCCCTCTTAGGTTGAGCTTGACTCCCTCCTCTTCTCTTTTTAAGTTGAGCCTGACTCCCTTGTAATTCCGCCATGGGCAAACCCATAACAGTAGATCTACTCCTTCAACTTCATCGTTCCCATTTAGTGAATCCTTTTTCTTTTTATCAAGGCACATTGCAATATTATCAATTTTTCCTTGTTCTCAATTCCATGAAATAGTCTCATCAAACCTCACATCACGACTAACTATAATCTTCTCATCTTTCAAGTTGTAGAGACGATAACCCTTTGACGCACTTCTATAGCCGACAATGCTACATTTCTCGCTTGTTTCGTCAAATTTTTGTCTCTTTTCTTTTAGAATTTGAGCATAACAAACTACTCCCAAGGTTCTTAGATGATTGACTGCAAGTTTTCTTGCACTCCATTCTTCAAATGGTGTATTATCAATCATGGCTTTAGTTAGACACTTATTTAGTAAATACACAGCAACATAAACTGTTTTTGCCTAAAATATTTTAGGCAAATCTTTGGCATACAGTATATTTTTAGCCTTTCCATCATTGTTTGATTTCCTATCTTTTTGATACTCCATCTTGTTTGGAGCATATCCAACATTGTGTTTCCTACTAATACCTTCAGCTTCACATTACTTGTTGAACTCATGCACGTTGATGACTACAATGAGATAGTCTGATGCATCTTTCGTCGCATCCGGGTTGTCACCCCATTACTTTATTGTTCGTTTCTATGTATGTAATAGTTACGGTGTCGCATTTCCATACTGTTACATCTTCGTTATATTATTTTATGTCCGTGTCGCATTTTTATTTCTGGCTTGTTGGCTCGACCGACCAACAAAATATTAAATAGATAGATTCGGTAGCGCAGAAGGGTATGATATGCAACTAGGTTAACTAATTTTAATTGCATGAATTTTAAAACTATTAAAATATGAATTAATTCTAGAATAATCAATATTTATAATTTCAGAATTAATTCATTTGAGTTATTCAAAAGTCTTAAATACCTCATTGATTTTCACATCCCTCCCTTCTCTCAATGGAGTTATTCCCTATTTAACACCTACCCAAACCCCACGTTTCAGTCAGCCGGGAAAAAAACGAACCGATCGAGACTTTCCTTGTTCGCTCAGTTCTCCTTCAGCACTGCTTCCCCTCTTCGTTTCTCCCTGCCAGTTCTCCGATCGGCGACCAGCAAACCCTCTAAAGGGGCGGTCGATGTCTAGCAGGCCCCTCTTGACCCTTAAACGCTGAGCCTAATCCCTCCTGCAGATTCCTCTTTCGATTTCGCCATTTCCTCCAACCACTGAAGCTTCACCTGAATCTGTCGCTCCCTCCTGAGGGTCGGTCGACCTCTGGCTATGATCTCCCGGCCCTCCTTCGGCAACTGCGACAGGCCTGAGATTCTGTGTTCACGATATTCAGTACCTACTCATCTCCACCTTCCCTCATCCTACCTCCAACCCCTCATCCGACCTTCAGCCCCTCATCCGATCTTCAACCCCTCAACCGACCTCCATCCCCTCTGCCAATGAACTAAAGTGCTCTGAGCCACCACCCGACGAATCCCTCACTATTTCCACTTGACTTCTCCACTGTATTCCCAGTCGACCCATGATTTATTCCGCCAACCCCCCGAGTACACCCGGGCCTTTATTCCCACTATTTACCGAGTCAACCCCTTTACACTTGTGTTGCCCGGGCCCACACCAGGCATTTCCCCTCCTATCTGGAACCCACAACTCCACATTACACTTTTCAGTACATTAAATCACTGCAGGTAACAATCTCGCCCTCCCATGTAACTATTTTAAGTGATCAAATCTGAAGTGATTGCATATCATTCCTCTTTTGTTGTCATCATTTCTCGAATTTACTTTGTCTTGCAATAGTCAATTTTGTTTTTCTACGGTGTGTTAAATCCCGTTTTACTCTCTCGCTAAATGTTTAATTAACTAATGTAAGTTTAGATCTCCTATCGAGACTCTCAGGAATTTTCGAGCTGCTAAAAATATTAGTTAAGTTCTTACTTTTTTTCAAAATATTTTCCACTCTAGTTTACAATAGTTTGGTATTAGAGCTAGGTTGTTTCACTCCTAACGTGAATCGGATGATCCGATTTTTAAAGACTTGTTTCAAAAGAAATTTACAGTTAATTTTTTTTATTTTTTATTATGATCTTTGTTAAAAAATTTATTCAAACTCTTTTTAAAAAGTATTTTAAATTTAAATATTTTCTCTTAAAAACAAAATTTAACTCTATTTTTAGAATAAAGGGCATCCCGGTGCACAAAGCATCCCCGCGCAGCGAGGGTCCAGGGAAGGGTCCCACCACAAGGGTGAAATGTTGGCAAACCTTACCCTGCATTTTTGCAAGAGGCTACTTCCAGGATTCGAACCCGTGACCTCAAGGTCACACGTCAACACCTCAACCAGGGCGCCATGGCTCCCCTTCTTAAGTTTATTTTAGGATCTTTAAGTAAAAAAGGCAGCCCGATGCACAAAGCATTCCCGTGTAGCGAGGGCCCGGGGAAGGGTCCCACCATAAGGGTGAAATGTAGGCAAACCTTACTCTGCATCAATGGAAAGTCGAGTAAACCGTCTAGAAACAAGTGTCAATGACTTAATCCAACACATGAGGAACATCATGCAATTGGTTGAGACACTGACCAATAACATGGGAGATGTTTGATAAATCATGGATGGTTTAAGAACCACGGTTAACAATATGGAGGCTACTATCCATTTGGGCGGGAATCAAGCCCATCCCCGAGCAACCACCCAAATGCTAGGGAAGATGTACTCGTTCCCCAACATCCCGAGCCCCGAAATCAACTGTGATGGAATGAAGTTAGATATAGGAGATTTCGTGGAACGAGTGGAACCTGAAGAATGCTTAGATTAGTATGAGCATATGGAACAATTCATGGCATGGAAGCAAATGCTAGTTAATCGACAAGTCGAATATGCCACCCATAGGCTTAAAGGACCATCACTAGTCTGGTGGGTCCAACTATAGAGCACGTTTTCAGTCTAGGCTCGACATATGGGAGGATGATGATAAGAATGTGTATCTCTTCCTAAATGGGCTCCCTATGCTATTTGAGAGCAGTTGGAGCTTCATGATTTTAGAGACTTAGGTGAGGTATCCCGTTGGGCTCGACGTGTAGAATCATCACTACAATAGAAAGCTTCTAGCCCTAGACTATGGATAGGCTGCCTAATGTAATCTCTCAGGTTACTACACCGAAACCCCCCATGTTGAACCGTCCCATAGGATCCACTAGTGCCCTTACACCATTGCTTGTCTCATCTAAAGGCAAAGAGATTATTGGTTCCAGACCCAATCCTGGTGTGTTTCGTTGTTTTAAGTGTAGGGAGTCGGGACACAAAACCTCTGAGTGCCCTTGTAAACTGTTTGTAGACGTCATTGAGTTTGAGGATGGTCAGGAACCTGAATATGGAATATTTCTTAATGAGATCACGACTGACGAGGTAAGACAATAGATGAACCGCTAGATAAAAGCCTAGATGAACCCCTATAAAATCCTCTAGATAAACCTCTAAATGAACCCCTACAAAAACCCTAGATGAATCGAAGTAGAGGTTGAGGAAGGCAAGCCGACTTTTAGAATGTGTTCTCCAATATAGTTTACTCTCTATAGGATTTCGATTGAGGATGAGTGGTTAAGGCATAACATATTTCGTATCACCGCACGCATTCATGGACAATTTTTCTCCATCATAGATAACGGTAGTATGGAGAGTTGTGTCTCAACGGATGGTCGGAAAGTTAAAGTATAAAACACAACATTTAAGGTAGTCGTATAGTTTATCCTGGGGCACCAACATGATGACAATACCTATCACCCAACAATGCCTCGTAGAATTTTCTATAGGTGGAAATTATCATGTTTCTGTTTGGTGTCGCATCGTCACAATTGAGGCTTGTCATATCTTGTTAGGCAGACCATGGTAATATGATCAGTGTGTGATTCACCATGGTGCGAGGATTTCTCACACCTTTGAAAGGAGTGGGTGTAAGATTGTTCTTCTTTCTCAAAAGAACAGTCTTGTACCCTAACCGCCAGAGATGCCCTCGACCCCCTCCAAGAGTAGCATCTCACCTCCTATTTCTGCTCTCTTTCCCTTCAGCTCCATGCTTCTTTCTAGATTTCAGTTCCAGGAAGAAATGAAGGGTAGTGAGGTCATTTATATCTTAGCAGGATTGGAATCCTGATCAGATCCTATTGACATACTGTTGGAGATTGTATTATTCTAAAATATTTTTCTTATTTTTTGTATTTTTCCCTTGTCCGTATTTCATACTCCTATATATTAAGGAGTATTAGTATTGTAATGTTAAGGAATTCTAATTTGCAACATGGTATCAGAGCCGACTTAACCTTTGCCCCTTGGTCGCTCGTTCCGCTCCGCCCCACACCAGTGTCCTCGCTTTCTCCCGTCGATGTCGTGCTCGATCCCCGCGTCTCTCGCCGATCGCAGCGGATCCTTCCACTCGTATCTCCGTCCCAGCCGTCTCCTTCCGCCGATTCCAGCGGCCCCTTCTCGCTTGTCCCACCGATCCCAGCAGCTCCTTCTCACTCGTTACGCCATTTTGTGTCGATCGTCAACAGTGGACGACGCCAGACACATAAGGGTTTGATTCCCTTCGTTTCGGCGTCCAGTTCTCCTTCTTCATGAGGGGATGTTTTTTCCTCCTTCCTCTACCCGATTTGGTCTTCTTGGAGGGTTCCTTTGTCCGGATTAGCTTCATTTTCATCTTTTTCTCTGAGTGAAACCCTAATTCCGGGCTTCTATCCTCCAGTTCAACAAACCTTTGATTTATATTCTCGGTTTGCTATGTCTTGGAGTGTTCGGTCTTCGAATTCGTCCTCCGCCGGAGGCGTCTCTTTTACTCCAATGTCCTCTACGTGATCTGGATGTGTAAATCTTGATCACGACACCCCTCAAATTACCATAATGAAACTGGATCGCACCAACTATCTCCTATGGGCTCGCTCCATCACTCTTGCCTTGAAATGCCATTGTATGTATGGTTATGTCAGGGGCACCACTAAGGAGCCTGCTACAACATCGCCAAAGTGGTTACAATGGGAGTCTGAAAATACTTAGTGATGTCATGGCTTCTCAACTCTACGATGGAACCTTTTCCTCGCAACTATTTATTCCTAGATACTGCTATTGATATGTGGAAGTGGGTTGAAGTCACTTATTCCTTTCGAGGGAATGCCGCTCAGATATTTCAATTGCGGCGATAGATATTTCTTCTGAGATAGGGAGACCGTCCTCCTTCAGTCTACTACTTGGAATTTACCCAACTTTATCGGGAATATGATCACTTCTACTCGCTTACTCTTGTGGCTCCTGAAGACGAAGTGTTGGTTCGAGCTCGGGAAGAACGCACCGGATCTTCGAATTCCTTCATGGCTTGCATCGTGATTTCGATCCTATTAGTGTTCAGATTCTTGGGCGTTCTCCCCTCTAGGCCTGCAAACGAGTCGAGCTCGAGTCGAGCTCCTCAAAAAGAGCCGGCTCGAGCTCGAGCTAATTTTTTTGAGCTCGAGCTCGAGCTCGACGAGCTCGTTTTGAAAGGCTCGAGCTCGAGCTCGACTGGTTCGGGTCGAGCTCGGCTCGAGCTCGACGAGCTCGACTCGATTTATACAAAAAAAATAAAAAATGAGCATGGAATCTTTTATACAATTGAAACAAATTGTTAACTTTTCTTTTCCCCCTTAGCACGCATGTAGAACGCAGGACTCTTCCTTCTAGTGCTTAAATTATAAAAATAACTCCAAAACAAGGGGGAAACATGAAAGTCATAACTTCAATGGCTATCAAATGCAGGAAAGCCTGAAACATGTAAGAGACACTGCAGAACACATAAGAACGGTGGCATAACAAAACTTGTTAACTGATGACCTGTCTATGGGTGCATTCATCTCAGAGAATGTGTTCCTTATCATTACCTCTTCTCGAGCACAGCAGCTGCAGCAGCATTGGCAGCCTCTTATACAGGATTACAGGCTATGAAAATTTGACAGTTACAGCACTATAAAAATTTGACAGCACTATGAAAATTTGACCATTATGGCTCACAATTATCCAGTATTCCAGTTGACAGCAACATTTGACAGCACCAGAAACTTTAACAATTATGGCTCACAATTACAGCAATATAAAAAGCCAATCTAAGCATTACATAAATAAGCTTATAAAAGTAGTGCATAAATAAGTTGATCTGCAGGTTGTTAACAAAAGTTTCAAAACAGTCTAAAAATACGATCACAATTCACAACAGAGTACATAAGAATGGTAGGACCATTCGTAGAATCGTAGTTATAATTATCCTTTCAACGAGTCATCATCAACCGGAAGAAGTACTTGCACCGCCTTCTTCTCGCTCTGTAATGCAGGACGTAAATTTTAAAAATCATAATTAGAGAATTTTTCTTACAAAAATAATATCATAGTTGATTAGTTTACCTTTGTCTTCTTTTTAACCCCAAAACGCTTTCTCAACCAATCTCCGCCACACATAAGAACTTGAACTGTGTCTGTCAACGATGCACGATATTTATCAATAACTCCACTACCGACACTAAAAGTAGCCTCAGAAGCAACTGGAATTGCTAAAATATCCCTTGCCAATATCGATAAAATCTTGTACTTTAGAGCATGGACCCTCCACCATTCCAAAACATCAAAATTTCTGTCACCTCTAATTTGATCCTTTTCAATCATATAACAATTTTCGTCAAGATATATGTCAAGTTCAGATTTTTGAGGTTGAACTGATTCCACGAACTTCACATAATTAAAGTACTCGGACCAATCAGAATGAGTTTGAACATGTCTACTAGATTGACTTGAAATACTACTTCCTTCGATTTCCCCAATCTCCTCACCTTCAACCAAATGCTTTACGATGTGCATCACAATTTTGAAGATGTCTATGAAACTGAGTTGTTGGAGTGGTTTTTGATTTGGCAAATATTTTGTTGCAGTGATTGCAGGATATCCTTATTAAGCCATCTTTATCCTTACCTTCTGTAAATTCTGACCAAATGGATGACTTCTTCTGTCTTTTAGCCTTTTGTAGTACGTCTTCATTGCCCTCCTTCATTTCAGAACTTGTTGCAAGAGTATCCGCACTTGTTTTATTTCCCACTTCATCTGCAATTGAATCCATATTACCAATTACTCTTTCAACTTTCAACTACTTCCTCGTGACTCTGCATAATCGGACTAGTAGAATCTTCTACAGAGTCCATATCTAAAAAAATAAAATAAACAATTATCATTTATCCAGATTACCAATGAAAAATTACCCAGATTATCAATGAACTTGAAAAAGAGAATTGAGCTTGAAAAGAAATGACCCAGATTATCATTTATCCAATGAAAAATTACACTCACAGCAAAAAAATGAAAAATATACAATTTTTCCACTCACAGCAACAAAATTTTACAAGAACATACAATGAACCAGATTATCATTTATCCACTACAATTTTTGGGAGTTTAAGTAATTATGCCAATGTCACAAGTAAATCAGAATTACTGCAAGCATTATTACCAGAAACTTATACTGAGGAGTATTCACTAGCTTCCCAAGTTAGTCTGCTGTAGCGGTGCAGCGTGCAGCCTGTGATATTATAGAAAAAAATACACACTGTGATAGTAAATAAATATATAGCAGATAAACAAATGGTTTGAATTAGATGCAGTGGCAGAAAGGTAAGATGAAGGTAAAGGATTCACACCTGAGGTTTGAATTAGATGCTAGCCGGTTAGACCCTTCATGAAAGATCTAAAAAAATTACAACTCCAATGTTAAACCCCAGGGAATGAGCTAAAGGGGGAATATTTGGTATGTTCGCTCAAGAAGCTTCTTAACAAACCATAAAATCTAAAAAACAATGTTAAGATCTAGTTGGAGACAACAAAACTAAAATTTGCTACC
Source organism: Dactylorhiza incarnata (assembly GCA_033032865.1). Lineage (NCBI taxonomy): Eukaryota > Viridiplantae > Streptophyta > Magnoliopsida > Asparagales > Orchidaceae > Dactylorhiza > Dactylorhiza incarnata. The sequence goes on along the minus strand of JAWHQI010000370.1, from coordinate 1,780,664 downwards.
CATAAATTTCCTGTCAATAAAAAACAATGTTAAGATCTAATATTTGCATTCCTGAAATATATGATTTCCTGAGTATGCATAACATCTTGATTATCTTAGGAAGAGGAAACTGAAGAAGAGATAACAATGTTAAGATCTAGTTGGAGAGCAAAAGAGTTTTGGGGGTTTACGCACCTGAAATCTGAAGACAGCGACGGACGATTAGGCGTTCGCACAAAAGGCAGAGGAGAATAGGAGACTAGCGGCGGAAGTTAGAAATCCGGCGCTGGAGGCTCTGCCGCCCTGAAAGAATGAAACCCTAACAAAAAAAAAAGCGAAGGGGACGAGGAGCAGGAGCGGCAGAGATTTGGGAAATGAAGAGTGTCGGCGGGATAGGGGATGGGAATTAGGGATCACGGGTAGAGCCGAGGTATTTGGAAATTAGGGTCACGGGCAGGCCTAATCACGGGAAGAGGAAAAAAATATATAATATAAATATATTATTTAAAAAATATAATTAAAAAACGGCTCGCGAGCTCATGAACAAGACTTATCAGGCTCGAGCTCGGCTCGAAAGCAAGCTCGAGCTCGATATGCTCGAGCTCGAGTCGAGTTTTTTTTCGAGCCGGCTCGTCGAGCTTTCGAGCCGGCTCAGCTCAACTTGCAGGGCTACTCCCCTCCCCTCTCTACCGGAGTTTTACAGTTTTGTGCAACAAAAATTTGATCGTCGACAGACGTTACTTCCTGACTCTGGCTCAGTGGGTTCAACCCTTGTGGTTCAGTTTAGTCATGGTGGTCGTCCTAGCCGTGCCGCTAGACCAAAGTCCACAGAAAGATCATTTGGTTTGTGATTATCTTCTTCAAGCTTCACGACTTCCCTCCTCCATGAGGAGGTCCTACGCCTCGAGGAGGCCGTGATTATGACCGGTCTCATGGTCGTCTGTCTCCATCCCGCTCTGCGCATCTTTCGGACGCCATGGAGGACTCCTCTCCATAGTTGCTCTAATCCTACCGGTATTCCTCCTGCCCTTTCTGCTAAAGAAATACACACCTTTCGGCGCCTGATGCATGGTCCCCTGAAAGTGCACAGTGTGCCTCTGAGTATTCTCTAGAGGGGGGGGGGATGAATAGAGTTTTAAATATTTTCTATCCTATTTATGCACACACAATAAAAACACTAAGTGATTATGCAACCAGCAATACCAAAGACAGAATGAAGTATAAACAGAATGCTGAAAATATAAAATACAGAAAAACTAAAGTATGGACAACCACAGAAAGTCACACACAAAAACACATGAATTTTATAGAGGTTCCCCAAAATATGGGTACTCCTCTCTTCTACCTCCCTGGTAGGATTGCACGACTTGTGCCGAGTCTTTTGATAAGGAGACTCTTAAAATCACTGAGTCTTTTGATAAGGAGACTCTTAGAACTACTGAGTCTTTTGATAAAGAGACTCTTAGAACCACTGAATCCTTTGGAAGATGGATTAATAAAACTCTTTACAGTTGAAGGAAGATTGAGAAGAAAGGAGGAAGAAGAAAATAGAATTCTGTCTTTTAGAATTCTTCAGAAGCACTTCTGTAGCTTCTGTCTTTCACAGGATCTGAAATGATGAACCATTGCTTATGATTGTGATGATTGCAAGGGTTATTTGACTTGATCCTTTTCTGTAAGTACTTATTGTAAACAGCTGCTGTAAGATGAAGAAGAAGAAGCTGTTATCTTTTTCACTGTGCTGAAAGAAGACTTGTTCTTGACTTCTTGTCTTAGGGTTTGAGGAGGAAGAAGATGAACACCATATTCGACAGATAAGAATAATAATCAATACCCCGTCTTTCTTCTCCCCTTCAACATACTTATTCTGTATGATTGAGATTTCAAATCCTTTCTTCTTTTGGGCTGTCCTGATAAGGAATTCTTTTGGACACATAATTTTCCTTTCTTCTTTTGTTCCTGACCCGTCTATCAATTTTGAATACCTTCCAAGAATGATTTTGCTGTGCCCTGGAAAGCTCCATTCCATTCTTGACAATAAATGAGCCGTTGGAGAACTGTCTCTGGCCTTGTGGTCCTTCTGAAAAGGTCTGAAAAGGACACCGGAAAAAGCTTCCTTTTCTGACTGTATTCGTCGCTGCGTCGACTTCATCATTCTTCATGTTGACGCACCTCTGAGTTCTCATAGGAGTAGCTTCGAATTCCTTCTTAGTTTTGACTGAACCCAGATGTCGACGTTACGTCGATTCCTTATCGACATATCCGTCGAGTTGAAGACTTGGACTTGAGCTTTGACTTCTGCGTCGAATTGTAGTCGAAGTTGCGTCGACTTCTTGGATGGCTTCGACAAGCTCTACCTTCTGCGTCGAGTTCCTTTCGACGTTGCGTCGACTTGACTTATACTTCGACATGCTGAATAAGTTGCTTGGACTTCTAATCAGAGTTGCGTTGACATCAAGTTGAAGTTGTGTCGACTTTCATTCGGCGCAAGTCTTAACTTATTTTGTGATTGTCTTGACTTGGCCTTGACACTCTAAGGTGAGTGTGACATCCTAAGACATCTAATAACCAATTTACCCTTACTATACAATGAGGGTAATACTCCTAGGAAGTAAAATCACCTATAGATAATTTGTTAAGTTAAATCAAAAGGGGTTTTCCCAACATCCCCCTCCTGAGCCATTGAGTTCCTTCTCCTCTTATGCTCACTAAGGCCTTCCAGGTGCACATTCTGCTACCACTTGCCCCTCCTCTTAGTGGATCATTGACTCCAGAGCTACATACCACATGACTGGGTCTGCTATAGGTTTTGTGTCCTACACTCCTTTGTCTGATCGAGACAAAGTGAGCATTGTTGATGGATCCTTCTACCCTATTGCTGGGAAAGGATCCATACCCTGTTCTTCCCGTACTCTCCCTTTTGTTCTCCATGTTCTGAAGTTCACTCACAATCTTCGTTATATTAATCACTTGGCTAATTCTATGAACTATTTTGTGACTTTTTCCCTCGTCGTGTATCTTTCAGGACCTGAAGACGAGGTGGTGATTGGCTCTGGTAGATTGTGCGACGGCCTTTATGTGTTTGACCTCTCTGGCTCTACTACCTCCAGTCTTGTTGCCCCCACCAAAGGCTCTTCATGCAGATTTGTCTTCTGATTTGGATACCTGGCACTGTCTCCTAGGCCATCCGTCTTCTACTACTATGAAATCTGTGTTTCCTACTGTGTCAACTATTTTATTTAATGCTTTCCATTATGATGTGTGCGAACTCAGTAAACATCGACGAGCTTCTATTCCTAATGTTTCACCTCCTAGTATTATGTCTTTTGCCATTATTCGTACTGATGTTTGGGTCCCTTGCCTTGTTACTTCCATTTCTGGTTGTTATTGGTTCGTTAATTTTATAGACTGTGTTTCCCCCTTTTTAATACTTCTATAATATGATTGCTACTCAGTTCAATGCTACTATTGAAATCCTGCATAGCGATAATGAGTGTGAGTACATTGACTCTTAAGTTTGAAAGCTACCTCAGTGACCTGGGTATCATCCATCAAATCTTCTGTGTTTACAATTGTAATTCATATTATGTCAAGTCGTTCCGCATTTATGTGTATTTATCCCGGTTGAGGATATTTTTGTCTTTCTCTGTTTTATGGTTTCCCCTCACTCATGTATATGTATGAGTAAGGGTCCTTTGAGATAATTAATCAAGATATTATTACGATTCCACTGTTTCTACTTGGTATCAGAGGGATCCCGTCTTGCCCTTCCGCCGCTCGTCCTCTTCCATTCGATCGCTCCTTCCGCCGCTCGTTTGCTTCCGCCGCTCGTTTGCTTCCGCCACCATCGGTCTTTGCCTTTGTCGTTCCCGTATGATGCAGTGCGGCCCCTAGACGAGACAGTTGCTGAAGAAGACGCCGCCGCCGCCTTCTGATGAAGCCTCTGTTCTTCTGATGTTCTCCTGCGCCAAGTTCTGAAGAAGACGTCGGTTGGTGAAGCCTCTGCTCTTCCTACTGCCGCTGCCGCTGATTCCATCTGCGTCAAGATCCCGTCAAGATCCCATCTGCTGCCGCTGATTCCATCTGTGCTGACTGCTGCCGCTGATTCCATCTACCTCTGTTCTCCCTGCGTCAAGATCCCGCCTGCCTGCTGATGTCCAGATCCCGTCCAGATCCCGTCTGCCTGTAAGAGATCCAGATCGCTGTCGCCGCCTGATGTTGTCGCTGATCTCACTGCTGCTGATCCCTGTCCAGATCCCATCTGCCTAATGCCGCAGATTTGCCGATCCCTTTCCAGATCTTGTCTTTGTCAATATGGGTGACCCCGATTCCTCGGTATCTTCTCCGGGTGTGATCCAGCCTTAGATGAGTGACTCTCTGCGTCCTCATGGCCACTCCGATTCTTTGAAGATTACCACGGTTCCCTTGGATGACACGAATTACCTGGAATGGTCTCGCGCGGCTCAACATGTCATTCACAGCCAACAGATGTTTGGGTATATCGATGGCACGATCAAGGAGCCTCCGAAGACCGATCTCTCGTGGAAGCGTTGGGATTCTGACAATTCACTTGTGGTCTCATGGCTCCTACATTCCATGTCTCCCAAAGTCTATCGGAGCTATATGTTGATGGATTCTGCATCGGAGATCTGGACCCGTGCTCGGGAAACATACTCACAGATCCGTAGTTCCACTCAGGTGTATGAGCTTACTCGCCGTATTTTGGAATTGCAGCAAGGTCCGATGACCGTTTCATCATTTTTCTCTGAGTTTGAGCGTCTACACCAAGAGTTGGACTACTTTGCTCACTTCACTCCTGCGCGTACCACTGATGCTGTTCAGATAAAGCAAAATGAGGACCGTTTTCGTCTTCATGTTTTCTTGATGGGATTAAACATGGAATCCGATATGGTACGGACGCATATTCTTCACCGCTCTCCGCTTCCCTCCCTTCGTGAGGCCTTCAGTATGGTTCTGGGTGATGAAAACCGACGCAAGTCCCTCAGTGTTATGGCGCCTCCAGATCGTTCTGCCTTGACGAATGTTGGTCGCGGTCTTATTCCCACTCCCTGCTCTTCTGTGCCCACTTGTGACTACTGTGGTCGAAGGGACATTCTCGGGAGGTGTGTTTCAAGCTTCATCCTCATCTTGCTCCTCCTGGTCGTGGTTGGTCGTGGTGGTCAGAGACAGAGTGGTCATCGCTCTCATGATGCTGCCTACACTACCGATGTCTATGATGAGTTCCACAGTTCCCCTTTTGGATCTCTTACAGCTCAGGAAGTGGATGTTTTCCGTCGTCTGCTCTCCTCTCAGTTTGATCCTGGGACAGGCGGCTCTATTTCCATGGCGACTATTGCGATGCCCAGTGCTCATGCTGCCACTACCTCTTCCTCTGAATGGGTGCTTGACTCCGGCGCAACACATCATATGACTGGGTCCTCTTCAAGTTTCCTCTCTTACACCCCCTTGTTTGGTAAGGACAAGGTCATTTCTGCAAATGGATCTTTATCCTCTATTGCGGGCAAAGACAACATCTCCTGTTCCCCATCTATTTCTCTTCCTTCTGTTCTTCATGTTCCCTCTTTTCCTCGCAATTTGCTTTCCATCAGCAGCATTACTAGATCTCTGAACTGCTCTGTAATCTTTTTTCTTGATTCTTGTGTTTTTCAGGAACTGAGTATGAAGCGGAACATTGGCAGTGGTAGGAGTCGTGGCGGCTTGTACTACCTGGACCCAGATACCCTCTCAGGATCTTTCCTGTTCCGTCGCCACAACTGATGATGTTTGTCGTTGGCATCTGCGCCTAGGACATCCGTCTTCCACTTATCTACAAAAATTGTTTCCTGCATTTTTACCTTTTCTTCAAAATTTTAATTGTGATGTATGTGATGAGTCTAAACATGTGCGACATTCTTCTTCACATCTCTTTTCCCAGTACTGTTCCTTTTGATGTGATACATTCTGATGTGTGGGGGTCACCCCCTATTTTATCTTTAAATGGTTTTCGATGGTTTGTCACCTTTATTAACTGCTTCTCTCGTACTACATGGGTTTATCTTTTGAAGAAAAAAAAGTGAAGTTTTTTCTTACTCAATTCGATGCAAAAGTCAAATATTTCATAAAATGGTGCAAACTCAATTCAATGCTTCTATTCGTGTTCTTAGAAGTGATAATTGTGGGGAGTATGACGATTGTGGTGCCTTCGATTCTTATCTCACCACTCATGGTATTATCCACCAGAAAACGTGTCCACACATCTACTCAAAATGGTGTGGTCGAACGTAAAAATTGGCACCTCCTTGAGGTTGCTCGATGTCTTCTTTCCACCATGCACCTTCTTAAAACCTATTGGGGGGATGCAGTTCTCACTGCCGCTCATCTTATCAATCGCCTTCCTTCTCGTGTCCTTTCCTACGCTACTCCTCTAGCCCGTCTTTCCACTACCTATGTGGCTCATACTTCCCATTTCGAACCTCGCATCTTTGGGTGTGTTTGCTTTGTGCATATCCACCAACCCAGTCAGGACAAACTTGACCCTCGGGCTCTCCGTTGTGTCTTTCTTGGCTACTCTTCTACCACCAAAGGGTATCGTTGTTATCGCCCTCCGTCCCGACGTATGTTCTGTACCATGGACGTTACTTTCTGGGAGTAGGAATCTTATTTTTTGTCTTCGACTCATTCTCTTCGTCAGGGGGAGAGTGATTGTGATACAACTACTACTCTTATCCCTCTTCCTCTCCTTCCTTCCCTGACCTTCACTTTCCCACAGCTACCTACTCCGGTAGCTACTGCTTCTATCCAGGTACCTTTGATCTCCACCCCGATCTCTCCGCTTCCCCGCATATATCACCGTCATATAGGTACACAGGCTACTAGAGTTCCTCCACTGTCTGTGTCTACTTCGGACTCAGATTCTGATGATGCGGATATGCATATTCCTCTTGCATTGCTGAAAGGTAAAGCCACGAGTACGCAACACCCTATTTCTAACCATGTGCCTTATCAACATCTCACCTCGGCCCATCAGGCCTTTGTATCATCCCTTTCCTTGGTTGTTATTCCTAAATCGTTGCAGGAAGCCTTGCAGATGCCTGTATGGACACAGGTGATGCACGATGAGATGTCTGCCCTGGAAAAGAATCATACGTGGGAAGTCTCCTCTCTTCCTCTTGGGAAGAAAGCTATAGACTCACGGTGGGTCTTCACTGTTAAGCAAAACCAAGATGGTAAAGTGGAACAGTACAAAGCACGTCTGGTTGCTCAAGGATACACTCAGACGCAGGGAGTTGTTTACCAAGACTCCTTTGCTCCTGTTGCAAAGATGGACTCTATTCGGGTGTTATTATCCTGTGCGGCTTGCCTGGACTGGGATCTCTATCAACTGGATGTGAAGAACGCGTTCTTTCATGGTGATCTCGATGAAGAGGTGTACATGAAGTTTCCCCCTGGTTTTGTGAAGAAGGGGGCTGAAGGGCTTGTCTGCCGCTTAAATAAATCTTTATATGGCCTGAAGCAATCTCCCAGGGTCTGGTTCGGAAGGTTTCTCACAACTATGCTCAAGTTTGGGTACAAGCAAGCTCACTCCGATCATACCATGTTTATTCGGAGACGTGAACAGAAGTTAGTGGTTCTCATTGTCTACGTGGATGACATTATGATTACAAGAAATGACACAGAGGAGATTGCCAATCTTAAAACCCTCTTAGCTGCTGAATTTGAGGTGAAAGACTTAGGAAGGTTATGGTACTTTCTGTGTATCGAGGTTGCTAGATCTGATCAGGGTATATTCATATCCCAACGAAAGTATGTATTGAATCTTCTAAAGGAGACATGGATGCTTGGGTGTGCTCCTGCTAACACTCCCTTGGAGGAGAACCATAAGATTGATAGTGATGAGTGACTATGCTGATGTATCACGTTATCAAAGACTTGTTGGGAAACTTATATACTTATCCCATACTCGGCCTGACATTACATTTGCGGTAGTGATTCTGAGCAGGTATATGCGTTCTCCTTGGATCAGACATCAAGATGCTGCGTATCGTGTGCTAAGATACTTGAAGAAAGCACCTGTCCGCGGTCTATTGTTCTCCAAAAATAATAACTAGAAGATTGAAGTCTTTACCGACGCTGATTGGGCCGGATGTCAGGATGACAGAAAGTCCACAACTGGTTATTGTTCTTTCATTGGTGGAAACCTTGTGATATGGCGTAGCAAGAAGCAGAATGTGGTGGCCAGATCAAGTGCTGTGGCTGAATTCCGTGCTGTCTCAGGGCCTATGTGAGGGTCTATGGCTGCGTACTGTATTACAAGGCCTAGGTTTCACTGAGACAGCTCCCTTCTCCTTATTTTGTGACAATAAGGCCGCTATTAACATAACACATAACTCAGTCCAACATGACTGGACAAAGCATGTTGAGGTTGATCGACATTTTATTAAAGATCACTTGGATAAAAAGACTGTGGTAACTCCCTTCGTTCATTCCAAAGATCAACTGGCCGATGTGTTCACCAAAAGCTTGGGATGTGATACGTTTACTGATGGAATTCAGAAGCTAGGGATGACTGATATCTTTCGTCCGACTTGAGGGGGAGAGTTGTAATTCATATTATGTCAAGTCGTTCCACATTTATGTGTATTTATCCCGGTTTAGGGTATTTTTGTCTTTCTCTGTTTTAGGGTTTCCCCACACTTATGTATATGTATGAGTACGGGTCCTTTGAGATAATTAATCAAGATATTATTACGATTCCACTGTTTTTACTTTTACACCCCTGCTCAGAATGGTGTTGCTGAGCGCAAGAACTGCCACCTTCTTGAGGTTGCTCGATGCCTCTTACTTAAGATGCACCTTCCTAAATATTACTGAGGGGACGCCATTAATCGCATGTCTACCCGTGTCCTTGGACATAAAACTCCTCTTAATACCCTTCACTTTCCTCCCACTAAACTTTCCCATCGTATCTTTGGGTGTGTTGGCTTTCGTTCATGTGCATCCCAAATCCAAACTTGATCCCCGTGCTCTGCGATGTCTTTATTGGTTACTCTCCAACCCAAAAAGGCTATAAATGCTTTCAGCCTGTGACCAAAAGGACCTTTGTTACTATGGATGTAACATTTCGGGAATCCGAAGCGTACTATGGGGACTCACTTCAGGGGGAGCCCTTTACCATGGAAGTGAGCTCCCCTTCCTCTTCCTTTCCTCTACTAGTTTCTTCTCCCTCTCAACCTCCTAGTACTACTCCCCCTCCTATTCCCATTGCAGCAACGATATCACCTCCTCCTTTACAGGTTTATATTCAGAGATGTAGGGGCGCAAATATACAGGCTTCACATATGATACTTGGTCTAGCACCCGATCCATCTTCTGGTACTCAAGGATGTAATCGTATTTCTATCCAGCATTCTCTATCTCACTTTTTGACTTATGCTTCTTTGTCTCCTTCGCACAGAGCATTTGTCACCTCCCTGTCTTCCATATCCATTCCCTCTTCTTGGCAGGAAGCCCTTGGGCACCGTGTGTGGAAGGAAGCAATGCTAGAGGAAATGATGGCTCTTGAAAAAAATTGCATGTGGGGTCTGGTGTACCTTCCTCAAGGGAAGACAGTGGTTGAGTGTAAATGGGTTTTCTCTGTGAAGCAAAATTCACAAGGTCTTGTTGAACGATACAAGACAAGATTGGTGGCTAGAGGCTATACTCAGACTGCTGGGATTGACTATCAGGAAATCTTCGCTCCTGCAGCAAAGATGAACTCTATTAGAATTTTGCTCTATTGTTCAACATGTAAAGGGTGAACCCTCAATCAGCTTGACGTAAAGAATGTCTTTCTGCAGCAAGGATGAACTCTATTAGAGGAGGAAGTATACATGTCCCCACCTCCTGGTCTAGTTCAAGAAGGATCGAGAGGAAAATTTTGCAGGTTGAAGAAGTCTCTATATGACTTGAAGCAGTCCCTTCGAGCATGGTTTGTGAGGTTCCATAAATTCATGATGACGTTTGGTTATGCACAGAGCAATGCAGACCACACCTTAATTATAAAGCACCGACAAGGAAAATTGACCGCTCTCATTGTCTATGTGGACGATATTGTTATAACAGGAGATGACAGAGGAAATCAAAATTTTGAAGGAGAGACTAGCAAGGGAATTCGATGTAAAAGACCTTGGAAATCTCAAAGTACTTATTGAGTATTGAAGTTGCCAGATCTATGGCATGAGATTTTCATTTCTCAGAGAAAGTACATTCTCGGCTTGCTAGAGACATCATGGATGAGTGGGTGTAGACCCGCAAATACTCTTATAGAGGCCAACCATAAGCTAGGAAGAGATGACGGGGAGGTTGTCGATGACATCACTGGATTCCAACGACTAGTGGGGAGATTTATCTACTTATCTCGTATCCGTCTAGACATCTCATACGCGGTTGGGGTTATCAGTCAACACATGCATTCGCCTAGATCTCGACACTTGGATGCTGCTCACAGGATCTTATGATATCTCAAATCCTCTCTGGGAAGGGGTATCCTGTTCACGCCTGCTAAAGAGTTGACAATAGAAGTCTACATTGATGCTGATTGGGCCGGATCCGTGGATGACAGGAGGTCTACATCTGGGTATTACTCTCTGGTCGGTGACAATCAAGTGACCTAGAGAAGCTAAAAACAATACGTGGTTGCCAGATCAAGTGTTGAAGCGAAGTTTAGAGCTATGACACATGAAATCTATGAAGGACTATGAATTGGGCGTAGTGGGCCAATCCGTCTTTATTGTGACAGTAAGACAACCATTAACATTGTGCACAATCCAGTCCAACATGACTGCACTAAACACGTGGAGGTTAACAAGCACTTTATCAAAGAAAACATAGTCAGAGGAATCGTGAGTACACCATTCTTTCCTTCTGATCAACAACTGGCAGACGTTCTCACTAAGGGATTAAGTTAGAGTTCTTTTGGAAAAATTATGGGCAAGTTGGGCATGACAGATATCACACAGTGACACACCCAACTTGAGGGGGTGTTTTGGAGATTGTATTATTCTAAAATACTTTTCTTATTTTTTGTATTTTTCCCTTGTCCGTATTTTATACTCCTGTATATTAAGGCGTAGTATTGTAATGTTAATGAATTCTAATTTGCAACACATACCTAATATAGTTCGTCCTCTTATCACTGAGTTCTCTGAGTTCTCGGACATTATGCCTGATGAACTGCCCGATCTGCTTCTCCTCATGTGAGATGTATTGATCTCGTTCCCAGAGTTAGTCTCCCACACCTTTCGCACTATCGTATGAGTCCCAAGGAGTACGAGGAGCTACACCGGCAAGTCACTGAGCTCATTAATAAAGGACTTATTAGAGACAGCTTGAGTCCCTACGTCATTCTCACACTCTTAGTTTCTAAGAAAGATGGAACTTGATGCATGTGTGTTGATAGTCGAGCCATAAATAAGATCACTATTAAGTATTTATTTCCGATTGGACGATATGTTCGACATGCTCAGTGTCTCCAAGATCCTTTCAAAACTAGATCTCAAGAGCGGCTACCATCAAATCCGGATCCGACCCGGGGATGAATGAAAAATCACCTTCAAAACTAATGAAGAATTATACGAGTGGCTTGTTATGCCTTTTGGGTTCTTCAATGCCCCTAGTACCTTCTTGCGGTTGATGCATCAGGTTTAGCGATAGTTGACTGGAGTTTGTGTGGTCTTCTATTTTGATGATATACTGATTTATAGTACAGACCCCGACCAACATTTAGGACACCCACGAGAGGGTCTACAAATTTTGTGAGAGATAAACTTTATGCTAACCTTAAGAATTGCATTTTTTTACTAGTATTTGTTTTTGTGATATATTGTTTCGTCGGAAGAAATTAAAGTCAACCCCGAAAAGATCCAAGCAATTAGATCATGTCCTAGCTCGAAAACAATTACCGAAGCTCGTTGATTTCATGGGTTACATTGCTTTTATTAACAATTCATTAGGAACTTTGACTAGCCTTCTTAAGAAGGGTCATTTCATTTGGATCGATGAGGCAGAGCGTGCTTTTACTCTTGCGAAAGACAAGTGATTAGTGCCCCTGTACTAGCACTCCTCGATTTCGAGAAGATCTTTGAGGTTGACTGTGACGCTTCGATCATTGGCATAGGAGCCGTTTTGAGTCACGAAGGTCACCCCATCCCCTTTTGTAGTGAAAAATTGAGCGAAGCTAAAACTCGATACTCTATATACGATCTTGAGTTCTATGCTACCGTTCAAACTCTCCTTTGTAGTGAAAAATTGAGCGAAGCTAAAACTAGATACTCTACATACGATCTTGAGTTCTATGCTACCGTTCAAACTCTCCTTCATTAGCACCATTACCTAATCCAGCGGGAGTTCATCTTGAACACCGATCATAATGCACTTAGACATCTTAGCTCCCATAAAGAGGTGTGTAGGCATGCGAAGTGGGCAACTTATCTCCAAGAATTCACATTTCACTTACCACACAAACTTGGCGTCTTAAATAGGGTTGTGGATGCACCTAGTCGACGAGCGCACGTCTTGGTCACATTACAACCACATATTCTAGACTTAGACTCGCAAAAAGATTTGTATTCCTTTGACCCATATTTTAGTGAGTTTTGGGTTGCGTGTCAGGCTAGTGGAACTGACTCCATTAAACAATTTATCTTGAGCGAAGGATTTTATTTAAGGGAGCACGCTCATGTATTTGTGAAGGACCGCTCCGAGAAACCCCACTTAGTGAGTTTCATTCAGGTTTAGGGGGACATGTTGAACAACCTAAACTTCTGGGTCTCGCTAGCACCTGATTTTATTATCCCAAAATGAAGGACATCACCATCCTCGTTCAAAAATGTTCCACTTGTCAATCGTGTAAGGCCCACACCCAGAACACCGGGTTGTACACTCTTTTGTCCATCCCCGAAATACCATGGGATAAAGTATCTATGGATTTTGTTGTCAGTTTATCACGTACGAAGATGATGGTAGATTTTATTTTTTAGTAGTTGATTGATTCTTTAAAATGACACATTTTATACCCTAGGAAAAATACTTCAGATGCTATTAATGTCATCGATCTTTTCTTTCGTGAAGTGGTACGCTTTCACGGGATCCCTAAAACTTTTACCTCTGATAGAGACTTATTTTATGAGCTACTTCTAGAAATTGTTGTGGTAAATTAGGAATCAAACTTGAATTTAATAGTGTTTATTATCCCCAGGTGGATGGGCAAATTGATGTGGTAAATCGAAGCTTAGGCGATTTTCTTAGATGTTTAGCAGAACACCCAAAACAATGAGATTTGGTCATTGCGCAAGCAAAATTCACATATAATAGCTTAAAAATCGCTCCACCACAAGATCTCCTTTCAAAATCATCTGTAGCTACCTGATATCTCTCTTACTTGATCATCATTCTCTTCCATCTTTTGAAAGGACTTCATTTGATGCTCTATCGTATATTGATCACTTAAAATCATTGAATAAATTTATTACTAACAGTTTGCGAGCATCTTCTGAGAAATATAAAGCTATGGATGATGAACTTCACGGAGAGTTATATTTCTCAGAAGGAGATTGAGTTCTTGCATTTTGCAGGAAAGAGATATTTCTTGTGGGCATGTATTACAAACTACAATAGCGAAAGTTTGTTCCATTTCAGGTAAAAATTGATTGGGTACAAATGCATATCCCTTCAATTTACCAGCTGAATTTGGTACCTTCCCTATTTTTAACATTGTCGATCGTGTGCCTTTCTTTGATGATCCTTTAATTGCTGCCTCTAGTCCACTATCCCTCCCACCAACCGACACTCCACAACCTCCTTTCCCCATCTACACCCACTCTTGAGGAGATTGTGCAGGTATTAGATGTTTGTGAATTTCAGACGCGTACGGGCATGTATCAACGCTACCTCGTATCTTGGAAAGGCAGGAGTATCTCTGATATTTCATGGATCAACGCCTTTGAGCTTTGCGGCATTCGACCTGATCTTTCTATTGTAGGTTTTTTTAATTCCTCGTCGAGGTCGAGCCCTTTCAACCCCGGGGGAATTGATGCATCATACGACGCATCTGGTTGACTCACCATTACTTTATTGTTCATTTCTATGTTTGTAATCGTTACTATGTCGCATTTCCATACTGTCACATCTCTGTTATTTTATTTTATGTCTGTCTCGCTTTTTTAGTTCCGGCTTGTTGGTTCGACCTACTAACAAGACCTTAAATAAATAGGTTTGGTAGCTCAAAAAGGTATAGTATGCAAGCAGGTTAACTAATTTTAATTGCATGAAATCTGAATTAATTCTAGAATAATCAATATTTTTATTTATAATTTTGGAATTAATTCATTTGGGAGTTATTCAAAAGTCTTAAATACCAATTTGATTTCCCATGTGCCTCTTTGGTTTCCAAACCCCTCATCTTAATGGAATTATTCCCTATTTAACACCTACCCAAACCCATGCTTCGGTCTGTCTGGAAAAAAGAACCGATCGAGACTTTCCGTCTTCGCTCTGCTCTTCTCCAACACGTCTTACCAGCTTCATTTCTCCCTGCCAATTCTCTGATCGGCGATCATCAAGCCCTTTAAAGGGTGGTCTACGTCCAACGAGCCACTCCTGATCCTTAACCGTCGAGCCCGACCCATGACGCAGATGCCTCTTTCGATTCTTCCATTTCCTACGACCCCTAAAGCTTCATTTAAATCCACTGCTCCTTCCTGAAGGCTGATCGACCTCCGATGACGGCCTCCACACAGTCATCCCCTTTCCCCGTGTATTACCCGATCCCACACCAACCATTTCCCCTTTCTATCTGAAACTCACAGCTCCACATTATACCTTTCAGTTCAGGAAATCACTGCAGGTAACAATCTCACTCTTCCTCTATTAACTTAAAGTCATGTAACTATTTTAAGTGATCAAATTTGAAGTGTTTGCATATCGTTCGTCTTCCATTGTTGTCATTTTTCACATTTACGTGTTTGTCTTTCAGTTAATCAATTGTGGTTCTCTTATAGCGTGCTAAATCCCGCTTTACTCTCTCGCTAAATGTCTAATTTGCTAGTTTAAGTTCAGAACTCCTATTGAGATTCCCTCTCTCCCGAGAATTTTAACGTAGCTAAAAATAATAGTCGAGCTCTTATTTTTTTCAATTTAGCCTGCATCATAGTTGAAACTGAAGGGGAGCCTTGGCGCATCGGTTGAGGTGTTGTCGTGTGACCTTGAGGTCGCGGGTTCGAGTCCTGGAAGCAGCCTCTTATGAATATGCAATGTAAGGTTTGCCTACATTTCACCCTTGTGGTGGGACCCTTCCCCGGACCCTCACTGCGTGGGGATGCCTTTGTGCACCGGGCTGCCCTTTTTTTTAGTCTGCATCATAGTTGAAACTATGTGAGCACAACATACGGTAATAAAGTCCACGACAATGTCCCCCCGTACAAGATTTGGGATGGACAATGGTTGTAGGAGACCCACTAGTGCTAGGGTATGGTACTCTGCCTTTTGACAGATCAGACATATGACGATGAACTGCTAGACGATTCTTATCATACAACCTCCAGATGGCGGTAAGTGTGGTATGCACCGGAATGGCCTCATGTGGCGGTGGCAAGGAACTCATGAAGCATTTTGGGGATCCATGATGTGGAATCGGCGATTATCAAGCAATCACAGTAATTTAGAACTTAGAAGCTCTCATACTAGATTAAAAGAGGGCAGTAGGTCGGATTGTGACGTAGATCCTCGATGATTGTCGCGTACTGTGGATCCTACCGCATCTTTGCAGGAATGGCCTCAACGTCAAGCCAATGAGGATGAGACATGGCGAGAAGGGTGCCCTGGTGCTTCTTACGAAGAAAGGCATTAACTGCTGAGTTGGAGGAGTAGGACTTGTCCTCCACTAAAAAATTGTAACCCAGTAACTTTGTGATCCATAGTTGTGTCGGCATGGAGATCTTTTGATTCAAGAGGTGACGTAGATTGCGGTGATCGGCCTGGACAATGAAATGGTGTCTCAACTAGGGCCGCCAATGCTGCACGACGAGCACAAGAGCCCGCAACTCTGTGCCAACGGTTAAAAGCCCTGTAATTGTAAGCGATGTGGCGACCTTACTGCATCGATATCACTCCCACATCAGAGCTGGATGCGTCTCACTCGATTACAAAGGACTTGGAAAATCAGGCATGCTCAGAACAGGAACCGTCACTAATGACTGTTGTGGGCTCTTCTGAAGGAGATGCACCAGGGGGCGAGCAAGCGTGCAGCCCGTGAGCTCAATAAGCCATGAACCGCCTAGAAAGAAGGAGTGTCTCACTGAAGCATGTCCTTGGCCTCCACCTTGTTGGATTCATAGTCAAGCCCTTGGTGGAGATGATGTGGCCCAAGTACTCGATATGAGAGTGCCCAAATAAACCTTTCTTCTGGCGGGCCACAAGGTGTTGAGCAGACGTGAGCTGTAGAATTGTAACGAGGTGCTGGAGATGGAGCTGCCAAAACGAGCTATAAATGAAAATGTGATCTAAGAAAATCGGACAAGTTTATGCAGGTATGGCCTGAAGATGTCATACATGGTGGACTAAAAGGTGGAGGACGCACAAAGAACTCATTATGTCATTCGTGTGTACGAAAGGTGGTCTTGAGCACATCGGTGGTGCGAACCTGTATTTGGTGGTCACTCAAACTTAAATCAAGCTTGGAGAAATAATTCATCTAGTGTAACTCATCAAGAACTCCTGTATCAGCGAAATTTAATATTTGTCGAGAAGTATGTGCTTGTTAAGATTGCGATAGTCACAAAAGCGCCAATTGCCGTAAGGACCAAACTCAAGAGTGAGCTCACACTAGGCTGAATGATGTCTGATCAGAGTATCTTGACTCTAGTCTCTATGGCCTACTTCTGGGCATGTCTATAATAGTACAGTTGGTTTTTTTATAATAGTACAATTGGATTGAAATGGAAGAATCACTCGAATTAAGGAGGATGCGGTGATCTGAGGGTCGACTGGGAGGTAATCCTTTGTTGACCTTGAAGATGTGATCGTAGCGTTGTAGGAGAACCTAGATCTAGATGTTCTGGTGTTGGGGGTCCATGATTGGTGGATGGTGCCACAAGAGGGCGTTTAGATTTGTATCAACTGTCTTGCATAAAGAGCGAAAAATCTCTGGGGAACGGGCCAAGGTAGGGTCGCCCTTTAGTGTACGCATGTCAAAAGAAATGGTATTGCCCGCCCAATTGTCCCTGACATCCCCGAGGGTTTGCAACCATGTGACCTCGAGAATGTCGTCTAGGACGTCGAGGCCAAAGACGTAGTCAGCATTAAAAGTGTGCGGGCCTATCACCGTCGGTAGGGTCGTGTAGCGTCTGGCTGTGGCGAAGCTGCAACCATCGCCCAAGAACACATGGAATCCGAGCACCTGAGCGACACTCAACCTTAATGGATCCACCATGGCATGAGAGAGGAAGTTGTGGCTTGCGCCACTGTCGATCATGATGTTCACATCCTGATCCAGAATGGTAGCACAAAGTTTCATGGTTCAAGGGCTCATCATGCTGCCCATCGGGTAGAGGAGAATCTCACGGTGAGGTGAGTGGTCTTCACCTGTGCCGGCTCCTCATCATCCAACTCGAGGGCCTCAAAAACATCCATACAGATGACATTATTCTCCCCGCCAAAGAGCATCCGTAGATCCGGATTCGAACAGTCATGTGTGGAGTAGGGTTGCTTGCAGTGAAGCAGAGACCCTTGCTACGTAACTCGATGCAGTCCTGATGGGACAAGCCATGTTGAGTGGGCTTGTATTTCTGTTGTGGGGTGTTGTGGAAATGAGGTGGCCGGTGTGGAGGTAGTTGAGGATAAGTTGGGGGTCGACTGTGGGAGGGGAAACAATATTAAGATCCTAGATATACTAAAAAAATGTTTATCTAGATAGTATTCAGACTTCACTAACCGAATCGGCCAGCCTACATAGGCTTAGTTTCAAAATACGTTTGGGTTGGCACATTAATTCCTAATACTAATCATTTTAGGCCCATTTGGGAGAGCGGTACTGCTCCGGTGCGGTCCGCCTCCTTTCCACACCTTCGAAAATTTTTTGCTGTTTAGTGTGAGATTTCCAACGCCGTTGGAAAAATTGATGTTCTACCGGCGCCTTTTGGACTGGAGCAGCAAGGTCCAGTGGGGGCGTTGCGTTCTCATTAAAAAAATCAACTCTTTTGTCTGCGTTCCCGATAAGGTGATTCATGTCGACTCCTCTGCCCCGATAAGGCGATCCCTCCGCATCAACCCCTGGAGTTCTCTGAAGATATTTGCAGATCATGCAATATTTTGGAATCATTGTACGTAGCAGGCAATATTTTGGAATCATTGTACGTAGCAGGCAATATTATGATATTTCTGTTACTTGTATTGAAATAGCAACCGCACCGCTGTTTTACCAAACAGTTCCCTGTTCTGAATAACTATGCAAATGGAGATCATCCAAACCGTTTTTTTTCTCCATTCACATAGACAGCTTCCTACTACATTTTTAACCTCCATCTCTTACCGCTCCATTTTCCACCGCCACAGCTCTCCCAAACGGGCCCTTTGTTCTCAAAAACTTCACAAATACTAGTCACTTTGGTGGCATGGCAATGCATGCCAATACTGCAAAATAAGCTATTAATGCTAATAAAACTGAAATGTCTCAACACTTAGCAGTTCATTTGTGCAATGTAGATCTAGCGAATAAAAACATGATTATTGTAGGTTTGTACTTTGTAGCCTAAACGGATAAGACTACCAGTTCCATTAATAAGATTTTTTTACTGTTCAGGGGACATGCTTGAGTGGAGAGGTAAAAAATGGTTATTAAAAATGTGCTTATAAAGTGGAAAATTTTGAATATTGCCGATGCTTATATTGATGATAAGAAAACTGGAAGTCTTGTTGACAGTGTAATGAACGGAACAAAAGATACATCTTTTCTATACGATAGACTTTGTAGTAGGGAAGTATAAAGCAAAACATATTGAATAGCTAATGCAAAAGACGAGATTTAGAGATTTAAATCAAGTTAGGTGCATTAAAAGTAGATATAATAGGATCGAAAATGATGAAATTAAGAAAAATGAAAATATTATTTCAAGGAGTTATTAAATTTGAGTTAAAGGAATAAAGCTTTTTTGAAAATGCTAAGAACATGAAGATACACAAAGATAAGACTTAAGGTCCCCATGAGCACAATAAATGCTTATATTGTAGTCAGTGGCGGAACTAGAATTTTTTCAAAGCCCGGGCACAATAAATTTAAACTCATTAGCAACAGTATTGCAAAATTTATGCTTAATGATAATACAAGAGCGAACATAAATAATCAAATTCTTAATTATTAAATACTACATTGTAGAGCAAAAAACAATATAAATAAACTTATTGCTCAACACATCATTTTCTTGGACACATTCTGGAAGCAGAAGATAATTGTGTCATTTGTAATTCCATCAGCGGCATCTTTTTCAATATAAGCAATTAAACAATCATTCATTCATTCATCACTCATTCGGTTTCGCAAATCATTTTTTATTATCTTAATTGCAGAAAATATTTTTTCAACACTAGTCATTGCAACTGGAAGGAGACATGTCAACAATCTGAAAACTAACTGAAAATGTTTGTCCTTTTTCAATTCCATTAATAGCTGAAGAAGTCCATTTATTCCTTTAACTTGACATAATATGTCAACTGAAATAGTACGCATGTCACAAATATATGTATCAAGCTGGCCTTCAAGTTGTTGCAGTTCTATTGGAGTGAAATCGTATTGATAAAATTTTGCAAGACGGGTTAATTTTTGTTTGTCATAGAACCGAAGTTATCATTAAGAAAAGGATAAAGGCTTGAGTGTTGTTGACCCCACTATGGTGGGATAAAGGCTTGAGTGTTGTTGTTGTATAAGAACCGAAGTTATCATTGGGGCCAAGATAAGAAACACATAATACCTTGTTTTCAAGTATCGTTCTATCTTTTCAAGAACTAGAATTTTTTCAAAGCCCGGGCACAATAAATTTAAACTCATTAGCAACAGTATTGCAAAATTTATGCATCAATAATGATAATACAAGAGCGAACATAAATAATCAAATTCTTAATTATTAAATACTACATTGTAGAGCAAAAAACAATATAAATAAACTTATTGCTCAACACATCATTTTCTTGGACACATTCTGGAAGCAGAAGATAATTGTGTCATTTGTAATTCCATCAGCGACATCTTTTTCAATATAAGCAATTAAACAATCATTCATTCATTCATCACTCATTCGGTTTCGCAAATCATTTTTTATTATCTTAATTGCAGAAAATATTTTTTCAACACTAGTCATTGCAACTGGAAGGAGACATGTCAACAATCTGAAAACTAACTGAAAATGTTTGTCCTTTTTCAATTCCATTAATAGCTGAAGAAGTCCATTTATTCCTTTAACTTGACATAATATGTCAACTGAAATAGTACGCATGTCACAAATATATGTATCAAGCTGGCCTTCAAGTTGTTGCAGTTCTATTGGAGTGAAATCGTATTGATAAAATTTTGCAAGACGGGTTAATTTTTGTTTGTCATAGAACCGAAGTTATCATTAAGAAAAGGATAAAGGCTTGAGTGTTGTTGACCCCACTATGGTGGGATAAAGGCTTGAGTGTTGTTGTTGTATAAGAACCGAAGTTATCATTGGGGCCAAGATAAGAAACACATAATACCTTGTTTTCAAGTATCGTTCTATCTTTTCAATACCTAAACCCACGACAAACAAAAGTAGTATTGCATCCTCTTCGAGGGAAACTATAGCAATATAGACAATACACTGCATCTTTTTCTGCATTGTACTCTAACCAACCCCTGAATTAATTATATCAATTCTTATTGAATCGCCGGGCTTTGTGACCAATCATACTTTGAGGAAAATTATCTAAATGAAGTTGGCAAGGGTCATTCTGCAAATAATATCTTTTTATTAAGTCCTGATGGTTTACATCGTAAGAGCTAATAGGTTGTCTCAAACCCGGATCTGATGGTTAATCTCCCAAATTAATATTTACACGATGCCTTTTATCACTTGGTGTGAGCTCTTGTAAATCCGCAGAATTAGTTTGACTTGATCCTGCTTTTAAAAAAAAAATCCATTGAAATAATAGTTGGGAGAAACCTAATTTACATTGAAATTGAAATCAATAATTTGAGAGCATTATTGAAAAACACAGTGCAGCAATAATGTGTAAGCATGGGGCAATAATAATCTTGCCCTAAAACATAAAATTATATCGGAGTAATAATTTGAGAGAAATAAAGAAACTGATAAGTGGGATCAAATTTGTTTTGCTGAAATAAAAAATCTGAGAAGGAAATATCAGAATTTCAGAAAAGAACAAAAAGGAAATCTGGATTCTGTTTGCTGAAATCAAATTAGTTTGCTGAATTCAAATTAGTCGCATGGGCTCTGTTTCAGCAAAACTCGCAAAATAATTAGGGCTGGGGTAGGTTTCTGCCAAAATACACTCGGGCACGTGCCCGGGTGTGTCTAGGTGTGGGTCCTCCTATGATTGTAGTGGTTTGATCGAGTCCTTTTCATGGATTTTTGAAGACAAGATTACAAATGATTGGAGAAAAACATTTTAGTACTAATAGTTAAGAATAATGAGATATTTAAGATTTGCTTAATTTTAAAAAATCTAACTTAGGAGCCATTCAATGAAGCTGTGGGAATGTACCATAGGTTTAGTAAATTATATGAATTTCAAAAACTCTATTTGCTTTCATGCCAGATTTTTTTACCTTTGAAGCTATATATTTGTATAAAGACATTTAATGAAAAAGTATAAAGGGCAGCCCGGTGCACAAAGCATCCCCGCGCAGCGAGGGTCCAGGGAAGAGTCCCACCACAAGGGTGAAAAAGTATAAAGAACAAAGAAAATATCTTAATAGATTTTACCACGACATTGGATTTGATGCGCACTAAGGAAGAAATATGCGTACCAAATGTGTGTTGAAGTTATTAAAGATACGTATGATGAAGCGCTAAATAGTATTGGAAGTATTCGTGGTCAAAGTATTCGTGGAATGACCGAAGGAATATCAAACCACAGTATGTCAGTACAGTATGTTTATATCAATGATCAACATTGAGTCCATATTGTTTTATATCAATTATGGCTTGCAAAATATATCCAAAGAGAGATGACTTGATGTATGTGACATCTATTGAGGTCTGCTAAAAATATGAATGATGGAGAATGATTAAAAGATAGTGCTTCAAATTAGTAAAATAATAATTAAGTACATGATATGGATCTTTGGTGTGGACAATATTTGCAATTATTAATGTATTATATTGGAAGATATAGAGATACCTAGATGTAATAAAGTTTAACTACTCTTTGATTTACAATTTTAAAAAAATGGGGATATGTATAAGGATATAATTTTTAGAGTTAAGGCTTGGTAAAACGAAGAAATGCCTCAGGAGTACTATGCGATGAGAGAGTATCTTTTAGACTTCGATGCAAGTTTTATAAAACTACAATTAGGCCGATGATGTTGTATAGATATGAGTATTGTGCAGTAAAAAATATGTTACGAAGCTACTAGAGAGAGGAAGAAAACTAGAGAAGGAGGAGGGAGATTAGGGTTTTAGAAGAAGGAGGAGATTACCTTAGAGTTATCTTTCATGCCTCCAAATGACCACATCCCCGGGTATAAATACCCGGGCCAAGGAGGGGGCCGGCCGGCCCCTCCCAAGAGGGCTGAACCAGTTGGTTCAGCCCTTGGCCGGCCGATTTACTGAGTGGGGGCTGAACCGGTTGGTTCAGCCCCTTCGTCACTTGACTTCTCCTTGTGCTTGCGAACGTAATAACGCCCCGAGAAGCGAGGCGCGGTCGGAGGCGTAACATTCCCCTCCCCATCAAGACCCAGCTTGTCCTCAAGATGGAAATCCGGGTACAGCTCCTTGAAGTCCAATAGATCAACCCATGAGTTATGTGCTTCCGATAAGTGCTTCCACTTGACCAAAAGTTCAGCCCGAAATTCTGTGTCCCGCTGCTTCCACCTGAGTAATAGAACATTCTCCGGCATCGGCCGAAGTTCACCCGCAACGTTAGCTTCCGGCAAGAAAGGGCTCGGTTGGGCACTGTCACCAATCTTCTTCTTAAGCAAGGATACATGAAATGTCGAATGGATGCGGGAGCCTGCGGGAAGCGCCAATGTGTAAGCGACCGGCCCCACCCGTTTGAGAACCCGAAAGGGGCCATAATAGCGAGGGACCAATTTCTGATTTGTACGACGGGCCACCGATAGCTGTCGGTAGGGTTGTAGCTTAAGGAACACTTCATCACCCACATCAAACTCCCTCTCTTTGCGGTGCTTGTCTGCCTGGGCCTTCATGCGATCTTGGGCAAGGCGAAGATTCGTCCGCAATGTCACTAAGGTGCGGTCGCGGTCGCGGAGGGCCCGATCATCTGCTGGTAACGCCGTGCTGCCCGGCTCATAACTACTCAAAGAGGGGGGTGGGCGGCCGTAGACCACCTCAAACGGCGTCATTTTGCTAGCAGAGTGGTAAGCGGTGTTGTAACAATATTCAGCCCAATGCAGCCAGCTGGTCCAAATCCGAGGCTCGTCCATGACGAAACACCGGAGGTATGTCTCCACGCTACGATTAAGAGCCTCCGTCTGACCGTCGGTCTGCGGGTGATTTGCAGTGCTGAAACGTAAACAAGTTCCTTGGAGCCGGAAAAGCTCTCTCCATAACTGGCTCACAAACGTGGGATCGCGATCAGAAATGATGGCGCGAGGGAGGCCATGCAAACGGATGACTTCCCTAGTAAAGAGTTCGGCGACCGACTCCGCCGTATAAGGATGACTGAGGGCGAGGAAGTGACCATACTTGGAGAGCTTGTCGACTACCACCAAAATGACCGACTTGCCCTGAGACTTGGGCAAACCATCAATAAAATCCATCGATACAGTATCCCAAATGTGATGCGGAATCTCTAGTGGCTGGAGCAACCCGGCGGGTGTGGTGGTCTCATACTTCTGTCGCTGACAAGTCTCACATTGCCGTACAAACTGCTGCACATCCCGGCATATTCCTGGCCAAAATACATTTGCTCTCGCCCGCTGGAGGGTGCGGAGCACTCCTGCATGACCCCCCAGTGGAGAGGAATGAAACTCGTGAAGCATAATTGTCTTCCATGCTGAACCTGGAGGTATGACCACCCTGCCATGGTAATAGAGCCGCCCATTCTGTAGATGATAACCCGGCGTCACAGTCTCCCCACGCTGGAGGGCCTCCACCAGGGCGCGTAGTGAAGGATCCCGCAAGACCTCCTCGTGTATGTCATCGAACGAGTCGAGGACCGGTCCCGAAATCTGGACGAGTGCACTATCTGGTAGACGAGGCAAGGCGTCCGCCACCACATTCTCCTTGCCCTGGCGGTAAATGATCTCGTAATCGTAACCCAAAAGTTTGGTAACCCACGTTTGCTGAAGAGGAGAGGAGACTCGCTGGTCCAAAAAATGCTTCAAGCTTTGGTGATCCGTACGAATCTTGAAATGGCGTCCCAAAAGATATGGCCGTCAAAGGGCCACTACCTGAATCACTGCCAACAATTCTTTCTCATACGTGGACAGTCCCAACGTCTTAGGCGCCAACGCCTTACTGTAAAAGGCCAGTGGTCGGCCCTCCTGCATCAATACTGCACCCAGCCCCACCCCTGAGGCGTCTCCACGACGAACTCCTTAGTGAAATCCGGCAGAGCCAAGACCGGGGTGGTCGTCACGGCCCGTTTGAGCGCCTGAAAAGCAGCCTCAGCATCATCCTGCCATGAGAAGGCATCCTTCTGCAGCAGCTGGGTCAGTGGTCTCGCAATCTTCCCGTAGTCCCGCACGAACCGCCGGTAGTAACCGGTGAGGCCCAAGAACCCCCGCAAAGCCCTAATAGTCTGGGGCCGCGGCCACGAAACCATGCTCTCAATCTTCTGAGGGTCAGCTTTGACCCCTTCCGCTGAAACCAAGTGTCCTAAGTACTCGACCTCCTCCTGCCCAAAAGAGCACTTGGATCGCTTAGCATAGAGCCGATGCTTGCGTAGAATAGAGAAGACCTGTTCCACATGGCACAAGTGGTCCTCCTAATTAGCACTATATATAAGGATGTCATCAAAGAAAATCAGCACAAAGAGGCGAAGTAGTGGACGAAAGATCTCGTTCATATTGGCCTGGAAGGTGGATGGTCCGCCAGTCAACCTGTTGGCCATCACTAGAAACTCATAGTAGCCGTTGTGAGTCCTGAAGGCCGTCTTGTGGATGTCGTCTTCCCACATGAGGATCGGGTAGTAACCCGACCGTAGGTCAAGCTTTGTGAATCGGGTCGCCCCGTGTTGCTCATCCAATAGTTCTTCAACCAGCGGAATTGGAAACTTGTCCTTCAAGGTGACGATGTTCAGAGCCCGGTAGTCCACACAGAAGCGCCATGAGCCATCCTTCTTCTTGACAAGAATAATCGGGGCCGAAAAAGAGCTCGTGCTGGGCCGTATGATCCCGACGTCGAGCATCTCCCGGACGCCACGCTCGATCTCTGCCTTCTGCATGTGTGGATATCGGTAAGGCCGGATATTGGTAGGCTCCGCTCCGGCCTTGAGTACAATCTGATTCTAAAACCGGGACGGTTGAAGTGTACGTGGCTCCTGGAAGACATCAGAATACTGCTCTACCAAGGACTGCATCTGTATGGGTACCTCATACGACCCAGCCTCCTCGGACCGCACCCCTAAAAGGACCGTCATCAAGCTCCCTTCCTCTCTGAGCTGCTGCATGCTGCGAAGAGAGACTTCCTTCACTGGCGAGGCTGTGAGACCCTTCAAACAGAATTGTCGTCCATGCTGCACAAACTCCATCGTCATGAGGTCCCAATCAAAAGTGACCCGCTTCAGCTGCTGCAGCCACTGAACTCCGAGCACCATGTTCGATCCCCTGATGGGAAGAAGATAGACATCCGTGCTCCCAATGTATCCTTGGATCCGTAACTCCACCCCCTTCATTACGCCTTCGCACTGTAACTTGCTGTCATCGGCCACCATAACCTGGAACGCCACTCCTCTGTCAATCTCATGTCCCACCCGATGTGCAACGGCCGGGTGAATAAAGTTGTGGGTGCTCCCACTGTCCACCAATATCGTCACCTTCTCCCGCCTAACCTTTTCGTCAACCCGCATCGTGAGGGGCGGATTGCACCCTTCCATGGCGTGGATGGAAACCCCAAACTCCGTCACATCCACGTCCTCCTCCAGCAGCGCTTCCTCGACTGCTAACTCGGAAGGAGACTCGTCGCCCACGTCCTCATGCAACATGAAAACCTGTATCTTCTGACATTTATGGCCGGGTACAAACTTCTCATCACAGTTGAAGCGGAGGTCTTTCTCCTTGCGGGCCTGTAGCTCACCCCACGACAAACGAGTCACCGTAGGCTTAGCAACCGCCTGCGGCTCTCTCCTGGCAACGGCGGGTGTGGCAGGAAGCCTCCCCGTCGCCCGCGACCGCTGACGGTTGAAGCGCTCCTCCTGAATGCGGGCTAGGCTGATGGCGCGGTTCAAACTCCGTGGCATAACACATGAACCTCATCCCGCAAGTGCTCCTTCAAACCAGACACAAAACAACTCAGCAGCGTCTTCTCTTCCCAGTGTACTCGGTTCGCCAACTTCTCGAACTCTGTCCGGTACTCCATCACTGTCCCTTTCTGTCGTAACTTCTGTAGCAGCGCCTCAAAATCCTCGTACTCTAGGGGCCCAAATCGAGCAGTGAACCCCTCCACAAAATCAATCCAGGGCACATAATCTCGATCTCTTAGGAACCACTGAGTCCACTGAAACGCGTCGTCTTCCAGATGGAACGACGCTAGTTGCACCCATTGCCCCTCTGGGACCTCCTGGTAGCTGAAGAACAACTCCGCCTTCTGAACCCACTTCAGAGCATCCCCCCCTTTGAACTTGGGGAAATTCATACGTGTCAACTTCGGTGACATGTATGCTCGGGGCCCCACCTGCCATTGCCAACCCTGACCCTGATGAGGAACGTGCTGCCCGGCCCACGGAAGATGGCCTCCATATCCGCCGGGAGGAACGCCGCCTCGCGGGTGAGGAAGAAGACCCGCCGCAGCTCCTGGGCCCCGCGCAGCAGGCCCCTGCCCTCCACCGGCCGGCAGCCACTGCTGCCGCCCGCAATCCGCTGGCCCAGCAAAGCCTGGGCGGCGCCCGACTGCCTGGATGGCCCGCAATCAGCTGGCCCAGCAGAACTGGGGCCGACGCCTCCCACAGCAGCAGCCGACCATGCCGCCGCCCCTGTCCATTACCGGTGATCCCCCACGGCCAGGAGAAGCCCGCGCCGCCATTCCCGCCAAGCCCCGAGGCTCCCGTGCCCAAACGCCCCGGATCGGGCGTTCCGGAGACTTCGGCGGACCGATCGGCTCTTCCGCCGATCGGCTCTTCCTCGCTCACTGCCTTCCCCTTCAACAGTGCTTTGAGCTCCTCCATACGCACATCTATACGCTCCTCCAGCCGTTGCGTAGATGTGTGCATCTCTTGCTCCATCGCGGCTACCGAATCCGCCAATCCACCGTAGTTCTCCTCCAAGGTTTCCAAACGGGTGATCTCCTCTTGTGTGCGAGTGGTGACCATCGTCGGAGGAAGAACGCTTTGATACCAAATGTTACGAAGCTACTAGAAAGAGGGAGAAAACTAGAGAAGAAGGGAGATTAGGGTTTTAGAATAAGGAGGAGATTACCTTAGAGTTATCTTTCATGCCTCCAAATGACCACATCCCCGGGTATAAATACCCGGGCCAAGGAGGGGGCCGGCCGGCCCCTCCCAAGAGGGCTGAACCAGTTGGTTCAGCCCTTGGCCGGCCGATTTACTGAGTGGGAGCTGAACCGGTTGGTTCAGCCCCTTCGTCGCTTGACTTCTCCTTGTGCTTGCGAACATAATAACGCCCCGAGAAGCGAGGCGCGGTCGGAGGCGTAACAAAATATTAATACTTAAGTTGAATACGGTAGAAATAAGAATGCTTAAGTTGAATACGGTATTGAGTATTGTGCAGTAAAAAATATTAATACTTAAATTGAATACAGTATAGATATGAGTATGACAAAATTAGAAATGATGAATTAAGAAATGATTATATTAGAGGAATAATGAGAATGTATCCTTCAAACATAACATGAAATTTAAACTATTTGCACGATTGAGTATATACAATTAGAAAATGTACCAATTAGACAAGTATATAGAGCTCTTGTTGAAGAATTAGGTATGAGGGATAGTTCCAAAGTAACATAGTTACATATAGGGGTGCAAGTTGAGTTGAGCCGGCTTGTAAGCTCGATGTGCCTCCTCGAAAAAAGCTCCAGCTCATATATTGTTGTTCATCAGTTCGCGAGTTTTTTATTTGTTAGTTATTTTAGAAAAACTTAAAAATATGAAGAAAAAGACTCATGAGCTGAAAAGCTCGTGAGCAGCAAGTGCTCAATAAGTAGGTTTTGAGCTTGAGCTCGAGCCAAGCAAAAAGAGCTCGTTGAGCTCGAGCTCGAAATGGTTAGCTCGAGCTCGAAATGGTTAGCTCGAGCTTGGAAATTTTGCCAAGCTCAACTCGAGTTCGACTCGTTTGCACCCTTAGTTACATAGATCAAAGTTGTTAAAAGGGTTTTTGCATGGTTTAGGGTTTAACATCTCAGGTTACACTGGTAGAAATGAGTGAGAAATGAGGATTTATTGAACTTATCCCAATTAGTTGAAATAAGGCTGTTGAGCATGTACACTAAAATTTAAAAAAAATTGCCCCAAGTGTCTTTAGCTTACCCTCACCAAGCATGATCTGGCCTCTTAGGGACCGCCTTTCAACTCTGCTTTCTTTGAATTGCTCATTTAAAAATAAGATCTTAAATGCCTTATTCCCCCCCCCCCCCCCCCCCCCCCACCCTTTAATTATTGATCAATTTTAAAAAATACATGCTTTTACATAAATTAATTTTTTTGTTCAGTTAGTGTTCTTATTAGGGCCTGTAATTTGTTTTTGCAGATGAAGATGAAGATCAGTAATGCTTTGAAGCTGCCATGCTTGTTCAACCCAATAAATTGTATTGCTAATTATCTGGATTCAAGCTACGATCTGGAAATAATTCTCTGCTCAGTTAGATCTGGAAAACCGTTGCGAAATTTCTGTTGTTTCTTCGTCAAATTTTCGGTTATGTATTTGGTGAATATAAACGTCGGCTGAATTTTACCTTTTAAGAGCAAAAGTCCCGAGCATGCGTCGGGATGATATGAAGTTATGATCCCTACAAAGGCCTGCGGATCTTTTTTCTTCGATACGAAAAATCTCAGCACGAACACAGCACTAATTCTCGTTGAAGAATGTAGCTGATGTGTTTTTTTTTTGTATATTTACTTATGTTGATACTTGCAAATCTAAACTCCTGTTTATGTTAATTTTTTGAGATTTATGCATAGTTTACTATAATTGGATGAAGCCCAAAGGTGGTGCTTCTTGTGCATAAAGGAGTTGGTTTGTGCGTTTTATTTTGTAGGTAGCCTATATTTTTCAGTCACAATGAAGGGACTAGACGAGGGTAAAATCCGTGCTTGGTCCAACCAAAGAGGGGCGATCTACCCTCTTGGCCGAGATACTTATTTTAGTCAAAGGATCTGGGCAGCTATGGCCTCTTCGGCCTTGTTTGGGTTGGTGGTTGTAGCTGGAGATGGAGCAGTTGGAGATGAAGATAAAACAAGACGGTTGTTATTCACAAATCACATTTGTCTATTCACAGATTGTCTATTTGCAGTTTTAAAGGAAGACAAATTTGTTATTAGTAGATATTTCTGTTATCCACAGCTTAGTAAAGAGAATAACAAAAATTTTGTGGTCATCCTCTTCGCCTTCCTCACCACAAGCAGAGAGTAATCCTAGCTATCTAAATCTTCCCAAACAAATCCTAGCTATCTAAATCTTCCCAAACAAATTGAAATCGCATGAACAGCGAAAAATCATCTTTCTTCCTGAACTTGGTCTCTATCTGTGATTTCATTTTATGGATCGTGTTCACACATTGAAGTGCTCAAAAGGTCGTCGGAGATGTTCCTTCGTTGTCGGGTCTTGCTCAGGAGAACGAAGACATCGACTATTCAAGTTTAAAATTGGTTTGTAAATAACAATTTGTAAACTCAAATAAAGTGAAAAAAATTGATCTGCGAATAGACATTTATGATTTGTGAATAACAATTGGAATCAGAAATAAAATGGTATTTTGGGAGATCAATGGTTCCAAATGAAGGTTATTCAAATGGTCAAAAATTAGCGATTGCATTTTTGAAAAGATAGTTGAGAAAAAAATTCTCAAACAAACAGTATCTTCGTCTTAATAAGCATGGGATGGTTCTAGACTGAAGGCACATGTGAAAGTTGAAACCTTTTGAGTGAGAAGAGGAAACAACTTGTTTCTCTAGATTGTGTTTTGCACGTTTTTATGTTTTCAATGGTAACAAAACCAAGGTTTTGGTAGTTCTTGGTTGACAGTTTTAACAAAAAAGAGACTTTTTTCGCTCCTCAAGGACTTCAAAAGGAGAAAGATGGAGACCATAAAGTCGGTACAATCGGTAGGAGAAACATTGAATGACTCGGTGTACAAACTCAATCTCCTTCAACATTATTCGCTTCATTATCAAATGCTTCAACATTCATGAAGTTTGTTGTTAGTATTTCGTTTCGCCGATTGACTTTAACTTTTCTAGTCCAGAACAATAGATAGGCATTGTGACTATTGCACAATCCTTGGTCACACACAAACAAAATGTTGGATTTTAAACGCTTCCCGTGTACGTTCAGAATGATGGAATCAACAACGATGGGGGAAGGTGGATTCTATGGAACAGAAAGCAAGACAATGTCACCCCCTTTCGAGAAAAGGAGTTGATTTCTTTTCCTGCTAATACGAAAGAAGGAAGAACGACAACAAAGAAAGAAGACATCTTCCTAGTGAATAGACCCTGGCTTGAGATAGGTATGGTGTTTTAGCAATGACATTGTGAAATTATGATAATAAATGCAAATCGGCGATTTACCTATGTTCAGAATTTTCGTGACTTTTTGTTGGGAATATAGCTCACCGCGTTTGAGTATATATGAGCACAAATAGAACACCTACAACGAGAAAATATAAATTACACATAGAAAGTAGGCAATTTTTACGTGAATCTCAGAATCTAGGTCAAAATTTTTGGACAATCGAGAATAAATTCAAAAAGGCTCCACCAAATGGCATTCAACTAATACACATGCAATAGCGATCCACATGTAGATCCCACAACTAACATAAAAATAAATACAAAGGAAGATTACCTAGGCAACAATAAAAATGACCGTGTTTGAGTTGAAATAATGTACTATTAATAGGTTCTCTGAACACCATGCAATCATCTGGAGATCTTTCTACTGTGAGTGTAGATATCATGTATGTCTCAACACATGCCCTCACCGACGTACTCCGATTAGTCCACAACTCATCAGTAGGCAAAGATGCTTTTGGCCCTTAGGTGTCGATGTAACTCTTTGCTCCTTGGATCCCAAATCGATTGTTGCTCAGCAATACAACTTCAAAAGTCACTCTTTCTTGCGGCCTTTGCAAATCTAAACTCCTGCTTATATTGATTTTTTGAGATTTATAAATAGTTTAATATAATTGGATGAAGCCTAAAGGTGATGCTTCTTGTGCATAAAGGAGTTGGTTTTTCGAAATTATGTTTTTGCATTTTATTTTGTAGGGTAGCTTATATTTTTCAAAGTCTCAATGAAGGGACTAGGCGGGGGTAAAATTCGTGCTTGGTCCAACCAAGGAGGGGCGATCTACCCTCTTGGCAGAAACACTAATTTTAGTCAAAGGATTGGGGCGACTATGCCCTCTTCGGCCTTGTTTGGGTGGGTGGTTGTAGCTGGAGATGGGGCGGTTGGAGATGAAGATAAAACAATGGTCTTAAATGGATCTTCCACTCTACTATTGGAATCAGGAGTAAAATGGTATTTTGGGAGATCAATGGTTCCAAATGAAGGTTATTTAAACGGGCAAAAAATAGCGTTTGCGATTTTTAAAAGATACTTGAGAAAAAAAATTATCAAACAAATAGTGCCTTCGCTTTAATAAGCATGGGATGGTTCTAGATTGAAGGCACATGTGAAAGTTGAAACCTTTTGAGTGAAAAGAGGAAACATCTCATTTTCTCTAGATCATGTTTTGCATATTTTTAGGTTTTCAATGGTTACAAAACCCAGGTTTTGGTAGTTCTTGGTTGACGATTTTAACCAAAAAAGAGATGGAGACTTTTTTCGCTCCTCAGGGACTTCAAAAGGAGAAAGATGGAGACCGTAAAGTCAGCTCAATAGGAAGGAGAAACATTAAATGACTCAGTGTACAAACTCAATCTCCTTCAACATTATTCGCTTCATTATCAAATGCTTCAACATTCATGAAGTTTGTTGTTAGTTTTTCGTTTCGCCGATTGACTTCAACTTTTCTAGTCCAGGACAATAGACAGGCATTGTGACTATTGAACAATCCTCGATCGCACACAAACAGAATGTTGGATTTTACACGCTTCTCGTGTACGTTCAGAATGATGGAATCAACAACGATGGGGAATGTTGAAAGTGCACAGTGTGCCTCTGAGAATCCTCTAGAGGGGGTGAATAGAAATTTAAAATTACTTATAACCTAACTGTGCAAATACAATAAAAAGCTAAGTGTTATGTTTCAACAAATACTTTTCCAGAATAAAACAATGCTGTAATATAAAGCTGAAAACATTAAAGTAATCTAACTAAGAGGGACAACACAGAAAATTAACAATCCAGAAGACACAAAGATTTCATAGAGGTTCCTCAAAATGTGGGTAGTCCTCTCTTCTACCACCTGGTAGGATTGCACCAATTGTGTCTGAGTCTTTTGACAATGAGACTCTTAGAACCATTGATCTTTTGACAAGGAGATCATGAACCACCAGATCTTTTGATAAGGAAATCTTGAACCACCAGATCTTTTGATAAGGTGATCTTGAACCACTGAATCCTTTGGAAGATGGATTAATAAAACTCTTTTACAGTTGCGATGAGAAAGAGAAAGAAGAAGAGAAAGGGTGTAGGAATTCCGTTCTCAGAATTCTTATGAAGGCTGTATGAAGAACAACCTCTAGAATGTTTCACTGGATTTGCTCTTGATTAACTCCTGCTTATGATAGTGATGATTTGCGGGAGCTCTAATTGTCAGATCCTTGTTCTTCTTTCTGATTGAACTCAGGCTGCTATGAGATATTGATGATCAGCAGCCTTGTTCTGTTCTGCAATAAGAGAGGGAGAGCAGCTGTTCATTGTTCTCTGTCTTTTGTCTATTGGGGTTCCTGAGGAGGAAGAAGAATAAGAGGAAGCCCTAATAGAACAGTATTGCCGATTGTGATGAATGCTCTGTTTTTCTCTTTCTCTTCTTGCCTTTTATTGTCCCTCTGTTCAATTTAAATTTGTTTCTCGTTCTGGTAAGACCTGAAAAGGTATTCCACCCTGTTCAATCTCTTTCTTTTCTTCTTTTAATTCTCGAGCCATCCACCAATAATGAGCATATTTCCAAGAAACCTTTTGTCTTCTCTTTTAATGCTTCTTTATATTCTAGGCAATTATTAAGCCGTTGGAGAACGGTCTTGAGAGATGTAGGCCATGAGAAAGGGTCCAAAATGACAGCTGAAAAAGTTATACTTTTTCAGACTGTATTCGACGTAGCGTCGAGTTCACATCCTCTCATATTGACGCAAGTTCAAGTTCTTGTAGGAGCAGCTTCGATTTCATCTTTGCTCTGATTGAACTCTGCTAGTCGACGTTGCGTCAATATCTCATCGACGTAACCGTCGAGTTGATATGCATAGCTCTGAACTTCATCATCTGCGTCGAGATGAAGTCGACGTTGCGTCGACTTTAGATGACTTCGGCTGATTCTCATTTTCTGCGTCGGGTTGAAGTAGAAGCTGCTTCGACTTCCCAAGTTACTTCGACAAGTCGTGACCTTTACGTCGATATCTATTTGATGTAACGTCGACTTGAGTTACTTCGACAGAAGGGTTGAACCACTTGAACTTCTAGTCAGATCAGCGTCGATATGGACTCGATTTTGCGTCGAATTCTATTCGACGCAAATGTTAACTTCGCCCAATTTTGATTCCCTTGATCTGGTCTTGCCACCTAGGTTGAGTGTGACATCCTAAGACATCTAATGACCAGAATACCCTCACTATACAATGGGTAATTCAATCCTAGGGGATAAAATCACTTTTAATTAATTTGTTAAGTTAAATCAAGGATTTTTCCAAACAATCTCCACATATTTATCTTAACAAATTTTACAGTTTGTTCAAAGTGATTTTACACATTCCTTTTATATAAACAAATATATACAAGATAGTACATACATTAAATGAATAAACTAGATTAGCTGATAACAAAAAAGGTATCAGACTAATGATAGTCAGAAGTTTATCATAGTTTACCCAAAGTGAGTATTACTCCTTTTCTCTGAGAAATAAGGGCAAGTCTTCATATACTCTCCTGTATTTTCTCTCCACATATTTGAAATTTGCAAGAGTGGCTTTTTCTGGATTCTTCTGAATCTTTCCATGGCCTTTGAAGAGCTTCTCCAGGTCCACTTCTGTGTTAGGATGAACATCCTTGAGTGTAAAACCCAGACCAAAAACCTTGGTTGTCATCAGATTTATAACTTCTAAATTCAGATCAGCTGATTCAGGATCTTTCTATAATTTTGATTCAGCAGCCAGTACTTGTGATTCACTAACTATTGCTTTCCTTTCCAGAAGTTGAGGCTTTTGTGAACATGATCTTCTTTTTCTTGTTCTGATCTTCAGGTGACTTATCCCATTTCTTTCTCTTCTGTGTGAACTGTACTGCATCTTCAGAATTGCACCCAATGCCTCCTCTGTGGAGTTGTCCTACTCCTTCTAGCATTTTGGCTTGAGGGTTCTTTGTAATGTACTTTGTATGATCAAACCAAGTAAATTTAATAGGAATTTCCTTGGCCAATTCCTCCTTTTCAACCACCTCTTTTCCTCTTTTTAGAATGTCAATGAATCTATTTTTCTTTTCTTGAAGCTCCTTTTGAGTTGCCTCATATTCATACCTTTCTCTTTCACCAATATCTTCTAACACTTTATCAAGTTCTGGATTAGAGTAGGTTTGCATTGTGTTCTCAGGGAATTCAACCTTTTCAAATTTCTTGTAATAAGTTTTATTCTTACTGTATTCCTTCCTCTGTTCTTTTGTGTACTTCTCCCAAATTGGTACACTTCCCCTGCCTCTTCTACCTTGATGGGGAGGTCTTCCTCTGAAGACAGGTGTTAGAAGAATAGGAGCAGTTGTTTGTCTTGGAGCAGGTGTTGGAAGACTGGGTTTAGATGTTTGTCTTGGAGCAAGTGGTGAAGAAGAAAGCTGAGTTGGTGTTGAAATCTGATGTGTGGCAGGATGATTTGGGGCAAATTCAATTGAATCACATTCTTGATCAGCAACCTTGGCAAGAGAAGATGCTGTAGTAGAGTCTGACTTGGAGCCCAAGGAAATAGGATAATTCTCCCATGCTACTCATTTCAAATCTTGACTGCATTAGGTAAGCAAATCTTTTGCATAAAGATTGATCTGTGGACCCAAATATAATATCATCTACATATATTTGTACAAGAAGTAGCTGATTCTTGTGTGCTCTTGTGAAAAGGGTTTTATCCACCTTCCCCCTTTCAAATTTGTGTTCCAGGAGAAAGGTGGATAAGGCCTCATACCAAGCTCTTGGAGCTTGCTTGAGACCATATAGTGCTTTATCTAGTCTATATACAAAAGAGGAAAAGGTTGGATTGACAAAACCTGGTGGTTGTTCCACATACACCTCTTCTTGTAGTTTTCCATTGAGGAAGACACTCTTGACATCCATCTGGTATACTTTTATCTTCATATGGGCAACATATGCTAGGAACATTCTGATTGCCTCCAGCCTTGCTACTGGAGCAAATGTCTGGTTAAATTCAATGCCCTCCTCTTGTATGTACCCTTGGGCCATAAGTCTAGCCTTGTTTCTGATTATGACCCTTGTTGAGTCCATTTTTTTGAACACCCATTTGGTGCCAATAACTGGGTAGTTCTTTGGTCTTTCAACCAATGTCCACACCTTGTTTCTTTCAAACTGGGTCAGTTCCTCTTGTATAGCAGATATCCAGTGAGGGTCGCTGTATGCTTCTTCAAACTTCTTGGGTTCATATTGTGATAGAAAACACTGCAGCATAGTCTCACTTGTGAGTTGGTGGTTCCTTGTCTTGACTCCTGCTGGCAAGTTTCCTATCACTTGAGTTGGAGGATGATCTTTTTGAGTCATACTAGATCTTGTTGAGTGATCTAGGATCTGCTCTTCTTCCTGAGCTGTCACTTGCTCAATGATAGTTGGAAATTCAGCCTCATGTATTGAAATAATATCTTTGGCTGGTACCCCAGGTGTTGTTGTTTCCTCTTCACCTGCTGCAAAATCCTCACCAGAGTCAGTATCAATCTCCTATTGTCCTTTCTCTTGACAAACTGATGGATGATCCACTATGCTCATCCTTTCAACCTATTCTGCAAGCTGGTCTTCTTCTTGTAGAATAGGATTGGTGGAAGTTTCCTTCCCCTTGTAAACCATGTTAGTTTCATCAAAGACTACATACATGGACTCCTCAATTTTGAGAGAGCTTTTATTGAAGCATCTATAGGTCTTGCTTGATGAAGAATATCCTAAGAATATCCCATCATCAGCCTTCTTGTCAAATTTGGCAAGATGACTTTTCCCATTTTTAAGAATAAAGCAAGTACACCCAAAAAATCTAAAATAGGTGACTATAGGTGTCTTTCCCTTCAACAACTCATATGGAGTCTTCAACTTAGTCTTGTGGATGAGAATTCTATTCAGAACATAATTTGCAGTATTTACTGCCTCAGCCCAGAAGGACTTTGGCAAGTTAGATTCTGCCAATAATGTCTTTCCTGATTCAATTAGGGTTCTATTTTTCCTTTCAGCCACCCCATTTTGTTGGGGGGGGGGGGGTTCTAGGAGCTGAAAAGCTTTGTCTGATACCTTCATCCTCACAAAATCTACACATTAACTGATTCTCAGACTCAGTGTCATGATCACTTCTTATCAAAGCAACCTGTGTATTGAGTTCAGATTGAATCTGTCTAATGAATCTTGAGAGGATCTTGAAGGTGTCTGACTTAGCTTTTAGAAAGAACACCCAGCTGAACCTAGAAAAGTCATCACAAGGACTAAGGTGTAGGACTTTCCTGCTAAGCTTTGAGTAGAGATAGGACCAAACAGGTCCATGTGCAACAGAAAAAGGATTCTAGGAGAATCATTCTTACCAATTGGTTTGAATGAAGCTTTGATCTGCTTTCTTAGTTGGCAGGCTCTACAGGGGTGGTCTTTATTGAATTTACTAGTTGGTAAACCCATAACTAGGTTGAGTTTAGAAAGTTTAGCTATGGTCTTAAAGTTAAGGTGACTAAGTCTCCTATGCCACAACTCACTATTTTCTAATTGGGAGTTAAACAAGCAGATCTCAGACTTTGTGTACTCAAAGTCTGCAACATATACCTTACCCTTTCTGAGACCAGCCAAAACTGTTTGATCAGTCTTAAAGTTAACTATATGACATAGAGACTTAGTGAATACAACTTTATATTCACCATCACACAACTGACTAATGCTAATTAGATTATGTTGAAGTCCTTCAACATAAGCTACTTTAGAAAAGGAAAT
This sequence comes from Dactylorhiza incarnata, assembly GCA_033032865.1. Classification (NCBI taxonomy): domain Eukaryota; kingdom Viridiplantae; phylum Streptophyta; class Magnoliopsida; order Asparagales; family Orchidaceae; genus Dactylorhiza; species Dactylorhiza incarnata. The sequence continues at coordinate 1,742,775 of JAWHQI010000370.1, read as the reverse complement.
TTCTCCAATCCTGAGCACACCATATCCTTTGGTTTGACCAGAGTGGGAGTTCCCAAAAATTACCTTGGGCCCTTCCTTGGCCTTGAAATTTTCCAACAAATCTTTTGCTTTAGTCATGTGCATGGAGCACCCACTGTTCAAATACCACTGCCAGTTTGTGGTTGAACAACCTTCCCTCTGCACATTAATTTAAACATTAGTATAGAACCTCTCATGTTGGGGTCTCTTTCTTCTATCATCATATGAGGTTATGAAAGAATGAGATGGTCTTCCATTATACCTCCTTAGGTGAAGAAGTGTTGCATCATTATGTCAGCAATATCTTATAATATGTCCTAGTTTAGCACAACAAAAGCATCTAGGGATAGAGGAGAAAGAAGGTTTAGATGTTTGGAAATTTTGTGCAGAGAACATGCGTCGAGAAGAATTCGATGCAGTCTTAGAGTCGCGTCGAATGTAATTTGATGTGCCTGCATAGTTCCGTCGATAGCAATTCGATGCAGAATATTGGTTGCGTCGAATATAATTCGACGCATCCTCATGTTAGTTTTGAATAGATATTGACGCATATGCTGAGCTCCGTCGAATTGCAGTCGACGCATCTATAAAATTGCGTCGAGTTCTATTCGACGTATATTTCCCTTTATTAAGAATTGTATTATTTAAGTTTGATTTTTCTAGGGGGTATTTTCCTAATATCCCTGGTTGATTATCAATGTTTCCCTTATTAAAGATGGTGAGTTTATCAGGATTATTATTACTATGAACTTCGCATGATTCAGACCTAAATGATGCTACATGATTTGCCCAAGCATGTTTGCTAGGTATTTGTGTAATGGTGGATTGTTGTGATCCTTGATCAACATGATCAAATCTCTTGAAGAGATTTTGTGAGATATTTTTAATCTTTTGACTCCTTCCATTTAAAGAGTCCACAAAGACTTTTGCCCTTGTGATTTCTTTCTCTATGTTTGAATTATTAATATCTAATAAATATTTTTTCTTTTCTAAACAACTCACCTTTCATACTGTAGTTAATAGAGTACTGATTATCTTTTCTAAGTTTTTCTAGTTCTGATTTGGTTGTTTCAAGTTCCTTTTGATTGTTAATGAAATCTTGGCAAAATTCCTTAAAACATTCTTTAAAGTCTTTTGAAGAGAAGTCAAAGTCTTCAAAGATGCTTACCTCAACATCATCAGTGGAATTTTCCAGATCCATCAAGCAGGTTTCTCCTGGTCCACCTTCTTCTTCATCAACAAATGTGGAGGAGCTTGATTCAGAGTCTGAATCACTCCGGGTCTCAGCTATGAAACCTTTCCCTCCTTTCTTATCCATTCTCACGAGGGATTTCTTCTTGTGCTCATTCCTCTGCTTGTTCTTCTTGTTCTTTTCATCCTCAGAAAATTCAGCAGAAATATGTCCTGGCTTCCTGCAAGAAAAATAGATAACCTCTTTGTTAGGAGTTTTATCATACCTTGGCTTGCTTGAGCTCCTCTCTTTTCTCCTGGAATCTTCTGTCCTGACTCACTTTTTGAATCTCTTAGCCAAGAGATTGAACATTTTCTCTTCAGTGATGGAGGATTCTGCTTCTGCAGTCTTTAATGCAAGAGTCCTCTCTTTAAGAGTTGGTGTCCTTTCATGGTCTTCTGACTCAGCCCTGCTTTTCAGTAGAAGCTCATAGGATTTGAGCATTCCCAAGAGAGCATCTGTTGATATCTCTCTGAGGCATCTAGAATCTCTGATGGCCCAGATTCTAGAGTCCTATATGCTAGGAAAGCACATGAGGAGCTTGTCATTGATTTCTGTCAGAGAAATTTCCTTGTCAAGCCCTCTCAGCTCATCTATGATGAGGCTGAATCTATCATACATTTCTGTAATGCTTTCATCAGTCTTTTTCTTAAAATTCTCATATTGAGATATGAGAAGAGCCTTTTTGTCTTTCCTCTCATCAGAGCTTCCTTCAACTAGTCAGGAGAGAGATTCTCAAATCTCTTCTGCAGAGTTGCAATCAGCAACCTTCTGGAATATGTCATCAGACATAGTTGAGACCAGTATGTTCATGGCCTTGGCATCACATGCCTTGACCTTCTTCTCATCATCAGTCCATTCTGCTCTGGGGACTGATGTTTGTATGACCTTTCCACTGGTGTATTTCCTTATTGGGATTGGGGGACCTGTGAGGATGACATTGAAAATTTTCTCATCAATAAAATTCATATACAGTTTTATTCTGGCCTTCCAGAGTATAAACTTATTCAGATTATACACTGGAGGTCTTGTTGAGGCATAATCCTTAGAACTCATTTTTATTTATGAAATATATTTGTATAAAAGAAATAAGAGTAGGAGGTCTTTTTGATCAAGGTGTTAGCCTTTTAATGATCAACCTCGCTTTGATACCAATTGAAAGTGCACACTGTGCCTTTGAGAATCCTCTAGAGGGGGTGAATAGAGATTTAAAATTACTTCTAACCTAACTGTGCAAATACAATAAAAACCTAAGTGTTATGCTTCAACAAATACTTATCCAGAATAAAACAATGTTGTTGTACAACCCCGATATTCGCCAGGAGGTAGGAAAAGATGCAGGAAATCAGTAGGTGGAGGAAGTGACAGGAAAAGTGAGCCGGAACCTCGAAGGTAGCTCGCAGGAAGGAAAGCAAGTCGAGCACTCGCCGTAGAACCGCAAGGAAGCGGGCGAGCCGGGTTATCGCGGTCCACTCATTGGAGGACTGGCGAGCCAGATCTTCACCATCGACGAACTCGTCGTTCATTTCGACGAGCTCCCATTAAGACCGACGTACTTTAATTTGAGTTCGACGAAATCCGTTTGACGAACATCCTTTCTCGGTTCGACGAACTTGCTCCTTAGTTCGACGAACGCCACGCTTCAGCCCCGACAAAATCATCTCAGCGGCTGGGCTGGGAGGGCCGGTCGTCTCAGCGGCTATCTTTGTCCCGTCCCAGCGGACCCGCTGGGACAAGCAATTGTCTCAGTGGGCTCGAGCACCTTCTCAGCGGCTCTCGGACCTGTCTCAGCGGGAGAACTCGCAGGAGGAAGCGCGAGGCCCGACCTCGGTGGATATCGCCGGTAGAAGTGCGAGCGGGGTCTTCACAGGCCGCTCGCCTAAGAGGGGTTTCAGATCCAACAGGTGGAAGAGGTAACAAAGAAGGCGAGCCAGAGCTTCAAGGGTCACTCGCAGCAAGGTGCGCGAGTCATGTCCCTGCGAGCCTGAGCCTCAAGGTCAGCTCGCTAGAAGACAGGCGAGCCAAGTAATCGTCGGCAGCTCGCGAGAAGGCGGACGAGCCGTATTTCTTCTAAGTCTTCGTGTTCGACGAGATTCAAACGGCGTTCGACGAAATCAGTTCTCCGTTCGATGAACGGGCTCCTCCATTCGACGAACTCGCGTTACGTCTCAGATCAACGAACTTTCTTCTCAGCCCGGTTAGCTCAGCCACCCAGCCGGATCAGCAGATTTACACAAGGCCAAGGGGAGCTCACAGGAAGGCACGCGAGTCATGTTCCTACGAGCCCAAGCCTCAAGGTCAGCTCGCAAGAAGGCGGGCGATCCGGACAGTCGTCGATCGCTCCAAGGAAGGCGGAGCTCCCGTCCGCATTCGGCGAACTCGGCTCAGGGTTCGACGAAATTTGTCCCGCGCCCGCCGAACGGTACCTTTGAATCTGTCTCAGCGGTTGGGCTGAGAGGATCGTCCTTCTCCATGGTCACTTCTGTCCCGTCTCAGCGGATCCGCTGGGACCGGGTTGTCTCAGCGGTTTTTCCCCCACCTGCAGGGAGTGAAATTACCCTTCTACCCCCAATGGTCTGTCGTTAGCCCATCCAAACAGCGGAGTTTGGCTGTTAGCAGGCCAAACTGGGGTGCGTCTAGTAAAACCAAAAGGCGGAAATCCGCTATTGACAGACCATAAGCAAGAAAACTATAAATAGACCTTAAAGGGCACCTTGGGAGGAGGATTCCAATCTCAGTTCTCTGAGCTTCTTATTCCCTCGGTTACTTTGGTTCAGCTCTCTAGCTCTCCAAGGTGCCCAAGTCTCAGCTTTGGCTTGGGAGGGGAAGCGCTCAACGATCTTCCGGGTTTGTGGTGGGACCTCCTCGCTGCGAGTAAGGTCTTAGTCTGTTTCCGAGTCCCCGATCTGTTCCTTTCGAGGGATTAGTAAGGGCTAGCTGCCCCTCAACTTGTTGAGGGCCCGAGCTTCACAAGAGACTGAGAAATCGGTTTCAACATTTTGGTGCGGTGAGCGTGGGGCGCGGCTGGTCCAGGAAGATTCCGAGAAAGGAACATGGCAGGAGATGAATAGCAAGGCGAGGAGTTCTGCGGATCGCCCCCGGCGGCAATACAGAAGATGTTCTCGGATTTCAGGCGAGAAGTCCTCGACACCCTCGGGATCACGGTCGCAGCGCTACGTATCGAGTTCGCAACCCCGGCGGTTCAAACGTCCCATCCTTCGGCAACGGATGGCGAGGGTGCCCCGGGAGGAAGGGCTGGAAAGGAGGTGGCCGGAGGGTTAGTGCCGGACCTGGAGGGGCGAGTGTTGTTCGCCAGTCCGGCGAGCTCGGTGCCGGCGAACACAGCGCAGGCGAGTGCGGCACAGGCGGGTGCGGCGCAGGCGAGCGCAGCCCTGGCGGGCGTGGCGTCCGTTGGAGTGGCTCCGGCGAGGGTGGCTCTCGCGAGCAGTGCTCCAGCGAGCTCAAAACAGGTGAGGGAGCTCGGGGGGCGAGTGGAGCAGGAGAAGACAGCAGGTAGGGGAAGCCCCTTCTGCGAGTTGGTGCTTTCTGCACCCGTTCCGGAAGGGTTCGGGGAGTGGGACAGGGTCTACTACCATGGTCGGGACGACCCAGTCCAGCACCTGCAGTCGTTCGAGGACTAGGTCTCTATCAGGCCGATGTCAGACGCCTTCAAGTGTCGGCTCTTCGTCGTCACCCTGAAGGAGAAAGCTCGGGAGTGGTTCCACCAACTTCCCGTCGGATCGATCTACGCATTCGAGAATTTGCGTAGAAGTTTCTGGTTGCGGTTTTCAACTTCGAAGAAGAGGTAGAAGGACGTCGAGTCCCTCTTCAAGGTGAAGCAAGAGCCCAAGGAGTCGTTGGCTCATTATGCAGATTGATTTCAGGAGGAAGTTCTACTCACCCAGGAGATGCCCGGGTTTGCTCTTCAGCTCGCCTTCACGTTGGGGATGAAGGAGAGTTTCTTCAAGATGGATCTGAAGAGGAAAGCCCCCATATCCTACGAGGAGTTGATGGAGAGAGTGGCGGAGGAGGTCGAGAGTGAGGAGGCCAATCCGGAGCTCACAAAGAGGCTAGCAAAGCTCACTGAGCTGGAGGTCAAGCAGTAGGAGGTACGAAGAAGGGAAGATCCCCGAGCCCCGGAGGGGGGATGGAGGCAACATGGCGGGGGGATGCAAGGTCAGGGAAGAGGCTACGCCCCAGGAGGGGGTAACTTCTATGGGGGGCAAGGGAGACCCCAACAGTTAGGATGGAAGCAGGGTCCGAGGCAGATGCCTCCCCCGCCTCAGCAGGCTATGGTGATCAGACGAGGAAGAGGAGGAAGAGGAAGGAGAGAAGGAGTGGAAGCGGGAGCAGGAAGGAGAAGAGGAAATAGGGCGGCAGAGGCCGAGAGGGGAGAGGTGGCGTTGCCGTACTGTGACTTCCATGATGAGGAAGGTCACGCAATGGCCACCTGCCCCGAATTCTTAGAGACAAAAAAAGCTAGAACGTCGGCGCTGCGGCAGCAGCAACAGGTGAGGATCGAGGAGGTCCTACCTCAGGAGGATGAGGAGGAGAGGTGCGAAGACCGGGCCGATGTGGGGACCCGAGGAGGGATCAGGGTGATCCACGGGGGAGTGGGGGTAGAGGAAACCCGTAAGGCGAGCCTTCATACCATCTACCATCGGAGCATGGCTTCGACATCCACGGCTCCACCCCCAGCAGAAAAAAACACTTTCTCTCAGAAGGACATGTCGGGTCATGAGGACCCTTTCTGCGATGCTTTGGTCATCCAAACCGCCATCGAGAACTTCACGGTGTCCCGACTTCTCGTGGACAACGGGAGCTCGGTCAACGTCATCTTCAAGAGGGCATTCGACGAGATGAAGGTGGAGGCCATAAGGGTGTTGGCTTCAGATGGCCCTCTGTTTGGGTTCTCAGGAGAGAGGAAGGAAGTGGAAGGCGGAGTGGGACTCCATGTGACCTTGGGGGGGGGGGGCAGTCGCGAAACTGCCGCTTCGTGATAGTGGATGCCCTAGCAGCTACAGCGCCATCTTCGGACGGCCTCTTATCAGCGCATTTCGATGCATCCCATCCACCTTCCACCAGTGCCTCAAGTTCAGTACAGGTGGAATTCAGATTCGGGTTAGGGGAGATCCCAAGGTGGCGAGGCAGTGCTATGTGACTGCCGTCAACACCATCTCTTGGATGGAAGAAGCTGAGGAGTGGGACAAGGTGATGGAAGAGGTGGCCGAGGCCGAAGAAGAGGAGAGTACCTGGGGGGAGCAATCCAGGTTGGAAGGAAGGAGGGGTGAAGGAGTAGTTCGTGCCCAGGAAGGGGTCGTTGAGGGGCCCAGGACGGAGGAGGGGGAAGAGGGATAGAAAGAAGAGGAGGCCCCGGGAGGAGGGGCGGAGGAGTTGATGGTGGTGGGGAGGAAGAGATGGGAGAAGGAGCCAAAGCGCTCGCTTGTGGCGGAAAGGGGGACAGTACCTGGGGGGAGAAATCCAGGTTGGAAGCTGTGGAGGAAGTGGTGGAGGTGGAGGTAACCACCAAGGCCGGAACAATCGAGAAGATCAGGATCAGCGGGGAGCTCAGCCCGGAGGACCGGAGGAGGGTCTCGGCTTGCGTCCAAGACAACGTGGATGTCTTCGCATGGAGTGCTGCGGAGATGCCGGGTGTTGGAACCTTAGTTTTGATTTGAGTTAGGATCCACCTTTAATGTCTAAATTTCTATCATAACACATTGTATAACTTAGATCAAATCCCATTAAGATAATAAGCCGAAAATAGATATAATTAATAGGCTGAAAATATATATATAATTAATAGGCTGAGAAATTAAAGAGAAAGATAAAAATTACACTTGTTCTCTGCGTTCGACGAACGTCCATCTGCGTTTGACGAACGGCAAGCTCTCTGCGTTCGACAAACGGCGCTCTACGGTCGAAGAAAGATATTCATTCTGCGCTCGATGAAATCCAGCGGCTCAGCGTTCGACGATCCCGTCTCAGCGGTTCAGCGGTCGACGAACAGATCCCGGTTCAGCGGTCGACAAAATCCTGCGTTCGACGAACTCAAGTCTGCGTTTGACGAACAACTCAATATTCAGCGGTTGACGATCCAGCCCGTCTCAGCGCTCGACGAAAAGTTGCGTTCGACGAACTCAAGTCTGCGTTCGACGAACAACTCAATACTTCAGCGGTCGACGAAATTATCCAGGCTCAACGGTCGACGAATCCTTCCGTTCGACGAACTCAAGTCTGCGTTCGACGAATCTTCAACAGAAGCCCAGAACGGCAAATCAAATGTTCAGGTCGACGAATCAAATGATAAGGTCGACGAACGTGAAGCTGAGCTCGACGAAATATCTGCAGCATTGTTTTATATCATTCTCAGTTCGACTACAATATTATATATATGCTGTCAGATTTTATTAAAACAATATTTTATTTATTCTATTTATATATTGCTATATATATTGCTGCCTTAACAATACAGCCGTTGCAGCATTAAATGTTATAGCCGTTGCAAAAGCTAAAGACGACAATTTGTCTGCTTGAGGATCTGGGAAATAAAATAGATATTATTTCTTTCCTCTTCTGTCGACAAGAATTCAAATCAGCCGAAAGCTCTCCAGAATACATATACAGAGCAGAGGAGAGAAAAATAAGATAGTAGGTTCACGACAGATTATATACAAAACATATTACAATTGCTGTACAGGAAAAAGAGGAGAAGAAGAACAAGAGTGAAAGAAAAACAACAGCAAAAACAGCGAACAACAAATTACATTATCTTGTTTTGTTTTTGCTAACTCTTTCTTGCAGATCATCTTCATCCTGAGACACCAATCAAATATTATTTGCTCAGGGATCTAAACTGCAAGAAGAAGAAGAAGGGTATTTGAATCTAGAGAAGAAGCTCCATCCAGAAGCTGTCATCTAATCTAAATCAGACAGGGGGAGCTCTCTTCAACATCATCATCAAGAGTCTTCCTAGAAAGAGAAGAACACTATAACCTTTTTAGTTTTCTTTATTTCCCCTCCTGTACAAAGGGTTAAAACTCCCTTCAAAAGTTTACCTCTTGGTGGCAAGACACCTGATCAAAAAATCCTGTTGGTTTTTAAGCACCTTATCAAAAGCTTATTGGTGATTTGGACACCTGATCAAACCTCCATTGGTGTATGGACACCTTATCAAAAAATCCTGCTTGGTGTGAGGGCACCTGATAAACAACCTCCAGTGGATTCCCACCAGTGGGTAGAAGAGTAGATGTACCCAGGTTGATTGGGGAACTACTATATATCTTGTGTCATCTGGATGTTTGCTTTGTTTTATGTTTTATTTCTTATTTGTGTTGTGATTACTTTGCCTACTTACTGTTTGTTGTTATTACTCACTCAGCACACTTATATATATAACATTATTTTGAAGTAAAACTTAAACAAAGAGCTTTAATAATTAAGAACTAAAACTCACTTTCAATTGGTATTAAAGCATATCAATTGACTTTCAATTGGTATTAAACCATATCAATTGACTTTCAATTGGTATCAGAGCAGGTTGATTTTTATACAGGCTAACACCTGAAATCACAAAGATCACTTAGTTCTTAAAAAGTTTTTGGTTTTTCTAAATGGCACAATCCGAATTTTCATTTTCAAATCCACCAATTTGTAATTTGGATAGATTTACTTTATGGCAAGCTAGAATTAAAATATATATGAATGTCATAGATGAAGATATTTACAAATCTATTTTGCCAGGACTTCCATCTTCAATTTCCTCAACAAATGATCAAGAAAAGCTGAAATGTGCTGATGCCAAGGCCATGAACATATTGGCTAAATCAATGTCAAAAGACATTCTTCAAAAAATGGCTGATTGCACTTCAGCAAAGGTCATCTGGAACTCCCTCTCAAAGATGGTAAATGGATCTTCTTCCACTTCCACTAACTGTATTTTTGATGCAGTACCAACATCTACTCTAAGTGAAGAAGAAGAAAAAGAAGAACAAAAGGCCAGAAGATTCTGCATAATGGCCATATATGGCTCAAGCTCATATCACAAATCAGATGCTGAATCTAAATCAGAAAAGGTAACGAGGCAACTACAATTTCTAATTTTACCTCTGATCCATTTAAATCTGTTTTCAAAGCATCATGTACAGATTTAATAAAATCTAAAAATTACAAATCTGAAAAGGAAAATATAAAAGAGTTAATAGAAATAAATATTTTAACTCCTGAATATAATAAACTCAAAGAAGATTTAAAATCATCAGAAGAACAAATTCATTCTTTAGAAAATAAGTTAGTTAAGGCTGAAAAGTTTAGACAATCCTTTAAAGAAAAAGAAAAACTTTATGTTCAGCAAAACCAAAATAAATTTTCAAATTTGTACTTTAATGAAATAAAAAGGTCAATATATTTAATTATAAAGCATTTGTTTTTACCTATTTTAAACATCTATAATTAAACAGCTGTTATTTAATTCTTTTGAATTTTTCTATCTCAAAAACAAAGTCAGATAAACTTCACATTCTTCCAGATTTTCTCCAAAATCATGTTGAGCATTCTACTCGGATTGCATAGATCAGAAATGATCAGAGCACTAAGTGTGAGTCTCTTCTGATTAAGGGGATTCTATAGAAAGAAGGTATCAGGCAATGTCTTTTTGATTTTAAAATTCCTTAGAATCTAATAACAACTAGCAATTCATAATATTAAATTCCTATTTAAATCAAAATCAAGGAAATCATAAATTGCTTAGTTTTAAAAAGAAATTTAGAAATAATCTCTGACCCTTAAGCCTTATGTTATTCAAAGACTTTTTATGCTTAGGTATCCTAAACCAAATAGCGGGAGATTATTAGAACCTAGTCTTAATTTGGATTAGGATCCCAACTCAAATAGGGGGAGATTGTTGGAACCTTAGTTTTGATTTGAGTTAGGATCCACCTTTAATGTCTAAATTTCTATCATAACACATTGTATAACTTAGATCAAATCCCATTAAGATAATAGGCTGAAAATAGATATAATTAATAGGCTGAATATATATATAATTAATAGGCTGAGAAATTAAAGAGAAAGATAAAAATTACACTTGTTCTCTGCGTTCGACGAACGTCCATCTGCGTTTGACGAACGGCAAGCTCTCTGCGTTCGACGAACGGCGCTCTGCGGTCGACGAAAGATATTCATTCTGCGCTCGACGAAATCCAGCGGCTCAGCGTTCGACGATCCCGTGTCAGGGGTTCAGCGGTCGACGAACAGATCCCGGTTCAACGGTCGACGAAATCCTGCGTTCGACAAACTCAAGTCTGCGTTCGACGAACAGCTCAATATTCAGCAGTCGATGATCCAGCCCGCCTCAATGCTCGACGAAAAGTTGCGTTCGACGAACTCAAGTCTGCGTTCGACGAACAGCTCAATACTTCAGCGGTCGACGAAATTATCCAGGCTCAGCGGTCGACGAATCCTTCCGTTCGACGAACTCAAGTCTGCGTTCGACGAATCTTCAACAGAAGCCCAGAACGACAAATCAAATGTTCAGGTCGACGAATCAAATGAAGAGGTCGACGAACGTGAAGCTGAGCTCGACGAAATATCTGCAGCATTATTTTATATCATTCTCAGTTCGACTAAAATATTATATATATGCTGTCAGATTTATTAAAGCAATATTTTATTTATTCTATTTATATATTGTTATTATATTGCTGCCTTAATAGTACAGTCATTGCAGCATTAAATGTTATAGTCGTTGCAAAAGCTAAAGACGGCAATTTGTCTGCTCGAGGATCTGGGAAATAAAAGAGATATTATTTCTTTCATCTTCTGTCGGCAAGAATTCAAATCAGCCGAAAGCTCTCCAGAATACATATACAGAGCAGAGAAGAGAAAAATAAGATAGTAGGTTCACGACAGATTATATACAGAACATATTACATTTGCTGTACAGGAAAAAGAGAAGAAGAAGAACAAGAGTGAAAGAAGAACAACAACAAAAACAGAGAACAAGATATTACATTATCTTGTTTTGTTTTTGCTAACTCTTTCTTGCAGATCATCTTCATCCTGAGACACCAATCAAATATTATTTGCTCAGGGATCTAAACTGCAAGAAGAAGAAGAAGATTATTTGAATCTATAGAAGAAGCTCCATCCAGAAGCTGTCATCTAATCTAAATCAGACAGGGGGAGCTCTCTTCAACATTATCATCAAGAGTCTTCCTAGAAAGAGAAGAACACTATAACCTTTTTAGTTTTCTTTATTTCCCCTCCTGTACAAAGGGTTAAAACTCCCTTCAAAAGTTTACCTCTTGGTGGCAAGACACCTGATCAAAAAATCTTGTTGGTTTTTAAGCACCTTATCAAAAGCTTATTGGTGATTTGGGCACCTGATCAAACCTCCATTGGTGTGTGGACACCTTATCAAAAAATCCTGCTTGGTGTGAGGGCACCTGATCAACAACCTCCAGTGGATTCCTACCAGTGGGTAGAAGAGTAGATGTACCCAGGTTGATTGGGGAACTACTATATATCTTGTGTCATCTGGATGTTTGCTTTGTTTTATGTTTTATTTCTTATTTGCGCTATGATTACTTTGCCTACTTACTGTTTGTTGTTATTACTCACTCAGCACACTTATATATATAACATTATTTTGAAGTAAAACTTAAATAAAGAGCTTTAATAATTAAGAACTAAAACTCACTTTCAATTGGTATCAAAGCATATCAATTGACTTTCACCGGGGATCGATGTAGATGTGGCGTGCCATCGCCTCAACCTCGATCTCGACACCCGCCCCATTCGCCAAAAGAAGAGGTCCACTGCGGACAAGCTGGAGACACCTATCCGGGAGGAGGTGAGCAAGCTCATCAAGGCCGGCTTTGTATCGGAGATCCAGTACCCAGGCTGGGTCTCCAATGTAGTGATGGTGAAGAAAGGGGATGGTAAGTGGCGTATGTGCGTTGATTTCTCTTTTCTTAATAAATCTTGCCCCAAGGATTGCTACCCCTTGCCTAGAATCGACGCACTGGTTGACTCCGCCGTCGGTTTCTCTGTGATGTCTTTTTTAGTTGCTTTTTCAGGTTATCACCAAATTCGTATGCACACTCCCGACATCAAGGATGTATCCTTCATCACCAGGGATGGGTGCTATTGTTATAAAATGATGTCGTTCGGCTTAAAGAACGCAGGGGCAACATATCGGCGAATGATGGATAGAGTGTTTCGCGAGCAGAAGGGCAGGAACCTGGAGGTCTACGTAGACGACCTGATGATCAAAAGTCGGGACCTTGAGTCCCACCTCAGCGACCTCGAAGAAACCTTTGGGACTTTGAGAAAATTTAAGATGAGGCTTAACCCCTTAAAGTGTGTCTTCGAGGCCAGCCAAGGGAAATTCTTGGGTAATTTGCTCACCCCCTCGGGGTGGAGCCTAACCCGAACAAGGTGAGGGCGATCCTCGAGTTGGGATCTCCAAGGAACACGAAGGAGGTTCAACGTCTAACAGGGAAGCTAGCCAGGTTGAGTAGGTTTCTTTCCAAGGCGGGAGAAAAATGTTCTTCTTTCTTCAGGACATTGAGGGGTAATCAGAAGTTCGAATGGACCCCCGAGTGCGAGAAGGCTTTTCAAGCACTAAAGGAACAACTGACCCAGGCCCCGCTGCTGCAAGGACCGAGGCAAGGGGAAGACCTATACCTGTACTTGGGGGTAGGATCAGAAACAGTCAGCTCGGTGTTGGTTCGAGAAGAGGGGAAGAAACAACTCCCAATCTACTATGTTAGCAGGGTATTGAGGAAGGCCGAGCTCAGATACCCCATCTTGGAGAAGTTAGCGTTTGCCTTGGTGGTGTCGGCTAAGAAGCTCCGACCCTACTTCTAGGCACACTCAATCAAAGTAGTGACCGACCACCCCCTTTACGGCATCATGGATGGGGTGGAGCACTCTGGGAGATTGGCCAAGTGGTTAGTAGAGCTGAGTGAATTCGATATCTCCTACGTGCCCAGGGTATCTGTAAAGGCACAAGCGGTGGCGGATTTCATGGCTGATTATGTGACTGAGTTAGAAGAGTCCGAACTGCCCCACCCAATGGCCTGTAAAATGCTAGTGGATGGCCCGTCAGGAAAGCACTCATTCGGGGGAGGGGTGGTATTGGTAAGTCCCCAGGGCACCAGGATCGACCAAGCCATCAACATTCATTTCCCCCTCACCAACAACCAGGCAGAGTATGAGGCCGTGATAGCAGGCCTCCGCTTAGCTCGGGTGCTGGGAGTGCAGGACGTGGAGGTCTCGATGGACTCCAAGGTAGTGGCTTGCCAGATCAAGGGGGGAGTTTGAGGTCAAAGAGTCGACTCTCCAACGGTACCTGGAGAAGGTCAAGGGGGTCGTCGGGCAATTTCGCACTTTCTCCATCAAGCACGTCCCAAGAGAGGAGAGCACCCAGGCAGACCTCTTGGCCAAGTTCGGCCCCCGGGCAGGAGGGACAGTGTCAGAACTCTTCCGCCCTTCCATTGAAGAGGGGGAGCTGATGGAGGTGGATCAGAGAACATCGTAGATGGATCCCTTCATCACCTTCCTGGCATCGGGAAAGTTCCCCGAAGGAGACGTTGACAAGCGGCGGCTCAGGTACAAATCGACATATTACTCCTTACATGTAGGGCTGCTATACCGCAACACACTCTCGGGGCTCCTGGCTCATTGTGTGTCTGAGGAGGAGGTCCCGAGAGTCCTCGAGGAAATCCACTCGGGGGAGTGTGGCAGTCACTCCGGGAGCCAGACTTTGGAGGGGAGAGTGCTGAGGCAAGGCTACTTCTAGCCTACCCTCAGCAAGGATGCAACAGAATTCGCGAGGAAGTGTTCAAAGTGCCAGCTCTATGCTCCACTCCAACTCCTCCCAGCCCAAAGGCTTCGGACCATCACGGCTCCGTGGCCCTTCGCTATATAGGGATTGGATTTGGTGGGACCCTTCCCCCAGGCAAGCGGCCAAAGGAAGTTCCTACTGTTGATGATAGATTACTTTTCCAAATGGGTCGAGGTGAAGGCGATGGCCAAGGTAACATCCCAGGTAGTGAGAAATTTCGTTTGGGGTGAAATAATTTGCAGGCATGGGCTCCCCCTAGCCATCGTGACGGATAACGGACCCCAATTCGCCAGCGAGGAGTTTGTTAGTTTTTGCACCCAACTCGGCATAGACCTCAGGTTCGCATCGGTCCACCACCCAAGGAGCAACGGCTAGGTGGAGGCGGCGAACAAGATAATCGTCAACCTACTAAAGAAGAAGGTAGAGAATCTCAGAGGCAATTGGGTGGAGCAGCTACCTTCGGTCCTATGGGCTTTGACAACTACTCCAAGCTCGGCCACAAGGGAGCCCCCCTTCAAACTATCCCACGGGTCTGAGGTCGTTCTCCCGATAGAGTTCAAAGTCAAAACCCCCAGGGTGATCACCGCGGGCGAAGGAGATGGAGAATGGTTAATAGAAAATGATGCAGAGCAAAGGTTGTCCCTGGACCTGGTAGTAGAGCTCCGAGACCTCGCTACTGTCCGACAGGAGGAAGTCAAGAGGTGGATGGCCAGATACTTCGACCAGCACATCAGGATAAAGCACTTCGAAAAAGGAGATTTAGTACTAAAGAAGGTTGACGCGGCCGGAAGAGGAGTCGCGGTTGGTAAGCTATAGCCCAATTGGGAGGGAGCTTACATTGTAAGTGAAGTGCTCAAGTCAGGAGGGTACCACCTCCAGGATGTGGTAGGGGTATCTCTCGGCCGAGCCAGGAGTGGGGATGAATTGAAGAGATTTTATCCTTAGTCATTTTTGTAACCGACTTTTGAATATTTCCTACTCAATACATGTATTTTGGAGTAATTCTCTGGCAGGTTTCAAGTGACTTGGTGCTGGAGTGCCCCAGATCGATTCTGCTGTCGGGCTCTCATAGCCGGTGGGTCAGGTTGATCTCTGGAGAGGCTGGCAAGGTTTCAAGTGGTTTGGTGCTGGAATGCCCCATATCGATTCTGCTGTCGGGCTCTCATGGACGGTGGGTTAGGTTGATCTCTGGAGAGGCTGTCAAGGTTTCAAGTGGTTTGGTGCTGGAATGCTCCAGATCGATTTCGTTGTCGGGCTCTCATAGACGGTGGGTCAGGTTGACCTCTGGAGAGGCTGGCAAGGTTTCAAGTGGTTTGGTGCTGGAATGCCCCAGATCGATTCCGCTGTCGGTCTCTCATAGACGGCGGGTCAGGTTGATCTCTGGAGAGGCTGGCAAGGTTTCAAGTGGTTTGGTGCTGGAATGCCCCAGATCGATTCCGCTGCCGGGCTCTCATAGACGGTGGGTCAGGTTGATCTCTGGAGAGGCTGGCAAGGTTTCATGTGGTTAGGTGATGGAATGCCCCAGATCGATTCCGCTGCTGGGCTCTCATAGATGGTGGGTCAGGTTGATCTCTAGAGAGGCTGGCAAGGTTTCAAGTGGTTTGGTGCTGGAATGCCCCAGATCGATTCCGCTGCCGGGCTCCCATAGACGGTGGGTCAGGTTTATCTCTGGAGAGGCTGGCAAGGTTTCAAGTGGTTTGGTGCTGGAATGCCCCAGGTCGATTCCACTGTCGGGCTCTCATAGACGGTGGGTCAGGTTGATCTCTGGAGAGGCTGGCAAGGTTTCAAGTGGTTTGGTGCTAGAATGCCCCAGATCGATTTCGCTGACGGGCTCTCATCGACGCTGGGTCAGGTTGATCTCTAGAGAGGCTGGCAAGGTTTCAAGTGGTTTGGAGCTGGAATGCCCCAGATCGATTCCGCTGTCGGGCTCTCATGGATGGTGGGTCAGGTTGATCTCTGGGGAGGCAGGCAAGTAGGTTACTCCTGGTAAGAAACTTGGCTCGCAAGCAACTTCAAGGCCCGGGCGAGGCGAGGCCAGGGGCCCGTTCGCATAAGAGAACAGATCGCGGCAGAGCGACTGAGCCTGTTGTTCGCAAATTTACTTGCAAATTTTTGTGGCGTGCGTAAAAATGACGAACCAGAAAGGGCTCGTCGTCGCGGTGGCCCATGGGTAACGATGAAAGCTCGCAAGAAGTGAGCGCGAGCGAGGCCGGGTAATGTTGGCCCCGCTCGCAATGTTCCCCCACAGGGTACATCCCAAGCAAGGATAATGTTCTACAGCGCGATAGCCTTATCATCGCCGCAGAAGAGAATGGGGCGAGAGCGACCTAGATACAACACGACAACGGGAGAATTGTTAATTAAGGAGACGCGAACGCGAGCGTCAAATGAAAGCTTTAAGGGCGCGAGCGTAAGAAAATCATATTAGCGCGAGCACGAATGAAAGAGCACATGCGAATAAGAAATAAGACAATGACATTGGAAAGATAGACAAAATGTTTCTTTTTCATTCCTCAAAAATGGGTTACAGTCCAACGGCGAGCTCGCCGGCAAAAAGAAAATTTTTACATTATAAACAGTAAAAAAGTTGAGGCGGCTCGCCGGGTAGTTCTTTAATCACTCCCGCGATCTTCCACCTCAGAGATCGGCACGAACAGATCAGGGACGACCCTCCACGGTGAATTCCATGGCGTCAGGAACGATCAGATCCTCCCCCTTAAGGGTGTCAAAGACGAGTTCGGCGATCTCTATTGATTTTTTGCGGGCGGCCTCCATTTCACCTCGCGACTGACCGCGAGCTCCAGCCCGCGAAGGAGGAGGGGGAGCACCGCCAGGGTCAGGTCGCGAACCTGGGCCTTGAGGCAAGTGTTCTCCATTTCCAAGTCGGCAATCCTCGCGTTTAGTTGGCTGACGGACTCGGCATCCTGCAGAAAAGAAGATAGCAAGGGCAAATCGAAGCGAGACAGAAAAGGACTTTCGCGAGTATTGCTTACCAGGCCGCCCTGAAGGCTGGCGAGGAGGCCCTCGGACAAGGCCTCCTTTCCCTTAAGCTCCGCGATCTCGTCCGCGGACTTCCGTAGCACAGCGTTGAGCTCTTTAATCTCCCTATCCACAGTGAAGTAGCGGCGGCCCACCATGTGGGTAAGCTCCGTCGCCCGGAACTGGGCCCGCATGGCCTCATATACAAGCCCTTTCTGTGTGAAGGACTTGAAGAGGGAGGCGTCATCGCGGCCATATAGCCCGAAGGCAAGGGCGAACGCCTCGCCTCCAACTTTGTCACCCTCCACCCAGGAAGGGAGGAGGGAGGAGTAGACGATCTTATTCTGCTCAGAATCCCATGCGAGCAGCGGCTCGCCAACGGCGTCCGGAAGCTTCGCGTCGAGCCCAAAATTCGTATGGCTTGTCGGCCTGGGCTTGCCGATCATCTCTTCTGGTTCGCTGCCCTCCTTGGCGGGCTCTTGATTCGCTGAGGGAGATAGGGGGTGTCTGGTTCGGAGAGATCCACGACATCCATCCCCTTTAGGGCGGAGGGGGGGGGGGGGGGCTTCTTGGTTTTCTTCGGCAACCCCTGCGAGGCGGGCCGGCGCGGAGGGCGAGAACGTTTCCTTCCCGCCGAAGAGCTCGGGAGGTCGCGAAAAGCCTCAGCAGCCACGCTCGCGACCGGGTCAGTGGCGAGGGAAGAAGAAGGCGCGTGCTGGGGAGTTGAGTGGAATATCGCGTTCCCCTACAAAGATAACTAAGAGCGTTAGCTAATCGAAGGAAAGGCGAGTGAGGAGATTTGCGAGCGCGAGTCAAACCTTCTCCTTGGGGGACAGGCGGCAGCAGGTCCACCCGCTCTCGGAGGAATGCGACCTCAAAATTCTTCCCCTTAAGATATTGGTACAGATTCGCGTCATAACCCCCTAGTGAGGCAGGAGGGCGGTAAGCGGCCTCGTCTCGCTGGGTTGGGGTGTAGAAGATATTGCTGAAGGGGCCCTTCACCAGGACGTACTTCTGTGTCCAGTAGTGGGACTTGTTCACCGTTTCGCAGATGGTGACATGCTGGCTCGCGAAATGAGCCGTCCCATCTTTGTACGCACGAAAAGAAAACACCTTGCGGAAGACGAGCAGGCTAAACTCGATCCTCTCCACCCGAAGGTAACTGGCGAACGCGACCACCACGACGATCGCGTTCGGCGTCAGCTGGCTCGGCAGAATGCCAAAGTATTTGAGTACCTAGAAAAATCGACAGGGGTTAGAGCGTCGTTCGCGAAGCGAGCCAGGAATACTAGGGTCAAAGAACAAACATACTTGGCGCACTTCCGGACAAAGGGGGAGTCGCAGCCCATTCTCAAAGTGAGCGATGGGGATAGCGAGCTCGTCGGGGTGTGGGTCGCTAATGGTGTCTCGCTCAGTAGGGCAGCGAGCCACGAACCCGGAATACTAGGTATTCCTCCTTTGTGAGGTTGGCGCAGAAGAAAAGGCCCTCAAGGAAGGCTCCGGAGCACTTGGCCCGCCCCTCCGCCTCCACATCTGCGACCATGGTGTTGGAAAGCCGCGAATCACAAAAGTGGCAAGTGCGAGCTAGATTTGCGAGAGAGTTAGAAGAAGTGGAACGCGAAGGAAGAACAGTAAATGCGGTGGTTGAAAAGTAAAGAGACCGACTATTTATAGAAATATAAAAGGCGGGAAGAAGTCGAAGCGCCGGAGTCTGCAGATAGCGAATTCGCGTGGTACTCTTCCGCCTTCAGGGGTCCTATTCGCTCCCAGCGAGTCAACACCTTGCCTAACTTCCTCCCGTTAGTCGTCGGCGAGCCAGCGCTGGATAACGAAATATAATGAAACGCGAGAGCGAGTGATAAAAGTGTACTAAGCGGCATAGGTGATCAATGAGTAAGCGAGCCAGATATAGGGAAGAAAAATAACAGTAAAAACGGAAAGTCCGGGCTCGCAAGCGAGTCAAAAATATCAGTATTACAGACCATGGAATTGTTTGCGACCCCTCCCTACGAGGGGGAGGGGGAGGAAAAATGAAATGCCCACTGCAAAGAAAAAGTCATTAATAACGCAACCATTTTCAGCGACCGCGACCCCGCACACCAGAGCGGGGGGATTTGAGGGTAGTGATACTCGCGAAGCGACTGGCCCGCTTGGGCCGTCAGCTGCACGTAGTCTTCGATCTGAGCGATGTACACCCCAGGGGAGGTCACCTCGTCGTGGTCGACTGGCCGCACCTCAGCAAGGATGTGTGCATTCGCGTCCTCCATCGCTGCGAATCTTTCCTCAAATGCTAGCCAATCCTGCTGATTCTGTTCATGTAGATCTCGCAACAGAGAAGTATGCTTCTGGAATATCTCGGTGCCTCGCCTCTTCATTTGCTCTGGATCACTGGGGTCCCCCAAAAAATCTGTGACCTGACTCGGCGAGGGGGGTGGCGACATCTCCAACGCTCCAGACTCCGACTCGGTGAGCGGGGCCAGAGGATCACCTGCGAGGTAGAAATTAGCGAGAGAGAGCAGAAAATAGCATTCGATAAGGGAAATCTAACCTGGCGAGAGAATTTGGGTACCGGGCCGCTGGAGAGATGTGCTTGGCTGGACCTTGAACGCTTCGGCGAAGGCGGGGGTAACAGCTTTCCCCAGACCGGGGGAGAGCATGGTTCTGGCGGCGATTCCGGACTCGCCCAGTAGTGTCCCTCCAGGGCTCCTTTGTCCCATAACGCCGAATCCAGGAGTGATGATAGTCTGATTCGGCGGGGCCGGCGGGTCCGCGGGAGGAGGAACTCGTCCCTCCAGGTTCGCGAGGGGAAACTGCATAAGGAATAAGGGTGATTTAGCGAGTAAAGAAGTATGAAGGAAGACAAGGCAAACCGCCCACCTCGTCGCGAAGGCGAATCCCGCAGGTCGACGACCCTCGTGTCCGAAAGAAGAGTATCGACCCCACCGGCAGGGGAAGTGTGGGCCTCCGCGACTGTTTTCCCCAGTGTATTCTCCCCCGGGGAAGCGTTCTGCGAGTGAAGAAGCAATATCGAAAGAAAAAGACATTAAATTGGTGAACTTGACAATAGTACCTGCGAGGCGAGCCCGTCATGGGAGGAGGGAGATGAGAAAGAGGACCCATCCTCACCAGACAAGCGCCGAACGGCCTTCGCCATTTTGATGGAGGGAAGAAGCAGGGTACGCTGCGGAGAAGCCCAAGAGGCGATAGTGGCGGCCTTCCCTTTCTGGGCCGCTTGCGAGGCCTTCAGGCGGGCCAGTATTTCGTCTTTCTTAGACATCGCGTTGGGGCTCGCGGCGAGTAAGAAAAGGGAGAGAAGGATAAAAAAAGTTTGAACGCCGGCCAGGAAGGGGGGTATTTATAGTGGTGGGCATGGGACCCACCAAAAGATTCGCGCCACGTAGTCGAAAGGATGGAGAATATCCGAGGTTGGATGATTCTTCGAGAGCCAGGGATCCTCGCGAAGAGCGGGGATTGTGTACAACCCCGATATTCGCCAGGAGGTAGGAAAAGATGCAGGAAATCAGCAGGCGGAGGAAGTGACAGGAAAAGTGAGCCGGAACCTCGAAGGTAGTTCGCAGGAAGGCAAGCGAGCCGAGCACTCGCCGTAGACCCGCAAGGAAACGGGCGAGCCGGGTTATCGCGGTCCGCTCATAGGAGGACGAGCGAGCCAGATCTTCACCATCGACAAACTCGCCGTTCAGTTCGACGAGCTCCCATTAAGACCGACGAACTTCAATTTGAGTTCGACGAAATCCGTTCGACGAACATCCTTTCTCGGTTTGACGAACTTTCTACTTAGTTCGACGAACGCCACGCTTCAGCCCCGACAAAATCATCTCAGCGGCTGGGCTGGGAGGGTCGGCCGTCTCAGCGGCTATCTCTGTCCCATCCCAGCAGACCCGCTGGGACAAGCAATTGTCTCAGCGGGCTCGAGCACCTTCTCTGCAGCTCTCGGCCCTGTCTCAGTGGGAGAAATCGCAGGAGGAAGCGCGACTCCCGGCCTCGGTGGATATCGCCGGTAGAAGTGCGAGCAGGGTCTTCACAGGCCGCTCGCCTAAGAGGGGTTTCAGATCCAACAGGTGGAAGAGGTAACAAAGAAGGCGAGCCAGAGCTTCAAGGGTCACTCACAGGAAGGCGCGCGAGTCATATCCCTGCGAGCCCGAGCCTCAAGGTCAGCTCGCGAGAAAACGGGCAAGCCAAGTAATCGCCTGTTGCTCGCGAGAAGGCGGACGAGTCATATTTCTTCTAAGTCTTCATGTTCGACGAGCTTCAAACGACGTTCGACGAAATCAGTTCTCCGTTCGATGAACAGGCTCCTCCGTTCGACGAACTCACGTTACGTCTCAGATCAACGAACTTGCTTCTCAGCCTGGTTAGCTCAGCCACCCAGCCGGATCAGCAGATTTACACAACGCCAAGGGGAGCTCGCAGGAAGGCACGCGAGTCGTGTTCCTGCGAGCCCAAGCCTCAAGGTCAGCTCGCAAGAAGACGGGCGAGCCGGACTGGGACCGGGTTGTCTCAGCAGTTTTTCCCCCACCTACAGCTCAGCTCGACATGGAGTGAAATTACCCTTCTACCCCCAATGGTATGCCGATAGCCCATCCAAACAGCGGAGTTTGGCTGTTAGCAGGCCAAATTGGGGTGCGTTTAGTAAAACCAAAAGGCAAAAATCCGCTATTGACAGAACATAAGCAAGAAAACTATAAATAGACCTAAAAGGGCACCTTGGGAGGAGGATTCCAATCTCAGTTCTCTGAGCTTCTTCTTCCCTCGATTACTTTGGTTCAGCTCTCTAGCTCTCCAAGGTGCCCAAGTCTCAGTTTTGGCTTGGGAGGGGAAGCGCTCAACGATCCTCCGGGTTTGTAGTGGGACCTCCTCGCTGCGACTAAGGTCTTAGTCTGTTTCCGAGTCCCCGGTCTATTCCTTTCGAGGGATTAGTAAGGGCTAGCTGCCCCTCAACTTGTTGAGGGCCCGAGCTTCACAAGAGACCGAGAAATCGGTTTCAACAGCTGTAATATAAAGCTGAAAATAGTAAAGTAATCTAGCTAAGAGGGACATCACAGAAAATTAACAATCCAGAAGACACAAAGATTTTATAGAGGTTCTCCAAAATATGGGTAGTCCTCTCTTCTACCACTTGGTAGGATTGCACCAACTGTGCCCGAGTCTTTTGACAAGGAGACTCTTAGAATCACTAATCTTTTGACAAGGAGATCATGAACCACCAGATCTTTTGATAAGGAGATCTTGAACCACCAAATCTTTTGATAAGGAGATCTTGAACCACTGAATCCTTTGGAAAAGGGATTATTAAAACTCTTTTACAATTGGGATGAGAAGGAGAAAGAAGAAGAGAAAGGGTGTAGGAATTCTGTTCTCAGAATTCTTATGAATGTTGTATGAAGAACAACCTCTAGAATGTTTCACTAGATCTGCTCTTGATTAACTCTTGCTTATGATAGTGATGATTTGCAGGAGCTATAGTTGTCAGATCCTTGTTCTTCTTTCTGATTGAACTCAGGCTGCTATGAGATATTGATGATCAACAACCTTGTTATGTTCTGCAATAAGAGAGGGAGAGCAGCTGTTCTTTTTTCTCTGTCTTTTGTCTATTAAGGTTCCTGAGGAGGAAGAAGAAGAAGAGGAAGCCTTAATAGAACATTATTGTCGATTGTGATGAATGCTTTGTTTTTCTCTTTCTCTTTTTGCCTTTTATTGTCCCTCTGTTCAATTTGAATTTGTTTCCCGTTCTGGTAAGACCTGAAAAGGTATTCCACCATGGACAATCTCTTTCTTTCCTTCTTTTAATTCTTGACCCGTCCACCAATAATGAGCATATTTCCAAGAAACCTTTTGTCTTCTCTTTTAATGCTTCCTTCTATTCTAGGAAATTATTAAGCCGTTGGAGAACGGTCTTGAGAGATGTGGGCCATGAGAGAGGGTCCAAAATGATAGCTGAAAAAGTTATACTTTTTCAGACTGTATTCGACGTAGCGTCGAGTTCACTTCCTCTCATATCGACGCAACTTCGAGTTCTTGTAGAAGTAGCTTTGATTTCATCCTTACTCTGATTGAACTCTGTTAGTCGACGTTGCGTCGATATCACATCGACATAAACATCTAGTTGATCTGCATAGCTCTAAACATCATCATCTGCGTCGAGATGAAGTCGACGTTGCGTCGACTTTAGATGACTTCGACTCATTCTCATTTTATGTGTCGGGTTGAAGTAGAAGCTGCGTCGACTTCCCAAGTTACTTCGACAAATCATGACCTCTACGTCGATATCTATTCGACGTAACATCAACTTGAGTTACTTCGACAGAAGGGTTGAACCACTTGGACTTCTAGTCAGAGCAGCGTCGATATGGACTCGATGTTGCGTCGAATTCTATTCGACGCAAAGGTTAACTTTGCCCAATTTTGCTTCCCTTGATCTGGTCTTGACACCCTTGGTTGAGTGTGACATCCTAAGACATTTAATGACGAGAATGCCCTCATTATACAATGGGTAATTCAATTCATGGGATAAAATCACTTTTAATTAATTTGTTAAGTTAAATCAAGGGTTTTTCTCAACAAATGTGGATTCTATGGAACCGAAAGCAAGACAATGTCACCCCATTTCGAGAAAAAGAGTTGATTTCTTTTCCTGCTAATACGAAAGAAGGAAGAACGACAACAAAGAAAGAAGACATCTTCCTAGTGAATAGACCCTGGCTTGAGATAGGTATGGTGTTTTAGCAATGACATTGTGAAATTAGGATAATAAATGCAATTCGGCGATTTATCTGTGTTCAGAATTTTGTGACTTTTTGTTGAGAATATAGCTCACCTCGTTTGAGTATATATGAGCACAAATAGTACATAATGCGTTAAAATCGCGTTGCGTAAAATTAGAAATATGATCCACGTATAATCCGATAAGGCAAGTGTACCTATCGTTTTATAATATAGGATTTCGGAAATCAAGTGTCGTATTATTTTTGGGCTTGTTGAGTACTTCTACACACAAAAAACTATTATTTTATCGATCGAAAAGTCAGGTTTGTTTCAAAGAACGATTAGGAGAAATTCAACTAAGAAAAAAATTGATGATTAAAGGATTAGCACTTGATCTAGAATCCATTTGGAATTGGATAGAAATTTATAAAAGATAAATTCACAAACTCTTAATAAAATATCTTCGACCGCGGAGGTTCCCAAAACATGATAGCAACTCTCTCGAGGAATACTACCAACTAACCTTAGGTTGATCAATTAAGACCCCTCGGCCAGTCGAAACCTCTAAGCTTGCTTTAAGCGGTGAACCCCACTATTGGATTTGACTCCAATCCAGAAGATTTATGTCATCCTCTCTCGAGGAGTGCATGCAACTCCTTTTATCTTTGAGTCATCTCATCGTATGCACGGATCTCTCGATCAACTAGAATACGAATCTTAGATTGAAAATCATATACCAGACATATGAAATCAAAATGAAGTGAATCAAAGATAAATCGAAGATATTCAAAAGAAGAGCTTGCTAATTTAGAAAAAATTCAAAACATTTTTTATTTCATTCCAAAGTTCATCATGACAAGTGATAAAGGAAATTTTGCTACTCATCATAATGTTGGGAATACAAGTAGAAGAAGAAGAAGACATAACTCAAAGAGATAAAAATAAGCTACAAATACTTGAAATAAAATTGCGATAGTCAAAACTTACAACTTGTAAATAAACTAGCTAGTACATGAAAACAGTAAAATAAAGCAGAAAATAGACTCCAAAATCGAACTCCAGGACTTCTGGAGATTCCTGCTTTTTATAGGTGAAAATTGAGGAGTTATGCCCTCGGTCACGCCCGTGACCAAGGGCGTGACTGGGAGTAACTGATTTCTTAAAACCCTGGGAATGTTGGGCAGGAAACTGCCAAAATCGGCATAACTCGACATTACACGCCCTCCGTCACGGGCGTGTAACCGGACGTGTCTGGTCGAATTTGAAATGGGCTCGCGTTGGAGTAAATTGGTGTCGTTTCTGCAATAATTAAGAAGTCACGCCCTTGGTCACGGGCGTGACTCACGCCCTCTGGTCACTGGCATGACTCAGGGCGTGTAATTTTAAATGAGCTGGCAATGAGATCTAGGCTGCGGGTAGCATCCAACCATGACTCCTGAGACAGGCCCTCTGGTTACGGGCGTGTTCGAGGCCGTGTAAACTGGAATTGCGCTGGAAGCTGTTCTGAACTGGCTGGAATGAACACTGTCGTGACAGGAGTCACGCCCCTAGGTCACGGGTGTGACCAAGGGCGTGTAACTTTAATTTTTGGCAGCAAATCTCTAAATTTCCACTGATCATAGCTGTGAGCTCAAAAATGCTATTAGCAGCCCAGAAAATCCTGAAAATGGAAATAAATATAATTTAGGCCATTGTTAATACAAAATAAGGCAAAAACTAATTAATTAATAAATTAAAACAATAGAAAATAAATATAAATAATGCACTATCATATACTCTCATACTTAAACTTTTGCTATTCTAGAGCAAAACCAATTCATAAGTATGAGAAAATTTTATATGACATTTCAAAAAAAAAAGATTTACTCCTAATTATATATTTAAAATTATACATGACTCGTACACAAATAAGTTTTGAAATAAAATTTAGATTAATAAGAAATATGTCATGGTTCATAAGTTGATATGCGTAGAATAAAATTTAGTTTCAAAATTCTCTAATTAAATTTTCATAAATAAAATTGTATTGAATTAAGCAAAATAATCTAAAATTAGAATTATAAGAACTTTTAATATCATTCGAAACTTTTTTAGAAAAACTCAAAATATTAACTAAGCTCTCTCATAAATATCTTGAATATGAAATGATATTGGATTAATATGGGTAAAAATTGGCATAGAAGAGATTTTTTTATTAATTGGGAAATGATAAATTTTATCCTCTCATTTTTATCTTTTATTAAATCCTCCTTTTTTTAAATATCCCAAATATATATGTTTAGGTGTGATGAATTTTATCCTCTCAACTCCATGACATATAATCTTTTAAAAATTTGAGTGCATATGTTTAAGAATGATGAATTTTATCCTCTCGTTCTATGACATATGATCTTTTATAAAAAAAATTATTGCCAATCAAAAGGGGTTAAGTAAAAGGTAAGGAGGGCTAGGGTTTAATGGCTATAAAATTTTCAAGCTAAATATTTTGAGAGCAGAGAGAATATATATAGAAATCTTAAGAATCTATGAGTTAAAGTTAATATAAGTAAAATCTAAGATTTTTAGCACAATTTCTACAAAATTAATTCATGATATTTTAAAGAGAGAAGGTAAAACTAAGAAATATTCTAAACAAACCAAAATAATGACAAATTCATTAATTCAAATTTATCTAAAAATTAAATCTAACAAATTATGAAGAGACATATAAAATAGAAAACACATAAAAAGAAAACTTTTGTTTAAAATAAAGCATATAAATAAAAGCTCATAATTAAAATTGGTTAAACTCAAATAAAAAAAAGTAAGGAAGAATCTAATATTACAATATTTATAAAAACATTTTTTTATGTTTTTCATAAGTTTTTTCATTTTTTTATTTTCAATATTAATTTGAAAAATATAAACAAAACCTAAATTTTTTTAAGTTCTTGGTCTTCCAAAGGAATACCCAATGACGAACTCTTAAGGTAATATTATTCTATATGTCAGTCTTTAGTAACATGATTTCTAGTAGCGCCTTTGTGTCTTATGGTTGACTTTTCTAGATTCATTATGAATTCTATAGCTCTTTGGTGCTAAGAAGTGCCCTTCCTTGATCTTCCCTTCGAGTTTGAATTTCCCAAGTTCATTCGAGTCAACCATGTGATCCATGAGAGGGTTGCTTAGGAAGACTGAGTCTGTATCAGTATAGTAACAATCATCTCGACTAGTGAATGAGTACATATAGATTCTTGCGCAAGCAGTAATGGCAGCGGACATTTAGACTTACTAGGCAGTTTTGTGGGATGAAAGCCTAACACGGCCCTTTTGTAAGAAATTGGTTTTCTAATTTTCTTGTATTTTTCATTTGTGAAAAGAAAATAAGATAAAGAAAAACTGAAAAAAAAAAAATTTGTCAAATTTTTTTGATATTTTTGATTAACTTGTGATTGATTTGTAAAAATAAGAGAAAACACTCTCATACTTACAAAGAAACATTGCCCCTAATATTTTATCAAAAATAGAAGTGCGAGTAAAGGAGAGAAAACTTCCCTTATGAAGAAGA
Organism: Dactylorhiza incarnata; assembly: GCA_033032865.1. Classification (NCBI taxonomy): domain Eukaryota; kingdom Viridiplantae; phylum Streptophyta; class Magnoliopsida; order Asparagales; family Orchidaceae; genus Dactylorhiza; species Dactylorhiza incarnata. The sequence continues at coordinate 1,715,427 of JAWHQI010000370.1, read as the reverse complement.
ACAAATCATCACCGAGTCAACCTGAAGAAAACAGAACTTGAAAGCAAAACAATTTTTTGGTTTTTTTTTCATTACTAAAAGGGAAATAAAACAAATACAAATGATACTAAAATAAAAGATACAATCGACAAAAAATAAAAACTCTAAGCGTCATCATTGTCGTCCTCCTGCTGATAGTAAGCATGCAAATCAATAAATTCTCTCTGCATATGCTCCATAGAGGAAGCATGGCGCTGCTCAAGAGTAGAAAAACGAGTGTCGAAGTGAGTGCACATGGACAACTACTTGGTTTGAAACTGATCCAGACGAGTGTGGAGCTGCCCAAACTGCTGATCAATATATGCGGACGAACCGGGCGCGAAGGGAAAATGTTGATGCTGCTGCTGAGGAAACTGTTGACCGGGAGGAGCATCTTCAGAATATGCTTCGAGATCAACGTCAATAGTGTCGCCACCAACCTCGGCAGGAACTGCCTCGAACTCTTGTCTGCGCTGACGCATTAAACCAAGACCCTGAAGGTTCTGGAAAGTGATGGGCATGAGTGCTTGGACTGCAGACATGTGAGGAAGTGCATCTCAAATTCCCATACGCTTGGAAAGATATGTTACGAAGGGGCCGCCATGTAGCGCACTAAGCCTTCTATTTTCGGCCTGATGCCGAAAAAATAATGCAAGCGTCGAACCAAGATTGTGTGGGATCCTTTCGGACAGACTATATAAATATAGTAGGTCCGTCCGAGTCACCACTCCATGGCTATCGCCGCGAGCAGAGAGTGTGAAAGTAAGGAGGTAGTGGAGATAACATAAGGCGGGGGAAATGAGATGACTTCCCTTTGATTTTTTTGGTGAATACGGGTTGGCCTGGGTCGTTACTGATTTCCGCCCAAAATCGTTGAAGGTTGTAACCGCGGGGGAAATCAAGAGCGAGGGCGGTGTAGGCCTCCGTAAGAATGAAGGCCTCGTCGCAGAAGCCCGTGATGGAATTGAACTGACGCAAAGAAAGGCTTTTCGGTAGTCCGCCCATTCTGAATTCGATGACGTTGTCGACTCCGACCCAGCGAAAATCGAAGGAGGAGAAAAACTCCACCGTAAGCTCGAAATACACGGGCTCCGAAATGGAGAGCAAGGATACCCATCCCGGAGTAGCAAGGAAATCCCGCACCTCACCGACTTTCCCGAAGGTAGTGAGCACGCTCCAGTCGATAAGTCTAAAAACTCCAAATTCCTTTGTGCGGAGGCGATCACTCCGTTCCTGGTGAGTAGGGGAATGAAAATGGAACATGACGTCCGAAGCGAGTGACTCATCAGGGAATGCAGACGAGGCCTCGCCAGCGGCGTGGTTGCGGCGGGGGGGGGGGGGGGGGGGGGGGGGGGGGCATTTGGAAAAGAAAAGAAGAATTTGGCTCCGAGAAGAGAGAATTGTAGGAGAATGTGTGGAGAAAAGAGAGGGAGAGCTGGTCCTTAAATAGAGAAATTTTCAGAGGTCATGCCCGTGACCGAGGGCATGTAACGGGAAGCTCGTGAATTTAAGCGTGGGGGAGGAATTTGAGGGAAAGACCGGTCAAAATCTTGGCTTTTGGCAAGTCACGCCCTCGGTCACACCCGTGACTGAGGGCGTGTAACGTGAAGTGTCAATTCGGCCAGGGAATCCGAGGCAGACTCGGTCAAAAAGTTGTTTCCGACATGTCACGGCCCTGGGTCACGGGCCCAGGGCCACGCCCGTGACCCTGGGCGCGTACTATATTTTTAATTTTTTTAATTCAATTGCATTAATGGCAGAAGGACGGTGGTCACGGTCATGTCAGCAATGTCACGAGCGTGACTCTGACTGTCATGGGCGTGACCGTCAAAGGGAATCATTGATCGGGCTTTCGAAATAAAGGTGTCAGCGGGACAAGTCATGGGCGTGACTTGAAAATTTCACGGGCGTGACAACCCAAAATGAAGCATGAGGCCGCGGAATCGGGAGAAAATGTGTTCCGTGAATGTCACGCCCGTGACCAACACTGGTCACCCCCGTGATCTTTACGAAAGACGAATGATTGTAGCTCCTCGAAATATCGCGACATGGAAATATGAGTTAAGGCGTGTCACGCTCTCGGTCACGGGCGTGACCGAGACCGTGTAACACAAAAAAATTCAGAATTTGTTGTTGTTGTTGTTGTTGTTGTTTTTGTTTTATCTTTTTTTTATCTTTTGTTTTTTTAGAAAAAACATAAATAAAAAAATGAAAACTAGACTGTAAAATAATAAAAAACACAGAAATATCGACTTGGAAGGCGCAGTTTTACGCATGCGTGCGGGCGGTCGTTATCTCGCAAATATCCTCCAAACCTGCAAAACTTTTAGTGATAAAAACAAAACAAGAAATTTGTATGCATTTTTTTTTTCATTTTCATTTTTAAATGGTTTTTTTTATTTTATTTTTAATTTTAAAAGAAAAACACAGACAGAAATGTTGCGGGTCGCTTAGTGCTCTTGGTAGACCGGTTTACTTGAACCACCTTAGCTCAGGAGCGAACCAAGCGCGCAAACAGTCAATTTGAGATTCGTTGATTACACTGAGACTTTTTAGCGTGTAAAACCCGGAAAGGGTAAAAAACCACGTGGCCAGAGCTGTGCCGACCAAACTTCCACTATATTCTGGGGGCTTACAATTATAGACTTAAAAGTCGAGCGCGACAGGCCGCTGCTCGTTACAATAATAGAGAGAAAGAGATAGAGAGAGAGAGAGAGAGAGATGAGAGAGAGAGAGAGAGAGAGAGAGAGAGGAGAGAGAGAGAGAGAGAGATTTCTGAAGGTGACAGACCACCTCCAGAAAAACTAAGTCCTTTCTCCTTCTGAGAAATGTGGAGAACAAAAGTGAGAATGCCCTGGAGAATAAAAGTGAGCGCGCTGAGTCGCCATTCGGGAAGAAGGAAATCTTCGAGTCCAAAGGAGAATTTCGCGAAAGTCTGCAAGAAGCTCTCCCGGGTCCAGAAGGCAAGGTCCTTTTAAATGAAGCTCTGTGGCTCCTTTTATAGCTTTGGCCGGGGGTAGCCCGGTAATTTTGCCGTTGTAACCACCGTAACCACCTAGCGGAGGAATCATATTTTCCGATTCAGAGCACACGGATCGCCATTTTTCGTAATTGACCATCTTGCCCCTCGGGCAGTTCGGGCAGTTTTGTTGGAGGCGAAAAAGGCGACAAGCTGTTCCTGAAATGTGAGAAACTGGAAAGACGAAAAGTGAGCATGCTAGGAAGACAAAATGTGAGAAGTCAAAAAAGATAAAAAGTGAGCTAAGCGCGCTCAGAAGCGTTCTGAGCGCGTAACGAACAGGGAATTGCTCCGAACGGAGTCCGGAGCCCGAAAAGCGGGCGGCGAGCCGGAAGAGGGGGGACTCACCCCAACCTTGCTTCGGGGGAAGGCGGTTCGACCGCCCCTAAAGGCGGGGCGCGGCGCGGCCGCACCCGAAGGAGGGGGGCGACTCCTCTTGGCCGCACCCCACATGGGTTGCGGCTTGGCCGCACCCCACATGGGTTGCGGCTTGGCCGCACCCCAAAAAGGGGGGTGCGGCTTGGCCTCACCCCACATGGGGTGCGGCTTGGCCGCACCCCACAAGGGGTGCGGCTTGGCCGCACCCCACATGGGGTGCGTCTTGGCCGCACCCCACATGGGGTGCGGCTTGGCCGCACCCCAAAGGGGCGTGTGGCTAGGCCGCACCCCTCATGGGTGCGGTCTTGGAAGCACCCCAAGGGGGTGCGGCTTGGCCGCACCCCACATGGGGTGTGGTTTGGCAGCACCCCAAGGGGGTGCGGTTTGGCCGCACCCCCCACTATGGGGGGTGCAGCTATTCGCACCCCACTAGTGGGGTGTGGGCTAACCGCATCCCAGTAGCGGGTTCGGTCATGGCGGGGCGCGACGCGCGCTTCGTGAGTGCTTGCGTGTTGGCGGTGAAAATGGCAGGCCCGACCTCCTCAACTCGGGCGATCATGCATTGACCGTTGACCCCACCTCCTTTTAGTGGAGTTTTTCCTAGACGCACCCCAAGGCCTCTACGGATATATAACATAAGCCCCTCAAACCTTCGGAGTCCGAATTTCGCCGTGGAGGAGTTCGGAGGTTTTGATTTTTCTGTGGCAGTTTTGATCATTGCTCTCCTCGTGGTGCCTTGGGTAGGAATCGCTGTCGAGGGATGAGTGTGTGGTTGCTTTTGTCTTCTTGTTCTGTTTAGGCGTTTCTCGCTCTGTGCTGCGTTGCAATAGCACTCTCGTGGCCCTGCCGCCCCTGTTGTTGTCGGAGTGTCGATTGAGGAAAGGTGCTTCAAGATGGTCGGCGTAGGATATTCGTACTTTGGGATTGTTGCTGGCTTGTTGTTTAGCGTTGATGCCCGAACTGCTTGATAGCCTTTTACGAGACAACAGAGGAGTCTGCGCGGGTTCGAGCCTGCGAGTTTTGCATAATAATAACAAGAAATTCGTTTGCGCGAGTCTGAGCTCGCGACTTTTACATAATATAAGCTTGGCCGGTGAATAGCTGGTGTATTCAAACCGGAGGCGAACGTAAGGGGGGAAGTCCCCTACGACGCCGGGACTCTACGGCGGAGGAGAAGGGCGAACCTTCAATCGACGGCGGTGCGAAGTCCCCAGGGCAGGGCCCCGAGATGGCCGATGAATAGCTGGTGTATTCAAACCGGGGGCGAACGTAAGGGGGGCAGGCCCCTACGACGCCGGGACTCTACGGCGGAGGAGAAGGGCGAACCTTCAATCGACGGCGGTGCGAAGTCCCCAGGGCAGGGCCCCGAGATGGCCGGTGAATAGCTGGTGTATTCAAACTGGGGGCGAACGTAAGGGGGCAGGCCCTTACGACGCCGGGACTCTACGGCGGAGGAGAAGGGCGAACCTTCAATCGACTGCGGTGCGAAGTCCCCGGGGCAGGGCCCCGAAATAAAGATCTTCCTTAATTGAATATAGATGTTGAAGCATATATATTTTTTTATAGTAAAAATAGTTTTGCGCATAGTTTTTGCAATACAAGATAAGTTTGCACGAGTCTGAGCTTGTGGCTTTGCATACAATACATAATATAAGATAAATTTGCACGAGTCTGAGCTCGCGGCTTTGCATACATAATGTAAGATAAGTTTGCACCAGTCTGAGCTCGCGGCTTTCTACTTGATAGAAGACTTGATGATACTGATAGAAGCAACGCAAGTTCTGGGCATTCCAGGTGCGTGGTAGAGTCTTTCCTTCCGTTGTTCTGAGCCTGTATGTTCCGGGTTTTACGATCGCAGTGACAACGTACGGACCTTCCCAGGTGGGCGAGAGTTTATCTCCTTGGGGGCCCTTTCCAGCCGCCTCGATGCTGCGTAGGATGAGATCTCCTATGTTGATTAGTCTGGGCTTCACCCTTCTGTCATAGAGCCGGGCTACGCGCCTTTGGTAAGAGGCGGCACGCTGGGCGGCATCGTCCCGGACTTCGGGGATTAGGTCAAGGTTTTCCCGAAGCAGTCCGTCATTCTTGCTGGGATCGAAGGTTAGCACTCGAGTGCTCGGAATGCCGATGTCGATGGGGATGACAGCTTCAGTACCGTAACACAGGTTATATGGTGTCTCTCCTGTGGGAGTCCTCTCTGTTGTCCGATATGCCCATAGTACATTAGGGAGTGCGTCTACCCATTGTACCCCAGCTTCTTCCAGGCGCGTCTTCAACCCTTTGAGGATGGTGTGGTTCGTAACTTCTACTTGTCCGTTGGTTTGCGGATGTGCTACGGCGGTATGACGAAGGTTGATCTTCAGGTCCTCGCACATCTTAGTGAAGGACTTCCCGGTGAACTGAGTGTCGTTGTCGGCAATGATTGTTGTTGGGATACCGAAGCGGCAGACGATGTTTTTCCAGACAAATTGTTTAGCATTCTCTTCTGTGATTTTGGCTAGGGGTTCCGCTTCTATCCACTTGGTGAAGTAATCGATGGCTAAGATGATGAACTTCCTCTGTCCGGAAGCCAGAGGTAGGGGGCCGAGGAGGTCGATTCCCCATTGCGCGAACGGCCACACACTTTAGAGTGTGGAGAGCGCGACTGGGGGCTGATGAGGCACGTTGGCATGCAGCTGACAGCTCCTGCATATTTGGACCAGCTCGGTTGCGTCCCTCTTCATTGTTGTCCAATAGAAGCCTTGGCGTAGTATCTTTTGTGCCAATGCCTTTCCGCCCAGATGCTCTCCGCAGACTCCCCCGTACACTTCTCTGAGGGCGTAGTCTGACTCGCCCGCCGGTAGGCATTTTAGATATGGTCCTGAGAACGCCCGTCTGTAGAGCTCCCCGTCCACGATAGTGAATGATGTCGCCCGCATCCGTAATCTTCATGCCTCTAGGCGGTCTTCAGGGAGGTGTCTGTGCTCGAGGTAAGCTCGTAAGGGTGTCATCCAGGATGACTCTTCCCGGAGGATGGTTGCGATCTCCCACGGCCCTTGAATACTTGGAATCATGATCTCTTCTATTCGACATCTTCAAGACTGGTAGCTGGAAGGTGAAGTGACGAGCTTGGATAGAGCATCACCCCTAGAATTCTACTCCCGGGGAATGTGTAGAATTTGATACGACGGGATCTTCTGGAGGAGTAATTTTGCGAATGCGAGGTATTTCGCCATCTGGTCGCTCTTGGCCTCGTAGTCTCCTTCGACTTGTGAGACTACGAGTTGAGAGTCTGCGTAGATAGTTAGGTTCTCTACTTTGCAATTGATGGCGAGTCGAAGACCGACGATCAGCGCCTCATACTCTGCAATGTTGTTTGTCGCGGGGAATTTCAACCGGAGGCCGTAATCCAAGGTGATCTCATCGGGACTTATGAGGAGCAGTCCCGCTTCGACCCCTTCAGCTCCAGAGGCACCGTCGACATAGAGAGTTCAACGGGGGCTAGTGGTGTCTTCGACGGGAGCTGCTTCTGGTGGGATGGTGTACTCTACGACAAAGTCGGCGAGTACTTGTGACTTGATGTCTGGTCGGGGCAGGAATTGGATGTCAAACTCGCCGAGTTCTACGGCCCACTTCACTGTCTTCCTGAGACTTCTGGTTTCTGGAGGATTGTTCGTAACGGGAGGTGAATCAACACTTTCACTGTATGAGCCTGGAAGTAGGGCCGAAGCTTTCTGGCGGAGAAGACGAGGGCCAAGGTTGTCTTGTCTGCTGCCGGGTATCTGGTTTCAGTGTCGGTGAGGACATTGTTGAGGTAGTAGACTGGTCGTTATATCCCTCCTTCGTCTTTCACGAGTACCGAGCTGAGAGCCGTAGGTGAGACTGCTAGGTACAAGAACAGAGTCTCTCCGGGGATGGGTTTTGACAGAAGCAGTGGCGAAGCCAGGTACTGTTTGAGAAGTTCGAAGGCCGACTGACACTCGTCATTCCACTGGAACCCAGAGTGGCGCGCTCCCTGAAGAATTTTGAAGAAAGGGAGGTATTTGTCTCCTGTCCGCGACAAGAAATGAGATAACGCGGCGATCCTCCCATTCAGACGTTGCACTTCCTTAATTGAACGAGGTGGTGACATATCCTCCAACGCCTTGATCTTCTCGGGGTTGGCCTCAATTCCCCGATGGGTTACCATGAAACCCAAGAACTTTCCCGCCGTCACACCAAATGCGCATTTGTTGGGGTTGAGCCGCATCTGGAAGCGACGGAGAAGCTGAAAGCACTTTCCCAAGTCTTTCAAGTGGTCGCAACGGTGGACGCTTTTGACTAACATGTCGTCCACGTATACCTCCATCGTTTCTCCAATGAGGTTCTTGAAAACCTTGTTCATCAGTCTCTGATAGGTGGCTCCAGCGTTCTTAAGGCCGAACGGCATCACTTTGTAGCAGTAGACTCCTCTATCGGTGCAGAAGGCGGTATGTTCCTCGTCCGTGGGATTCATCTTTATCTGGTTGTAATCGGAGTAAGCATCCATGAAGCTAAGTAGCTCGTGGCCGGCCATTGCGTCGACGAGCTGGTCAATCCTCGGGAGGGGGAAGCTATCTTTTGGGCATGCCTGGTTCAGGTTGCTGTAGTCGACGCACATTCTCCACTTCCCCGAGGCCTTTTTTACCATGACCACGTTGGCGAGCCACGTGGGGTATTCCGCTTCGCGTATTAATCGTGCCTCCAGGAGTATAGCTACCTCCTCTTCGATCGCCTTCAACTGCTCGGGGGCAAAGTTCCTCTTCTTTTGAATTACAGGCCTGCAGGCGGGGTTGATGTTTAGAGAGTGATAAATTACTTCGGGATCTACACCAGGCATGTCTTCTGGGCTCCAGGCAAAAATGTCTTCGTTCTCCTGCAGGAAGGTTGTGAACTCTTCCCGCTCTTCTGGTGATAAGAGCGACCCGACCTGAACAGTCTGAGTTGGGTCTTGTTGGGAAAGCGGTACTTCTACTAGTCCTTCGACGGGCGCTCCTCGCTGAAGAGTAGCTTCGTCTCGCAGATCGAAGTTATTGATGTTGAGAGCGGTTGCCTTTGTTGGTTGAGCCTGCTTCAGATAGCAGGTTCTGGATGCCTCTGGGTTTCCTCTTACGACCCCTATGCCAGCGGTGGTTGGGAACTTCATAGCCAGATGCGGAATAGATGGGACTGCCCCAAAGATAGATTGGAGCGGTCTCCCAAAGATGGCATTATAGGCGGAAGCGGATTCCACCACCACGAACTGGATGATGTACGTTGACTGTCTCGGAAACTCACCCAATGTGACTGGGAGAGTGATCATGCCTTGAACAGGGACAGGTCGATTGTCGAAGCCGTAGATGGGCCCGGCCGCAGGGCTGAGCTGATCCTTTGTGAGCTTCATATTTTGCAAAGTAGAAAGGAACAGAACATCAACTGAGCTTCCGTTATCGACCAATATCCTATTTACGTTAAAGCAAGGGTCCCCGATCCCTGCGCTGATTACGAGGGGATTCTGGTGCGGTAGTCGTAATCCTTGCAGGTCTTCTTCCCCGAAAGCGATCGTAATGTCCTGTTTGAGCTTCTTGTCTTCGTGGTCCCTCCGGGGTTTGGCCATCGAGAGGATTTGCGCCGCCAGGACGGGAGGTCCAGCGATCGTTTCGATTTCTCCCACCATCGGCCTTCCTCCTTGCGCGCTCCGGGGAGCGGGAGGCTGTTCCCTTGCATCCCTAGGCTGCTGAGGCTGATTGGGAACCTGGCCTCGTAGGAATCTCCCTAGGAGTCCCTGGTGGATGAGACGCTCGATTTCGTCTTTAAGTCTGGTGCACTCTTCAGTGGTATGTCCGATTCCCCGATGGAACTCGCAGTACCTGGACTGGTCGCCCCTTGGGTTTGGGGCTAACGCCCGAGGTGCGCGGAGTTCTGGGTTGTTTTGAATGGCGTAGATTACATTCATTCTAGTAGTGTTCAACGGGGTGTAGGTCCTGGGAGGCTGCGGTCCCAGGTCTCTTCGGGGGTCACGACGACGCTCGTCACCACGGCGCTCCTCGCCGCGTCGTTCTTCTCGTCCACGAGGGGCTTGATCTGATCCCCTCTTCCTTCCTTGGCTTCCTTCGAACTGCCGACGGTGTGCTTCGATGGCCTCGTCAGCAGCTATTTGAGCTTCAACTCGGTGAACGAGGTCAGGGTAACTTGGTACGGTTTCTCTCATGAGAGCTGAGTAGAAGCCACTTGGGCGGAGTCCTCCAAGGAAAACTCCCGGCAGGAGCTCAGGGTCAACTCCTGGGATCTGTCGAGCCTCCGTAGTGAAGCGTCGGAAAAAATCTTTGAGTGTCTCTCCGTCATTTTGGCGAATCCCTGAGAGGTTGGAGGGATCTCGGACAATTCTACGGTTGGCTATGAATTGGTCTACGAACTGCTGCGCCATTTCGGTGAATTTGTTGATGGCCCCATTCCGCAGAGAGTGGAACCAAGTGCGCGCTTGCCCCTTCAAGGTGGTCGGGAACACCTAACAGAGGAGCTGATCAGAGGCACTGTAAATCCTCATAACGGTGGTGAAGTGATTGACATATTCCAATGGATCGTCCGTCCCATCGAATGTCTCGATGCTGGGAAGCTTGAAACCATTCGGAATTGGATGTGCCAAGACTTGAGGCGACAACGGGGAGCCGTGGTGTGCGGGACGGCGGGCGAGAGTTGTGCGTATTTCCTCTCGCATGGCTCTTTCCACTGCTCGGATGGGAGCAGCTCTTCCTTGGTGGGGGTGATGGGGGTCAGCCTCCGGTCCTCTGACCGGCGGAGCAGGATGAGCGGAGCTTGCAGCGTTGGAGAAATCTTTAGAGACTTCATCTTCCCGAACGGCTCCCTCGACCGGAGCATGATTCAGAACTGGGGGTGGCGGAGCGTTTGATGCTGGAGGCTGAATGGGAACTCGAGGTGCCCCCAGGTTTCTCACGAGAGTCAGCATCTCGGTTTGTTGCTCTTCCATTTGCCGAATGCGCCCTTCCAGCACCGTCGCAGGCGTAAGCACTGCCTCTTCCGCGAGAGGTGCATTGATGAGTGAGTGGGAGGGAGCTGGGTCGACGCGCCCCTCCGGGATTGAACCTTCAGTGGTGCGAGCACTTCTTCCGGCCATTGCAGTTGGCGGTAAACAACACTTTCAGTAAACTTTGCTGAAATTTGGGAATTGATTCCCACAGACGGCGTCAAACTGTTGCAGGTCGCTTAGGGCTCTTGGTAGACCGGTTTACTTGAACCACCTTAGCTTGGGAGCAAACCAAGCACGCAAACAGTCAATTTGAGATTTGTTGATTACACTGAGACTTTTTAGCGTGGAAAACCCGGAAAGGGTAAAAAACCACGTGGTCGAAGCTGTGCCGCCAAACTTCCACTATCTTCTGGGGGCTTACAATTATAGACTTAGAAGTCGAGCGCGACAGGCCGCTGCTCGTTACAATAATAGAGAGAAAGAGAGAGAGAGAGAGATTTCCGAAGGTGACAGACCACCTCCAGAAAAACTAAGTCCTTTCTCCTTCTGAGAAAGGTCCTTTCTCCTTCTGAGAAAGGTGGAGAACAAAAGTGAGAACGCCCTGGAGAACAAAAGTGAGCGCGCTGAGTCGCCTTTCGGGAAGAAGGAAATCTTCGAGTCCGAAGGAGAATTCCGCGAAAGTCTGCAAGAAGCTCTCCCGGGTCCAGAAGGCAAGGTCCTTTTAAATGAAGCCCTGGGGCTCCTTTTATAGCTTTGGCCGGGGGTAGCCCGGTAATTTTGCCGTTGTAACCACCGTAACCACCTAGCGGACGAATCATATTTTCCGGTTCAGAGCACACGGATCGCCATTTATCGTAATTGACCATCTTGCCCCTCGGGCAGTTCGGGCAGTTCGGGCGGTTTTGTTGGAGGTGAAAAAGGCGACAAGCTGTTCCTGAAATGTGAGAAACTGGAAAGACGAAAAGTGAGCATGCTAGGAAGACAAAATGTGAGAAGTCAGAAAAGATAAAAAGTGAGCTAAGCGTGCTCAGAAGCATTCTGAGCGCGTAACAAACGGGGAATTGCTCCGAACGGAGCCCGGAGCCCGGAGCCCGGAGCCCGAAAAGCGGGCGGCGAGCCGGAAGAGGGGGGACTCACCCCAACCTTGCTTCAGGGGAGGGCGGTTCGACCGCCCCTAAAGGTGGGCGCGGCGCAGCCGCGCCCGAGGGAGGGTGGCGACTCCTCTTGGCCGCACCCCACATGGGGTGCGGCTTGGCCGCACCCCAAAAAGGGGGGTGCGGCTTGGCCGCACCCCACGGCTTGGCCGCACCCCAAAGGGGGATGCGGCTAGGCCGCACCCCTCATGGGTGCGGTCTTGGCCGCACCCTAAGGGGGTGCGGCTTGGCCGCACCCCACATGGGGTGCGGTTTGGCCGCACCCCCCACTATGGGGGTGCGGCTATTCGCACCCCACTAGTGGGGTGCGGGCTAACCGCACCCCAGTAGCGGGGTTCGGTCATGGCGGGGCGCGACGCGCGCATCGTGCGTGCTTGCGTGTTGGCGGTGAAAATGGCGGGCCCGACCTCCTCAACTCGGGCGATCATGCGTTGACCGTTGACCCCACCTCCTTTTAGTGGAGTTTTTCCTAGACGCACCCCAATGCCTCTACGGATATATAACAAGAAATATTGTTATATATAATTTTTTATATTATGAAAGAAAAACAAAAAATAACGAATAATAAAACATGGGTTGGGAGAGTGTTTTGGTTACGGTCGTTGAGCTCGACCATGGTGGTGCGCCGGATTAGTGATTAGGAAGACAAAATTCCTCCCTATGGTCGTTTAAATTATTGCTGGAAAAATATAGTTTCAATTGCTGCTCATTCACCTTGAAAGTTCCGTTTTCCGGGTGCGAAATAAGCACGGTCTCGTAAGGTCAAACCTCCTTGACAACAAAGGGTTCGGACCAACGAAACTTAAGTTTGTCCGAAAAAAGTCGCAAACGTGAATTATAGAGGAGAACTTGGTCTCCCGGTTGAAATAATTGTGGCTGCTTAATTTTCTTATCATGATAGAGTTTAGCGCGCTCTTTATATAATTTGTTACTTTCATATGCGTTGAAACATCATTCATCGAGCTCGTTAATTTGGAGTTTACGATGCTCGACCGCTAAACTAGAATCAAAATTAAGAAGCTTAAGTGTCCAAAATGCACGATGCTCAAGTTCAACTGGTAAATGACATACTTTTCTATAGACCAATCGATACAGCGTACAACCAATAACGGTCTTATATGTCGTCCGATAGGCCCATAGCGCATCGTCTAATTTATTTGACCAATATTTTCGGTGGGTAGAAATAGTTTTTTTCCAAAATTCTTTTTAATTCCCTATTAACTACTTCCACTTTGTCATTCGTTTGAGGGTGGTATGGGGTATATAATTTGTGTAACGCCGTACTTATAAAATTTTTTAGAAAATTGTGTGTTACAAAAATGCGTACCCCTATCACTAACGATTGTCTGCGGTGTTCCAAAACTCAAGAATACTTTTTTCAAAAATAGGGCAACGACCCGGGCATCATTGGTGGGAAGGGCTTGCGCTTCCGCCCACCGAGACAGATAGTCGACCGCTACCAAAATATAATGATTTCCAAAGGACGGTGGTAGTGGGCCGACAAAATTGATTCCCCATAAACCAAAGACTTCGCATTCAAGGAAAGAGTTAAGGGGCATTTCATCCTTGCGAGAAATATTACATAAGCATTGACATTGATCACAACGACTTACATGAAAATGAGCATCCTTAAAAATGCTCGGCCAATAGAATCCTGCTTCAAGAACCTTTTGCGCAGTCCGATTTCCCTGTAATGCCACCAGCGGGTCCCTCATGGAAATATTTCAGTATATGCGCTTCTTTCTCCTGAGAGACACATATCCTCACCACTTGGTCCGCACAAACTCGAATGAGGAAGGGATCCTCCCAAAAATAATTTTTCAAATCAGAAAAGAAGAAATAAGAAAAATCTTTCGGGAGAACTCTCGCAACGAGATAATTGGTGAAATCAGCAAACCAAGGGGTAGGGAGAGCGATTACCTTATAAAGAGCGAGAAGATGTTCTTCGGGGAATGTATCATCAATCCCCTCCTCCAAAAGTGCTTCGCAATTGGGATTCTCCAACCGAGAGAGGTGATCCGCCACTAGATTTTTCGCTCCCTTTTTGTCCCAGATCTCCAAATTAAATTCTTGAAGAAACAAGATCCACCTGATCAACCTAGGCTTCGCATCAGTTTTAGTTAGTAGATAACGCAAAGTCGAGTGATCGGTAAAAACAATTACATTTGAGAAATAGGATGAATTTTCTTATTAAGGCGTTGTCCTAAGACCGCACCCACGACAAAACTACTCACGTGGCACATAATTTCAAAAGGGAGATCCCAATTGGGTGCTATTATAATGTGCGCATTAATAAGTTTTTCTTTAATTATAGAAAAAGATTGTAGACAATTATCATCAAAAATAAACGGCACATCTTTTTCTAGCAAGTGAGTGAGGGGCTTAGTGATTTTTGAAAAATCTTTAATAAATCGGCTATAGAAACCGGCATGCCCCAAAAAGCTTCGTGCGACCTTAACGTTTGAAGGAGGAGGTAGTTTTTTTATCGTTTCAATTTTAGCTTTATCTACATATATTAATTTACTTGATATTAGGCCTAGAACTAAACCTTCATGTACCATAAAGTGACACTTTTTCTAATTTAAAATTAAATGAGTATCCTCACATCTTTGGAGAACATGGGAAAGGTTGTCCAAACACAAATCAAACGAATCTCCAAAAATGGAGAAATCTTCCATAAATACCTCAATAATATCCTCCACCAGTTCATCAAAAATTGCTAGCATACATCTTTGTGTTGGATCTGTAGGCGCCCTTAGAGGGGAGTGAATAAGCGTTTTAAAACTTTTTATTATATTTTAAAATATTTGAAAAGTTAAGAGATCAAAATAGAGAAAAGTCAAACAAATCAAGTGAAATAAAATAGTGACATGATTTTATTAACTTGAAATATAATATTACAAAACTTGATTTCTTATTACGCTAGAAATCGAAGGCGATTTATAAAATCTCTTTTTGTTTTCTATCCCGGCTCGTATCCCCACGAACCAGTGGCTTTAGCCAATCCTCCCCCGGATACAGCCTTGAGCACCCCCTAGATCTACACCCTAGACCTAATCGTCAACACGAGGCGAATTTCTCCCTAAGTCCTACCCAGACCTAGTCGCCAACACGAGGCAAATTTACTAAACGATTACTAGAGTAAAGTGATGAAATAAATAACAACAATATGAAAACTCCCTCAAAAGAACTTCTGAAGTTGGAGACGAAAGACCATTGTAGAATAAGCGTGGTTGAAGCGATCGTCGGTCGGATGCGGCGTGACGAAGTCCTCCTTCAGAAACTCACAGAACTTTTGGTGGGAGATCAATTCTCGGTAGTATAAGGCTCTGGAATTTTGGCACTCAACCTCTCTCAAGCATGTGTGTTGAAAATGGGAGAAGATGGCTCCTTTTATAGGAGAGAGAGCTAGTGCTTGTGTTATCGCTACCACTGGCGCTATCTTGAATTAGAAATTATTCTCCGTGTGCGTATCTTCATTCAAAGGAAACCCTGCCGAAATTCCACTTGTGTGTCGCGCTACCGCCTGCACTAGCCTCTACCACCTGCAATATCGCCTTCTATAACTGCCTCCCAAAATTTCTCTAATCAGGGCTAGCGCCTACGTTAGTGGCTATCGCCGACGCTAGTGGGCATGCTGGAATTTTGACTTCAAAATTGGGGGCAACCTTCTTATTTTATCCTTGAGTCATATGACATTGTTTCCTGCACACTTAAACATACAAGATCAAATACACATAGGATTTATTATTCTCAAACCTAGGAGATGCGGAAGATCGTGTTCCAACAAACTCCCACTTTGATAATAACAAATCCATTAATGATAAATCAGAGCATTAATACATAAAGCATGATGAACCTACTTGTGTGTGTGTGTATGAGTGATGACTTAGGATAATTGTCAATTTTGGTATTTAGAATTGCTCCCCCTAAATGCATGCCCCTTTATGTGAATGCTCCCCTTATATGTAGGTTATCATCTTAATCATTAATCATGTTAATTCTCCCCATTTGATAGCGTTTTTCTTTATCATGTTAGTTCTCCCCCTTTTGTTATTAGCAAAAGTGGGTTAAGGAAGCAAGAGTGATAGTACATTATTTATTATTATTTTTATATAATATTTTAGTAGTAATTAATTAGTTTTTATATAATTTTAGTTTAATATATGTCTAATTCACTTTGTTTTGTGTTTTCAGGTAATCTGGGGCTGTTAATAGCAATTTCAAGCTCATAAGAGTAATCAGGAGAATTTTTGGAGAATTTCAGCCGAAATCGCAAAGTACACGGCCTTGGTCACAGGCGTGACCAAGGGCGTGACCAAGGGCGTGACTTTATGTCACGGCCGTGAACCAGCCCCGCATATTCCAGTTGAAGAAGTTAGCCGCCACGTCAGATTAAAATTACACGCCCTCTGACACGGGCGTGACAAAGGGCGTGACCTCAATGTCACGGGCGTGACTTGCCCGAAATGCATTCATTTCAGCCAGCAATCAATTCCCGCCGTTTCTAGCTTACACGCCCTCGGTCACGGGCGTGACCGAGGCCGTGACTCTTCTGCAACCGCCAGATTAACTCCAGATCGCAGCGTTTCCCGCCGTTTCCAGACCCGTTCAAGACACGCCCTTGGTCACGGGCGTGACCGAGGCCGTGACCCACCATGCAATTGATTTTTGGCGGTTTCTCTTCCCCAACGTTCCCGGGCTTTCAATACGCAGTTACACATCTTACACGCCCTTGGTCACGGGCGTGACCAAGGGCGTGACTCACCAATTTTCTGCCTATAAAAGCCAGCTGCTGCCAAAGTGATGGGTATCCAGTCCATGCTTCGATTGGATCATTTCTAGTATAGTTTTCCTGCATTTTTAGTGTAACTTTATTTTATGTCTTGTCCTTTTATTTCCTATTTTAGATTTACTTTCCCAGCAATTGTAATTCTTCTTTCTTAGTTATAAAATGTTCTTTTTCTTTAATCATGAGTAGCTAATTTTGTAGCATTTGATCGGATGAATTCCTAAGCTTTTATATTTCATAATCTTTTATTCATTGTTTGGATTTTGAAAACTAAGATTTACCGTTGATTTGCAATTTTTGGTTTCATATTTCTAGGGTATGATACTCAAGTTTGATCCATATTTTAGTGTATCGAGAGATCCTTAAATACGGTAGATCGCTCATCGGTAGAAAGAATTGTTCGCACTCCTCGAGAGAGGGTGTCGCAAATCTTCCGGATTGGAGTCAAATCCAATAGTGGGGCTCACATCATAAAGCAAGCTTAGGGGTTTCGACTGGCCGAGGGGTCTTAATCGATCAACCTAAGGTTAGGTGGTAGTTCTCTCGAAAGAGCTTCTATCATATTTTGGGAACCTCCACGGTCAAGTTTGTCTAAATTGATTTCTTCCGAATTCTAGATTTATGAAATATTTTACTTAAGAAGGATTCCCGATCAAATGTTTTTCTTCTTTTAATTATTTACAAAACTCTATTTTACTTTCGATAAAATAATATTAATTTGCGTGAGTAGAAGTAATCAACAGACCCGTGGAATACGACACTTGATATTTATTTGTTTTAAATATCCTATGCTATGACCGATAGGTGCTCTTGCCTATAGTTCGTAGAATTTGGAGAATATTATTTACATCCTAAATTTTACGTATCAAAGAGACATATAAAGAGGATTTTGATTAAAAAAATAAGGCATGATCGAGCTTTTAGAGGAAATGAAATGATAAGGAGTTTTTAGCATAAAAATAATTTCGCAGAAATAGATCATAGTTTGTATAGAAAGTATGCATGTTAGAACAACTTAAAATAACCTTTACCAAGCAAGTCGACCACTCGACCACTTGTTAAAGAAAAAGAAAATTGAGATTTAAGACTTAAAACAAGCATGAAAGTGCAAGGTAAAAGTGATAATTTAATATTGCAGAAGACTTATAGAGAACAAGAAACATCTTTTTGTAATCATGACGATTCATAAGAAGAAATATGAGTTAATTTCCAAAATGAGAAAATGTTTTTGTAAATTATTTTTCTTTTAAGATCGTTAAGTTTTACAATAAAGTAACCAAGCATGAAAAGATATCAAAAAGAGAATACTACAATGTTATTTTAATTCACAAATTCAAGACATACCAAACATTGTAGAGAGCATGTTAGATTATCTAGTGCATTTATATATAAGAGTAGTATATAGTTAGCATTAGGATCCAATACTCATGAGAAGAAATGTTATGGAAGATAATGATGTGCACATGAGTGTATTTTGAAGAGAGTAAACAAATGATTTAATAAAAAATACAAGACATATGTAGAGTAAAGTGCACAATAAAACACAAATAATTTTACTTCCACACACTTCAATGCACATAGAAAAAATATACAACTACCAAGTTGTTCTGCACACACAATGCTCATGAAGACTTATCAGGGTGCAAAGTTGTGTTTGGGGATCACACACTTTATTTTTCAATATTGATATTTTTGTGATCTGATGTACTTAAGAATAAGTGGTGTAAAGAAAGATTGAAAGGTTTGCACAATGCAATTTACTATTCTTTCCAATGTGCTCAACCTCACAATGCTCATTAAGACTTATCAGGAGGTTCAAGTAGTGCTTGGTGGAGTTATCTTTGTCAATTTATTTTATGATTTTTGTTTTGTACAAAAATCTTAGGATACACTTGTTTTGCAAACCAATGTAATTTTGAAAGCGCAACCACTTTTTTTAATTTTTAATAGTGCAAATAAATGTAGTGTAGGTAAGATACTTGTGCAATTTTAATTCATTGTACAATTACAATACACAAGCAAGCATTCTTAGATTAAAAGCACATGTAGACTTGCCAAAATAAGTGAGTGAAGAAATATCATTATCAATCATAAAACATTTACTCATACTTAGAGGCATGCTAAGCTTGATTCTACATAAAACTTTTTCAATACAATTGATGCACATGTGTTTAGATATATCGAAGCATGATAAAAAACAATGTTCAAAATAGTTTGAAAAGATGAATTTCAACATTGTAGAAGGTCTAAATGATAGATTAAACCATGATTGATATTAACAAGAAATTCCAAACCATTTTTTTGATATTTTGAAAGAAAATTTTGTTTTAAAATTTGAACTCTTATAATTGATCTTGGACTTCCCGATGTCTACCTTGTGAGGGGTTCACACCAGTACTAGGAGATGTGATGGGGTGACATCTCAAATCTCCCTTTCGCAAGATACATGTAAATAGAAAAGTTAAGTTCAAAAATAATTTTTTGGTAAGTTTTTTTTGTTTTATAATTTTGTATTTGATTTTTTGCATATAGAGGTAGACATCAAACAAATAAACAAAGAAAGGAAGAGAAAAATATTTTTTTTTGTAATTTGCCTTTTGTAATTTTTATTTTAATTTTTTAAAAATCAATTAATGGCAGAAATGCAAAAATAAGTAGTACATATAAAAGAACATATTTTTAGTGATTTTTCAAAAATTTAAACACAGAAAAATAGACAGTCGAGTTAGCGCTAGCGCGACAAACAGTAAACAAAATACTAAGATTTTGAAAATTCTAATTTTTTATCTTGAATAAGTGTCCAAAGATTAGTTTAATGCAGAAATTTCATAAGGTTTTGAGATGTTTAGATAGTGAAAAATGCATGAAACGATTGTGTTTTTATATATGACTTAAATAAGACATCTAATCCTTTATCACATAATTGACTAATAGATATTAAGTTATGTTTTAAACCTTTTACATAAAGAATATTAGAAATAGTAAATGATTCATTACCCACTGTACCGACTCCCATGATCCTTCCTTTACCGTTATCTCGAAAAGTAACGATCCTTCCCTTCTTCTTTTCTAGGCTAAAGAAATTTGATTTGTTGTCTGTCATGTGCTTAGATCAGCCCGGATCCAAGTACCATGTGTCCTCCTTGTCCTTAGCATGTCTACAAATCTAGAAAGGAAGATGAGGAAAAAGATCCGGATACCCAAGAGGTACCACTCATAAAATAAGAGGATGTCTTAGGTACCCAGATTTACTTTGGAGAGCCTTGTTTTAAAGTTCTGCAATAGCTAGATGTGTGTCCAAATCTATGACAGTTTGCACACAATATAAAGGGGGTTGAGACCCTTTTTTGGAATTTTACATTGCTCTCACTAGAAGAAGTTTATTTTTCGGAATAAATAAATGATTTTTTATATGAAGGGCTACCGTCGACGTTAGTGGCTAGCGCTGGGCGGTAGCTGTCACTTTGATATCCGAGTCCAAATTTTCTAGAACCATAACATTGGTTCCCTAAAATCATGTCCAGAGATTTTTGACCAATTCCAAATTTTTTGATGGTCATATTGAGGTCATGAGTTTGTTTCTTAAGAGATGAGTTTTATTTTACAAGCATGACACATTTATTTTCAAAACCTTTTTTGTTGTTTTCAATTTGTAAGAGAGAGGTTTTCAGTTTTCGCTCTAAGTCCCCATTTTCTCTTGTAAGGGTTTTGATTTGAGAGAGGGCCTTAGAAAGAGAAACTTCAAGATCTTTTGTCTTACATAAGGAGTGTTCACACTCTTGGCATGAAACCTTTCTCTTTTCCAAAGAAATTCATTTTTTAGTAAGCTTATGATTTTCTTTGATGAGAGATTCATTTTCATGATTTAAAATAATATTATCTTCTATACTTTTATCATAGGCTTTACAGGTTTAACAAATTCATCATAAAGTTCTTCGAAGGTGGGAGGAGTTACTTCAGTGTCACTAAGAACACTGGTGTCGTCATCGTTGCCTTTTGCCATCAAGCATAAGTTTGCTTCCTCCTCGCTGCTTGACTCAGATCTGCTTGATTCTTCAGAGGAAGAATCATCCCATATTGCAGCTTTCAACACCTTCTTTTTCTCCTTCCCTTTGTATTGTTTTTCTTTTTGCTCCTATAGATACTTGGGGCACTGGCTCCGAATGTGCCTGGTCTGCAGTGATAGCACTCCGGTGGTGGTCTTTCCTCTTCGTCGTCACTTTTCTTTTCTTTCTTTGAAGAAGAGGAAGACCCTTTTCGTCAAGCATCCTTCTGGAAGTATTTCCGGAAGGTGTTCCTTCTTTCCAGATTTCTAATGAATTTTTTGAAGTTCTTAACCAGGGGACCTTCTTCATCTTCATCATCATCTTCGTTGCTCTCCTTCTTTGATTTCAGTGCTAGCGCCTTTTTCCTTGGCTCCTTATTGTATTCATCGTGTTAAATCTGGAGTTCTACCTCATGGGTTTTGAGATTCTCAATGAGGTTCTCAATCTAGAGCGTTCTTAGGTTGTGTGACTTCGAGATGGCCGTCACCTTTGGATTGAACCTCGGAGGTAGAGAGCGAAGAATCTTTCTGACCAAGTCTTTCCAAGGGCTTTTGAAGCGTTGAAGATCTTGGTGAAGCGTGTGTACATCGAGTTGATGTCTTCTTTAGCATCCATCCTGAACTTTTCATATTGTGACTTCAGTTGGAATAGCTTTGCATCCTTCACCTACGATGTACCTTCATGAGTAACTTCCAATTGGTTCTAAATATCATAAACAGTTACACATGCAGAAATTCTATTAAATTCAGTTCTATTTAAAGCACAATATAAAGCATTCATTACCTTAGCATTATTTTTCCATTTGAGTTTATCGTTATCATCTCATCTATCATTAGGTTTTTCTATCATAACCTCTCATACTACCACTGTAGGAGGAGAGTACCGAACTTCTACCATGTTCCATACTTCTATATCCATGGTCATAAGAAAATACATCATCCTAGATTTCCATTAGTTTAAATCTGACCCAGTAAAAAGATGTGATCTACTAACACCCTGACCCTCGGGAAAAGCGAGATCATAAGATGCCATTTATTCATGGTTGTTAGACCGTTTGGAATAAAACCTAGATCTGATACTACTTGTTAGATCTGTAGGCGCCCTTAGGGGGGTGAATAAGGGTTTTAAACTTTTTATTATATTTTAAAAGACTTGAAAAGTTAAGAGATCAAAATAGAGAAAAGCAAAATAAATCAAGTGAAATAAAATAGTGACATGATTTTATTAACTTGAAATATAAGATTACAAAACTTGATTTCTTATGACGCTAGAAATCGAAGGCGACTAGTAAAATCTCTTTTCGTTTTCTATCCCGACTCGTATCCCTACGAACCAGTGGCTTTAGGCTATCCTCCCTCGGATACAGCCTCAAGCCGCTCTAGCCAATCCCCCCACCCGGATACGGCCTCGAGCACCCCCTAGATCTACACCCTAGACCTAGTCGCCAACACGAGGCAAATTTCTGCCCTAAGTCCTACCCAGACCTAGTCGCCAACACGAGGTGAATTTACTACACGATTACAAGAGTAAAGTGATGAAATAAATAACAACAATATGAAAACTCCCTCAAAAGAACTTCTGAAGTTGGAGACGAAAGACCGTTGTAGAATAAGCGTGGTTGAAGCGATCGTCGCTCGGATACGGTGTGACAAAGTCCTCCTTCAGAAACTCACAGAACTTTTGGTGGGAGATCAATTCTTGGCAGTATAAGGCTCTGGAATTTTGGCACTCAACCTCTCTCAAGCATGTGTGTTGACAACGAGAGAAGAGGGCTCCTTTTATAGGAGAGAGTGCTAGCGTCTGTGTTATCGCTACCGTCGATGCTATCTTGAATTAGGAAATATTCTCCGCGTGCGTATCTTCATTCCAAGGAAACCCTGCCAAAATTCCACTTGTGCGTCGCGCTACCGCATGCGCTAGCCACTACCGCATGTGCTATGCCTTCTATAACTACCTCCCGAAATTTCTCTAATCAGGGCTAGCGTCTGCGCTAGTGGCTACCACCGGCGCTAGTGGGCATGCTGGAATTTTGGATTCAAACTTGGGGGAAACCTTCTTATGTTATCCTTGAGTCATATGACATTGTTTCCCGCACACTTAAACACACAAGATCAAATACACATAGGATTTGTTATTCTCAAACCTAGGAGATGTGGAAGAACGTGTTCCAACACTTTGGAATGTATCTGGCGCATTGCATAAGCCAAATGACATTATCCGATAGGCGAAGGTGCCAAAAGGACAAGTGAATGTGGTTTTCTCCTAGTCCTCAGGAGTGATTGAGATTTGGAAGTATCCCAAGAGACCATCAAGAAAATAATAAAAAGAGTGCCCGGATAACCGTTCAAGGATTTGATCCAAGAACGGTAAAGGAAAATAATCTTTGCGAGTAGCATCATTTAATTTGTGATAGTCGATGCATACTCTCCATCCGGTAACAGTTCGAGTAGGGATTAATTCCTTTTTATCATTAGGAACTACAGTAATTCCTCCTTTCTTAGGCACCACTTCGACCAGACTAACCCAAGTGATATTCGATATCGGATAGATAATCCCTGCATCTAATAATTTAATTACCTCCGCCTTGACTACTTCCTTCATTTTAAGATTTAGTCGGCATTGAGGTTGAATGATTTTGCAGGAATTTTCTTCTAAAAGAATTTTATGCGTACAAAAGGAAATATTAATCCCTTTGATATCAAAAAATTTTCACGCAATTGCGCGGCGATGATTTTTTAAAACAATTAATAATTTAGATTTTTCAGAATCAGAAAGAAACGCCGAAACAATTATGGAGAGTTTAAAACCTTCCTCCAAAAATAAATAATCAAGATGATTGGGTAATTGTTTTAAATTTAAAAAGGAGGTTCTTCATAAGAAGTTTTTAAACGATCACATCCTAATTCTAAAATTTCAAAAAGCGGAGCGCGAGTGATCACGTCGTCATCGTGTTCCTGAGATAAAATATTAATTGATTCAAAATCCGCATCACGAAGACAAGACGATGAAATAAAATCAGAAAATTAAATTGAGTCTTCATCATGTGAAGCCTCCAAAAAGAAACATGAATCGTCATTAGATAAAGTATTTTTCAGTGAAGAATTGATAGTAAAAGTAACTTCATCATCTCCGACTCTAAGGAGAAGTTTACCATTACTAACATCAATAATAGCGCCAGAGGTGGCATGGAAGGGGCGGCCGAGAATCAGTGGTACATCGACATCCTCTTCTATGTCAAGGATGACAAAATCTACCGGAAAGATAAATTTGTCAACTTTGACAAGCACATCCTCAATAATACCCATTGGATATTTGATAGACCGATCCGCTAATTGTACGCTCATTCTTATAGGATTAGGTTCCCATAAACCTAATTTTTAAAACAAAGAATAAGGCATTAAATTTATTCTAGCGCCTAGATCAGTCAACGCATGTTTGACTAATAAATTGTCAAAAAGATAAGGGATAGAGAAGCTACTCGGATCGATTAATTTCTTTGGCAAATTATTTAGTAAAACTGCCAAACATTCCGCATTCAATCGAACGGTAGAGATATCCTAAAGTTTCCTTTTATTGGATAAAAGATCTTTGAGGTACTTTGCGTATTTCGGCATTTGCGCGACGGCTTCGCAAAATGGTAAATTGATATGAATTTGTTTAAATAATTCCAAGAATTTACCATAGTGCATGTCCATCCGTATTCGTTCCGCTTTTAATTTGGAAGGGTAAGGAAGAGAAGGTTGAAATTATTTAATTTTATTTTGCAGAGGAGGGTGTGAAGAAACTGATTACCTCTGAATCAACCATTGTGGTAGGAGTAGTTACCTCCGCATCAACCTTGTTGGTAGGAGTAGATACCTCCTTCCCGCTCTGTAGCCTAATTGTTTTTGCTTGCTCCTTTGGGTTGGGCTCCGTATTGCCCGATAATGCTCCATGTTGGCGATCGGAGAGAATTTTTGCGAGTTGCCCAATTTGATTCTCCGAATTGCGAACGGATCAGGTGAGATTCTGGATGCTTGAATCATTGTTGGTCGCATATTTGGAAAACACCTCCTCAATAGAAGGAGGTTTTGGAACTTACGGTGGAGGAAATCCTGGTAGATTTGCGTTTGGGGGACACACCGCATTCCCTTGTGTTGGGAACTATGCCCAGCAATGTTCCTGATTTGAAGAAGTGCTCAGAATAATGATGAATGCACTATGCATTTGATGATATATTTTATTCATGACTGCAGAAGATAAATCATATGTCAAGTAATTTTCTATGTCCAAAATCATAAAGAACTGGATATATCGTTGAGATGATATACATATCGTCGAAATGCATCAAAGATACATCACTAGTATCTAGACGATAATAGTAATGAGAATTAACTAAGTAAAATATCGTCTCAAGACTCAGCAGAAGAATCATTGAAAAAAGAAACATATCGTTGATACAGTTTCGACGATATCGTCTTGAAGAAAGCTTATCGTTGATAAAGCTAAGTTCAGATGACTCGGCGACATCATCTTAAAGAAGATATATAGTCTGGACTGTTGAAGAAAGCTTATCGTGGATAAAGCTAAGATGTCTCGACAATATCGTCTTGAAGATCAAGACGATATCATCTTGAAGAAAAGATATAGCCTTGAAGATTAATGACTTGACTCATTAAGTCATGAAGAAAGATTCATGAAGACAAACATCGATGTGAAGACCTTATATTGTCTTGAAGATCAAGACGATATTGTCCCGAAGAAAGGCTATCAACTTGATGATAGGTCTAAGTCATATCTTGACGATATCGTCAAGAAGTAGTAATATCGTTGAGATATCATGTAAAGTCTTGAAGAAGGATGCATGTCGACGATACCGTCTCGAAGAAGACATATCGCCTTGAAGATTAAAGTTATATTGTATCTAAGGAAACATCTCGACGATATCATCTTGAAGAAGTAATATCGTTGAGATATCAAGTAAAGTATTGAAGAAGGAAGTATGTCGACGATAACGTCGTAAAGAATATATGTCGTTTACATCGATCAAGACGATATCGTCTTGAAGGAATAATGTCGTCTTGACAGTTACAGAGCAACATTTAATGCGGAGACATTCTTGGAAATTGATATTCAGGGAATGTACATGCGCCTATTTTGCGCACAAATCAATGAGCAATAAATGATATATTCTCTATAGAATATAGTCATTGCGCAGTATTTAATGAAAAATTTTATTATTTCTATATTCTGCAAGTTCCAAGAACGGCCAGTAACAATGAGGAAATATTGTTAATTATGCAAGATGTTTTCAAACGGGAAAATTGATTATGGAATAATCAACAAGGGATTTTATGAAAAATTAAAGAGTAATATAAAAGGAGATATTTTTATCTACAGAAATACGCTTGCTCAGTATTCTCAAAAGTTTTATTTTTCTACATACTTCGTGAAGAGAAAGAAAAGAATCAACAAAAAGAAGAAAATTTCACTGTCGCTGTTCTGTGAAGGTCTACAGAAGATTCTAAAGAAAGGTTCATTGATTCACAAGATCTCTGGGTTTATTGTTATAAGAAGAAGAAGATCTGTGATTCAAAGCTTTCATCCTGAAGTCTTCTCTTCTACAACAACATCTCTGTATTACTTTGTAGGTTCTTTGTGAGCCTGAGCTGGTAGGATTTAGTGATAGATCTGAGTTAGTAGGGTTCTTAGTGAGCCTGAATTTGGTAGGATCTTGTTGAAGATCTGAGTTATTGTAGGACTTATAAAGTCTGAGAAAATTTGTTGTAAGGTTTGTATAACCTGAGTGTAGGATTTTCTGTGTGAAGGGCCTAGGTAGGATCCTTTGTGATCTGAGTTGTAATATTTGCTGTATAGTGAAAAGATCTGAGATTTGGAGAAGTTGCCTAGTCTAGCACACTGCTAGATAGGTGGGAGGGACAGTGGACTAACTCTAGACACATTGTCTTGAAGGGAACCACTATAAATCTTGTGTGCTTTTTGTGTTGCTTTTATGTTGTGATAGATAAACATTAAAGTATTAAAGAATATTGAAAACACCTAATCACCTCCCCCCCCCCCTCTAGGTGTAGATTATTGTCAACCCATATCTTTCAATTGGTATCAGAGCTAGGTTAAGTTCAAAGGCTTAACAGCTTAGAACAATATCTCTAAGTTTTTGATTGGGTTGTGATCTTTTAATGGCCTGTGAGCATCATCAAGAGATGAGATCAATGGGTCTGCCCATCTGCACCAAAGTGTACTTTGTCTTATGGAAGCTAAGAGTCAAGTTGTTCATGGAAGCATCAGATCCCAGGTTATTTATAGTTGAAGAGGGACCCTGTGTCCTCATGACTGGCTCAATGAATCCAACAACTCCTTCAGTCCTTGAAACTTTGCCATAGTTCACCAATGAAGATGTAGATCTGATAACCATGGATAAGAGAGCAAAACATATAATTGAAAATGCAATTGATGACTCTACATCTCAAAACTTAATTCATTGCAAAACTGCAAAAGAAATGTAGGATTCCTTGGAGATCTACATGGAGGGAACTGAAGAAGAAAACTCAAAGGGGAACACCAGAGAAAGGGTCATGGTTCTTGAGGATGAAAGCTTAAGGAGTACCAAGACCAAGTTTCCTATAATTCAAAAAATCTCTGAAGACACTGAAGCTTCTGATGCAAGCACATCAGAATCTGATGTCACTATTAAAGAACCAGTACTCCTCACTAAGCAGCTCAAAAGGAAGATGCCTAGAAGAAGAAGAAGAGACATCCATAGGACATCCTTCTCAAACTCCAGAAGATCCAGTCATCATGACAATCCAAATTTTCAAAGGAGGAAAGGTATAACTCTAAACTTAATAAATTTGATTTGGCTAACTCAGTTTGTTGTCACTGCAAGAAGACAGGTCACATGATTGTTGACTGCCCCTCAAAGAAAAAATAATCCAAGAAGACTGGTGATAGAAAAAGCCCAAGGGACAAAAAGGAATCTGAGAAAGGGTTCATAGCTAAGAAAATTAGAACACTTAGTGATTCTGACTCAGATTCATCAGAAGCTAAGGAGGAAGCTCTCATTTGCTTCATGGACATAACTAGAGAAATCCATGATGACAACACTTCTCCTGGGAAGGTACTTATTAGAGCCCCCCTATCTGTCTCTGATTCTGAATCAATGACAGAGTCTATGCGTGATAGTAAGTGTGGATCTGCTTGCAATGACATACCCTCAAGATACCCACATGAGGCTGAAGCTGAGCTAGTACAACATAATGAAGCCCTGTGGATTGCTTTAAAAAGAAGCAAGAACCTTCTTAGAGCTCAATCTAAGGAGTTAACATCCCTGAAATCTGGCCAATCTGAGCTCCAAGAGACAGCTGAAAAGCTGACGGCTATGAGCAAAGAAATGGACAAACTTAAGGATGTCACAAAGCTTAAAAATGCTGAGTTGGGTCAGAAGAACAAGGAAATTGATGAGTCCGATATTTATAGTGTTTTATGGACTCATCCGGGCTAGTTTTCATGCATATGCACTTCCCTTTTAGTCCATTATTGCTTAAATTTCACTTGAACACAATTATTCACAAAGTGCACTCTTTGGGACCGTTTTGGTGTGCAATTGCGCGCTATGTTTGTTGGGGTAAGCACATGGTGCTCATCAACCCTTTTTCTGTATTTGGATGTTGCTGGAGGTGTTTTTCCAACTGTTTATTGCGCTGTGAAGGTGGGCAGCTCTCCATTTTGCCCAAATTATATTTCTGCATGAATCGCACGGTCGTGCATTTTCTTGACGCGCGATCGCTCTGACCGTTCGTGCTTATCTGCTGGCAAAATGGTGATCTGGATTTGCCCGTGCATTTTTACGCACGGTCAGATTCAACCGTGCATGAGTAAAATGCACGGGTGCTCTGGGTCGTCTTCCTGGGCTTTCTTCAAAATTAATATTGCACAGTCGTGCGTTCAACCGTGCGCGACCAAATTTCTGACAGTTTTCTATTTAAGCCGCAGGATTCGCCCTAAGAGGGAGATCGATCTTTCCCGCGCCGCAAGAGGAGCTCAAGTTCTGACTTTTTCGCCGCTTCATCGCCTCCCACCTTCGGGAGGAGCTCCGACCGCCATTCTCTTGCAAATCTAAAGTCGGAGCATCATCTAGGCCTCCTCCATCGTTCGTGCACTCCCAAGCTCCATTTCAAGAGACTTCTTGCTGCATTCGTGAGGTTCTCTGGTGAGGTTAGGATCAAAGAAGATTGACGGAGAAGACGGGCTAGAGGTGGTGAGAGCTTCAGAGACCCCGGACGGCAGTTGGAGCCCGAGCTCGGACAAGGCTTGACAACCCTAGATTCCGGTCGTGGACCTCTGATGAGTCTCTGCCCTTTGGTTGTAATATCTCCCCCTTCATCTTGTAGTACAGTTTTCCTTTATCATTTGTGTGTATGAACGATGATTGCTAAACCTTATTAGTGCATTTAAGTTTATTTCATTTCTATGTGAAATTATCTTGTGGTTTATGCAAGTGAGGAGCGCCCCCATTCCATCTTCCTTCCGCCATTACCCTCCATTCCATTACGCTAGCCTATTATTCCATCTGCAAGCCTACTCTTCCATCCGCGCAGCGAAGCGGTGCTAACGGCCCGTGTAATGCCTAACCAAGAGGTGCTAACGGCCCTCGCACCTTTCCGCTGTTACACTCACCTCATCTGCTTGCCTTCTCGTCCATCCGCCTAGCGAAGTAGTGCATAACGGCATGCATAGTTTCCATCCGCCCGGTGAAGCAGCGCATAGCAGCCTGCATAGGAGTAGTTTAGTTTCTTTCTTTTGCTTTCCATATTCCAATCCAAGCCTTTTCCGCAATCCATCCGACATAAAGGACTTTAATCTCAAGTCCTGCCTCAAAAGTAAACTCCACCTTACTGTGTTCCTTTGAGATTCGATACTTGGGGATTCACTCCCACGTTTTATATTACTTGAACGATCGGTACACTGCCGTTTCATGTCCCAGTCTTGTTACTTCCTATAGCGGTGTGCTAGATTCGCGCATCAAGTTTTTGGCGCCGTTGTCGGGGAACACAGTCATGTGAGTTTCTGGAGAAGGAGAGCTAAGAGATAGAAGTTCTTCCATTTGTAAATTGCTTCTTTTTGTTTTGTTTAATATTCTATTTTTCCTGCTTTAAATTTAGGTTGCTTTAGTAAGTTATTGTTGGGTGTAATATTTTGCACAATAGTATTTTTCTTTTGAATCTTGTTATCTTCACGCAATGTGGGCCGCATTTAATATTCGTTGCCACTGGTTTGGAGATATTTCTCATGCTAGTGATAGGTGCCCATCGGGAGATAGTAGTCCTAATCCCCAAGACTTAATGTATCGGGAACCGACACCGTATGGTACCTCATACACTGCGCCTAAGTCCTATGGCTACTCTTCCGCTATGCACGTGCTGTTTTTGCATTCATCTCCGGCTCAATTTGAGCCGAAGAAAAATGCAAAACAGTGCTTGTTTTGTCAGAGCATGGATCATGCCTTGAAGGATTGTGTTGTTTTTCTTCGCCAATTGGACGAGGATAACGAGCTGGATATCCGGATTGTCCCGACTCCTAACTCTGGCAGCACACTTTCTACTTCTGATTACTTTTCTGTGTCACCTTCATGTTTTGAAGGGAATGACACAGACACGCTTATCAGAGGTGTGGCGGATGTATGTTCCGACATCGCTAAGCCAATCTCCCCTGTGCATACATCACCTTGCATGAATTCGAATCTTTGTGAGGAATCGGTGCTTGACTTTTATCCAAGCACTATTCCTCCCCCTGTTGTGCATACTACTACATTTGTCTCTAATGACATTATTTATGATGCGCCGCAGGATGAGGTAGGTGATCTATGTGTTATGCCTGTTTCTATGGAGGAGGACAACCTTCAAGGTGAAGAGGATTTTTCCTCAATACCGATGGAGGAAGTCCAAATCTTAGGCAAGGCCACCACTGATCATGCTAAGCCTTGCAGCACTATCAATAATGTCGGCAACATCTTACTACCTCAACCTAGTGGGAGTGAGACCGGGACCACTCCTCCGCTTTCAGATTATTTACGTTATTCTTCTCCTTTATTTATTGATCCTCATTCATCATCTGAGCCTGTGCAGGTTGAGTCTTCACATATGCTTCAGGAATAAGTGGAGCAGTCTGCTCAGGTCAATGAAGAGTGCATCCTCTCATGCGAGGAGGTTGACCCCTCCTCTTTAGAGGAAGGCTCATTCATTGCCTGCTCTTCCTTCTACCTCCCTGAGGATGACACCTTGTTAGGCAAGGACCTTTTTGGTGAGAAGAGTACTGAGGATTCCTCCTCTTCTTCCTATATTCTCTTTCCTCTACCTGTGAAGAGCAGGTACTACTATTTAGGTAGAGGAGTAACTGTTCTGTCACCGTATCAGTACCCGCTACCGACACGGATTTTAGAACAGTTACCTGTGCACTTTTCTTTTCATACTCCCATTAGCTAGAACTTTTTGCTTTCTGAATAAGTCGTGCTGGGGAGGACAATAAACCTCAGTAGTTATCTTCCTTTTTCATGCATTTTCATCTTATCTAGTTTAGATAATTGTTTTTTCAATTCAACTTTTCTATTTTCCTATTGTTTTTGCGGAGCTTACCCCTGCAGTGTACATTTTTGGATGGCGGAAGCCACGGCTTTGACACGCCAATCTTCTGGTATGCTCACTTATGAGCATGGGGTACACTCTAAACCTCTCCCTCCATATTTTCAGCTTACGATCACATTTCTTTATATAGCTTCATGTAAGTCTGGGGGAGAGTGAATTCATGTCGTTACCTACTATGCACCAATCACATTATATTAGGAGCATGCTATAAGATTGATTATATCATTTTAATTTTTCTTTGTCATGTGCACCACAACACCCACTTGAGCGCGCACTTATTTGTCGATGCGTCTCGGGTAAAATTTATTTGTTGTGTGTGATTGGAAGATCATGATGCTGGCATAGGATTGAGTGGCGGAGTAACATGTTGACTCTTATAGTGCTCCTAGTCGAGTGCTCGCGTCTAGTGTTGAAATTCCTGTAGAATTGGCTTTTTCTCATGCATTTAGTTTTGTAATTTTCTACTTGTGTGAGTGTTGTTTATTCTACTCGTAATTCGTGAATCCAGTAGAATCCGACGATAGTGTAGGTGAGTATGTAGACGATCGCTAGTGATGTATTGCTCGAGTCGGGAGGATGGATATTCTTTCTCGATGGCTAAGAACTTGCCCCTAGCGACTCTCGAAGCATGGGTATAGGTTATTTCATTTGTGCAAGTGTGATATAGGTCATTCTTTGGCCCGGTTGAGCCTTTGCACCATTCCTAAACGCTCTATCCTTGCTTAGCCCTTTTGTGCCTAATCCCTACCGTTTGATTCAGCTCCACCTTCAATTCACCAAAGCCAAAATTACTATCCTAATCGCACACCAAATTCTGAGCTCAAGCAATTTGTGCATTTAAAAGTTGGGTGTTGAGGCTGTGTATATTTGTGGTTGTGGTGGCAATGCGTTATTGAAAATATATCTGTATTTGTTATTATATGTGCAAAGTTATAATTTTGAAAAGAGAAAAGAAAAATTTGTGAAAAGAAATGAAAAAAAAATTGTTGTACAGAAATGTATTTGGGATTAGGTGGTGTACACACCCCATAGTTTCATGTTTAAGTTTGGGGGTGTGGTGTACACAATTTCATTATTGCCTTGGGATAGTGATTTTATTGTGAGCTCATTTAGGTTAGGTGTGTTAAGCCCCCACATTTATCATTGTTTACCGCACCGTAGCCTAAGCCTAAATCATAACCTAAAGTCCTATTGATTCGCACTCTTAATGCAACTAGTGTCGTGGAGAGAGTGTGAACGGGTAAGCTAAAGGCTATCGTTATTGATGGATTACTTTGGAGGTTGTCCCGATCCTCGATCTCTGGCAATATTCCACTTAGGGATCGAGCTACTTTCCACCTACGCGTGATTGAAGGATTCACCGTGGTTCAAATTATGAGTAGCAATAATAAGTAGAAATGCAATTTAGAAAATTCTAATCTATTTCGCATGTTTAAAAGATTTTTCTACTAAAATTTCAACGCGCGCGTGTAAGCGACTTCGCATAGTACTTCACATATTCAATTACTTCGCCAGATCTTGATTTTTCTAGTCCGCATGGGAGATAGTTTGCTCGGGGCGAGCAAACGAGTAAGTCTGGGGGTGTGATGAGTCCGATATTTATAGTTTTTTATGGACTCATCCGGGCTAGTTTTCATGCATACACACTTCACTTTTAGTCCATTATTGCTTATATTTCACTTGAACGCATTTCTTCACAAAGTGCACTCTTTGGGCCAGTTTTGGTGTGCAATTGCGCACTATGTTTGTTGGGGGTAAGCACATGGTGTCCCCAACCCTTTTTCTGTATTTGGATGTTGCTGGAGGTGTTTTCCCAACTGTTTATTGTGCTCTGAAGGTGGGCAGATCTCCATTTTGCCCAAATTACATTTCTGCATGAATCGCACGGTCATGCATTTTCTTGACGCACGATCGCTCCGACCGTACGTGCTTATCTGCTGGCAAAAGGGTGATCTGTATTTGCCCGTGCGTTTTTATGAACGATCGGATTCAATCGTGCATGAGTAAAACGCACTGGCGCTCTGGGTCGTCTTCCTGGGCTTTCTTCTTAATTAATATCACACGGTCCACGCACGGTCGTGCGTTCGACCGTGCGCGACCAAATTTCT
Organism: Dactylorhiza incarnata; assembly: GCA_033032865.1. Taxonomy (NCBI): domain Eukaryota; kingdom Viridiplantae; phylum Streptophyta; class Magnoliopsida; order Asparagales; family Orchidaceae; genus Dactylorhiza; species Dactylorhiza incarnata. The sequence goes on along the minus strand of JAWHQI010000370.1, from coordinate 1,682,308 downwards.
GACAGTTTCCTATTTAAGCCGCAGGATCCGCCCTAAGAGGGAGATCGATCTTTCCCACGCCACAAGAGGAGTTCCAGTTCTACCTTTTTCGCCGCTTCATCGCCGCCCACCTTAGGGAGGAGCTCCGGCCGCCATTCTCTTACAAATCTAAAGTCGGAGCATCCTCTAGGCCTCCTCCATCGTTCGTGCACTCCCAAGCTCCATTTCAAGAGATTTCTTGTTGCATTCGTGAAGTTCTCTGGTGAGGTTAGGATCAAAGAAGATAGATGGAAAAGACGGGCTAGAGGTGGTGAGAGCTTCAGAGACCTCGGACGGGAGTTGGAGCCCGATCTCGGGCAAGGATTGACAACCCTAGATTTCGGTTGTGGTCCTCCGATGAGTCTCCGCCCTTTCGTTGTAATCTCACGCCCTTCATCTTGTAGTACAGTTTTACTTAATCATTTGTGTGTATGAACGATGATTGCTAAACCTTATTAGTTCATTTAAATTTATTTCATGTCTATGTGAAATTATCTTGTGGTTTATGCAAGTGAGGAGCGCCCTCATTCCATCTTCCATCCGCCATTACCCTCCATTCCATTACACTAGCCTACCATTACATCTGCAAGTCTACTCTTCCATCCGCACAGCGAAGAAGTGCTAACGGCCCGTGTAATCCATCCGCCTAGCCAAGAGGTGCTAACATCCCTCACACCTTTCCACGGTTACACTCACCTCATCCGCTTGCCTTCTCGTCCATCCGTCTAGCGAAGCAGTGCATAGCGGCCTGCATAGTTTCCATCCGCCCGGTGAAGCAGCGCATAACAGCATGCATAGGAGCAGTTTAGTTTCTTTCTTTTTCTTTCCATATTCCAATCCAAGCCTTTTTCGCAATCCATCCGACACAAAGGACTTCAATCTCAAGTCCTGCCTCAAAAGTAAACTCAACCTTACTGTGTTCCTTTGAGATTCGATACTTGGGGATTCACTCCCACATTTTATATTACTTTAACGATCGGTACACTGTCGTTTCATGTCGCAGTCTTACTACCGCCTATAGTGGTGTGCTAGATTCGCGCATCAGTTATCAAGGATCTTGAGCAAATGTTATTGGCTGAGAAGAAAATTGATGTCAGCTTCTCAATGCCCAAGACTGTCCTTCACATTATTGATAAATTCTCTGCACCATTCAGAGATGGTGTAGGATTTGATAAAGAGACAGTCAAGGGCAAGGCATCTGAACCTCTACCTTCCTTCAAGGAGAAGCTGCTGGCATCAAATTTCTCTGACCAGAAATCTTCACATGGTCATCTGACCAATGTTTGCTCTATTAGAAGCAGTAAACCCTCCAACACACATAGGAAAGCAAGCTTTGGGCCAAATGCTTTTAAAGCACCCCTTGAAGAGACTCATGTGAAGAATCCTGGTTCTCATGTCCATGGATCTAGAGCATCAACACTCAAAAGTAAGGGAAAGGCAGCCCCCACCAAGCCTGTTCCCAAAGTGGTGAACCAAAAAGAGGTGAGACTAGCCCAACTACATACTCACCACTGTGAGGTTAACCCAAGGTCTGTTAGGACATCTATCTTCACTCCTGCCCACCAACATTTCTGGATGGTGAGGCGTAAGAGAAGATAAAACTGGTATGAGTGTTGGTGCTGTGGAAAGATTGGTCATTTTTCCTTAAACTGCTGGTTCAATCCAACAGTGCCTAATGCAAGAAGAGTGCAGACCGCTAAGAGGTGTAAAATTTTAGGTTATTCCCTTAATATGAACCTAGGACCCAAATCCAATTGGGTGCCTAAGGATAAGTAATCCTTTTTTATAGGTATGTCCAAATGCCAATCCATTTGATACTTGGACAATAATTGCTCCAGGCGCAAGACTGGAATAATAAGTATTCAAGAAAACTAAATCCAGAGAGAGTAGACCAATAGTGATACTTAGGAATTCAAACAAACCAATGTCACTCAAATCCCAGCACACCTCTCACAAGAAGTTCAACCCTCTCTTGCATCTGTTGAGGGGGAGCTTCTAAGAGAAGATACAACTATCATGAAAAATGATCCAGCTCTTCAGAATGAGGTACATCAAGAAGATATCCTCAAAATTGCTCAGGATGCTACCTTGAACATAGAAATTGAGGAATCTGAGAAAGATCTCAGTAGTGGACATGAAGTCACTGAAGAATTAGAAGAATCTACCAGACCCCTACAACAATGGAGGGGGAGTCCACTGCTTCATTCACTGTGCAGACCTCACTTCCAAGGATAGAAGATGAGCACCATGTTCAAATCATCATAGTCCCTACTCTCTCATAACCATGCTTGAGAAGTAGGCAAGTCAGAAAAAGCAAAATATATCATGTTGTCTCTGAAGAACAAGAAGCCAAATGAAGAAAATGGAGAAAGTAAGGAACAATCCAAACCTTGAAGAATGGAGCTCTTGCTCAAATGAATATCAAATTGGTACCTCTATACAAGAGATGTGAAGGAGGAAATCTAAGTAGCACTGTCTCCAAGAATCCTTCAATAAGTGCTGACAAACTTCTCAAGTTAGACAAATATCAGGAGTATTTCAACGACATAGATGAATTCTCAGCGACACAAAACGAACAGTCTCGACGACAAGATTTGCGTCTCAATGATATTGGTGAAGTCTCAATGACAAAGCTGAAGTAATTCTGACGGCATATCTGAAGTAATTTCGACAATACTATCGACGAAAAAATATACATCGTCGAAATACAACACAGATACTAAATGCAATATTGAATCCTTAATCAGAGCCGTCTGATGAATTTCTAATCTATTAACCAGGACAAAAAGGTACGCGCCTCTTCATCTACTTCTAATATAAATAGAGTGAATGCTCAGGTCAAAAATTACGCTTTCATTTGCCCTAAGTCATTACCGCGACAAACTTCCATTCCGTGTCCGACAATCATTTGTTCTCAACGCTCTGCCTCAATGGCTCTAAAGAAGGAAGAATCTTCAGTCTTATCCGGCTGTGAGATTCTACGAGGAGGATTCAGCTCCTGTTCAGAAGAAATCGGGTCAGTAATTGCATTGGTAGAATCGGCAGGGCTGGAGTATCTGCTCTGCGAACCCTGTGCTCTCATGAATAGGGAGCTCCAGGAATTCTTTGATCGAGCGAGAATAAAGCGTTCAGAGGCCATTCTAAAGTCTATTGTGGCCGGGAAGAAGATCAAAGTGTCTGCCAAGAGCTTAGGAAAATCTTTAAGGATTCCAAGGCTGGAGAAAGAAGTGGAAGAAGAAGATCTGACTGCTGAACATCTATATGTTGGATATGTCTGGTGTGGGCATAGTGACAAGACCTACGGGTCTATTAAAAAGGCGGAATTAACCAGAAGGGAAAGCTCCTTGCAGACATTGTAGGGGAATTACTGTTGTGCAAGCCTAGTTCCCATGACAGGATTTCAAAGGAATTATTTGAAACAATGTGCAGGATCATTGTTTCAAAGAAGACAGATTGGAGAAAATTCCTATTCCAGAGAATCAAGAACACTCTGAAGACCCCATAATTTGGAAGAATCTTATCCATCTTCCTCTTGAATACCCTTGGGGATGTAGTGAAGAAAAATATGGGAGCACCTCTGCACTAATCAAAGAGGTTAGATTCAAAATTGTTGGACAGATGGGAGAGAGTCATCTCAAAAACTCCTAAGGATGCCCAAACTTCTACAAAGGGAAAAAGAAAGAAAGTTGAGATAGCTGATCACTCAGAGGAGGTAGAGTCCTCTAGCAGTTCTGAGGAAGAAGGAGCCCAACCTCTACCAAACCCTGCTTTGACAGAGGGGGGTAGCTCTAAATCAGATGATCCCAGAGGATATGTGTGAACCTGCTAACACAAAGGTTTTTGAGGAAAATGGAAGTCCCATTTTGGGCAGTGATCCAGTTGAGGGGGAGTTCCTAGTTGGAAGCTCAACCCAAGACACTGAGAGAATTGAGGTGGAGACCCATCTGTGGTGCTCTACCCTGTAGAATCAAGCTGAAGGACCTGCAGCTGAGAAAGTAGTCCAAGAGAAGGATGCTTTAGAAAAGGAAACTGAAGAAAATGTTCCAGAGAAGGATGAAAGTCGGATCCCCAGACTGGGCTTGACCTAGTTCTGATAAAGGGCAAGCAAGTGCTGGTGGAAGAAGATGAGCTGATGTAGGGAAACTCTCCTGATTTTTTGGCTCAAGATAGTGTTCCTGAAGACTCCCCAGAAGAAAATGCAGCTCCTTAGGTGAATATAATAGGACCATCTACTTATCACTTAGGCTCTTTGTTTCATATGATATCAGCCTTGCTGAATGTTCAAAGGGAAGAAATAGAAAGGTTCATTCTATAGACTGTAGATGACCTAAGGCAAGAAATGAAGGCTGAGTTGCAAACTGTGAAGAATGATACACATTACCTCAACACTCAGCAAACTCACTTCTTTCACTTGGCAGCTCCAGCCATGGAACATGTGGGTGGGGAAATCAACAAAGTTAGACATTAGTCCCATCAGCTCATTCAAAACCAAGGCACTTTGATAAGGAATACTGAGCAAGCTCTTCGACAGATATCAAGGTTTATGAATCAAGACAGAGATCAAATTCTAGAGAAATTAAAAGAAAATACTCAGAACTTAGATGAACACTTGCTAGAAGTAAGAAATAACCAGGATGAGGCTGAACAACACCTACATGAAAGAATAAATTTGGTGCAAGTAACTCTTGATGATCATATAGCTGAAGAAGTCCTAAAGGGGGAGAAGACAATGCTAAATGATGGCTCAAATCAGGCCATGTGGTCTGTCAATCAAGTCAAGCAAGCCTTACAAAAGCCTCCCTCAGCATTTGAATTAGCAGAACCATCTGAGAGCACTGCATCAGAGATTTATGGCATAGAAGTTGGAGACTCTGTCAGCTCCAGAAAAAGGAAAAGGGTTCAGAGCAAGAGGTACATGCAGAAGTGGCTTAGGGAAATTGAGCTTGATCCACAGTCATGCAAATGGAGTCCTAACTCTAGGACTCTGATCTCAGAAGCCTGGATGGAATATGGATACCCTCAGGATAAGTCAGAAAGAGTATATTATTCTGCTGATTGGAATCTGCACTCAATTCAAATGGAGAAAAGGAGAAATCATAAACTGGCATTTCCGCATGGTCCTCCTCCTTCTCCAAAGAAGATTCATAAACCAATCAGCTTCTATGAAAGGCAGAAGAGAAAAGGAAAAAGAAGCAACAGCAGAATCTGAAGACCACTGGATGTTTTGTCTAAATATGATATGGGCAAATGACTGAAATAGTTTTGTTCTAAAAACATTCTCTATTTATATCATGTTGATAGATGAATCATATAATACTTTTTGAATATCTTCAAATTATGATTGTATTTATCTTTGACATTTATCATTGAAGTGATTTATGACTTCTTCAAATAGGGGGAGATTGTTGGGAACTGTGCCCAGCAATGTTCCTGATTTGAAAAAGTGCTCAGATTAATAATAAATGCACTATGTATTTGATGATATATTTTATTCATGACTACATAAGATAAACCATATGTCAAGTAATTTCCTAAGTCCAAAATCATAAAGAACTTGATATATCGTTGAGATGATATACATATCATCGAAATGCATCAAAGATACATCACTAGTATCTAGACGATAATAGTAATGAGAATTAACCAAGTTAAATATCGTCTCAAGACTCAGCAGAAGAATCGTTGAAAAAAGAAACATATCGTCGATACAGTTTCGACGATATCATCTTGGAGAAAGCTTGTCGTTGATAAACCTAGGTTCAGATGACTCTGTGACATCGTCTTAAAGAAGATATATAGTCTGGACGGTTGAAGAAAGCTTATCGTGGATAAAGCTAAGATGTCTCAACAATATTGTCTTGAAGATCAAGACGATATCGTCTTGATGAAAAGATATAGCCTTTAAGATTAATGACTTGACTCATTAAGTCATGAAGAAAGATTCATGAAGACAAACATCGGTGTGAAGACTTTATATCGTCTTGAAGATCAAGACGATATCATCCCGAAGAAAGGCTATCAACTTGAAGATAGGTCTAAGTCATATCTCGACGATATCGTCAAGAAGCAGTAATATCGTTGAGATATCATGTAAAGTCTTAAAGAAGGATGCATATCGACTTGAAGATTGAAGATATATTGTATTTAAGGAAACTTCTCGACGATATCGTCTTGAAGAAGTAATATCGTTGAGAAATCAAGTAAAATATTGAAGAAGAAAATATGTCGACAATATCGTCGTAAAGAATATATGTCGCTTGCATCGATTAAGACGACATCGTCTTGAAGGAATAATGTCTCCTTGACAGTTACAGAGCATCATTTAATGCGCAGACATTCTTGGAAATTGATATTTAGGGAATGTACGCGTCGCCTATCTTGCGCACAAATCAAGGAGCAATAAATGACATTCTCTGCAGAATATAGCCGTTGTACAGTATTTAATGAAGAAATTTATAATTTCTATATTCTGAAAGTTCCAAGAACGACCAGTAACTATGATGAAATATTGCCAATTCTGCAAGACGTTTTCAAACGGGAAAATTGATTATGGAATAATCAACAAGGGGTTTTATGCAAAATTGCAGAGCAATATAAAAGGAGATTTTTATCTACAGAAATACGCTTGCTCAGTATTCTCAAAAGTTTTATTTTTCTACATACTTCCTGAAGAGAAAGAAAAGAATCAACAAAAAGAAGAAGACTTCACTGTTGCTGTGCTGTGAAGGTCTACAGAAGATTCTAAAGAAAGGTTCATTGATTCACAAGATCTCTGGGTTTATTGTTATAAGAAGAAGAAGATCTGTGATTCAAAGATTTCATCCTGAAGTCTTCTCTTCTACAACAACATCTCTGTATTACTTTGTAGGGTTCTTTGTGAGCCTGAGCTGGTAGGAAACTAAAAATATCTCTATAAACTAAAAATATGCATGTTCTTGTGATAGACATCTCTGTATTACTTTGTAGGGTTCTTGTGATAGATAATCGTTCTTCGAAAGTATCGCATATTTCTAGAAAACTAAAAATATGCCCGTTGTGATCCTCGTCTTGTAGCCCATCAAATTGTACATATTGTTGTATCATTTGAATGATGCTTGACTTCAAATCAAAATTATTGTTCGCAATAGCAGGTCGAACAATACTAGGAGGGGCATCTTCCAGATTAGGCCGGGCATAATAAGACATAGTCTGTTGCGCGGCCGCATCTGGATTCGGCTCACCCATATTAGAAGAGGAAGAAGAAGAGGGAGAAGAAGAAGAAGAAGAAAATGTATGCGGAAAAGAAGTGTCACCTGCGGATTCCTCAATCGGATCTTGAGAATTCATTCCTTGGAATCGTAAACGTCGTCGAATGGTTTGCTCGATTTCCGAATCCAATTCAAGAAGATCTGATGGATTCCTTCCGGTCATACACCAAAAAGAAAAAATTAGGAATTGAGGAAAAAGTAGAAAAAGAAACATATATAAATATAAATATAGAAAAATATATAAATATAATTTTTTTTATTATGATTTAATTAGTCAAAGATTTCCCGAGGACTACCGGGTGAAGGGTTCGCTGCGGTACTAGGAGATAAGATGGGATCATAACCAAAATCTCCCTTTCTAAGAATTTAATTACACATTTAAAAGAAAAAAAGTGATAAAATTAATAGAACTAAGCTTTCAAAATATCAACAATAGATCCCCGACAACGGTGCCAAAAACTTGATGCATTTAAATCGTGTTGCGTAAAATTAGAAATACGATCCACGTATAATCAGATAAGGCAAGTTTACCTATCATTTTATAGTATAGGATTTAGGAAATCAGGTGTCGTATTATTTCCGAGCTTGTTTAGTACTTCTACTCACAAAGAAGAGTTATTATTTTATCGATCGAAAAGTCGGGTTTGTTTCGAAGAACGATTAGGAGAAATTCAACTAAAAAGAAAATTGATGATTAAAGGATTAACACTTGATCTAGAATCCCTTTGGAATAGGATATAAATTTAGAAAAGATAAATTTCCAAACTCTTAATGAAATAACTTTGACCGTGGAGGTTCCCAAAATATGATACCACCTCTCTCGAGAAATACTACCAACTAACCTTAGGTTGATCGATTAAGGCCCCTCAGCCAATCGAAACCCCTAAGCTTGCTTTAAGCGGTGAACCCCGCTATTGGACTTGACTCCAATCCATAAGATTTATGTCATCCTCTCTCGAGGAGTGCATGCAACTCCTTTTATCTTTGAGTGATCTCCTCGTAGCACGGATCTCTCGATCAACTAGAATACGGATCTTAGATTGAAAATCATATACCAGACATATGAAATCAAAACAAAGTGAATCGAAGATATTCAAAAGAAGAGCTTGCTAATTTAGAAAAAATTACAATGTTCATCATGACCAAGTGCTAAAGAAAATATAGCTACTCATCATAATGTTGGCAATACAAGTAGAAAAAGAAGACATGATTCAAAGAGATACAAATAAGCTGCAATACTTGGAATGAAATTGTGATAATCAAAACTTACAACTTGTAAATAAACTAGCTAATGCATGAAAACAATAAAATAAAGCTGAAAATAAACTCCAAAATCAAACTCCGGGACTTCGGGAGATTCCTGTCTTTTATAGGTGAAAATTGGGGAGTCACTCCCTCGGTCACGCCCATGTCCAAGGGCGTGACTGGGAGTAACTGCTTTATTAAAAAACCGGGGAACATTGGGCAGGAAACCGCCAAAATCAGCGTAGGTCGACATTACACGCCATCCGTCACGGGCGTGTAACCGAGCGTGTCTGGTCGGATCTGAAATGGGCGCGCGCGGGAATAAATTGGTGTCGTTTCCACAATAATTCAGAAGTCATGCCCTTGGTCACGGGTGTGATATAAGCCGTGTAACTTTAAAGCTGAGCTGGCGGCAGTTCTGGAATGCGGGAGTCGTTATGGCCGTGACACTGAGTCACGCCCTCTGGTCACGGGCGTGACTCAGGGCATGTAATTTTAAATGAGCTGGCAATGAGATCTGGGCTGCGAGTAGCATCCGACCTTGACTCCTGAGACACGCCCTCTGGTCACATGCGTGTCCGAGGCCGTGTAAACTGGAATTGCGCTGGAAGCTTTTCTGGACTGGCTGGAATGAACACTGTCGTGATAAGAGTCACGCCCCTAGGCCACGGGCGTGACCTAGGGCGTGTAACTTTAGTTTTTGACAGAAAATCTCTAAATTTTCACTGATCATAGATGTGAGCTCAAAAATGCTATTAGCAGTCCAGAAAATCCTGAAAAATAAAAATAAATATAATTTTGGTCATTATTGTTGAAACCAAGACTTGAGAACAAAACTCAGTCTCTGTGGAGTACGGGCCCTCAACAAGTTGAGGGGTGACCAACACTTACTCCCCCCAAGGGAGAGCTCTAGGCTAAGGGGCTAAGGAACAAGGAACAAGGCCAAGGGCTTAGCGAGGAGGTCCCACCACACACCCGGAAGATCTTAGAGCGCTTCCTCTCCCAAGCCAATGCTAAGCTTGGGCACCATTGGAGGCTCTCTCCACCCAACAAAGGAACTAAGGGAGAGAGAAGACCAAAAGAGAGAGAACTGAAGAGAACCTCTCCAAATGGTGCACCTTGGTCCTATTTATAGGATTTTGAACTGGGTCTGCAAATATCCATAATCTGACCTATGAGATTACCAAAATACCCTCGGATTTGGCCTGCGAAAAGCCAAATCCCGCCATTCCGAGGCGTTAAACGCAGGCCGCCCCCTATTCTTGGGGCAGGGCGAGACATGGGGCTGGCCGCCCTCCCTGCTCGCCCCCTAAGGGAGCTGGGGCGAGACAGGGGGCTGGCCGCCCTCCCTGCTTGCCCCCTAAGGGAGCTGGGGCGAGACAGGGGGCTGGCCGCCCTCCCTGCTCGCCCTCTAAGGGAGCTGGGGCGAGACAGGGGCTGGCCGCCCTCCCTGATCGCCCCCTAAGAAAGCTGGGGCGAGACAGGGGGCTGGCCGCCCTCCCTGCTCGCCCCCTAAGGTAGCTGGGGCGAGACAGGGGGCTGGCCGCCCTCCCTGCTCGCCCCCTAAGGAAGCTGGGGCGAGATAGGGGGTTGGCCGCCCTCCCTGCTCGCCCCCTAAGGAAGCTGGGGCGAGACAGGGGCTGGCCGCCCTCCCTGCTCGCCCCCTAAGGGAGCTGGGGCGCGACAGTAGGCTGGCTGCCCTCCCTGCTCGCCACCTAAGCGAGCTGGGGCGAGACAGGGGGCTGGCCGCCCTCCCTGCTCGCCCCATAAGGGAGCTAGGGCGAGACAGGGGGTTGGCCGCCCTCCCTGCTCGCCCCCTAAGGAAGCTGGGGAGAGACAGGGGGCTGGCCTCCCTCCCTGCTCGCCTCCTAAGGAAGCTGGGGTGAGACAGGGGGTTGGCCGCCCTCCCTGCTCGCCCCCTAAGGAAGCTGGGGCGAGACAGGGGGCTGGCCGCCCTCCCTGCTCGCCCCTAAGGAAGCTGGGGCGAGACAGGGGGCTGGCTGCCCTCCTTGCTCGCCTCCTAAGGAAGCTGGGGCGAGACAGGGGGATGGCCGCCCTCCCTGCTCACCCCGTAAGGAAGTTGGGGAGAGACAGGGGGCTGGCCGCCCTCCCTGCTCGCCCCCTAAGGAAGCTCGGGCGAGACAGGGGGCTGGCCGCCCTCCCTGCTCACCCCCTAAGGGAGCTGGGGCGAGATAGGGGGCTGGTCGCCCTCCCTGCTCGCCCCCTAAGGCAGCTGGGGCGAGACAGGGGGCTGGTCTCCCTCCCTGCTCACCCCCTAAGGAAGCTGGGGCGAGACAGGGGGTTGTCCGCCCTCCCAGCTCTCCCCCTAAGGAAGCTGGGGCGAGACAGGGGGCTGGCCGCCCTCCCTGCTCTCCCCCTAAGGAAGCTGGGGCGAGACAGGGGGTTTGCCGCCCTCCCTGCTCGCCTCCTAAGGAAGTTGGGGCGAGACAGGGGGCTGGCTGCCCTCCATGCTCGCCCCCTAAGGAAGCTGGGGCGAGACAGGGGGCTGGTTGCCCTCCCTGCTCGCCCCCTAAGGAAGATGGGGCGAGACAGGGGGTTGGCCGCCCTCCCTGCTCGCCGCCTAAGGAAGCTGGGGAGAGACAGGGGGCAGGCCACCCTCCCTGCTCGCCCCCTAAGGAAGCTGGGGCGAGATAGGGGGCTGGCCTCCCTCCCTGCTCGCCTCCTAAGGAAGCTGGGGCGAGACAGGGGGCTGGCCGCCCTCCCTGCTCGCCCCCTAAGGAATCTGGGGCGAGACAGGGGGCTGGCCGCCCTCCGTGCTCGCCCCTAAGGAAGCTGGGGCGAGACAGGGGTTGGTCGCCCTCCCTGCTCGCCTCCTAAGGAAGCTGGGGCGAGACAGCGGGCTGGCTGCCCTCCCTGCTCGCCCCCTAAGGAAGCAGGGTGAGACAGGGGGATGGCCGCCCTTCCTGCTCGTACCCTAAGGAAGCTGGGGCGAGACAGGGGGTTGGCCGCCCTCCCTGCTCGCCCCCTAAGGAAGCTGGGGCGAGACAGGGGGCAGGCCGCCCTCCCTGCTTGCACCCTAAGGAAGCTGGGGCGAGACAGGGGGCTGGCCTCCCTCCCTGCTCGCCTCCTAAGGAAGCTGGGGCGAGACAGGGGGATGGCCGCCCTCCCTGCTCGCCCCCTAAGGAAGCTGGGGCGAGACAGGGGGTTTGCCGCCCTCCCTGCTCGCCTCCTAAGGAAGCTGGGGCGAGACAGGGGTTGGCTGCCCTCCCTGCTCGCCCCCTAAGGAAGCTGGGGCGAGACAGGGGGTTGGCCGCCCTCCCTGCTCATCCCCTAAGGAAGCTGGGGAGAGATAGGGGGTTGGCCGCCCTCCCAGCTCGCCCGCTAAGGAAGTTGGGGCGAGACAGGGGGCAGGCCGCCCTCCCTGCTCGCCCCCTAAGGAAGCTGGGGCGAGACAGGGGGATGGCCTCCCTCCCTGCTGGCCTCCTAAGGAAGCTGGGGCGAGACAGGGGGTTGGTCGCCCTCCTTGCTCGCCCCCTAAGGAAGCTGGGGCGAGACAGGGGGCTGGCCGCCCTCCGTGCTCGCCCCTAAGGAAGCTGGGGCGAGACAGGGGGTTGGCCGCCCTCCCTACTCGCCTCCTAAGGAAGCTGGGGCGAGACAGCGGGCTGGCTGCCCTACCTGCTCTCCCCCTAAGGAAGCTGGGGCGAGACAGGGGGCTGGCCGCCCTCCCTGCTCGCCCCCTAAGGAAGCTGGGGCGAGACAGGGGGTTGGCCGCCCTCCCTGCTCACCCCCTAACGAAGCTGGGGCGAGACAGGGGGTTGGCCGCCCTCCCTGCTCGCCCCCTAAGGGAGCTGTGGCGCGACAGGGGGCTGGCTGCCCTCCCTGCTCGCCCCCTAAGGGAGCTGGTGCGAGACAGGGGGCTGGTCGCCCTCCCTGCTCGCCTCCTAAGGAAGCTGGGGCGAGACAGGGGGCTGGCCGCCCTCCCTGCTCGCCCCCTAACGAAGCTGGGGCGAGACAGGGGGCTGGCCGCCCTCCCTGCTCGCCTCCTAAGGAAGTTGGGGCGAGACAGGGGGTTGGCTGCCCTCCCTGCTCGCCCCCTAAGGAAGCTGGGGCGAGACAGGGGCTGGCCGCCCTCCCTGCTCGCCCCCTAAGGAAGCTGGGGCGAGATAGGGGGTTGGCCGCCCTCCCTGCTCGCCCCCTAAGGAAGCTGGGGAGAGACAGGGGGCAGGCCACCCTCCCTGCTCGCCCCCTAAGGAAGCTGGGGCGAGATAGATGGCTGGCCTCCCTCCCTGCTCGCCTCCTAAGGAAGCTGGGGCGAGACAGGGGGCTGGCCGCCCTCCCTGCTCGCCCCCTAAGGAAGCTGGGGCGAGACAGGGGGCTGGCCGCCCTCCGTGCTCGCCCCTAAGGAAGCTGGGGCGAGACAGGGGTTGGTCGCCCTCCCTGCTCGCCTCCTAAGGAAGCTGGGGCGAGACAGCGGGCTGACTGCCCTCCCTGCTCGCCCCCTAAGGAAGCAGGGGCGAGACAGGGGGCTGGCCGCCCTCCCTGCTCGCACCCTAAGGAAGCTGGGGCGAGACAGGGGGTTGGCCGCCCTCCCTGCTCGCCCCCTAAGGAAGCTGGGGCGAGACAGGGGGCAGGCCGCCCTCCCTGCTCGCACCCTAAGGAAGCTGGGGCGAGACAGGGGGCTGGCCTCCCTCCCTGCTCGCCTCCTAAGGAAGCTGGGGCGAGACAGGGGGATGGATGCCCTCCCTGCTCGCCCCCTAAGGAAGCTGGGGCGAGACAGGGGGTTTGCCGCCCTCCCTGCTCGCCTCCTAAGGAAGCTGGGGCGAGACAGGGGCTGGCTGCCCTCCCTGCTCGCCCCCTAAGGAAGCTGGGGCGAGACAGGGGGTTGGCCGCCCTCCCTGCTCACCCCCAAAGGAAGCTGGGGCGAGACAGGGGGTTGGCCTCCCTCCCTGCTCGCCCCCTAAGGAAGTTGGGGCGAGACAGGGGGCAGGCCGCCCTCCCTGCTCGCCCCCTAAGGAAGCTGGGGTGAGACAGGGGGATGGCCTCCCTCCCTGCTGGCCTCCTAAGGAAGCTGGGGCGAGATAGGGGGTTGGTCGCCCTCCTTGCTCGCCCCCCTAAGGAAGCTGGGGCGAGACAGGGGACTGGCCGCCCTCCGTGCTCGCCCCTAAGGAAGCTGGGGCGAGACAGGGGGTTGGCTGCCCTCCCTGCTCGCCTCCTAAGGAAGCTGGGGCGAGACAGCGGGCTGGCTGCCCTACCTGGTCTCCCCTTAAGGAAGCTGGGGCGAGGCAGGGGGCTGGCCGCTCTCCCTGCTCGCCCCCTAAGGAAGCTGGGGCGAGACAGGGGGTTGGACGCCCTCCCTGCTCGCCCCCTAACGAAGCTGGGGCGAGACAGGGGGTTGGCCGCCCTCCCTGCTCGCCCCCTAAGGGAGCTGGGGCGCGACAAGGGTCTGGCTGCCCTCCCTGCTCGCCCCCTAAGGGAGCTGGGGCGAGACAGGGGGCTGGCCGCCCTCCCTGCTCGCCTCCTAAGGAAGCTGGGGCGAGACAGGGGGCTGGCCGCCCTCCCTGCTCGCCCCCTAACGAAGCTGGGGCGAGACAGGGGGCTGGTCGCCCTCCCTGCTCGCCCCATAAGGAAGCTGGGGCGAGACAGGGGTTGGCCGCCCTCCCTGCTCGCCCCTTAAGGGAGCTGGGGCGAGACAGGGGGCTTGCCGCCCTCCCTGCTCGCCCCCTAAGGAAGCTGGAGCGAGACAGGGGTCTGGCCGCCCTCCCTGCTCGCCCCCTAAGGAAGCTGGGGCGAGACAGGCGGCTGGCCGCCCTCCCTGCTCGCCCCCTAAGGAAGTTGGGGCGAGACAGGGGGCTGGCCGCCCACCCTGCTCGCCCCCTAAGGAAGCTGGGGCGAGACAGGGGCTGGCCGCCCTCCCTGCTCGCCTCCTAAGGAAGCTGGGGCGAGACAGGGGGCTGGCTGCCCTCCCTGCTCGCCTCCTAAGGAAGCTGGGGCGAGACAGGGGGCTGGCCTCCATCCCTGCTCGCCCCCTAAGGAAGATGGGGCGAGATAGGGGGTTGGCTTCCCTCCCTACTCGCCTCCTAAGGAAGCTGGGGCGAGACAGGGGGCTGGCCGCCCTCCCTGCTCGCCCCCTAAGGAAGCTGGTGCGAGACAGGGAGCTGGCGCCCTCCCTGCTCGCCCCTAAGGAAGCTGGGGCAAGACAGGGGCTGGTCGCCCTGCCTGCTCGCCTCGTAAGGGAGCTGGGGCGAGACAGGGGGCTGGCCGCCCTCCCTGCTCGCCTCCTAAGGAAGCTGGGGTGAGACAGGGGGCTGGCCGTCCTCCCTACTCGCCCCCTAAGGAAGCTGGGGTGAGACAGGGGGCTGGTCGCCCTCCCTTCTCGCCCCCTAAGGGAGCTGGGGCGAGACAGGGGGTTGGCCGCCCTCCCTACTGGCACCCTAAGGGAACTGGGGCGAGACAAGTGGCTGGCCGCCCTCCCTGCTCGCCCCCTAAGGAAGCTGGGGCGAGGCAGGGGGATGGCCGCCCTCCCTGCTCGGCCCCTAAGGAAGCTGGGGCGAGACAGGGGGCTGGCCGCCCTCCCTGCTTGCCCCCTAAGGGAGCTGGGGTGAGACAGGGGGCTTGCTGCCCTCCCTGCTCGCCCCCTAAGTAAGCTGGGGCGAGATAGGGGGCTGGCAGCCCTCCCTGCTGGCCCCCTAAGGAAGCTAGGGCGAGACAGGGGGCTGGCCGCCCTCCCCGCTCGCCTCCTAAGGAAGTTGGGGCGAGACAGGGGGCTGGCCGCCCTCCCTGCCCGCCCCCCCTCTTTTGAATAATCTGGGGTTGCGCCCCCCGGACTTGAGCCCATCCGAAGGCTCTCCTGCCCTTCTTACTTGGGGCATTCCCTATTAAAAAGATATTGGGCCTAATGACATATTGGGCCCCGAGGATCCTACTCGGCGAATACAGGGTTGTACACAATCCCAGCTCTTTTCGAGCGAGGCACGCGCTTGGAAATAAAAGTCCAACCCTGCTTATTCGGCGAGTGCCTCCCTGAGGGCTCGGCTAGCGGAGCCACCTCGGGGGAAAAACTACTTAGCCTCCCCGAGAGGCCTTCCTACCCCGCCGGCTAGAGAGAGCCCGGCTAGCGGAGCCACCTCGGGGGAAAAAACTACATAGCCTCCCTGAGAGGCCTTCCTACCCCGCTGGCTAGTGAGAGCCCGGCTAGCGGAGCCACCTCGGGGGAAAAACTACTTAGAGAACTTCTGGCAACCGAGCGGTTCCGGGCCCTGCCAGCTAGGTGGGAGTCTGGTTAGCGGGCCAGCATCGGGGCTAAGTACTTCTGAAACATCTGGCCACCGAGCGGATCCCGGCCCTGCCATCTTGATGGGAGCCTGGTCAGCGGGCCAGCATCGGGGCTAAGTACTTTCCTTCCTGCACCGAGCGGTTCCCGGCCCTGCCAGCTAGGTGGGAGCCTGGTCAGCAGGCCAGCATCAGGGCTAAGTGTTGAAACCGACTACTCGGTCTCCGTGGAGTTCGGGGTCCCAAAAAAGGGGTGGTCTCACACCTACTTCTCTCGAGCCAACTCTCTAGGCAAGAGCACTTGGACTTGGAAACGGACCCTAGGCTACAGCGAGGAGGTCCCACCCCACACCCGGAAGACCTGGGAGATCTTCCCCTCCCTAGCCAATGCTGAACCAGAAGCACCAAAGGAGAGCTCTAAGGGAAGAAGAAGATCCGAAATTTGGAAATCTAGAAGTCCCCTCCTTTGGTGCCCCTTAGGGTCTATGTATAGGTTTTCCAAGTTGGGCTGCAAATAGCTAAAAACTGATCTGCCAGATTACCAAAATACCCTCGGATCTGGACTGCGAATAGCCAAAACTGGACTGCAAATAGCCAAATCCCACTGTTCTGGGATACTAAACGCAGACCAACCCCCCCCCTCCTCTGAAACTGGGCGAGAGGGGTTACCTCGCGGAGCTCGGCGAGCCTCCTCGCTGGGGTGGGGCGAGACCAAGGGTCTTCCCCCTTACCAGGGTCGGGGGCGAGAGAGGGGGTCGGCCCCCCTCCTCCACTCGCCACTGGCCTGGCGAGGGCGAGAGGGGGGGCACCCGCCTTCCTCCTCTCACCCCTGGCTGGGCGAGGGCGAGAGGGGGGCACCCGCCCTCCTCCTCTCGCCCCTGGCTGGGCGCGGGCGAGAGGGGGGCCCATGGCTGGGCGTGGGCGAGAGGGGGGGCACCCGCCCCTCCTCCTCTCGCCCCTAGCTGGGCGAGGGCGAGAGGGGGGGCACCCGCCCCTCCTCCTCTCGCCCCTAGCTGGGCGAGGGCGAGAGGGGGGCACCCGCCCCTCCTCCTCTCTCCCCCTCACTTGCCTCTTACTCCAGCTGGGTGAGTAGGAGGTTTCTGCCTCTACTGCTCTCCCTCCTTTCTCTCTGTCTTGGATCATACTACAAACGTGGCCCTGATGCACTCTTGGGTCCTGGCAACCTACTCGGCGAATATAGGGTTGTACAGACACGTCTCGGCGGCCCTCCACGCTGGGCCTCACTCGATGGATATGGGGGTTGTACACTAAGTACTTCTGAAACATCCGGCCACCGAGCGGTTCCCGGCCCTGCCATCTTGATGGGATCCTGGTCAGCGGGCCAGCATCGGGGCTAAGTACTTTCCTTCCTGCCACCGAGCGGTTCCCGGCCCTGCCAGCTAGGTGGGAGCCTGGTCAGCGAGCTAGCATCGGGGCTAAGTACTTCTGAAACATCCGGCCACCGAGCGGTTCCCGGTCCTGCCATCTTGATGGGAGTCTGGTCAGCGGGACAGCATCGGGGCTAAGTACTTTCCTTCCTGCCACTGAGCGGTTCCCGGCCCTGCCATCTAGGTGGGAGCCTGGTCAGCGGGCCAGCATCGGAGCTAAGTACTTCTGAAACATCCGGCCACCGAGCGGTTCCCGGCCCTGCCATCTTGATGGGAGCCTGGTCAGCAGGCCAGCATCGGGGCTAAGTACTTTCCTTCCTGCCACCGAGCGGTTCCCGGCCCTGCCAGCTAGGTGGGAGCTGGTCAGCGGGCCAGCATCGGGGCTAAGTACTTCTGAAACATCCGGCCACCCAGCGGTTCCCGGCCCTGCCATCTTGATAGGAGCCTAGTCAGCGGGCCAGCATCGGGGCTAAGTACTTTCCTTCCTGCCACCGAGCGATTCCCGGCCCTGCCAGCTAGGTGGGAGCCTGGTCAGCGGGCCAGCATCGGGGCTAAGTACTTCTGAAACATCCGGCCACCGAGCGGTTCCCGGCCCTGCCATCTTGATGGGAGCCTGGTCAGCGGGCCAGCATCGGGGCTAAGTACTTTCCTTCCTGCCACCGAGCGGTTCCCGGCCCTGCCAGCTAGGTGGGAGCCTGGTCAGCGGGCCAGCATCGGGGATAACAGCTTGAAAACTTTCATAACTTTGATCATCATATTACATGAAATAAAAACTAAGTCTAGAAGTGAACCTAAAACTAAGTAAGAAAACTAAAACTCGGTCTCCTACTCCCAGGCCTGGTCTTCCTCGACCTCCTCTGGTCATTGTTGTTGCTGCCTCGGACACCTCGCCTCCCTTAATTCCAAGAACTCAGGGCAGGCGGACATCGCGTGACCCTCCTCATCGTGGAAGTCGCAGTAAGGTAACTCGACCATATCCCTTCTTTTTCCTCTTCTTTCTGCTTTTCTGGCTCTCCTCCTCCTTCCCCAACCGATTGTCATGGTTTGCTGAGGTGGTGGAGAGGGTGCCTTCGGTCCCTGCCTCCACCCTGGGAGGTCGGACTCTTCTTCCTGGAAGTTGTCTTTCTCTTGGTCGAACTTCCTCTTGGGAGCCTCTGCCCTCCCACCCTTCTGCCTTGCCTCCGGTTCACTTAGCTTGGCCAACCCTCTTGCGAACTCCGGGTTGGCTTCCTCACTCTCAATTTCTTCCGCCACCCTTTCCATCAGCTCTTCGAAAGATAGGGGGGACTTCCGCTTCAAGCTCATCTTGATGAACCCCTCCCGCAGCCCCACTGTGAAGGCGAGCTGGAGGGTGAACCCTGGAACCTCTTGGACAAGTAAAACCTCTTCCTGGAACCTATCAACATAACGAGCCAGCGACTCTCTTGGCTCTTGCTTGATCTTGAAGAGTGCTTTAGCATCATTCTTCCTCTTCCTTGAAGCCGAGAAGCGCAGCAGGAAATCTCGATGCAAGTCTTCGAAGGCATAGATAGATCCCGCGGGGAGCTGGTGGAACCAATCCCTTGCCTTCTCCTTCAAAGTTGTCGCGAAGAGTCGGCACTTGAAAGCGTCCGACATGGGCCTGATGGAGACCATGTCCACAAACTACTGTAGGTGCAAGACTGGGTCATCCTTGCCGGAGTACTAAGACATCTCCAGCCCTCCGAACCCCTCTGGAACCGGGGCTGAGAGGATCAACTCACACAAAGGACTCCTCTCGCTTGCCCCCCTTTGAGGCCGAACGAGTGGGTGTTGGCTGCCTCCCCACTCGCCCCCTTGGGGCTGGGCGAGTGGGGGTCTGGGACCTCCCCACTCGCCCCCTCCTAGGAGACTGGGTGAGTGGGGGCCGAATGCCTCCCCACTCCCCCCCCCCCCCCCCCACTGGCACCTCCTTCCTGGACTGCTGGCCTGGAGGGCTCTCGCCCACCTGCTGAGACGGGACCTCCGGACCACTTCCTCCCATACCTTCGCCTATCGCGGCAAAGGTTAGTTGCAAGGTCTGCAGGACCTCCTGCCTGAAATTTTCAAACATCTCCAACATCGCTCCAGCCACCGGGGGCTGCGAGTGGCCTGGGTCAGATCCTCCACCTCCAGCCATGGAGCTCGGTTTGAGACTTTCTTGAGTTGGTCACTCTCCATGCTCACCGCACCATAAATGTTGAAACCAAGACTTGAGAACAAGACTTAGTCTTTGTGGAGCTCGGGCCCTCAACAAGTTGAGGGGTGACCAACACTTACTCCCCCCAAGGGAGAGCTCTAGGCTAAGGGGCTAAGGAACTAGAAACAAGGCCAAGGGCTTAGCGAGGAGGTCCCACCACACACCCAGAAGATCTTAGAGCGCTTCCCCCCCCCCCCCCCCCCCAAGCCAATGCTAAGCTTGGGCACCATTGGAGGCTCTCTCCACCCAACAAAGAAATATAGGAGGAGAGAAGGCAAAGAGAGAAGGAGTCCTGCTCCAAATGGTGCCCCCTTGGTCCTATTTATAGGATTTTGAACTTGGTCTGCCGATAACCACAATCTGACCTACGAGATTACCAAAATGCCCTCGGATTTGGCCTGCGAATAGCCAAATCCCGCTGTTTCGAGGCGCTAAACGCAGACCGCCCCTCCTTCATGGGGCCGGGCGAGAGGGGGCAGGCAGCTCCCCTGTCTCGCCCCCCTGCTTGAGATGGGGGAGAGAGGGGGGGGGGGGGGGGGGGGGGGGGGGGGGGGGGGGGGGTCGGCCGCTCTTCCTCTCGCCCCTCTACATGGGATGGGGGCGAGAGGGGGGGTCGGCCCCCCTCCTCCTCTCGCCCCTCTACATGGGATGGGGGCGAGAGGGGGGGGGGGGGGGGGGGGGGGGGGGGGGGTCGGTGATAACTTCCCAAAATAGAAGTTATTTGATCTATGAATAACATATTTTGCACTATGAAATGATGAATATTAATATGAAACTTGGATATAATAAACTTAATTAATTATAAATTACAAAGTAATTATTTCATGGTGATTCTGCTTAAATTCAAGTTTAATATGCATGAATTAAATGAGTGTTCAGGATGGAAAGAAAAGAAATAGAGGAATAATTAATGTAGGCGGATTTGTCGCAACAAGGTTACAACAAGCGGGGGCTGCAAACATGGCATAAATTGCACGACTATTTAAAACCATATGATGAGGTGGCAGCAGTAATACACAGGCGGACAGCTGGCTGGAGACGGAATTAGAAGGCTCATTATGTGATTCTAAAGAGGAGAATTAAATATAGAAGATGGCGGTTACAAGAATTGAAAACCGGAAAGTTACTTAATTTGAATTATAAAATAGAAGGAAATTGGAGGGAGAACGACGAAATTGAGGAAAAAGGAGAAGATATTTTCGGCAAGGAGAATTCTTCCTACTTGGAGAGCCGAACCATTACAATCCGGGAGAGAGATATTGCAACTTTGGAATGAAAAACTTACCTTCTTCAACCATGTCTTTAAGCATGTCTTGTAAGGATGTTCTTATTTGTTATTTTATTCCAATTAGCATGAACTAAAATCTGTAGCTTTGTGTGTGGAAAAGTACTTTGTCTTTTGTGATATGTATTAGAACACAATTCTGTTAAATTATTTGCTTCAATTCTTTGTCCGTTTTAAGTGTGCGATTACATTTTGAAGATTTTGTGTCAAGCTTTGTATATCTCTTTGGAGTGTATTCATAAATCGAGAGAGGAGTTGCACGCAAGGTTATACAAACCATTTTCTTATGTGGAATAAATCGAGAGAGGAACCACATAAATCTTTAACCAAAAATTCTTCATCCAAATACTGCGTCGCGAAATTCGAGAGAGGAGTGACGAAAGTAATTCGCATATTTTAATTTAATCATTGGAAGTAGAAAGAGATTTCACTTTCTTCATGATTAGTCGCTGTGTACGGATTTCGGAGACCGAGAGGTAATGAGTCCTACATTTAATTTGCGTCAGGAGAATAATTTTACAAATATTTAACTAAATCTTTTGAAATTTCATATCACATAAACTTAGGAAATCCACATGCAAAGCTTTCTCTAAAAATTGGTATTTCTCAAAAATAAAAATAAAAACTCATTGAATTAATTAATTAAAGTTATTTTCCTATTTTAATTTTTCTTCACACAACCAACTTTTGAATTATTTACTTGGATTCAAAGAAAAGGATAATATTAGTACTTGTGAGCGTTAAATAAACACTTCCCTGTGGAGACGATCTTACTTACACTTTATTACTTGAATCAGCACGTGCACTTGCGTAACACTCATTTTCACCGTATCAAGTTTTTGGCGCCGTTGCCGGGGAGGTGTACTAATTTAGCGTTTTCTTGCAATATTAGTAAATCCTTAGTAATTGAGCTCAAGTACTGTTTTTGTTTTATTTCATTGTTTGTCTGTTGTACTTATTTTAATTACATTACTCTAGTTTATGTCCAGATTTCGGCCTATTGAATTATTCCCGCTAAATTTAGAAATTGAGCGTGAGTGTAGGCAAAATAGAAGAGCTTTTCGCTTAGAGCATTCTAGTCATCCTACTATGAACCCAAACGGTTTAAATAACGGGAATGGGAATGGTCATGATGGTCATGATCATGGGGGTCAGGTGGACCCTAATGGTCAAGTCGAACACAATGGTCATAATGTTCAAAACGCTGCACCGCGAATGACTTGTCGAGACTATAACGCACCGTTAAGAAGAGGTTTGCAATTTAGTATAGCGCGACCCACAATCGCCGCTAATAATTTTAAAATAAACTCTACCACAATGCAACTAGTACAACATAACAAGTTTGGGGGTCTTAATCATGAAAATGCAAACGCTCATTTAAGAACATTCTTAGAAATCTGTGATATGTACAAGGTAAACGGGGCTTCGGATGAAGCTATTCAATTGAGGTTATTCCCATTTTCTTTGGAGGGTCGGGCTAAAGATTGGCTTAACTCTCTACCTCCTGGTTCCATCACTACGTGGGATCAATTGGAAGAGAAATTTCTGAATAAATATTTTCCACCTTCTAAAACAGCTAAGCTGGTTAGAGACATCACCACTTTTGTCCAAAATCATGGCGAAACACTTTATGAAGCGTGGGAAAGGTTTAAAGAAATGCTTAGGAAGTGTCCACATCACGGGATGGCCCAACACCAACAAGTCACAATTTTTTATAACGGGTTACAAACCACTACGATGATCCTAGTTGACGGAGCTGCGGGAGGGTCTTTATTAAAGAAATATCCAGAAGACGCTTTTGAAATTTTAGAAGATCTTACTTCTAACAATTACCAAGAATTCGAAAGGCAAGGTAATAACCATCAAGCCGGTATTCATCAAGTAGATCAAATCACTTCGTTAGCAGCTCAAATGGCCACGCAATTTAATTTAATAAATAAGAGGTTAGATTTTTTATCTACCCCTTCAACAAGTGTGCCAATGACAGTGGAACAATTAAACCAAGTAACTGAAGAAGTACATTATCTTGGAGGCCAACAAAGGCAAGGACCTTCAAATTTTGGCAATTATTATAATCCAGAATGGAGAAATCATCCCAATCTTTCTTGGAAAAATTCACAAAATGCAATTCAACCACCAGGTTTCAATCAAAACATTAATTCTATACCAACCCATATGCATAATCAACAAACCAATAATAGGAAATTGACTGATGAGTATATTGTAGGTTTGTTTCAAAAGAATGAATCTAGGATGGGTGGTATTGAGTCTTCACTCCGATCTTTAGAATCCACAATTGGCCAATTGGCCAATGCTTTAAATCAAAGAACAATAGGATCGCTACCATCTGACACCACACTTAATCCAACAAGAGAAGAGCCAAATAATCATTGTAAAGCTATTGCATTAAGGAGTGGGGTAGAGATCTCAAGTGGGGATGGATTGCTAGAGAAGTTAAGGGAGGAAGAGGCAAGAGAAAATACGATTAGGAGAGAAGAGTCTATAGAAGTAAAGGAGCCGGAGGAAGTGGAAGTAGATCCACATAATAATAAAAAGAAAGAAATTATTTACCCTCCTCCACCTTTTCCATCTAGATTAAATAAAACAAAACTTGACAAACAATTTCAAAAATTTATGGAAATTTTTAAGAAGCTTACAATTAATATTCCATTTGCCGAGGCATTAGAGCAAATGCCCATTTATGTCAAGTTTATGAAAGATATTTTATCTAAGAAAAGAAAATTTCTAGATAGAGAAATAGTTGCATTAACCGAAGAGTGTAGTGCAATTTTGCAAAAGAAATTGCCTCAAAAACTTAAGGACCCCGGTAGTTTTACCATACCTTGTTCCATAGGAGTGAAATTTGTCAGGAGAGCATTATATGATTTAGGTGCGAGCATCAATTTAATGCCCTTATCTATTTATACAAAGTTAGGTCTAGGAGAGATAGCTCCAACAACTCTTACTCTCCAATTAGCCGATAGGACTTTAGCATTCCCTAAGGGAATAGTTGAGGATGTATTGGTTAAGGTGGAGAAATTTATTTTTCCGACCGATTTTGTAGTGTTGGACATGGAAGAGGATAAATATGTGCCCATAATCTTAGGGAGGCCATTTTTAGCAACCGGAAGAACTTTAATTGACGTACAAAAAGGGGAGTTAACAATGAGAGTTAATGAAGAGGAAGTAACATTCAATATCCTAAAAGCTATGAAATTTCCAAATGAAAAAGAAGATTGTTACTCTATTGAAGAAGTGGAGTTTAAAAATCAACTAGGAAGGACCATTTTCCACTACCTTTTATTGATCAAGTACTTGACAAGTTGGCGGGTAATGATTAGTTTTGTTTCTTGGACGGATATTCCGGTTATAATCTGATTATGGTTGCTCCGGAAGATCAAGAAAAGACCACATTTACATGTCCTTATGGTACATTTGCATTTCGCAAAATGCCATTTGGATTATGTAATGCACCCGCCACTTTTCAAAGGTGCATGATATCTATTTTTACTGATTTAATGGATGAAGGAATAGAAGTGTTTATGGATGATTTTTCTGTGTTTGGGAAGTCATTTGATTGTTGTTTGGAAGTTCTTAGGAAGGTATTAACAAGATGTGTTGAGATAAATTTAGTGCTAAATTGGGAGAAGTGTCATTTCATGGTGAGAGAGGGAATTGTCTTAGGCCATAAATTATCAAGCAAGGGTTTGGAGGTAGATCGGGCTAAAATAGAAGTTATTGAAAAGCTTCCTCCTCCTAAGAATGTCAAGGGCATTCGTAGCTTTTTAGGTCATGCGGGGTTCTATAGGAGGTTTATTAAAGATTTCTCTAAAGTATCAAAACATTTATGTAACTTGTTAGAAAAAGACACTCCCTTTATATTTGATGACCACTGTTTGCACGCTTTTGACACATTAAAACACAAGTTAGTTTCTTCACCTATTGTCACAACACCGGATTGGTCGTCACCTTTTGTTCTTATGTGTGATGCTAGTGATTATGCCGTAGGAGTTGTTTTAGGACAAATCCGGGATAAAATTTTTCATATTATATATTATGCTAGCAAAACACTTATTGATGCACAAATAAACTACACTACAACCGAGAAGGAACTCTTAGCCGTAATGTTTGCATTTGATAAGTTCCGTCCTTATTTAATAAATTCTAAAGTGATAGTTTATACGGACCACTCGGCTATCAAATACTTGGTAGAGAAAAAAGATGCTAAACCCCGTCTTATTAGGTGGGTGCTACTATTACAAGAGTTTGATATAGAAATTAAGGACCGTAAGGGGGCTGAAAATCAAGTGGCCAACCACCTATCAAGGCTAGAACAAGAATGTGAAAAGAATAGCCAAGTAGAGATTAAGGAAAACTTTCCGGATGAGTATATTCTTGCAATTACTAGTGATAATACTCCATGGTATGCTGATTTTGTAAATTATATTGCCAGTAATATTTTACCACCGGATTTAAGTTTTCAACAAAGGAAGAGATTCTTTCATTTAGTGAAATCTTATTTATGGGATGCACCACATTTATTTAAAATTTGTGCCGATCAAATGATTCGTAGATGTGTCCCCGAAATAGAAGTCCCAAGTATCCTTCACAAATGTCATGCATCTCCTTATGAAGGACATTTTCAAGGACTTAGGACGGCTATGAAGGTCTTAGAAGCTGGATTCTATTGGCCAAATTTATTTAGGGACTCCCATGAATTTGTAAAACAATGTGATAGGTGCCAACGCACCGGTAATATGAATAGAGGAGCGAGTATGCCCCTTAATAACATCATAGAAGTTGAGATATTTGATGTTTGGGGGATAGATTTTATGGGTCCATTTGTGAATTCAAATGGACATCTTTACATTCTACTAGCGGTTGATTATGTTAGCAAATGGGTGGAGGCAATTCCAACTCAAAAGTGTGATGCAAAATTCGTACTAAAATTTCTAAAGTCACATATTTTTAGTCGGTTCGGCACACCAAGGGCTATCATTAGTGATGGGGGGCACACTTTTGCAATTATCATTTTAAATCCTTGTTAAATAAATATGGGATAACACATAAAGTTGTCTTATCTTACCACCCACAAACCAATGGTTTGGCCGAAGTTTCAAATAGAGAAATTAAATCAATCTTAGAAAAGACAGTGAGTACAACCCGTAAGGATTGGTCACACAAGTTGAATGATCCACTTTGGGCTTATAGGACTGCATTCAAAACACCTACAGGGTTGACTCCATATCGGATGATATTTGGTAAGGCATGCCACTTACCGGTTGAGCTAGAGCATAGAGCTTTTTGGGCAATTAAGAAATTGAATTTTGATTTTAATAATGCAGATAAAAATCGTTTAGCCCAAATAAACGAACTCGATGAAATACGATTTCATGCATATGAGAATCATAAGCTCTATAAAGAAAGGACGAAGAAATGGCATGACGCTAGGATTTCACCTAAGGAATTCCGGGAAGGACAATTAGTATTATTATATAATTCAAGGTTGAGATTATTCCCGGGTAAACTAAAATCTAGGTGGTCGGGACCATTTCGTGTAACAAAAGTACACCCATATGGGGTTGTGACCATACAAAATGAGAAAGACAAATCTGAATTTAAAGTCAATAGACAACGCCTTAAGATATATTTCCAACAAAATGAGCAATTTGAGGCGGTGGTAACCATATTAGCATAAACACTATCATTAGGTCCTGCCGGGACTTTAAATTAGGCGCTGGATGGGAGGCAACCCAATAAAAAGTAGAATAGGAAGCTGTTTTTAATTTTTAATATAATTTTTTTTGCATAATTACTGCTTTTTGCTTGAACCATATATGTGTTTTGATTGTTAATTTCTACACTATTCTGCTGGGTTGGTTATGTTTTTCTGAACGAATATTGTTGTGGAAGCTAGGACCCACGTGTGGCTACTTGTGGTTGATCATTATGCTACTGAATATTATATTTTTGGGATATTGCTATGCATGTATTGTTTTTGGTGAGTTTATGTTGCAGGAAAATGAGACATGCCGAGCCCAAGGTCATCTACTACATGGAGCTTGAAGCAAGTTGAATGGATCCAACATACTCCTACGTTTGGAAGGGGAGTATTTTGTTCAATTTATATCGTTATATGAATACATCTGTTTTAACTTGAGGGCAAGTTAGATTCTAAAGTGTGGGGGTGTGTAGATTATATTTGATAACCTTTGTCACTATAAAATTTTACCACCCCATTATTTTCATAAGTAGCAAGGATAATTATTTTGCCAAATGAATGTATATTTATTTTCCAAAGTTAGGGAATAATGGTAGTATTCTTTTGAAAAATTCGTTGAACACTACTTCTCTTTATTTCATGAGCTCTAAAACAAGTTGTATATATTTTAAATTTCTATAAAAATTAAATTCAAAAGTAGCCAAGAGCCAAATAAGCATTGTTTAGTCCAAAGCAATAATGAACTAGTAAATATCATTTATCGAACCATCACTTGCTATCATCTTGGAAAATCAACTTCATTCTTGAATATTAATCTTGTGGATTTTCTCAAGTGACATCCATGCTAGTGTGTTAAATCATGAAAAAAAATGAAAAAAAAAAGAGAGAAATTGCTTATGGTGATATGTGGCCTGGATATTTGCTTGCTTACTTGGAATGATCCCTGCTATGTGAATATATGTTAGAAAAAGAAAAAGAACGTCTCATAATGATATGTGGCCTAAACATGCATATGTTTGGAATGATCCCTATTATGATATATATATATATATATAAATAGTACCATAGTGATACGTGGCCTAAGTAAGCACTCAAATATTTGGAAAGATCTCTATCATGAGTACATAAAAAGTAATAAATGCGTGCCTTCATGACCTAAGCACTAGGGGATTGTTGCTTTTTGAAAATCCTTTCTCATTTGTTATAAAAGATCATATTGTTGAGAATCCTTTCCATTCCTTGTTTTTACTAAATTATTGTTGTAATGGACTAATCATGGTTATTAGCATTGTTCTACTCATAATTTTTTTTATATAGATGTTTAAATGTATTAATTTGGATAGGAACGATTGATTTAAAAGAGAATCGCACACACACACTATGTGAAGTCTCATTTGAACATTATTCCCACTATTTCCCTAGCTTACTAAAATATGTTTATTTGGCAAATTATACAATGTTGTTGCTTGCTTAGCCTCCTTATATTATAAATCTTGAGCATACAAGCTCATATGAATCAAAAATTTTGTATGAAGTTTTGCTAGGGGCTAGCAAAAAGCTAAGCGTGGGGGTGTGATAACTTCCCAAAATAGAAGTTATTTGGTATATGAATAACACATTTTGCACTATGAAATGATGAATATTAATATGAAACTTGGATATAATAAACTTAATTAATTATAAATTACAAAGTAATTATTTCATGGTGATTCTGCTTAAATTCGAGTTTAATATGCATGAATTAAATGAGTGTTCGGGATGGAAAGAAAAGAAATAGAGGAATAATTAATGTAGGCGGATTTGTCGCAACAAGGTTACAACAAGCGGGGCTGCAAACATGGCATAAATGGCGCGACTATTTAAAACCATATGATGAGGTGGCAGCAGTTATGCACAGGCGGACAGCTGGCTGGAGACGGAATTAGAAGGCTCATTATGTGATTCTAAAGAGGAGAATTAAATATAAAAGATGGCGGTTACAAGAATTGAAAACCGAAAAGTTACTTAATTTGAATTATAAAATAGAAGGAAATTGGGGGGAGAACGACGAAATTGAGGAGAAAGGAGAAGATATTTTCGGCAAGGAGAATTCTTCCTACTTGGAGAGCCGAACCATTCCAATCCGGGAGAGAGATATTGCAACTTTGGAATGAAAAACTTACCTTCTTCAACCATGTCTTTGAGCATGTCTTGTAAGGATGTTCTTATTTGTTATTTTATTCCAATTAGCATGAACTAAAATCTGTAGCTTTGTGTGTAGAAAAGTACTTTGTCTTTTGTGATATGTATTAGAACACAATTCTGTTAAATTATTTGCTTCAATTCTTTGTCCGTTTTAAGTGTGCGATTACATTTTGAAGATTTTGTGTCAAGCTTTGTATATCTCTTTGGAGTGTATTCATAAATCGAGAGAGGAGTTGCACGCAAGGTTATACAAACCATTTTCTTATGTGGAATAAATCGAGAGAGGAACCACATAAATCTTTAACCAAAAATTCTTCATCCAAATACTGCGTCGCAAAATTCGAGAGAGGAGTGACGAAAGTAATTCGCATATTTTAATTTAATCATTGGAAGTAGAAAGAGATTTCACTTTCTTCATGATTAGTCGCTGTGTACGGATTTCGGAGACCGAGAGGTAATGAGTCCTACATTTAATTTGCGTCAGGAGAATAATTTTACAAATATTTAACTAAATCTTTTGAAATTTCATATCACATAGACTTAGGAAATCCATATGCAAAGCTTTCTCTAAAAATTGGTATTTCTCAAAAATAAAAATAAAAACTCATTAAATTAATTAATTAAAATTATTTTCCTATTTTAATTTTTCTTCACGCAACCAACTTTTGAATTATTTACTTGGATTCAAAGAAAAGGATAATATTAGTACTTGTGAGCGTTAAATTAACACTTCCCTGTGGAGACGATCTTACTTACACTTTATTACTTGAATCGGCACGTGCACTTGTGTAACACTCATTTTCACCGTATCAGTCGGCTCCCCTCCTCCTCTCGCCCCTCTACATGGGATGGGGGAGAGAGGGGGGTCGGCCCCCCTCATCCTCTCGCCCCTCTACATGGGATGGGGGCGAGAGAGGGGGGTCGGCCCCCCTCCTCCTCTCGCCCCTCTATATGGGATGGGGGCGAGAGGGGGGTCGGCCCCCCTCCTCCTCTCGCCCCTCTATATGGGATGGGGGCGAGACGGGGGGTCAGCCCCCCTCCTCCTCCTCTCGCCCCTCTATATGGGATGGGGGCGAGAGGGGGGTTCGACCCCCCTCCTCCTCTCACCCCTCTATATGGGATGGGGGCGAAAGGGGGGTCGGCCCCCCTCCTCCTCTCGCCCCTCTATATGGGATGGGGGAGAGAGGGGGGTCTCCCCCCTCCTCCTCTCGCCCCCTCTATATGGGATGGGGGCGAGAGGGGGGTCGGACCCTTCCTCCTCTCGCCCCCTTGCTTGGCTGGGCGAGCAGGAGGCTCCCGCCTCCACCGCTCGCCTCCTCTCTTCCTCTCCTGGAACATGCTGAAAGACGATGTCAAAAATACCTCATGGGATCCGGGGGCCCACTCGGCGAATACAGGGTTGTACAATTATTAATACAAAATAAGGCAAAAACCAAATAATTAATTGATGAAAACTATAGAAAAATTAATATAAATAATGTACTATCAATACACTTGCAATGAGAAAATATAAATTACACATAGAAAGTAGACAATTTTTACGTGGAAAATCTCAGGATCTAGGTCAAAATTCATGGGACAATCAAGAATAAATTCAGAAAGCCTCCACCAAATGACATTCAACTAATACACATGCAATGGAGATCCACATGTGGATCCCACAACTGGCATAAAAATAAAGACAAAGGAAGAGTACAGAGGCAACGATAAAAACGACCGTGTTTGAGTTGAAATAATTTGCTATTAATTGGTTCTCTGAACACCATGCAATCCTCTGAAGATCTTTCTACTGTAAGTGTAGATATCATGTATGTCTCGACACATGCCCTCACCGACGCACTGCAATCAGTCCACAACTCATCAGTAGGCAAAGATGCTTTTGGCCCTTAGGTGTCGATGCAACTCATTGCTCCTTGGATCCCAAATCGGTTGCTGCTCAGTAATCAACAACTTCAAAAGTTATTCTTTCTTGCGGTCTTTATTACATTTACAGCTCACATCGCCATCCATGCGACCTATCTGACAATCACCTCCTTGATTTCATTGTTGCAGCCCACATTGTCCCTCATGCTTCCTTCACAATAATTGCCACACCTTGATTGCATCACTGTAATCCGCACTGCTACTACGTAGCCATCTGCCCACTACCACTACCACCCTGGTCAACTGCTCACCATCACACTCGAAACTCCATCATCATGGTTCTGCCCAATCCTCGGCTTCTCTAATGTGTCCCTTGATACCACTGCCTCCCCAACAATCGTCTTTTTCAGCTCTGCTTGTGACCTATCTCTACACTGCATGTTGGCTCCAATCTCAACCCCTCGCATCCCTTGACCACACTGCCTCAACCAAAAACTTGTGACAAACGCTGCCTACATCTTCACACGCGACACTACTCTGCCCCCACACTACTTATGTGAGCAATCCCTACCCTCACCTCGAACCATGAATGGCTCACTACCCTGCACTCGTGCCTGGTGTAACACCTCATCTGCATTTGTCGCATGAATGGTCCAGCAGGGCTCTATCACGCACACACAAGTCATATATTAAAGATGGTACCACATCAGTACTATCATCATTTCCAACTCCACACTCAAAAGTAAATCACAATGGAAATAATATCTCATAATAGGAATGTCCTCATCTAAAACTTAAATATAACCAAAAGTACTCAGTTTTATGACCATTACACCATATTATTCAAATACATCCATACAAAATCTACTTCGGTTGTTTTTCTTTCATTTCATGTATTGGGCTTGTGCCCCAAGATTCATATCGAGATTTATATTTGTCATGGTTGCATGCGCATTTATATGATGCCTTGTAACAGTCATAAGACCGAACGTTGCGTTTCTACTTTAACATAAATGGGGACATTCTCTTTTGGAGTTTATGATTTCATATTTACTTCCGCTAGTTGGTAAGACTTTGTGTTAGTAGGAGTTAATTTCATTATGTATATCATTTCATAATGTTTAGCTTGTGAAGTTTATATGTTGTGAGGTCCGATCGGACCCATATTATACGGCACTTACAGGTAAAATGTTATAATCATATTGAGTATGGAGTCATGCTTATGCCACGTTCTCCCACGTCTAAGTCTTTAACCCCTTCAAAGCCTTTTCGCCTCAACATGCGACTTATTGCGCTATCCAGCATACATTCATAGTCACGGTTGCGCCTTGAACTAGTAGCCCGTGATAACGAGGTACCCCGCGTGTCAACATTGACGACACGTCGCCTTCCCCAATTTTGTATTATCTCAAACAAATTTCAATACAGCGCATCACTCATCTGAGGCATTGTCGCTGCTAGCGGATGAGAGGTTTATGTGCATGGGTTTCCCCGGAGACTTGGTAGCAATTGTATTCCATAAGAATGAGTTCTTTGTGAACAATTTAAAAATATTTTATTGCAGTTGCTTTGATAAAAACTCTGTTTGTGATAGTTGCTGCTGATGAGAAGGCGGTGGTGAGAAACTAATGACAAGAATGGAGCTGCTGGGAAAATAGTGACCAAGAAGTTGCAAACTATTTAGAGAGTTTGCGTTTTAGTGCTGTTTAGAATGGTGCTGTATGTTAACCTGTTTGGAAGAACAATTGTAACCGTAACCAGCTGAGGAGTAACAATAACGATATTTAACGTGCATATTAATCACTAAAAACTAACCGAAACATTGAACTACAAAAATCATAAAAAAAAAATGATTTGAGTAAAACTAAGGCCGGCCTTGTTTGTGACTCCGGCGGCATGCCAACGCAACACGCTCATTGTCTCTTTTGTTTTTCCGCCTCCATTCCGACGCAACAGCCCAGCGACTGGAGGTTTGCCACCATTCGCAAACTCGCTCCCTCCCTTCCCAGTCGTCGATGGAGTCCCAAACAGAGCCTGATATAAGAGAAACAATAAACATTGCCTATGCTCCTCTTGTATGATGGGGAAAATAGCGAATTGAAATTCATGAAACAAAACAAATGGAATGTGAGATCTCTATTAGGGATGCCATGCTTGAATAGCAGAAAGTTTTGAACAGGGGGAAGAAACTGTTTTTGCAACAAATATGAAGAGATCAGAAAGCCTAGCCTTTCGAACCGCACGAGAGAAAACAAACGTAACTAAAGAGAAAAACACCATGAAACCAAAATCAGTGAGGTTCCATTTGGCGCAGTTTTTTTGCTCCCATCAAAAATGCCAACATCATAGAATGTATGTTTGGCATGACAATGGTTTTGACCGCCACCGAGAAAAGAAACTAGTTTTGAGCATAAAAGTGAATGAAGTTCTTTAGGTGAGGTTGGGCGTTCACGAACGACGATTAATATCACGTCGTTCATGACCGCCACCGCCGTGCCAAACGGAGCATAAGTATAAAGTAACATAACAACACTGCAAAAAAATAGTTTCTCCCCCTCGTCCTCAGCTTTGGCATCTTGATATTGCTGGTGCTCGGAGACCAGATGGTTCATGTTGCTCATAGCCTCGATGAACTCCATCTCGCCCATGATTTCCTTGGTGTACCAATGCAGGAAGGCCTTTCTACGGAGCATCATCGTGAATTGCCCTCTCACACGACGGAACATCTCCTATCCCCTATCCATGTGAACGCGGACGCCATCTTCATCCCGGTCAGAGGAATGTCTGTCAATGTCGACTTGACATTGTTTGGGATCCACTCCACAAAGTAGGAACATGATACGTTCCGGTCGACGAACATCGAACGACAATGCTGATTTTGGTCGGCGAACATAAACTATTAAGTTTCGGTTGACGAACCAAAACTGATACATTTCGGTCGGCGAATGTAGAATGAATGTTGAGTATGATATGTATCAAGTTGATTGCGATTAACACGAATCGTTGATAATTGCAAGGGGATTAATGAGTCTCCTAGTAGGAGAAAGTCTAGAGAGGGATACAAGGAAGATTGGGAATAAAATTCATTCAATTCTTAGATATAGTTTTACACACACGTCTCGATTTATAGGAACTGACTTACATACAATTAGATAACTATCTCCACAACTCACATCCGTCGTTGCAGCTAACTGCTCCTCCTCGCCCACTCTTACAAAGCATAATACAACACACATGACTAACGGCTAGTGCCACAAAAATTCAAATTAAAAAAACACAACACAATTCTACATTTATGACACGAGTTCTTGTTATGCACATTTATCATCTGCTCGCCGACATCCTCGTGCTCATTTTACCCCTAAACATCACCGACGTCATGAGGTAGCGATCGTGCTGGGTGAGATGAGGGATGCAAATCTCGCCTCGGATGCATCAGCACCGACAGTGAAGTGAGGCGGGCTTGCATGGCAGAGCGAAGGCGAGGTCAACACACTGGTGGAGAAAAAGGTTTTGTAAATTTTTCCCGCGAAACATGATTCCTCGACAGCTAAACATAGGCTCAAGTAGAACTTTCGGAAATCACCTAAAGACAACTTTTAAGGAGAAGGTACATTCTCATCCCTACGGTTCATAAAAAGTCAGTGGGAATAAAGCTTTCTCCACCATAGTGCCGTCCCAAACAGACTCAAAGAGGGGGTGATGCTGACGCACGGGAAGAAATGCATGAATACGCAGAAAGCTCCTTTTAGCTTTTCTGGAAGTGAGAAACCGCTTTCCAAAAAGTTCTCAAAATATCTTTTCGACATACATATTTTTCCCACAATCGAAAAATTTAACTGTTGTGATTTTTTTAGGATGATTTATATTGGCAGACTCATAACGGCTATGAGCAGACAGTGTTGTAAAGAACGGCTATGAGCAGACAGTGTTGTAAAGAACGGCTATGGGCAGCCCGCACTGTAAAGAATTGCTATGGGCAAGCTGAGTTTTTACATGTTCACACATCTCTTTAACTTTTTTTTATTTTGATCTACCATTAGTCTTGATCTGCCCTTAGCAGAAATTGATCTGACCATAACATCGGCCTTTTTTAAAAGATTTGAGAAAGAAGATTTGCAAGAGAGAGTTGTAATAATCAAGCTATAGAAAACCGGACCGACCGGTCGGACCGCCGACCGGACCCCCAACCAGCCCGGTCAGGTGTTCAGCCCGCTACTTTATTGCCCCGCCTGAGAACCCGGGGAACTGGTTGGTTCGATCGGGAAACCGGGAACCGTGGACGGTTGTAACGTCCCCGTTCTTCCGGTAATTATTTAATCCTCTTGGTGACATCATAATGACGTAAGGGCGTTACGTTAATGCAGAGTTGATGGCGCGCCGTCGTTATTGCGTTTTCGCGTCCGTTCGGTCGAGTCGGCCAAGTTCCCGAATTCGTGTCGAAATTGGAAAATTTTAAGTTAGGAAATTTAATAAATTATTTTAGACGTGTTCGTCAAGTTTCGTTACGATCCGAGCATTTTTAGAGCTTCGGCGCATTTTTGAAGTTTTGTGGTTATATTATTCGCCGTAAACCTTGGAAAAATTATAAGTCGAGATCGGCTCGTCGGATTTTGATTTCGACTTCGTCGTTGGGTTCGTAGCGCCGGCTTTCGCTTTTGGGGCGGATTTCGTTCAAATCGGCGAGCTTTTAGCCGCTCGTAATAATTAGTATTTTAATGAATATATATGTATATAATAATAATAATAATATATCCGATTTTAAAAATATATTACTCTCTACTTAAAACGCCAGTTGGGACACAGAGTTCACTTCGTATATACCTGCAGGTTTATTTGGGCGAGACCTAGGCGTATTCCACTGATAGGTGTTCATCGTCATGTCCTCGATAAGCTCAAGAGCGTCCTCCGGAGTTTTTCGGTTCAAAGAACCACCGGATGCGGCGTCTATAATTTGCTTGGTTGCTTGATTTAGCTCATTATAAAATGTCTGGACCTGTAACCATACAGGCAGAGCATGATGAGGGCAACGTCTCAAAAGTTCCTTGAACCTCTCCCAAGTGTCATAGATGGTCTCAGAATCAATTTGAGAGTAAGAAGAAATATCATTTCGAAGTTTAGCAGTTTTTGCGGGAGGAAAATACTTAGCAAGAAATTTTTCTGTTAACATGTTCCAAGTAGTAATTGATCCTCTTGGGAGAGAATTCAACCACTTTTTGGCTTTAGTTCTTAAAGAGAAGGGGAAGAGTCTTAGTCTAATCGCATCGTCGGTGACACCATTAATTTTGAAGGTATCACAGATCTCGAGAAAATTAGCAATATGAATGTTCAGGTCTTCATCTTGTAATCCGTTGAAACTGCACATATTGCTGCACCATTTGAATGATGCTAGGCTTAAGTTCAAAATTGTTGTTTGCTATAGAAGGGCGAACAATACTTGATTATGTACCCTCCAGATTGGGTCGAGCATAATAGGACATGGTCCGTTGCTGGACTTCATCTGGATTGGGTTCTCCCATAATAGAATTTAAATCAAAATCAGAATCTCCAATGGAAACCTCAACCGAAACTTGAGAAATGGAATGTTGAAGTCATAAATTTCTCCGAACGGAGCATTCGACTTCGGGTCCAAATCGAGAAGTGTCAACGGATTACCGCGGGTCATGCATTGGGGAGAAAATAAAAGAAATAAATACTAAAAGAAGGAAAATACTAAAGAATTTTTTTTTTTGTAGAAGTTATAGCGACGGCGTTTTCTTAATATTGACAAAATTTCCCCGGCAACGGCGCCAAAAACTTGGTGATTAATTTACGATCAATCCGAAAAGGCAAGTGTACCTATCGAACCGTAATACCAAGGTCGTATTTAAAACACGGGGCTGTCAAGTATTACTACTCGCGCTTCCAACTATTATCCTGCCGTACGATTGTTGTGCTTTGAAAATTTAAAGACGAACTAATGAAAATTGAAAATGATAAATTTAGATTTAAAAAGATAGCATTCGATCAATGATTCACCATGAAAAGAGAGAAGACGAATAAAAATAAAGTTTTAAAATTGCATAATTAATCTTGACCGTGGCGGATCGAAAATAAGAAATAATCTCGCTAGAGCATTAAATCTCCTAACTTCTAGACAATTTGACTGAAATCTCTTTACGAATCAAAAGGGCTAAAGTTGCATTATCGAAGTGAACCGCACTATTGGATTTGACTCCAATCCGGAGGATTTACGTCGTCCTATCTCTAGGATTGTGTGTAACTCCTTCCTTCTTCAAGTGATCTTTCAAATTAACGAGTCTCTCGACTACTATAAAATGAGATCAAATATCTACTACCGTATACCGGAAACACGGAGTCGATGCAAGATAAATCGAAGAGGGATCGAGAGAAATATTTAGCAAAAATAAAACTTAGAAACGAAGCACAATCTCATCTCAAATCATGGATCCTCACGATGGAACGCTAAAGAAAATTAGTTACGCATATTAATTAAAGAAACAACAATAGAATAAGAAGATCGCATTTTCATTAATATGGAAAAAGAGAAGGGTACAAACTAAAAGCAACTACGATATTAGAGAAAAAGAAAACATACATATAAAAAGAAACTTCTAAAATTAACTCTCAAACATGTAGCACTCTCTTGAACTTTCTCTCTTCTCTAACTCTTCAACTTTTTCAACCTCTTTTCCTTTGAACCCTTGCCCTTTTTATAGGTGAATATCCCATCTAGAATCATCCAAAGAAGTAAATGATGGTGGCTTTTGAAACTCCAAGAGGCCTAATCAATTTCGGCAACTTGCATGGAGGAATTAAGTGGGCTGGCTGCATCAAATTGAATCCATGTGAAAAGGGCTGCTCTTGGAGTGAATGTGAATGGGTTGTATTTATTTAAATAAATGTGAACAGTTATTGGGCTAATTGATTGGATGAATTTAAGTGGTGGCTGAATGGAATAACCGATGCATGAAGATGAAGAATTAAATGGCTAAACTGAAGATGAAGAAGGGAGTTGGACGGATGCTCCATGAAGAAATTAATGGCTGCTCACAATTAATTGGAGGAGTTAAAATGTGAAGGCTGCATTGGAGAGATTGTGAACCGGCTGCATGCATTGAAGAGAGAGAAACAAATGGCAGCATTTATAATAGGTTATAAAAAAATATTCAGTTACATGGGGTTGAATTGAGGAGAGAGAAGTGGTAATATGGAGAGATGAAAGTGGCGGCTATATAATTGATTTGAATTAATAAAAAGTTCTGTCTTTTGGAAATTAATAATAACGGTGAATGATGATTTAATATCCACTTGAATGAGATAGTAGAAATATGGCAGGGTTGCATGGAATGAAATAATGGCCCGCTGGTTGATGGATGTTGAGGAGTTGGCGGGCTGCTATAGAATTGTAATAACATAAAAAAATAATAGCCGCATGAAAGTTGCATGTTGAGTTGAATCCACGTGCATGGCTATGAAGGTAAGGTGGCGGTTATGGCGCGCACGTGGCGGCGGCATGAAATTATATTGACGAGTGCAGCTTGAATTCTCGAGCACGGCCAATGCGACAACATTCACAAGACTTCATCATCCAACGCCAAGACCGTGGCCGCGATATTATATATATAATTTTTGACAAAACTCCAGAAAACAAGGTTGACAGCGGGCTTTTACGTCGAGACGTGCCAAAATTCCCCGAGACCTGTCATAAAATAAAACAAAATAATATTAGTGCGAATAATATAAAAATAATAATAAGAAGATAATTATAATATAATTTAGAGAAATATATATAGTTTATATTAAAAATATAATGATAATGGTAGGCATATTTAAGTCAAAATATGCGCCATCAGGACTGTGAGCCTCCGCCTCAGTACCTAGTTTCTTTTGCCCGATGTTATTGATGCCCTTGTTCTTTTTTTGAGCTGATCAGTCTCTCTTACTTATTATTAATAGATTATTATCATTATTTCTCTTTGTCAAGCTACGGTTATGAGATGGATGGTTATCGCTCTCGGTGTAAGGTTTCTCTTTACTATTTTTTCCTTCTTGTTTAAGTATACATGTTGTGTATATGTTTCTTTCATTTTAGCTGTCTCTTGCGCATCCTCTTGCTGAGGCGTTCTTTTATTTTGAATGTCTCGGACTCGGAGCAGTAGCAGTTAGTGGGCTTGGGCCGATAACTCCAAGCTGTGGTTTTGCAGCAGGTGAGGTAGCTGCTAAGTCTCCTTTGTAAGACCTGTGTTTCGTTTCTATGGGTTCGTGTCAGATTGTTGATGCCCATAATTTGTGTTGACTACTTGTTGATTTTCTGCTAATATTTGCTAGTCAATTATATGCATGCTCTCTGGGAATGTTTAATGATTGGGTGCATGTTAGGTATTTTTAATATAAAAGTTGTATTTTAATTTAGTCTCATATCATATCTTTCAATTGAATATCGCTCTATTTTAAGGGTTATAAAACTTCTTTTTTGACCTATACTAAATTTAGAAGTTGCATATCATTCGTATACCTTATTGGGTTCTCATGCTCATGTAGGATGAAAAGAAGTATAAATCAAGTATTTTCTGCTGCAAATATATATTTCCTTACTTGTGGACTAGTTGATCCACGGAAATCGAGGGACACGATTTCCTAAAGCTCTAAATTTAAATCAGGTTTTCAAACATAAACATATGTGTCTTTTACGAAATTAAGCGCATGGATGGTTTTGCCTGAACGTCTGCAGTTGTCCCCCGCACGACGGGGCATCACGACACGTATTTTCTCTTACTCTGATATTATGCAAATATTGAGAAAATGCGGGTTGTGACAGTTGGTATCAGAGGGAAGTTGGTCGGGTTGCTGAGAAAGTTTGGTTGGCCCGGTTAATCTCTTGGTGAGAACATTATTCATTGCATATACTCACCGATGGGTCATTAGTAGATCTCGGCTGAAGCATGGGCACTACACTCATAAGCATGAAATAAGTATACTGGGCATATTATGTAGTATGTCATGCATAATATGTGTCTGTATATGGATCCTCATAGGTGATAACATGCGACTGTTATGTAGTAAGAGATGCATAACGGAGGTCGCATGCGTGTCCATTAGTTTTTCCTTTTTTCATTACTTGCGATAATATGTAGTATGAGATACATAAGATCACATGTGTACACCACTCATATCATGCATTAAGGCATTTCTTAGACTGCATAGCACTACATACATTGCATAACATTGCATAAGCACACGTGCCAAGCTGGAGATCTATATGATGACACATGTACACTCATGGTTTTAAAAGAAAGATGTTAAACCTTCATGCATTCGGGAGAGGTGCACGAGGGATTCAGGGGTGATGATTTATCATCATGAGTAAAGTGAAATATCGTATATACAACTTTTCCCAGAGCAAGGTAGTAGCAAGAGCAAGCGTTGGTATGTCTTCTCTTCCTAGAGGGTTGAGTCCAGTTTTGATAGGCTATTTGTTCTTGTCTTCCTTAGATATGGCTCCAAAGCGCTAGCCCGTGAGACCTGTACCCCCATTTGAGGGTGAGTCATCAGGAGAGCATAGCGAGGCTAGGTTGGAGGAGTTGCATCTTAGCAATGAGATGTTGGCGCGATAGTTGGTCGTGATGCAGGGGCAGATACAGGTATTGTTGACTGCCACTCAGCGGCAGCAATCGGTGACAAGTCAGTCGGAGCCCGTCCGTCCTGCACCCCTCGTTCCCCCTGTAGCGTTCCCGCCAGAGATGAACTTTATTTCACACTTTCAGAGGCTAGGACCCCCGAACTACGATTGGAGGGCAAACTTTATGGCACTTGATGATTGGATCCTAGCGATGGAGGAGATGTTCTCGTACTCTGGTATTTCTATTGACCAGAAGGTGATGGTTGCAGCCTTTCAGCTGAAGGGCCTGGCGAAGAGTTGGTGGATTAGAGAAAAATAAGCACTTGCAGAAGGTTGCTCGTATGAGCAATTTAAGAGGATGTTGTTGAAGAAATTTTTGCCTACAGTTGAGCAGGATTGTCTGATGAATAACTTCCTGCATTTGAAGCAAAGGCAACTCACAGTAAGCGAGTATGAGGTTAAGTTCAACAAGCTGAGCAGATTCGCCCCAGATTTAGTTATCACTGAGGAAAGCAGGGTGAAGAGGTTTCTAGGAGGTCTCCACAGTGCTTACCGTCTGTGAGCTTGCAGATGTGGTGGAAGCCGCGTTGAAGGTCGAGGAGACCGAGAATGCTAAGAATAGAGGAAAGGAATTAAGAAATGAGAAGAGAAAAGCTGGCACAAGCAAGACCAAGGAAGAAGCTCAGTGTTCTACCCAGGTGGACTGGGGAAAAGCTAAGTTCAACGCAGTGACCAAGGAAGAAGCTCAGTGTTCCACCCAGGTGATACTAGGTTAGTTTTTGGCTTAATTGTTAATTAGCATTTGTATTTTGAATTTTGGCTACTCGTTATATATATATATATATATCTTCATGATGATTGAATAGGCGAGTTTAAGGTAAGAAACTGTTGGGCGCGTGTCCTCTTCGATTCTAGTGCCACTCATTCCTTCGTGGCTAGGAAGTTTGTAGATCGTCATCGTTGGGCCATCGACCAAGTTGGCGATTCGCTTTGCGTTAAGTTTCTGTCGGGTGATTCGACGGTGTCGGACTAGTGTATCGAGAGGTGTCTGATTCTTCTAGAGGGATTCCTAGCTTATGCAAATTTGAAAGTGCTGGATTTGGAGGACTTTGACGTGATCTTGGGGATGGATTGGCTATCCAAGTATGACGCTGTCATCCAGTGCAAGGCAAAGCGTTTAGATTTCCTAGTGGATAATGGCCAACCCAGGAGTGTGTTTGGTTTCCCACGTCAAGACTCCCTGATCATTTCTGTGTTATGTGCTCTGGAATTCTCAGAGTCCGGTGGTGGTGTTTGCCTTGTTTCCTTTCTGGAAGCTTCCCGTGAGTTGCCTTGTATCGAAGACATATCTGTGGTGCAAGAGTTTCTAGATGTTTTTCCTGATAGTCCTCCTGGTCTCCCTCCTGAGAGAAAGGTGGAGTTTGTGATAGATCTTGAGCCAGGTACTCGGCCAATAGTGAAGGCACCTTATCGTATGACACCGCGTGAGTTAGAGGAGTTGCGTGCTCAGTTGGATGAGTTGTTGCAATGTGGGTTTATCAGGCCTAGTTCTTCGCCCTGGGGTGCTCCTATCTTGTTTGTGAAGAAGAAGGATGATTCGATGAGATTGTGTATCGATTATCGAGAGTTGAATAAAGTGACAATCAAGAATAGATACCGTTGTCGTGGATTGATGATCTGTTTGACCAATTGCGAGGTAGCTGTGTATTTTCGAAGATCGATCTTCGTTCAGGCTACCATCATCTGAGAATCGGTGAGTCGGATGTGCCGCGAACTGCTTTTTGTTCCCGTTATGGGCACTTTGAATTCTTGGTGATGTCCTTTGGGTTGACTAATGCACCATCTGCTTTTATGAATATGATGAATAGGGTATTCAAGGATTACCTGGATCAGTATGTGGTTGTATTCATCAATGATGTGCTGGTGTATTCTCGAAGTGCTTCAGAGCATGCTCGACATTTGCGTCTGGTTCTTTCGACTTTGAGGGAGCATGAGTTGTACGCGAAATTGAGCAAGTGCGAGTTTTGGCTTTCTCAAGTATTTTTCCTAGGTCATGTGGTGAACAAGGATGGTATATCTGTGGACCCAGCAAAGATTGATATTGTTTTGGATTGGAAAATACTGACAACGCCTAAGGAAATAAGGAGTTTCTTAGGGTTGGCAGGTTATTATCGCAGTTTTGTGCAAGAATTTGTAGTTCTGTCTGCGCCTTTGACTAAGCTTACGCAGAAGAGCAAAATTTTTATTTGGAGTGATACGTGCGAGGAAGCTTTTCAGGATTTGAAAAAGAGGTTATGTTCTGCCCCAATCTTGACTTTGCCTGCTGAGGGAGTTGAGTTTGTAGTTTATGTTGACGCATCTCAAGTTGGGCTTGGCTGCGTTCTGATGCAAGAAGGCAAAGTAATTGCTTATGGGTCCAGACAGTTGAAGGTTCATGAAAGTAATTGCCCTACGCATAATTTGGGGTTCGCAGCCATCATTTATGCTTTGAAGTTGTGGAGACATATATTGTATGGAGTGTCGTGCAAGATCTATTCGGACCATAAGAGTTTGATTTATGTGTTTTCTCAGAAAGAATTGAATTTGCGCCATCGT
Organism: Dactylorhiza incarnata; assembly: GCA_033032865.1. Taxonomy (NCBI): domain Eukaryota; kingdom Viridiplantae; phylum Streptophyta; class Magnoliopsida; order Asparagales; family Orchidaceae; genus Dactylorhiza; species Dactylorhiza incarnata. The sequence goes on along the minus strand of JAWHQI010000370.1, from coordinate 1,639,712 downwards.
CGGTGGATGGAGTATGTTGCAGACTATAATCTAGATATCTTATATTACCCTGACAAGGAGAATGTAGTGGCGGATGCCCTAAGTAGAAAGTCTGCTTCTGTTTTCAGCCTCTCTGTGCAGTCGCTAGTGGAGGAGTTTCATTTGATGGGCATAGTGGTGAAGTCCAAGGATGGACCGTCTAGTATGGAAGTTGAAGAACCCTCCTGGATTACGCTGGCAAGGTTGCATCAGAAGGATGATCCTGATTTGCAGCACCTCCGTGGTAGAGCCGAGAAAGATGAGTTGCCAGATTTCTCGATCGATGAGGAAGGTACCTTGAAGTATCGTGGTAGGTTTTGTATTCCCGCTGTGGGAGAGATTCGAGCGAAGATTTGCGAGGAATCTCATGATTCCAATCTTGCATATCATCCTAGTTCTACGAAGATGTACCACTATTTGAAGCAGATCGTCTGGTGGTCAGGCATGAAGAATGATATTGCGAGGTTTGTGTCGGAGTGTTATACTTGTCAGCGCGTCAAGGCAGGTCATAAGAGACCCGGGGGCAAGTTGACAAGGTTGGATATTCTGATGTAGAAGTGGGAAAGTATCTCTATGGATTTCATTACTGGTTTACCGAAACGTTGTCACGGTTCCGGTTCTGTCCCAGTTCTACTAAAACCGTGAACCAAACCATTAAGGTAACGGTTCTTCAAATTAGAACCAAATCCTTACTTGGTTTGACCGGTTCTGGTTCCGGTTCCAACAAAAAAATTGGAACCATCGTGCCTGCGGTTCCGGTTCTGGATCACTAAGAACCAAAACCAAGTTATTCACTAGCGGTTCGGTCCGATTCTATGCGATTCTGGTTCGATTTCGGTTCGATCACTTAGATTTTGAAGCCACCAATTTTTCTCAAAATTTGAAGCATTTTAATGAATTTTGAGACTGATCTAAAATCATAAATATTCTTCACCCACATTATTAAAATCTGAGATTTGTAATAATTAAAATTATGAACGGAATTGGGGTCCTAGAATTAAAATTGAAGATTCATTTTTATTGATATTGAACCTCCAATTCCAAAGTCCTAATTCCGTCAAACCAAACGGAGCCTAAGAGAAAATAAAAAAATGAGCATATACTGTCCACATTATAAAAGTAAAATACTTTGTTAACACCTTCAATATTCACTAACCTAGCTCTAGTAGACGGCCTTGTCATTGCAATCTTTATAAGTGTCTGATCACCACATATAGCATACCTATTGAACAACAAATTCAAAATAAATATATTAGCACTTCTTTCTTCTTGCTTTAAAATATAAAAATGAATGAAAACTTCAAATGGAAGAAGTACATTCATATTAACTTACGGGGCAGTTCCATTCTCAAATGCAAAAGGATGTCGTAAAGCTTTTTTTCAACCTGAAAGGAAGGATATAAGAAGACGAAAACAAAATTATACAAGAAAAACACAAAAGAGTGACATGAGAAGAAAAAACTAACCATAGGCAACCCTTCTTTGTCTAGATCAAAAGCCTCGATCTTGCACATATTATGAACCTCAATCTTTGGACAAGATTGTTTCCGTGTATGTACAAAGAACCCTACTTCCACCCTTCTTGCCACCAATCACAAGAAGACAAAATTTTCACAAAATGCCAATCTTTGAACATATGAAAGGATCATGAGCTCACCACCCAATTTTGGCATGTAGATCAAGATGCAAAAATTGATATACCTGAATCATTCATCCAGCTTGCAGTTAAGTGATGATACATAGCAGAAATCATATTATTAAGAATCTAATACCTACTACATATGAAAATTGAGATTATACATATGAAATTTACCTTTAACAACATTTGAAGATAAAAAGCAAATACCTTCCCTCAAAAAGTTAGCCTTCTCTTTTCATTTACTACATATGTAAATTAAATATTAATCATAAATCGTAAGGACTCACATAAATAATTAAAGAGATTATTAGTGCTCATAACTTTCTAATAATAATAAATTACCTCTAAGGTAGACTCATCAAGCTTGTCATCACAACCTTCATCGATATTATAAGCATCAAAACGTATATCTACACAATATAAAAAGCTAAAAAATAAGTAAATGCAAAATTTTAATAATCTAATCTAACATAAATCACATTATGTGTTTTACCGTTTGACATTGATGGAACTGAAAATTTCTCCTTTAGCCAATCTTGTAAGCAAATTAGTGTTTAGATGGTATAAGGCTTTAGACATGTACGTTTCTTTTGAATTACTCTAGAACCTGTGCTAAATGCGGACTCTGAAGCCACAGTTGAAACAGGAATTGCCAAAATATCGCTTGCCATTGCAGCTAATATTGAATATTTACTCTCATTAACTTCCCACCACTTCAAAATATCAAAGGTTGCATCATCCGGATAAAACTAAAAGAATACAAATGTTTTATGTACATAAAGTAAAAGAATTTTGTAAATACAAAATAAGAACTTAACTTAAATATATATCGGTTCATGTAAATATATCTCCAGCTCAGTTTTTGATTCTTCTTCCTTCCTTGTTTCTGCTTTAAACTTTAAGAAATCATCCATACTTAAATCTTCATTAGAGCCCACCAACGAAGATGACGCATCACGAATATCACTTGTGACACTATGATGTATGGCAGAATTCATCTTTTCCTTATACCAATTGAATAAATTTGAAAACTCTTCGAACACATCTTCAAAATATGTTTTGCTAGATTTGTTATATACTTTAGTATAGCAAAAGGACACAAAGTCCAATTTTCTTCGTGGATCGAGTACAACAGCAATGGCTAACACTATAGAATAATCCTCCCAATATTGTGTAAATTTTTCAAACATAGCCACTTGCATTTTTGAGATAAGTAAAGAATTCCAATTCTTTCTTAGATGCAATTGAATCATGCAGACTTGAAAAAAATACAGATTAGCTGTTGGAGTTTTGGTGGCCGAGAAGATATTGGTTGAATCATCAAAAACTTTAAGAAAGTTGCATAATTCTTGAGCAATTGACCAATCATTTTCTGTTGATGGATGCTTGAAACTCTCAACCAAATTGAATCTATAAAAAAACCTCTTTGTGTTCTAAAGCCCTTTTCAACATATGATACGTGGAATTCCATCTCGTCACACAATCCAGAAGTAGCCCTCGATCACCTAACTTCAACTCAGTAAATATTTTTAGACATTGTGGCGATGAAAGAACAAACTTAACCGCATCACGAATTCGAACTATATTGTCATCTAGCTCCTTGAGGCCTTCTTTGACGATTAAATTTAGAATGTGTGCAGAACATCTAATATGTAGATGACGATAACGCCCTTTCAATGTAGATGCAACAATATTATTTGCTGACACGTTATCTAAAACAAGTGCACATAATTTATCTTCAATTCTCCATTCAGCTAAGCATTTTTCAATTGCCAAACTTAATATGAATCCAGTATGGCGTTCATCAAGATGCAAAAAGTTGATAATTTTTTATGGAGTTTCCACTTTTCATCTATATAGTGTGCAGTGATACTCATATAACACATTGTTTGAATACTTGTCCATGTATCAGTAGTAAGACTAATACGTCCTTTTGATTTAATCATTAAATCTTGAAGGATTTTCTTTTCTTTTCTATAAAATTGTAATACATCCTTCGTCTTAGCTGTTTTGTGATTTAGATTAAAATCTGGTTGAAGGTTTTGAATCATGATTCTAAATGCCGAGTGATCCACAATAGAAAATGGAAGTTCACACATTACTATGCATCGAGTGATGTCATCTCGACTTTGCTCTTGATTAAATTTGATAATCCTCAATTCATTTGAAGACTCATGACTACCTATTAATTGTGTTTGTGACATTTGTTTTCTTTTGTAATGCAAACATGATGAATGTAAATGCTTTCTAAGCGTAGAAGTTCCATTAATTGATTTGTGAACGAAAACTTTCTGACAATGAAGACAAGTTGCCTTTGCATTTACTAAATCCTTTTTGAAATCCTTCTCCCATATTTCTGATCCTTTCCTCTTTTTATTATTAGAACAATCAGAAAAGGCTTGAGGAGATGGAGTTGAACCTAGAGATAAAATTAAAACATCCATGCATTAAACTCAAAAATGAAGTTGTTATTAAGCAAATGAAGTGCGAAAAGTGAAGTTTTTATAGCACGTGTATTCCTCGAGATTATGCTACCTTGAATGGGCGTAGAACCAGAGGCGGACCCAGTTTTCTCAGTTTCGTTCATCATTTCGTTGGCCCCTGAAGAAGAAAAAATAAAAGTACTCAATAATCAGTACTCATCAAGGGATTAAAATTTAAGAAGCTTACAAACAGCCCCTAACAACATAATAAACATAAGCATGTGCTAAAGAATATTAAAACAGCCCCTAACAACATAATAAACATAAACAATGGTTCTGTTTATTAAGATTATTTGGCATGTTTGGTATGTTTGGCAAAACAATGGTTATGACCGCCATCAAGAAAAAGAAAACTAGATAGAAGTGGATGAAGTTCCTTAGGTGAGAACGGGCGTTCACGAACGACGGTTCATAACAACCGCGTTCACGACCGCCACCACCATGCCAAAGGAGCCTAAATAACACTGACATCTAAACAACAACGAACAAAACAACCTTCTAAGTTTCCTAATCTGAGATATTGTATGAGCAAAAAAATAAGATGCATAGGGTATGTAAATCCAAAGCAATTTATCGCAATTTATCGCTTTATTCTTCAAAAAAACATATATCATACAAAAAAGAATTACCACATATTAAAAAAAAAGTCTTAATAGCCAAAGAACATGAAATTTCACCCACATGAAGGCTTGCAAATAACAGGATGAGGACAAACGGAAGCTACTACCTCATAAGACAAAAACAGGCCTCAAATTCAAAAACTAGGGTAAGAATATTAACATCTCAACATCCAAATTGCATGAACGCAGCAATTTATACTGTGAAGACAGTACAAATTGAAGGGGAAACAACAGGAAAGCGTTGCAAGAAATAAAGTCATGATCCAATACTAAACTCCAAAACAATGTTCTTATGTTCATGAAGAAGAAGAACCAACCACTCCCAGACGAACCGACTCAGCATTCGAAGACCCCGAACATGAAAAAAAACTCTTTAAAAAGGTGAAATAAAGCACATACCAAGCTCCGGCGAAGCTTGCCACTTGTCGCTTGCCGCGTGAATGTCGGGAAGCTGCAGAGAGAAGGTAGAGAGCAAGATGCACCGCTGCAGGCGTGAAGAACTGAAGCTTGATTGATGGCCTGACGGGAAAACCGTGACTAGCCGCATAGAGCAATAAGCATGGAGCAAGTTCGCCGGCTGAGATATCTTGATTCTTGCACCGTATAATATTATAATATTATAATATTTAAGATATCTTGCTGTCTTGGTATCTTGCAGAGTTCCGCAATTAATTTTATTTTATAAATAATAATATAATATTATATAATAAATTAATAATTTAATAAATTCTGATAACATTCTTTGGTTAATTGAATTCAACGTTAATACTTAATACCATTATTATTATTATATAATAAATCGTATAATAAAATATATTATAATAAAATAATAAAAATGAACGGGTTGCAGTCCGGTTCTGGTCCGGTCCGGTCCGGTTCTGGTCCGGTCCGGTCCGGTTCGGATCTAAAAATTATGAAACCGCTCAAGACTTGTATGTTGCGGTTCCGGTTCTGGTCCGGATAATAAAAAGACTGAACCGTACCCAGACCATTATTGTTTACGGTTCCAAAATTTAAATCGGAACCAAATAATTCGCAAACGGTTCGGTTCGGTTCTCTGCGGTTCCGGTTCGGTTCAGATTCGGTTCACGGTTTTCGGTTCTGAGTGACAGGACTAGGTGTGGGTGATCGTGGATAGATTGACCAAGTGTGCTCACTTTGTGTCATACAAGACTGGTTATTCTATGGAGAAGATTGCATCGCTGTATGTGCAAGAAGTTATTAGATTGCACGGTGTACCTGTGGGCATTGTGTCTGATCGAGATTCCAGGTATACATCCCGCTTCTGGCAGAGTTTGAAGGGAGCCTTGGGCACCGATCTTCAGTATTCTACCACTTATCATCCGCAAACGAATGGACAGACAGAAAGGGTAAATCAAATCGTGGAGGATATGATTAGGTGTTATGTTCTGGATTATGGAGGGGCTTGGGATGAGCATCTTGGACTCATGGAGTTTGCTTACAATAATAGTTATCAGGAGAGTTTGCAAATGACCCCCTTCAAAGCCTTGTATGGAAGGCGTTGTCGGACTCCCCTCTTTTGGGCAGAGGTTGGAGAGAGGTCGTTGTTAGGTCCAGAGGGTCTGGAAAAATGAGCATTGTTGTGTCTCAGGTTCGTAAGAAGCTTCGTGTGGCTCAGGAGCGTTATGAAAAGTACGCTAATCGGCGAATGATTGATCTGGAGTTTGCAGTCGGGGACATGGTTTTCTTGAAGGTTTCTCTGATGCCTGGTGTTAAGAGATTTGGAAAGAACCATAAGTTGGATCCCAGGTACGTGGGACCTTCCAGATTGTGGAGCGCATTGGAGTGTCTGCTTATAGGCTGGAATTGTCTGCTTCTTTCCCTGGTGTTCACAATGTGTTTCATGTGAGCCACTTGCGGAAGTGTATGCTTAGTGACCGGCATGTCCTAGACTCTGTGCCCCAGTTACAACCCAGCCTAACGTATGTTGAGGAGCCTGTTCGTATTTTGGAGACGCAAGATCGGGTTTTGCGCAAGAAGACGATTCCTATGGTTAAGATTCTCTGGAAGAATCAAGAGGTCAGGGGCGCAACCTGGGAGCTGGATTCTGTGATGAGGGAATCTTATCCTCATCTGTTCGTCTAATTCTCTTCAGTGAGTGTCCCTCCCTTGCGAATTTTAATTTATTCCTTTTTACCTCGTTTTGTTTTGTGTTGCGAAGTTTCGGGGCGAAACTTTCTTTTAGGAGGGGTGACTGTAACGTCCCCGTTCTTCAGGTAATTATTTAATCCTCTTGGTGACATCATAATGACGTAAGGGCGTTACGTTAATGCAGAGTTGATGGCGCGCTGTCGTTAGTGCATTTTCGCGTCTGTTCGGTCGAGTCGGCCAAGTTCCCGAATTCGTGTCGAAATTGGAATATTTTACGTTAGAAAATTTAATAAATTAATTTTAGACGTATTCGTCAAGTTTCGTTGCGATCCGAGCTTTTTTAGAGCTTCGACGCATTTTTGAAGTTTTGTGGTTATATTATTCGCCGTAAACCTTGGAAAAATTATAACTGGAGATCGTCTCGTTGGATTTTGATTTCGACTTCGTCGTTGGGTTCGTAGCGCCAACTTTCGCCTTTAGGGCAGATTTCGTTCGAATCGGCGAGCTTTTAGGCGCTCGCAATAATTAGTATTTTAATGAATATATATGTATATAATGATAATAATATATCCTGTTTTAAAAAAAATCTTCTGTCTTTAAACCCGTGATCACTAAAAATCTTTATATATAAAATAATGAAATCCTTATGAGAAATTTGCCCCCACTTCTATTAGAATAATAATAAACTTTAAAATATCTCCTCCACTAAGCTTAGATATCATAAATGGAAGCCATTTGTCTTCTCTTCTTTTCATGCTACTATTCATCTTCTTCCTGTAATTCTAAACCAGAGAGTTTAGAGAGAGGGAGAGTTTTCCTTCCTCCGTCATCCTTCCGGCCGCCGTCTCGGAAGCTCCGGTGCTCTTTTTCTTCGTCGGAGTTGGGTTTCGGAAAGCTCTCCGCGAGCTCTTCGTGTTCGTGTTATTCTTGCCGCGCCTCCATTTGGGGTTTGGAGGAATTAAGGCAAGTGATGGTTTGCCCCTTTTCTTTTCTTCTTTCTTTCTTAAAAATCTCTGTAGATCTTCACAATATTAGTTTCTTGTGTATTTTTCCTTTAGTTTAGTCAATCATTTACTGATTTAGGTTTATAAAATCTTGTGCCTAAAATCTAAGACTAAACTTAGAGGTTTACTTCTTGAATTTCTGCTGTTAAGTAGCTAAAAAGCTAAGGAAAATGACCTTAGTCAGAGATGGGTTCGGGAGAAATTGTTTTTTCTGTTCTGAGTTGAAAATCGACGGGAGGGAGTCTTCCGGTCGACTTTAAGTCAAAATCGACGGGAAGACTCCCTCCCGTCGATTTTCCTGTTCTCCTTGCCTTAGTGATTTTTTTCTTCCCAGGTTCTGGTTGAAATCGACGGGAAAAGCCTTTCCCGTCGACTTCAATGAAATCGACGGGAAAAGCCTTTCCCGTTGACTTCAAGGAAATTGACGGGGAAAGCTTTTCCCGTCGACTTCAAGGAAATCGATGGGAAGCAACTTCCCGTCGACTTCCCAAAAATCGACGGGAAGGAGATTCCCGTCGACTTCAGGGAGATCGATGGGACCTCCCGCCGATTCTCAAGGTTTCTTTTTGTTTTTTTTTCCTTCTTCTGTTTTTCTTCCTTTTTTCTTCTAGAAGTTGTATATCAGGTTTGGCATGATTCCAGTAGACTATATATGATCTATTATAAGAAAAAAATGCTTATTTATAACATTTTGGGTTGGGGTTGGCAGTGGATAAAAGACCACCACCCCGATGCCTGTTTGTGGATCATACACCCAGGTTGTGTTTGGGACTGATGGTTCGTGTTGGATTGTGAGCCTCCGCCTCAGTGCCTAGTTTCTTTTGTCCAGCGTTATTGATGCCCTTGTTCTTTTTTTGAGCTGATCAGTCTCTCTTACTTATTATTTATAGATTATTATCATTATTTCTCTTTGTCAAGCTACGGTTATGAAATGGATGGTTATCGCTCTCGGTGTAAGGTTTCTCTTTACTGTTTTTTCTTCTTGTTTAAGTATACATGTTGAGTATATGTTTCTTTCATTTTAGCTGCCGCTTGCGCATCCTCTTGCTGAGGCGTTCTTTTATTTTGAATGACTCAGGCTCGGAGCAGTAGCAGTTAGTGAGCTTGGGCCGATAACTCCAGGCTGTAGTGTTGCACACGTGGGTAGCTGCTGAGTCTCCTTTGTTAGACTTGTGTTTCGTTTCAATGGGTTCGTGTCAGGTTGTTGACGCCCATAGTTTGTGTAGACTACTTGTTGGTTTTCTGCTAATATTTGCTAGTCAATTATTTGCTTGCTCTCTGAGAATGTTTTATGATAGGGTGCATGTTAGATATTTTTAATATAAAAGCTGCATTTTAGTTTAGTCTCATATCATCTCTTTCAATTGAATATCGCTATATTTTAAGGGTTATAAAATTTCTTTCTTAACCTATACTAAATTTAGAAGTTGCATATCATTCGTATACCTTATTGGGTCCTCATGCTCATATAGGATGAAAAGAAGTAGAAATCAAGTATTTTCCGCTGCAAATATATATTTCCTTACTTGTGGACTAGTTGATCCACGGAAATCGAGGGACACGATTTCCTAAACCTCTAAATTTAAATCAAGTTTACTTCAAACATAAACATATGTGTATTTTACGAAATTAAGCGCAGGATTGGTTTTGCCTGAACGTCTGCAGTTGTCCTCTGCACGACGTGGCATCACGACACGTATTTTCTCTTACTCTGATATTATGCAAATATTGAGAAAATGCGGGTTGTAACACTGGTTCCCCATAACCGGGCGGGCTAATATTTGACCCTTCGATTTAATCGAACGACGCCAGGGACTTGGGGAGAGGGATAATAATCTAGGGTTATTACTTTTAGCTTCTTACTTTTTACTGGCGGTAGGATGCAACCCGAACGTCGCAGGCGAAACTTCTTCTTCCTCGAGGCTCCAGCCGCTCCCCGCCCCCACGACCCCAGTTCGTTGATTCGTTCTTCCTCGCAACCCGGTAGGTTCTTCTTCTTCTTCATTTCTTCTTCCATGAATCATTGTGTTGCACACAAATTTATTTTGTAAATGTTTGAAGTTTCAATTTTTGAATTTTCAATTACCATAAACTAATAATGATCTTCGTACTATTTTTATCTAAATGAATGATGGAGAATGTTTGGATCTAGTGCTCCTCAATTGCAAAAAAAAATAGCAATTCGTAATCTTAGCTAAACATCATCTTCTTCGGGTTGTGATTCGAAAAAATTCACACCAAAAGAAGAAATCGTTTAGAGCATCAAAAATAAATGATCTTGTATATGTTCGCTATAATCGTAATATGAGAAATCGGTATGACTTTTATTACGTATCTCTTTTAAGTTTTAATAGTTTTATTTTTTTATCTTTTTATTAACATTTTACGCTTCTATCATTCTATGCTGGTTCTACTGTTTTAGGTTTACTTGTACGAAAATGAGTTATGATCCTTTAGATTACACATGTATTGAATTGATGGACTTTTGGGTGGTACAGAAGGAACCAGTGCCGAAGCTCACATATGATGATCTAAAAAATGAAATTTATAATGAAGACGTTATCCCAATAGTTGCAGAACAAAACCTCAATACTACACTACCAACTCAAAGTAAGTGTATAAGTGCATGTCAATATTTATGTATAATTGTACAATTTAAATATAAGTTGTTTCATAATTTAATTATATATATTGAACATGCAGATGATAAACAAATTGATATTATTGAACCATTTGTTGAGCACACCGACTTGAAGAATTTTGGAGATGAGTGTATGGAGGATTTTGATATAAGTAGATCGTTACTATTTTGAGATAATCAATTTATGTGTCACAAAACATTATTATATAATGTGGTGTTTCATGATATGTAATATGTTTTGACTTTTGAGAGTATGACATAAATATATAATGTTTGCTCTAATGAATCTATAGTTTGTTTTATAATTTTATATTTTTAAAGTTTATTAAAATAGTAATATAAATGTATCCCGATCCGACCTCAGTCCGATTGGTCCAACTGATCAGACCTTGAATCTTTAATCTCACCGATCAGATCTCTACTCCGATTCCTAAAAGCTCGGTAATAATAAGATTATATTTGTGATTACAAAAGGGCGCTGCTATTTGCACCGCAGTTTTGGCTAGTCACACCACACTTTCTCCTAATTTTTCAAGCCTTTTAGAAATACGTCTTGTACATGCATTTTTAGGAAAATTGTCCAACATGAATGTTGTAGATCTCGTCGTTGAACACTTTTCCTAAAACTTTCTCCTACAACTTTCGTGTTGAACACTTTTCCTAAAAATGCATGTACAAGGCGTATTTCCAAAAGACGTGAAGCCTGGGCGTATTTTCAAAGTACGCCTTGTACATACATTTTTAGGAAAAGTGTTCAACACGAAAGTTGTAGATATCGTCAAAATCTACAATTTTTGTGTTGGACAATTTTCTTAAAAATGCATGTACAAGACATATTTTCAAAAGGCACAAAAATTAAGAGAAAATACAATGCGACTAGCAAAAACTGCGGTGCTAATAGCAGCGCCCCGTACATAAACCAAACTTTCACCTATTTCAATGATATACCAGAACAAGTGCTTCAATAACCAAGTCAGTCTGAGGAACAATATCTCGAAAACCCCCAAAGCAGAATCAAATGCAACGCCTGCTCGGATCTCGCTCGGAGCATCTGCCTTCTGTTTGTGCGTTGCCGGAGAAGGATCCTCAAGAGAAGGTTTCTCGGCGGCGCATCGCTGGAGGAACAGTGTGTTGGCCGGTGTTGAACCACTGTGTTCTCTGCCGCCGGTTCTCGGTTCCATAGGCCAACGCCGTATAGCTCCGACGATATTTCCCACCCGCGTTCATGGCAGCGCGGGATGTTGGAGGGAGGAGATATCCTCCCTCTATTCTTTCTTGCTGCACTATAGTACCGCTATTCATCGCTACCATCTTCGTCTTCTCCGCCCTTCGGCGCCTGGTCGACTCCGAGGGAATATCCAATGGTTTCCAGCCTCCGCCTGCAAGGAAAAACTTCCGCGGCGATGCCTTCTGCAACTACACCAGCGGAAATTGGGTCAGAGACCAGCATTTTGTCACTCCTCGTTATGATAGCTCTTGCAAGGAGATCTTCAAGGGTTGGAATTGCTTATCCAACCGAAAATCCAACGCCCGAGATCTGCTACAATGGCGGTGGAATCCGTCGGCCTGCTTACTTCCCCTGCTAGATCCAGTTCATTTCCTTGGCAGATTTAGGAACAAAAGCATAGGCAAGTGATCTCCCTAATCTCCTGTTTGATTCATTAGAATTTGATATTTCTAAGTTAAATTTGGAATCATAAACTGTTTCATTGTGGATTAGTGATAGATTTTGAGTACCGCAGGATTTGTTGGAGATTCGTTGAATCGGAACATGTTTGTTTCTCTGTTCTGCATGCTAAGAAGAGTCTCAGAGGGAGAGGTGAGGAAATGGCGGCCCGCCGGAGCTGACCGAGGATTTATCTTCGTGAACTACAATCTTACGGTGGCGTATCATAGGACTAATCTCCTGGCACGCTATGGTAGGTAAGGAGGCTTTGTTGAGTGCTATCTGTGTGCTTGCTCGAATTGTTTTCTCTTCTTCCTCGGTATATAGAGCAAGTTGTTTTCTTTGGGCGAGATTCTATTAACTTGAAACTGTATATTTTTTATTTTGATGGATAAATTTTGGAGGAAAAAATCTATTTCTTTGTTTTAATGAACTTTTCCCTGAAAATTAGCTTATATGGAGGTTGAGGAACTTAGAAATACCTAGCCAGTTATACTTGTCATTTTTGGTAATGGAGATAAGGGCAGAATCATACAGAAACCAGCTGTTGTATGTGCAAGATCATAGATTTATGCATTGTTTAAGATAATTGTGGCGTTTGAGCCGTGACAATGTGAAATTGTGATAACAAATGAAGCGGTGGAACACATCTGCATTTGTAACTTTCAGGGCAACTTTTCGACCACAAAACTCTATTTTTCTGGCCGGGCCAATCACGGAGTCTAACATCGATCACACTTGGATGACCGCTATCATTGATCACGATTGCTAACATCGTTTGCGGCAGCAACTACCCAAATGTTAGTTGTGTTTCCCTCCATCACAACCGCCACCAATCTCTCATTGCTCTCCCAAACACATCAGTAGTATAATTGATGTTAATATGAAAAATTGAAGCAGACATGTTATGCTAATCCGGTTTTTCAGATATGGATCGTCCTGTAATTGCTATGGTGTAATTTTCAATCCCAACCATCTAATTTTTCTAATGGATAGGATTAAGTTTTCTTAAATTTGTGGGTGGAAAAGTTAGGTGGAATTAACTCCTGTTGTTTGGGATTGATAGTTACCGTGGTTACAGTAGAGTTTCAAGATTGTTTGTTTTGGTTTCTTGAAATGGGAACGACACTTTATACTTCTTTTCATTCTGAAGCTTTTATTGCTTTCCTCTTGATTGAGGGATTTTTTTCAGTTTTGTTATGAACTTCAGTATAATATGTTTTTTCCTGCATATAATGCTGAATGCCAAAATTAAGATTGATGTTCGGCAAAACTAGGAATGCATGTTGAAAAATGATTATATGAGAGATCTCAAGATTAGCACTTTTTGGAGATAAGGTGATGGATATAGATTTAGATGTCTTGGTCATGGACAAATCATAACAGATGGTAGATCCATCAATAAAATGGGTAAATAAAAATACTATGGAAGAATCAAGGAGGAAAGGGATAGACCAAAAGTAAAATGTCTAAAAATTGTGGAAAGAGATGTGTAAAAATTGAGTTAATACCTCACGTAATACTATATGAATGAATGGAGAATGAGATTCATAAAGCCATCGCCAAATTAGGATGAGGCAAATGATGATGATCTTCATCTAGGAAGTTAAGTCATTTTGTGTAAGCTTCAATTATATCTGGTTTTCCCTTCATATGATTTTGAATCTCAATGCTTCTTGCATGGCTTGGCCTATTGCAGATTGATCAGATGATTGTATCTGTAGAATTGTGCCATCTCTAGGTAATTACTATTATATTTCAGAAAACTAGAGTTTTGTACTTCATTGCCAAGTTTGACTATCCAACCTTATGAAGCTGCACGATAATCAAGGCTGAAAGTTAAACACTGAAACCACAAAAAACCACAAAACCGCACCGTACTGATTTTGAACTGCACACGGTTCAGTTGCTGTTCGCTTTTGTTGATTGCAAAGCCGCATAGTGTGCAGTGCGTTTTGCCTATGAAAAACCGAAGAAATCGCATTGCACCACAAATACAAATATCATCTTTTTTTTTTTAAATTTTTTACTTCCGAATCAGTGCTTGAATATTTGGTAGTCCTAGTAGTATCTTATACAAAATGTAGATCTGCTTAGACTTTATTCCGCACTACCTCTACTAGCCTATTTTAAGGACATGGTGCTGATGCTCCCCTCTCCTGTAGTGCCTCATGGATGATCTGTTTGCCGCCGTTGATTCTCCATCACCAAGTGTGGTGACACCCCGGATGAGCGACCCTCAACGTCCTTCTGGCCATTCAGGGTCCCTAAAGATCACCACTGTTCCCTTGGATGGGACCAATTATTTGGAATGGTCTCATGCTGCTCAACCTGTTATTCGCAGTCATCAGCTGTTTGGATACATCGATAGGACGAAGGTGGCACCTTCTAAGGATAATCCTACCTGGCAATGATGGGACTCAGAAAATTCCCTGGTTGTCTCCTGTCTCCTTCACTTTATGTCTCCAAAGGTGTACATGAGTTATATGCTGATGGACTCTGCTTACGAGATCTGGACTCGGGCACGCGAGATAATACGAACTTCTTGAATCAAAGAACCACAGATACAATTCGGAGCAAGCTCCAGCCAACTCTCGGAGGCTGGTTCCTCCAAAGAGCTTCTCTCTAATGAGAGCCCAAAAGACCAAGGATCATAAGATAACCTAACTCCCCAAAACCACCTCCTTATATAGGGAAGGGGGGGGGGGGGGGGGGGCTCACATCAAACCTAATACATTTAAAAGCAAAACAATAATAAAAGGGCGCGTGCGCTTAACAATACATCCCGCCAGAAAAGCGACCTTGACCCCAAGCTCGGAGCGCCGCCCGCCGGTCAGTAGTGATATGCTCGCGGTTGGGATGCCGTCGAGGTGCCCGGGGCGTCGTTCGGTAGGCCGTCCGAGAGCAGCATGGCGTCAGAGTCGGCGGCGGAGAGCGCGACCACGTCGTCGCCGATGAGGACTCGACACTCCTTCACCGAGCACTCATGACCAGGAGAGTAAGGGTGCTTGCAGCGGAAGCACAGACCCTTGCTACGTAAGTCATTGTACTCTTGGTTGGTCAGGCGGTTGGTAGGGACAGGCCGGTTGTTGCGAGGACCCATCATTGGTAGCCGGGGCAGAGGAGGTGGCGGAGGTGTAGGTTTAGTCTGGGTCGAGAAATATGGGTTGGAAGGATGCCGAGAGGGAGGTGATGGGGAAGGAATGTCGCCAGACGTCGCGAGGAATTTCGCCTCCACCAGGGGGGAGAGGTCGATGGCTTTGTGAACCGTTAACGGTTGGAGAGTGCGGAGACGGGAGCGGAAGTGGGGTTGCAAGCCGTTCATGAAGAACCCCAAGTAATGGTCTTGGGGAAGACCGGGAACATGAGTGACTAATTCCATGAAGGCATCAATGTACGAGTCAATGAAGCCAGTGTGACGGACCCCGCAAAGTCGCTCGATCATGGGGCCGGAGTAGCGGGCGTCATATCGCTGAATGAGGGCCTCAGAGAGAGCTGGCCAGGTGAGGTCGGGAGAGGTATGCCGGAGCCAACAGACCCAATGGAGGGCCGACCCTTCTATGTCGATGAGTGCTGTGGAGACCCGTTGTGTCGGAGGGGTCTGGTGAATGTCGAAGAACTGTTCGGCGCGGGCAATCCATTCGAGGGGGTCAGTCCCGTTGAATGTGGGGATGTCAGGTCCACGGTATGGTGGAGTAGGTAATTCCACCAATGCTGGTGTATCGGGGATCACAGTGCTGGGGGATCCCACAGCAGAGGCGGTAGGAGGCCCGGAGTGTTGGCTGGGCTGTAAGTTCTGGAGCATGGTCAGAATTGAGGCGAACTGCTCGGCCTGTGCCTCAAGACGAGCGTTGATGGTGGTGAGGGAGTGTTCGAGGGCTTCCACGCGGGATTCCATCCTCCCCTTTGGCATATGAGGGTGCACAAAGGATAGATGTCGTCGGAGCGTGTCAGAGAGGGCGAATAGGTGCGAGCTGGCGGCGGGAAGTGGGAAGCCGGCTGGGCGCAGCGGCGACGGCCCGGAGACGGAGCAGATGGCAGGGCGGAACAGCCGCTGGAAAAGCAGGCGTAGGGATCGGCGCTGGATCGAGGGCGTCGACGCTGGATCGACGCTGGATCGTCGGCAAAGCAAGCAGGCGCTGGATCGAGGGCTTCCACGTTGGATCGACGCTGGATCGACGGCAGGCGCCAGATCGATCGATCGGCAGGCGCTGGATCAAGGGCTTTCAAGCAGGATCGGTCGACAGTCGCTAGATCGTCGGCAGGCGCTGGATGCAGTAGTCGAACGGTGAGACGAACTGGAGCTAACCGACGGCTTACAGCGGGCGGCCGGGCAGGTTGGACCAAATAATACGAACTTGAATGAGAATGCTTGAATCAAAGAACCACAGATACAATCCGGAGCAAGCTCCGGCCAACTCTCGGAGGCTGGTTCCTCCAAAGAGCTTCTCTCTAATGAGAGCCCAAAAGACCAAGGATCAAAAGATAACTTAACTCCCCCAAACCACCTCCTTATATAGGGAGGGGGGATGGAGCTCACATCAAACCTAATACATTTAAAAGCAAAACAATAATAAAAGGGCGCGTGCGCGTAACATGAGACGTACTCACAGATTGATAGTTCCACTTAGACTTATGAGCTGACACGACGTATGCTGGAGCTTCGTCAGGGAACCATGTCGGTGTGCTCCTACTTCTCGGAGTTCGAGCGTATCGCACGGGAATTGGATTACTTTGATCATTTTACCCCCGCATTTACTGCCGATGCAGTCCAGTTGCAGAAAAGAGACGAACGATTTCGTCTACCTGTGTTTCTGATGGGGTTGAACATGGACATGGACATGGTTCGCACAAATATTCTTCACCGCTCTCCCCTTCCATCCCTTCAGGAGGCGTTTAGCATGGTTCTTGGCGACGAAGACCGCCGAAGGTCCCTCAGCACGGCTCCTCCAGATCGTTCTGCCTTGACTAGTGTTGGTCGCGACGGCTCCAACAATACTAGTGGGGTTCCGACTTGTGATCACTGTGGTCGCATGGGACATACTTGGGACGGTTGCTTCAAACTTCATTCTCATCTTATCCCGCCTGGATACGGCCGTGGTCGTGGCCCTGGCCATGGTCGTGGTCCAGGTCGGGGGGGGGGGGGGGGGATACCGCCAGACTGGTTCTCGTCCTCACGATGCTGCTTACTCCACTGAGGTGCATGACGACCATCAGGGTCAGTTCCCAGGACATTTCACCACATCGGAATTCGACGCTCTCCGCCGTCTTCTGCACTCTCAGTCCGACTCTTCCCAGAGCGGTACCTCTACTTCCTTTGCTACTGTTGCTATGCCCAGTGCCAATGTCGCTGCCACTCCTCTGTCTGAGTGGATTATTGACTCCGGAGCCACTGATCGCATGACCGGCTCTTCCTCAGGTTTTTCTTCTTACACCCCCTTGTCAGGTAAGGACAAGGTTATCTCTGCTAATGGCACTTTGTCCCCCATTGTAGGGAAAATAACAATTTCCTGTTCCTCCTCTTTGTCTCTTCCGCCTGTCTTTTACATATCCCTTCTTTTCCTCGCAGCCTTCTGTCTATTAGCAATCTTACTCGGTCACTTAACTGCTCGATAACCTTCTTTCCTGATTCTTGTGTTTTTCAGGAACTGGGTACGAAGCGGACCATTGGCAGTGGTAGGAATCGCGACGGCTTGTACTATCTGGATGCTTCTCGACCGTCTCTTGCGCTCTCCTCTTCTCTTGCTACTGCTGCTGATGCTCGACGCTGGCACTTGCGTCTGGGGCATCCCTCTCCTATTTATCTCTCAAAAGTGTTTTCTGCTTTATCGCATCTTGTCAAAATTTTAAAATGTGATGTTTGTGATATGTCCAAACATGTTCGCCATTCATTGTCCCATGTTTCTTCTCCTAGTACTACCCTTTTTGCTATTATACATTCTGATGTTTGGGGACCTTCCTCTATTGTTTCTTTAAATGGCTATCGTTGGTTTGTTACCTTTATTGATTGTTTTTCTCGCACTGCTTGGGTTTACCTTTTAAAAAAAAATGCAGTGTTTCCTGTCTTTCAAACCTTCCATAAAATGGTGCAAACCCAGTTCGATGCTACTATTCGTGTTCTTTGTAGTGATAATGGGGGGGAATACGATGATCGTGGAGCGTTTGGATCGTATCTCACGAGTCATGACATTATTCATCAAACTACTTGTGTCTACACCTCCACCCAAAATAGTGTGGCTGAACGAAAAAATCGGCATCTCCTTGATGTTGCCCGGTGCCTTCTCCACACCATGCATCTCCCAAAATCATATTGGGGTGATGCTATCCTCACTGCCACTCATCTTATCAATCGTCTTCCCTCACGGGTTCTAGACTTCTCTACTCCTCTCACCCGTCTCTCTGCGACTTCCGTTGTTCATACTGCTCATCTTCCACACTGCGTGTTCGGGTGTGTTTGTTTTGTTCACGTCCATCAGCCTCAGCGTGACAAGCTTGACCCTCGGGCTCTACGTTGTGTCTTCATTGGTTACTCTGCCACCACTAAGGGGTATCAGTGCTACCCCCCCCCCCCCCCCCCCCTCCAGACGTGCCTTCTGTACCATGGACGTGTTCGTCAGGGGGAGAATGAGGTCATCGACTCGGTGCCTCTCCCTCTGATTCCTCATATGCCTACCACTACTCCTTCAACTACCTCTCCTACACCACCTTCACCTACATCCCCCACGTCACCTATACCTACGTCGCTTTCCCCGACATACCAGCATCTGCCCCTCATCTCTCCTCTTCCTCATATATATCGTCGTCGGCAAACAGGTGAATAGTCCTCCGTGGTTCCGTCGCTGCCGGTGCCGTCTTTGGACTCAGATTCTGATGCTGACCTGCATGTTCCCCTTGATGTGCTAAGAGGTAAGGCTGTGTACCGATCACCCTATCTCAAATCATGTTGCTTATGGTCATCTTTCCCAACTTCATCAGGGTTTTATATCCTCCTTGTCCATGATCACTATCCCTAAGACGCGGCAGGAGGCAGTTGGCATTCCGGCATGGGCTCATGCAATGGAGGAGGAAATGTCCGCCTTGGATAAAAATCACACATGGGACGTCTCCTTTCTTCCTCCTGAAAAGAAAGCCATTGGTTCTAGATGGGTGTTCTCTGTTAAGAAAAATCAAGATGACAAAGTTGAGCGGTACAAAGCCCGCTTGGTGGCTCGCGGTTACACTCAGACTCAGGGAGTCGACTACTCGGAGGCCTTTGCCCCTGTTGCGAAGATGGACACTGTTCGTATTATTCTATCTTGTGCGGCATGCTTGGGCTGGGATCTACATCAACTGGACGTCAAAAGTGCCTTCCTGCATGGTGACCTCGATGAAGAGGTTTACGTGACCTTTCCCCCAGGATTTGTGAAGAAGGGGCATGAAAGCCTTGTCTGTCGCCTAAGGAAGTCCCTATACGGGTTGAAGCAGTCCCCCAGGGCTTGGTTTGGCAGGTTCCACAAGGCCATGGTCAAGTTTGGATACCAACAGAGACATTCTGATCATACCCCGTTTGTCAGGAAGAATGAGGGGAAGATTGTCGTTCTTATTGTTTATGTGGACGACATCGTGATCACCGGGGATGACTCAGATGAAATCTCGAAGCTGAAAGCCCTTTCTGTCTGCAGAATTTGAAGTAAATGATCTGGGAAGGCTCCGCTACTTCCTGGGAATTGAAGTGACTCGCTCTGATCAGGGTATCTTCATCTCGCAACACAAGTATGTGTTAGACTTGTTAACTGAGACTGGGATGCTTGAGTGTGCTCCTGCTAACACACCTATGGAGGAGAACTGTATGATCGATGAAGACACCGATGGAGATCGCACGGATGCTGCAAGTTACCAGAGATTGGTGGACAGGCTGTTATACCTTTCACACACTCGTCCTGACATCACATATGCAGTTGGAATCCTGAGCAGGTATATGCATGCCCCAGAATCAGACATCAGGATCCTGCATGCCGTGTCCTTCGTTACTTAAAGAAGGCTCCGGGTCGGGGTCTGATGTTTTCGAAGAACAATCATTTAAAGATTGATGTCTTTACCGATGCAGATTGGGCTGGAAGTTGTGATGACAGAAAATCTACAACAGGCTATTGCACTTTCGTTGGTGGAAATTTAGTCACATGGTGTAGCAAGAAACAAAATGTGGTAGCTAGATCTAGTGCTGAAGCTGAGTATAGGTCAATGTCACAAGGTATCTGCAAAGGATTATGGCTGCGCACCTTATTGAAAGACCTGGACCTTCAAATTGATACTCCTATCTCTCTGTTCTGTGACAACAAAGCCGCCATCAGTATTGCTCATAATCCGGTCCAGCATGACAGAACAAAACATGTCGAGGTTGACCGCCATTTCATCAAAGACCACCTCGGAAAAGGAAATTTAGTCACCCACTTTGTTCACTCCAGAGATCAGTTGGCTGATGTCTTCACCAAGAGCTTGGGGAGCGATGTCTTTACTGATGATATCTATAGACTTGGAATGACAGACATCTATCGTTCGACTTGAGGGGGAGAGTTGAATTCAAGTCTTTTTATGTATTTTTGTATTTTACCCGCGTAAGGTTATTTCTGTCCGTGCACTTTGTCTTTAGCCCTTACTCTATATATATGAGTATGAGGTTGATTTAATGGATAATCTATTTCATTCACTTCAACTTGTTCCAGCTATTCTGCTTTGAATAATATATATGCTACAATGAGATTAGTTTTTATTACCTAATACTTGTTGTATGCCAGCTATATTTTTTTAGCACCAAAAGTTTTAGAAAAACATAAGAGTAAAATTGTAAATACATATATAATTGTATAAAACCGAAATTGCACCGAAAATTGACTCCAAATCGCACCAATATCAAACTGCACACGGTTTTGGTGCGGTGTGATTTTGTTTCGGTCCAAAATTGACCCCATCTGTGCGGTTGTGGTTTGGGCCCAAACCGCACCGCTTGCAGGTCTGCCTAGCATAGCTGGAGTATGCAGGCACAAAAAATCTTAGAAAATAAAGAGTACATACAAGGATGCTTCCAAATGTTTATGATAGCTGTAAAGTGTTATGCATTGAACTAGCAAAAAAATCAAAGTTTAAGGAGATTAATAAATAGGGCTGCTATAAATATTTTTACAAATTTGTTCACATTTGACAAGTGTTTATGAGTTACTTACTAAATTTTTTCAGAGGTATCCGATCATGATACCTTAATCCAGATTTATTAATGTGCATATAAAAGGAAGTTTTGGCACATAGAATAGCTCAACACTTGACCAGAAGTGTCCCAGGCCTGTTGGAAAATTACTAGCACCTTCACAGCACTATTTTGTGCTTCAATTTTGTTGTTTGGAATTTTGGATATGACCTTGAAACCGAACTAGTGAAATTTGATGAAGCTATATATTTCTGCAATGCATCCTGATTTTTTGTGTTCCCTCAATGCCATACTTAAGTTATGCTAATTTGTAGTCATTTTCAATTTGCAATTGGAGTCTTAACATCCTTTTTATTTAGTTGGTCAGCCAACTCCAATGGAGGCACCTTAGAGTCCCTTGGGTTCAAGAACGGCTATAGAGTGGATGTCGATTTACCTGAGCAGACATGGGCAGAAGCACCCCTCGTCCATGATATCCTTATCTTCAACACAGGACACTGGTAATGACCATATTTAAAGAACTTGAACATTATACTTTTCATGTTTTTTTAAACTCTTTGTTGTGTCGTCAAGCTCCCTTGTTAGGTCATATTAGCTTCTTGTATGCTATTTAGTTCTCGGCATAATTTGATACTAATATAGACTACAGAGAAAGGAGAAAAGACCTGCAAGATCCATACAAAAAAACCTAATCAAGAAATTCGTATGATATCTGCTACGAAACAATGAAACCTTTTTCGTTTTCAGAGGTTTTGTCAAAGACCAAAGGCGGAAAAATATTTGCCTCTATCAGTATTCACAAAAATGTCTAGAACTCCGACTCAATCCGTCCAATGGTCTCATGGAAGGAGGAAGATCACTCATCTTCTTTACGAAGTACCGGTTTCATCCCTCTCAAAGATTGCCTCTGTATTTCCCATATTCTCTCTAGTTTCTCGGAAAATTGTTTTCCCAGAATGTCACTCACAAAATAGCAGCAACTGCCACAATTTATGTGTAGAGAGAGAGAGAGAGAGTTTCAAAAACTCTAAATGAGGAGTTTTGATTTTTTGCCTCTTCGGTTCAAAACCGAATTTGCCCTTTCGATTCAAAACTGTAATTAATACTATCATGTAGAGAAATACGAAACCTTGTATATATTTCCTCTTGACATAAATACAGAGTATGAATACATATATATAGGAGAGAGAAAGAGAAAATAAATCCTATACAAGATGTGGGACTAAACAATAAGAGGCTACATGGGCACCAATATGGGCCTTTACATGGGCTTTTCTAACACTCCCCCGCAAGCTGGAGCGTATAAGTCATAAGCACCCAGCTTGGACATGAATTGATAAAATAGGTGATGGGATTCCATCGGATCGTGCACACGAAGGAGCGGGACCCACGTTCATTTATTCCCGCCGGAAGACTCGATCGGATCGCCGATCCGACTCCGCGGTTGCGTCCGGCACGTCGCCGCGAGTCAAAATCATATATTTATGTATTTGTTTCGGACATGTATTTATTTATTTAAGGGCTAAACCCACCGGCCAATCATAGCCGTTGATGGGGATGCCCTAATGCTAGTTTTTCTTATAAATAGGACTAGAGGGCTGGTTTAGAGTCATTGCTGATTTTGGAGAATACTATTCCCGGAATCCGGTGATCAAGCCTCGGTGCCGAAGCCGTGGAGCCCTAGGTGGTGACTCCTAGTGGTGGAAACTCCTCCCCAAGGTAACCCTAACCTTTCCCCATCTTCTCCCCCTCCCAAATCTCCCTAGCTGCTGCCAGCCCCTCTCCTACAGCCGCTGCCCTTCCTGCAGTCCAGCCGAACCCCTCCTGCCCAACCCTAGCCCAGCCGCCCAACTCCTCCACCTTCGTTCAGTCCAGCAGCCATCCGCCGGCCTGCTACTGGCCGCCCCCTCCATTCCCCAGCCCGCCGACCTGCTGCAGATCAGCAGCCAGCCCGCCGGCCTGTTTCAGGCCGCCCTCTCCAGTCCCGCAGCCCGCCGGCCTCCTTGTGGCCGGCCGACCACTTGCCACCTTCCCTCCCTCCAAACCACCAACTCCTCTCATTCTCCCCTTCCCCACAACAACCCTACCCTCCTATTTTCGTGGATCCACCTTCCCAAACTCCCCAAAATTTCAGATCCGATCAGATCTGAAATTTCCCCTCCCCGACCCGTTATTTCCCCACCGTTTACCCTGTCGTTGCCCGGATCCGATCCCTAACGTCGGATCTACCACTCTCGTGCCCGGATCCATCCGTATTTGTCCGGATCTATCCGTTTCAGCCCTCCCATCCCGTTTTCCACCGTGGACAGCCACCAACCACATCCCCGGTCCGGATCTACTCCTCCAAATCCGCTGTTTCCATTGCTCCAAATCAGCCCCTAGTTGTGAGTTATTTCATCGTGATTTAGTTGTATTATTTCTTGATATTATTATTGGATAATCTAGTATTGTGCTTGGATTTGGCTTGTGGAATTTTGTGTCGATTGAGTACTAACTTGCAGGAGGAGCTATTCGCCGCGCGCTTTGCTTTGGCCCTCCGAGCGGAGGAAAGCCAACTAAATTCGCTCAATATTAAAATTATTCTCTTGTTGCGATTATCCGTTTGTGGTGTTAAATTTTCATTGCTCAATTAATTGTTGTCGTCATCGACGGTTGTGTCGCATATAGAGTCTAGGAAGTGCACCCCCATAGCCTACCCTACATCAGTTGGTATCAGAGCCCAGGTCGGGCCATCTTGCATGCTCCGTAGTGGTAGGACATTTAGAAGCATGGTAGATCCGCAAGTCACCCACGAGCGAGCGGCCGGTTCGAATTCGAGCGCCGCCACCACGGATTTTGAGCGCCTTGTGTTAGACCGTTTTGATGCCTTGGGTACACAGTTCACCAACATGCGTCGTGACGTCGCCACAGTGAACCAACGTCTAGATCGGTTAGAAAATGTTAGGAATATTCCGACACCCCGTGACGAGGAGATTGAGGACGACCCTGACAATCCTCCCCATCGAGATCAGAGGGATAGGGACGATCCACCACCGGAAGACCGTTATCGTCGTGATATCCCTTATCGAGTCCCACCCCCACCGGTGAGGAGATGCCCCGATCTTGCGGCTGAGCGTCGTCATGCCCCAGTTCGTGACCGACCCCCATTTCAGCGAGATGAGTATCGTATGCCACGACAGCCTCGTTTTGACCCCAGGGACCGAGCACCCCCGCATGATCGCCGTGACCGTTACCGCGATGAGTACTATCCCCCGGGTCGAAGAGAGCGTGGTCCTCAGCCTGCTCGATACGACGCCTATGATGACTATCCCGAGGATTACTCTGATCCACGGAGAGGCGACCACCAGTTTGATATCACTCGTCGTATCCGCATCGACGCCCCATCCTTCGACGGGCGCTTAGATCCGAAAGACTTCAGCGATTGGCTTTTGGATATGGACCACTGCTTCGAGTGGTACGAGATGAGTGACGAGCGCTGTGTCCGCTTTGCGAAGATGAAACTGATCGGGCAAGCAAAGGTGTTTTGGATCAGTGTTGAGAGGGCCCTAGAGCGAGACGGCTACTATCCTATTTCCAGTTGGGAGGAGATGAAGGATAGACTGAGAGAGAAGTACCTCCCCACCTCGTACCGTGACCAACTGTTCGAGCAGCTGCAGAATTTACGACAGGGGACGCTTACTGTTGCAGAGTACATGGCCCGCTTCGATGAGCTGATGGTTCGGAGCGATATTTCTGAGGAGCCTATTGCCACAGCATCCCGATTCAGGGCGGGCCTCCGCGCCGATATCCGGAGAGAGCTGATTCCCCACCATTCTGAGAGTGTCGATCAGATTTTCCAGCTTGCCCGAGTTTGAGCAGTACCTCCGATCGTCGAGCACGAAGCAGTTCCCCGCACGAGCTGATTCGTCAACCTTTAGGAAACCCGCTCCACCCCAGACCTCCGCGGCCGCACCTTCTCGCACCCCCACCGATGCGAAGGGCAAGGTCGTGACCACTGATGGCCAGCAGCCTGGCGGTATTGTGTGTTTTAGATGTTCCGGCAGAGGACACGTGGCGGCGCGGTGCCCCACGCGGAACCTGCTAGTTGAGGGCGAGGAGCATGATTTAGACGAGGACGAGGATGCCCCTGAAGACGTCAGGGCCACTGTGGAGGATGGTTGGGAGAGTGACGCTGAGAGATCGTTAGAGGTGGGAGTGATTAGACGCCTACTACATATCCCACGTGTGGACGAAGACTGGCGTCGCACCACCATCTTTTACACATACTTCCCTAGCGCAGGCGGACCCTGCAAGCTAGCTATTGACAGTGGAAGTTGTGTGAACATCGTAGCGCAGAAGGGGCTTGACCGTATGCAGGTGAAGGCCGAGCCCCACCCCCATCCTTATAGAGTCGTCTGGGTAGATAAGACGGCCATCCAGGTTACCCAGCGTTGTCTTGTCCCTATTACTATTGCATCGTTCCAGGACAAGGTGTGGTGTGATGTTATTCCCATGGATGTCGCCCATGTTCTTCTAGGCCGCCCCTGGCTGTTTGATCGCGACGTCACGTGCTTCGGCCGCTCGAACACGTGCATCTTTTATGATAAGGGCCGGAAGATTACGCTGACACCTACCCAGCCACGAGAGAGATCGAAGGGTGTCGTTGAGCCCTCGGTGAGCACGAGCGCCTCGAGACCGCTACACATCCTGAGACGGAGCGAGTTCTTGCATGATAGTATTGAGTCAGATATCATCTACGTTGTCGCTGCCACTCAGGCCACTGAGGACACTCCGGTTGACCACCCGCTAGCGGTGCGTCCCCTTTTAGAGGAGTTTGCTGATATGATGCCGGAGGAGCTCCCCGATGAGCTGCCCCCACCACGGGACATTCAGCACGCCATTGACCTGATCCCGGGGGCCTCTCTCCCGAACCTGCCCCACTACCGCATGCACCCGGATGAGCACGCTGAGCTCAAACGGCAGGTTGATGAGCTTCTTCGGAAGCAATTTATTCGAGAGAGTATGAGCCCGTGTGCTGTTCCCGCCCTTCTTACCCCTAAGAAGGACGGCAGTTGGCGTATGTGCGTCGATAGCCGCGCCATAAACAAGATCACGGTCAAGTACCGCTTTCCCATTCCTCGATTAGATGATCTATTGGACACTATGTCCGGTGCCCAGAACTTTTCCAAGATCGATCTGCGTAGTGGGTACCACCAGATCAGAATGCGTGAGGGAGACGAATGGAAGACCGCTTTTAAGACTAAGGATGGTCTTTATGAGTGGTTAGTCATGCCATTCGGGCTTTCGAACGCCCCTAGTACGTTTATGAGAGTTATGACGCAGGTGTTGCGGCCCTACATGGGCAAGTTTCTGGTTGTGTACTTCGATGATATACTGATTTACAGTCAGACACAGGCCGCTCACCTCGATCACCTGAGGCTTCTCTTCGGCACCCTCCGCCGGGAGAAATTGTATGTGAACCTGAAAAAGTGTGCATTTCTTTCTGAGTCCGTCCACTTCCTTGGATTCATCATATCTTCGACTGGAGTATCTGTTGACCCCGAGAAGGTCAAATCCATTCGAGACTGGCCAGTGCCCACGACTATCCACGAGGCTCGCAGCTTTCACGGGCTTGCCACCTTCTACAGGAGGTTTGTCCCGGGGTTCAGCACGATCATGGCCCCCTTCACGAGCTGCCTCAAGAAGGGAGAGTTTCAGTGGACCCCCGCTGCCACTAGAGCCTTCGAGGAGATTAAGGAGAGGCTGACGACTTCCCCAGTTCTGAGGCTTCCTGATTTTAGCCGTGCTTTTGAGGTCGCTTGCGACGCGTCTGGAGTTGGTATCGGTGGCGTATTGAGCCAAGAGGGACACCCTGTCTCCTACTTTAGCGAGAAATTAAACGAAGCAAAGCAGAAATACTCGAACTACGATCGAGAGTTTTATGCGATTGTCCAGTCCTTACGCTACTGGAGGCACTACCTCCTCCCTCGAGAGTTTGTGCTTTACTCCGACCACCAGGCGTTACGCTATTTAGATTCTCAGCGCAAGTTGGGACATCGGCATGCCAAGTGGGTCGAATATCTGCAGGACTTCCACTATGTCCTCAAACACCGAGCTGGTGTTGAAAACAAACCTGCGGACGCCCTTAGTCGCCGTGTCTCCTTGCTTCAGACTATGACCGCCCGTGTCGACGGACTTGAGCACTTGATCATAGAGTATCCGACGTGCCCTGATTTTGGTGAGATTTACGCCGCCCTATCCCGAGATCCCCCAGACCCCGTTGAGGGATATCAGATCTTCGAAGGATACTTGTACCATGGATCCCGCCTATGCATTCCCCGGACATCTTACCGTGATTTTCTGATTTGGGAGTTGCATGCGGGCGGAGCCGCTGGACATTTTGGGCGCGATAAGTCCATAGCCATTGTGGAGGACCGTCTCTACTGGCCCACGCTTAGGAGGGATGTGACTAGAGTCGTCCGCCACTGCCGTATCTGCCAGACGGCCAAGGGCACGAAGCAGAACGCAGGCCTATATACACCATTACCGGTCCCACATCGACCCTGGGAGGACCTTAGCATGGATTTCGTTCTTGGACTCCCCCGCACTCTTCGGAAGCACGACTCCATCTTTGTGGTGGTCGATCGCTTTTCGAAGATGGCTCACTTTATTGCATGCCGCAAGACGGCGGACGCGACCCACGTTGCATCCATTTTCATGAGGGACGTCTTCCGATTACATGGTCTTCCCAAGTCCATCGTATCGGACCGCGACGTGAGATTTATGAGCTACTTCTGGAAGACCCTGTGGCTCAAGACCGGCACCACCCTTAAATTCTCCACTGCCTACCACCCACAGACTGATGGACAGACGGAGGTAGTGAATAGGAGTTTAGGAAACTTGTTGAGGTGTCTGGTGGGAGAGCATGTGAGTAGCTGGGACTTAGACCTTTCGGTCGCAGAGTTTGCATATAATAGTTCGGTCAATAGGACCACTGGGTTGAGTCCATTCCACATAGTGTCAGGTTACGACCCCAGGAAACCCATTGACCTTATCCCGAGCCCATTAGAGTCCCGGCCTAGTGAGTCTGCTGAGTCATTTGCACGGCATCTGCATGAGTTACATGAATCGGTCCGCCGACGTATTAATATGAGCAATGAAAGTTATAAAACCCACGCAGATAAAAGAAGGCGAGAGCGTACTTTTGATATTGGCGAACAGGTGATGGTACGAGTCCGCCCGGAGAGGCTCCCTTCGGGGCCTGCCAAGAAGTTAAGCGCCAGGCGAATGGGTCCTTTCTCGGTTATTAGTCGGATTGGGACAAACGCCTACAGGCTAGACATCCCGGCGAGTATGGGGATTCATCCAGTATTTAATGTCGAGGATCTCACACCTTATTACGAGCCATGGGGACCCGAGCAGTGGGAGCGATCCCTCTCTCCCCTTGCCGCCCTTCACCACCTCCCCACCCACGCCAGATAGCCACCACCGCCCACCCATTGTTGATACCCTTCCACCTGGGAGTTCGTCGCATATGGTTCCACAGCCGGCATCACCGCTCGCACCGGGTACCACCATGAGAGAGTCGAGAGATGAGAGCATCACGGAGATCAGATCCCACCAGATTGTTCCCACCACGGACGGGCCGCGCCTTCGCTACTTGGTTCATTGGCGGGGCCGCGCCGACGCTGACGACGCTTGGATATTGCCGGCAGAGCTTGATCGACTTGCCCCCGGACTTCGACTCCAGTACGATCGTCTCCATTCCTCGGAGATGAATGCTTTTCAGTCGGGGGGAGTTGATGGGATTCCATCGGATCGTGCACACGAAGGAGCGGGACCCACGTTCATTTATTCCCGCCGGAAGACTTGATCGGATCGCCGATCCGACTCCGCGGTTGCGTCCGACACGTCGCCGCGAGTCAAAATCATATATTTATGTATTTGTTTCGGACATGTATTTATTTATTTAAGGGCTAAACCCACCGGCCAATCATAGCCGTTGATGGGGATGCCCTAATGCTAGTTTTTCTTATAAATAGGACTAGAGGGCTGGTTTAGAGTCATTGCTGATTTTGGAGAATACTATTCCCGGAATCCGGTGATCAAGCCTCGGTGCCGAAGCCGTGGAGCCCTAGGTGGTGACTCCTAGTGGTGGAAACTCCTCCCCAAGGTAACCCTAACCTTTCCCCATCTTCTCCCCCTCCCAAATCTCCCTAGCTGCCGCCAGCCCCTCTCCTACAGCCGCTGCCCTTCCTGCAGTCCAGCCGAACCCCTCCTGCCCAACCCTAGCCCAGCCGCCCAACTCCTCCACCTTCGTTCAGTCCAGCAGCCATCCGCCGGCCTGCTACTGGCCGCCCCCTCCATTCCCCAGCCCGCCGACCTGCTGCAGATCAGCAGCCAGCCCGCCGGCCTGTTTCAGGCCGCCCTCTCCAGTCCCGCAGCCCGCCGGCCTCCTTGTGGCCGGCCGACCACTTGCCACCTTCCCTCCCTCCAAACCACCAACTCCTCTCATTCTCCCCTTCCCCACAACAACCCTACCCTCCTATTTTCGTGGATCCACCTTCCCAAACTCCCCAAAATTTCAGATCCGATCAGATCTGAAATTTCCCCTCCCCGACCCGTTATTTCCCCACCGTTTACCCCGTCGTTGCCCGGATCCGATCCCTAACGTCGGATCTACCACTCTCGTGCCCAGATCCATCCGTATTTGTCCGGATCTATCCGTTTCAGCCCTCCCATCCCGTTTTCCACCGTGGACAGCCACCAACCACATCCCCGGTCCGGATCTACTCCTCCAAATCCGCTGTTTCCATTGCTCCAAACCAGCCCCTAGTTGTGAGTTATTTCATCGTGATTTAGTTGTATTATTTCTTGATATTATTATTGGATAATCTAGTATTGTGCTTGGATTTGGCTTGTGGAATTTTGTGTCGATTGAGTACTAACTTGCAGGAGGAGCTATTCGCCGCGCGCTTTGCTTTGGCCCTCCGAGCGGAGGAAAGCCAACTAAATTCGCTCAATATTAAAATTATTCTCTTGTTGCGATTATCCGTTTGTGGTGTTAAATTTTCATTGCTCAATTAATTGTTGTCGTCATCGACGGTTGTGTCGCATATAGAGTCTAGGAAGTGCACCCCCATAGCCTACCCTACATCAATAGGGTACTTGGTAGGGCCTTGGTGAGAATATCATCAACTTGGTCAGTATCCGGAACATGCTTTAATTCTATCTTCTTCATTTGAACTTTCTCCCGAATGAAGTGACAGTCCACTTCAATGTGTTTCGTTCTTTCGTGGAAGACTGGGTTCTTAGCTATGTGTATAGCAGCTTGACTGTCACATAGTAAGATAGCAGGTGAGGAAAGTTTTACTCCTAGATCAGCAAGGAGACTTTCAAGCCATGTGAGTTCAGAAACAACTGATGCCATCGAACGATATTCTGCCTCAGCTGAAGATCGAGCAACCACAACTTGTTTCTTACTACGCCAGGTAACCAGGTGACCTCCAAAGTAAGTACAAAAACCACTGGTAGACCGCCGATCATCCAGGAACCCCGCATAATCTGCATCTGAGTATGCAACCAATGTTGGAGTAGAAGACGAGGTTTTATATACCAGCCCTTGACCAGGGGCTGTTTTTAGATATCTCATAATGCGCTCGACAGCTTGTAGATGAGATATCCGAAGAGAATGCATAAACCGGTTGACCACCCCAACTGCAAAGGATATGTCTGGTCTCGTGACTGTCAAGTAAATAAGCTTTCCAACAAGCCGTCGATAGTATTTTGGATTCAGAAGAGCAAGATCATCCGAGGCATGTGCACACAGCTTGTGATTGACATCCATAGGAGTGTTAACTGGCTTGCATCCAGAGTAGCCAACATCCTGAAGAAAATCGAGACAATACTTCCGTTGAGAGAGGACAAGTCCATCAGGACGTCTCGCGATCTCAAGACCAAGGAAGTATTGAAGGTTCTTCAGATCTTTGGTTTGAAAGACGGAACTGAGATGTTGTTTGATCGCTTGTATTCCCTTTGAATCATCGTCTGTGATTAGGATGTCATCGACATATACTAACAGAAGAACCGTGCCTGTAGTTCGATGTCGAGTGAACAAAGAGAAGTCTGCCGAGCTCCGAGTAAAGCCAACTTCCTGGACAGCCTTACTGAACTTATCAAACTATGCCCGGGGGGATTGTTTGAGATCATAGATGGATTTCATAAGATGACATACTCGGGACTCCCCCGTGGTCTCAAACCCGGGAGGTTGCTGCATGTATACTGTTTCTTGTAGGTCGCCATTTTAAAAAGCATTTTTGATATCCAACTGATGGAGTGGCCATTGACGATGCACATCCACGGAGAGAAGGACACGAACTGTGTTGAGCTTGGCCACCAGAGAAAACGTTTCCTCATAGTTGAGACCTTGTTGTTGAGTGAAGCTACGAGCCACCAGGCGGGCTTTAAGACGGTCAATTGTCCCATTCGGAGCATGCTTGATTACAAAGACCCATTTGCAACCAACAGTAGTGTGGCCTGGAGGGAGAGGAACAAGATCCCATGTCTGATTAGCCCAGAGTGCTGTCATTTCGTCGTCCATGGCTGCTCGTCAGCCCGGATGTTGGAGAGCCTCCTGCACAGAGTTAGGGATAGAAATAGAAGACAGAGAAGTAACCAAGGTTTGTAGTGGCGGGGACAGGCGATGTAAAGATACATAGTTCGCCATGGGATGAGCGGTGGAGGCCGGTGCCGGATCAGCAGGTTGCAGAGTGTTAGAGGTCGAAGCCGACTGCATTGGGGCGATGGAGCGAGGAGGGCGACGAGTGTAGACACGAAGAAGAGGAGGCTTGTTGGCTGTGGGAGCCGGGAGAGGAGGGAGGTTTGGTTGAGAAGTGACTGGGATTACAGGTCTAGGTACGGATGGTGGTGGAAGAGGGGGGTTTTGGCTGGAGAAGAAAGGTAGATCTTCCCGGAAGGTAACATCAACCGATATTGTCACCTTGCGGGTAGTAGGAGAGTAGCAGACATATCCTTTCTGAGTACGGGAGTAACCGACGAACACGTGTTTGGCTGCTCGTGGTGCCAACTTGTCTGTGGACGGACCAAGTAAGTGAACGTAGTAGGTACATCCAAAGATTCGAGGGGTGAAAGAGAATGGTGGAGTAGTTGGGAAGAGGAGACTGAACGGAGTATCATTATTAAGGACGGAGGAAGGTAGACGGTTGATGAGGTAGTATGCTGTTGACAGCGCAAAGTTCCAATAGGCCTTGGACACTTGCATTTGAATCATGATGGAGCGAGCAACATCAAGAAGATGTCTATTTTTGCGTTCAGCAACACCGTTTTGTTGGGGTGTATAGGCACAAGACGTTTGATGAATAATCCCAAATTCTGAGCAGAGGTTGGTAAATTCATGTCTAGTGTATTCGCGAGCGTTATCCGTTTGAAGGGTTTTGATTGGTTCGGAAAACTGAGTGCGAATCTCAAGGATGAACGTGCGGAACACACGGGGAAGCTCGGAGCGATCACGAAGTAAGTATAGCCATGTCGTTCGAGAATAATCATAAATAAACGTTATAAAGTAGCGATAACCAGAAACACTTGCAATTTTATACGGCCCCCAAATATCAGAATGTACTAAAACAAAAGGAGCAGAGCTCGGAGTACAATGAGGAGAAAACGATGAGCGGTGTTGTTTACCCAGAATACATGAATCACAACTAAAAGAAGGAAGATAAATCTCTGGAAGAGCCTTCCGGAGGACTGGAAGAGGAGCATGTCCGAGACGTCGGTGCCAATCAACTGAGGAGACGGAAGAGAGGATGGTAGGGGGTCAAGAAGGTAGAGCCAATTTTGCAGTCGTCCTTTACCAATGATACTCTGCGTCCGTCGATCCTGCATAAGAAAGGAAGAGGAGGTGAATGTCACAGAGCAATTCAAATCTGTAGTGAGACGACTGACAGAAAGTAAATTAAACGGGTAGCCCGGGACATGAAGAGCCGAGCGGAGGGAGAGAGAGGAATTGAGAGGAATATCGGCGGAGCCGGAGACAGGGACGGTGTCGCCATTGGCCACGGTGATATATTTAGGATGCGGAGAGTTCAAGTATTGAGGTGGCTTCAGCGAGATGATGTGATGAGTAGCACCTGAGTCCACTATCCAGCGTGGACTAGTGGAGAGACAAGTGATACCTTCATTGGAGATGGAGGCGGCGGAGGCAACGGAGGCGGGCGGGTGGCTGAGCATGCCATGGAGTTGCTGGAGCTGGAGGCGGACATCTTCGTGGTCAGCACAAGTGGCAGAGGGACTGTCGACAACAATATTTGTAGCAGGACGAGGAGGAAGACCATGTTTGCGGTAGCAGGTCGCCTCGAAGTGTCCATCCTTACCACAGAAGGAACACTTAGGACGTGTTCGGCCACCACGACCCCTTCCCTGAGAACCTGAACGTCCCCCACGTGCAGGAGGAGGGAGAGGGAGTAATGGTGCAGAAGCTTTCTGAAGTAGAGCTGGTGAGTGAGGTCCCGTAGTATCAGGAGGAGGTGATACCTTTAGGAGCATGGAGCACACATCAGAGAGAGACGGAGTAGCAACGGATGAGAGGATCTGGGCTCGAATGCTCTGAAGATGAGGCGGGACACGAACCACCATCATGGCAATACAAACTGCTTTCTTCTGAGAACGTTGAGCAACGAGATCCGTAGTAGCGGGCTGATGTCGGATCCGGGCTGATGTCGGATCCAGGCTTCGGCCAGTGTCTTAGCCTGAGCAACAAAGGAGGTCAAGTCGGCTGCACCACCAGTGTCAAGAGTCTGAAGATCCGTGATAATGTCATAGAGGTGCTGCAGACTGTCCTTCCTGGAGTAGAGAGAATGGAGCTCGCCCCACATTGCCTTGGCCGTCTCGTGATACATGGCCATTCAATAGGGTTCGCCATCAAGAGAGTTGAGGAGCCAAGTCTGAACACGACCATCGTCCCGTAGCCATTCATCCGTAGGTGCAGAAGGAGGATCCTTTTGGAGATGATGCAGAAGTCCCTTAGATTGGAAGACCCGTTTGACAGAATGCACCCATTCGACAAAGTTCTTCTTCCCGACAAGGGAGATGGTGGTGATCCGCAACTCATCACGCACCTCCGGAGCAGGAGACATGCGACCTGCAGGAGAGGATGAAAGCAGCTCTGAGGATTCCGTCGAAGATCCCATGGAATCACAGCGGAGAGGGGACTCGGGTCAAGACCGCGAGCAAGATCGCAACTAGGAGAGGTCGCTGGAGTTCGACAGAGGAGATCGCAACTGGGAGCAGGCCGCTGGGATGAGGTCGCTGGAGCTCGACAGACCGCTAGGTTTCAGGAGGCTGATCGCTGCAGAGGATGCTGATCGCTGGGAGGAGGCCGCTTGATCGCTGGGAGGAGGCCGCTTGATTTCAGGAAGCTCGACAGACCGCTGGAAGGAAGCCTACTGGAGCGACAGGTCGCTGTAGAGGAGGCCGTTGGAGCTCGGCAGAGGAGATCGCTGCAGAGAAGAGCTCGTACGAGATCGCTGCAGAAGAGGTAGGAGATCGCAGAGGAGCTCATAGGAGCAGACCGTCGAGAAGAGCAGCTGGGAGGAGGCCGCACGAGCTCGGCAGACCGCTTGAAGGGAGAGGTCGCTGAGGAGATCGCAGAGGAGCTCGCAGGAGGAGCAGACCGTCGAGAAGAGCAGACCGTGGAGAGGGGCCGCTGGGAGGAGGCCGCACGAGCTTGGTAGACCGCTGGAAGGGAGAGATCGCTGAGCGAGATCGGCAGGGAGAAGACGCTGAGCGAGCAGCGCAGA
This sequence comes from Dactylorhiza incarnata, assembly GCA_033032865.1. Taxonomy (NCBI): domain Eukaryota; kingdom Viridiplantae; phylum Streptophyta; class Magnoliopsida; order Asparagales; family Orchidaceae; genus Dactylorhiza; species Dactylorhiza incarnata. The sequence continues at coordinate 1,604,555 of JAWHQI010000370.1, read as the reverse complement.
GAAAAAAAAGGAGGGGGGGGGGCACTTGACAGAGAAGGAGGCTATAAGAAGCCGATTAGCATTCGCAGGGGGGGGGGGGGAGAAAAGAGCGGCAGAGGTCGCAGGGGTGGGGTGCGGTCACAAAAAATGAGACCGCCAAGACAAGAAGCTCGCAGGGGGAGCTCGCAGGAGGGGGGCTGACGGTCACAAAAACTTGAGACCGCAGGTCTGGGCCGAATGCTTTGATACCATATAGAGAAATACGAAACCTTGTATATATTTCCTCTTGACATAAATACAGAGTATGAATACATATATATAGGAGGGAGAAAGAAAAAATAAATCCTATACAAGATGTGGGACTAAACAATAAGAGGCTACATGGGCTCCAATATGGGCGTTTACATGGGCTTTTCTAACATATCAAAACTAGTTTATTCAAAATTAATTATTAATCATTCGTATAATTTGGGACTTGGGTTAAATTGAAGTCTGATCGTTCTTCTTATTCTAGTACATTCTTTAAATGCAACATCTAGTCCTTTGATTGACTCCTAGTTCATAGACTCCAACAGATATATGTTAGTTGATGTTTGTATCACAACCAATCATAGTAGTCTCATCCACCAATTATAGTAATCTGTTACATTGCTATGTTACAGATATTGCTGAGCAGAAAGCAAGAGAAGAGCATAGCGTCGGGCCTATACTCAACTCCACTCACGAAGAACTGTGATACTCTCAAAGGACCGCGAGAGCAATTTTGAGAAGCACCATGAGTGCTTATGTAATTAGTATTTTTTCTTAATGAATTAATCTTTTTAATTAATTAATTATACTATTAATTAATTCAAAGTTGGTCATGTATTTATTTTTTCTCTTAGTAGATGGGACCCGCATCCCATATAAGGAGGCCTTGGGAGTACTGAGTAGTGTTGGGTACCTTTGGATCCCTTTACTATTATGTCTCTCATTTTAGAGAGGAGCTTTTTGAGAGCTTGGAGGGACCGTATTTTCCGAATTATATCCTGTTATTATTTTTCGTTCAGTACAATTGACGTTCTTGTGAGCAATCTCCATTTAAGTCTCAGTGCCCCTATCTAATTCTTCATTGGTAGCAATGGTCCGATATGCCCCTCTTCGACCGTTGCCATGACAATTGTTGGGAACCAATGCACTGATCGACAAGGCTCGCCTTGTCCAACAAATCCAGACTAACTTTAGTTATATTAATACGCAATTCGACCACCTTGACGGGCTCAACTCCTCTAAGTTCTCCGCCTACGCATCAGAATCCATTCTTGCTTCTACCTTAGCTTGTCCTCATTCCCCAACAAATATTAGCCTCTCCTCCACCTCCCTTTCCCAGCTCCAAGCATTAGCCATCACCACCTCGGATCCTTCTCCTCACTTCACATCAACTCCAGCTAGCTCAGCACCTACCACCACATCTCCCAAAAATAACCACAAGTTCCTCTCCCCCACTCTCTCGTTCCTAATACAATCGACTGCCGCAAAACCTCATGAAACCCCATCTCTCTCGGCTCGGGTCACCTTCTCCTTCTGTCCCACTGCTAACCTGGGCATCGACATCAATGCTCCAATGCTCGTCTCCCTTCTGGCGTTTGGGTCGAGCCATCGACATCTCGGGTACGAGACTCACACAACACCAACTTTGTTGTTTTTAATCCCCTTATTGTGTCTTTCCCCGTCAGACACATGCGAGCTTCATGATCTTGTTGTGCTCGGTTTGAAAATATTGCGACCAATTTAGAATTGGTCTCCAATTTGTCACTTGTGCCATACCTAACCGCATGTCTGTAATATTGTCCTATCCTCCATCAATTGCTATCTTTTTTCCTTCTCCTCTTGGGCCCCACGCTGGCAGTCAACTTTTGTTTTTCTGCAAATTTTTCCATCACCTACTTACACAATCAATTAATTACACCCACAACCACCCAAATCTCGCCCAATCACCTGCATGCTCTCCTGCTTCCCCAAACCAAAAAACTTATTTGCCCCGGTCCCCACCTGTACAACCCCTTTTTCTCGAGCCCCACACTGCAACATTCTCTTTCCGTTGGACCCCACTTACCTCTAGTCATGCCTCCCCATTCCACTCCATCTATACCAACTTTGGTCCCCACATTAAGTGCAACACCCCACATTTTCCTAAACAAATACCTTCTTCCCCACATTAATCCACCCACCCTACATTTCATCCATATCACCTCAATTTTAACAGTCCAACAAACTCACACATTTAGACTACCACTTGGAGATTCATTCTGCCGCTACCAATTCCACTTTGTTTGTCGCAATGATTTTTACCTCCATGTCATTACAATTTTTAAGGATCCCGGAATGCAGTTCACCATCACCAACGTCGCACACGTCCTACAACTTCTCGTCCATCAAACCAAAGTATGATGCCATGCATATTTTTCTCGGGAACTCGAATTTAGGGCAGCCAATTTTCAAGGATGGATATTTGTTACGCATGCGCGTATTATTATTGTATTTCATATTTTAAATTGTTTGCGTTAGGGTTTTGACATGTGAGCCCCCTCCCTATATAAGAAGGTGGCTTGTGAGTTAGGTTTATCTTTGGGGATCATTAGGTTTGAGATCTCTCATTTGGAGAGGAACTTCTAGGAGGAACCAGCCTCCCGCAGTTGGGCACGAGTATACCTCGTGATTGTATCCAGTTATTCCGTTTAGTGCAAGTGTTTTCCCCTTCGTAATATTTGGTCTGACCTAGCCTCCCCGCCTGCGCATCGTGTGCCGTCGGGTTCCTCTCTCCACAGTTCTCCTTGCGTCAACAACCGTCCTCCGTGACCGCCAACTTCCGCAGTCGATCCGTCGATTCCTTGGCAGTGCTTGTTCGCTCGAACAGATCCCGTTCAGTCCGTAGCCCTCGCCTCCATCTTCCCTGTTTCAGCTCTCGCTTCCGCACCTGGTCGACCACAACGATTGATTCCGCCGGCCACAACAATCAGTCGATCGGTTTGCTTCCTTTCCGCGTGGAGTCCCTCAACGATCCAGACGTCCAGTCAGATCCAGTCCCTTCCGCAGCGCCTGCGAAGTCTCGATCCCGTCTGCGAAGTCCCGATCCCGCCCGACAACAAACAGATCCAAGTGGTAGTCTTCCTTCCAATTTTCTTCTCCCCGGCTCTCCTCGCCGACAGCTCCCGCCAGCCCCTGTGCTTTCTCTCGCCCTCCAGCTCTTGTGCCCTCTTCTTCTTATGCCAAAGGGCGTCAATTGATGGAATCCCGCGTGGAGTCCCTCGAATACGCCCTCACCACCATCAACACTCGTCTCGAGACCAAAGTCGAGCAGTTCACTTCGATCATGGCCATGCTCCACAACATGCAACCCGACCAAAGTTCTGGCCCCCTTGCCGCCTCTGCCCTGGGATCCCCCAGCACATTATCCCCCGCCGACGCACTGGCCGGATTGCCTACTCCGCAACTCCCACGCCTCGACATTCCCACATTCAACGGGGCTGACCCCCTCTGTTGGATTGCCCGCACCGAGCATTTTTTTGACATTCATCAGACTCCTCATACGCAACAGGTCTCCACAACAATTATCGTCATGGAAGGGTCCACCCTCCATTGCGTCCGCTGGCTCTGCCAGTCCTCTCCCGGCCTCACCTGGACAACTCTCACGGAGGCCCTCATCCAGCGGTATGATCTCCGCTACTCCGGCTCTATGATCGAGCGCTTTTGCGGTGTCCGTCAGACCGTCTCCATTGACTCGTATGTTGATTCATTTATCGAGTTAGTCACCCATGTTTCAGGTCTTCCACCCGACCATTACTTGGCCTACTTCATGCACGACTTACAACCCCACATCCGAGCCCGCCTCCGCACCCTGCAACCGTTAAATGCTCACCAAGCCATGGACCTCGCTCCACTATTGGAAGCCGACTTCCTGGCGACGTCCGAGGACCCTCCTTTCCCATCACCTCCTTCCAAACCTCCATTCCAACCACATTTTCCTCACCCGTCTAAACCTCCACCACTGCCACCTCCTCTACCTCAGCCGACCATTATGGGCCCACGCACCAACCACCATATTCCTACTCACCGCCTGTCCAACCAAGAGTACAATGACTTGCGGAACAATGGTCTGTGCTACCATTGCAGGCAACCCTACTCGCCTAATTATAATTGTCATGTTACGGAGTTTCGGGCCCTCATCGAGGATGACTTGGACGAGCTCGGCATGGCTGATTTTGACGCCCTTATGATCACGGATGTACCGCTGGACGGAGCTCTGGGCATCTCTGCGGTAGCCCACCCGCGGGCACATCACTATTAGATGGCGGGCGACACCTCAGCCTTGGGGTCAAGGTCGATTTTCTGGTGGGATGGATTGTTATGCATGCTCGCATTATTATTATTATTATTTTTTTTTATTATTATTGTATTTCATATTTTAAATTATTTGCGTTAGGGTTTTGACATGTGAGCCCCCCTCCCTATATAAGGTGGTGGCTTGGGAGTTAGGTTTATCTTTGGGGATTATTAGGTTTGAGATCTCTCATTTGGAGAGGAGCTTCTAGGAGGAATCATCCTCCTGAAGTTGAGCACGAGCATACCTCGTGATTGTATCCAGTTATTCTGTTTAGTGCAAGTGTTTTCCCCTTCGTAACAATATTGTTATGAATTCAACCAAACGGAAATCAAGAGAATGCAGAGTGTCGGGCCTATATTCGAAGAAACTTTTGAAGAGCCGTGACTATGGTTGTTCACAAACCATATAGTTCGTGAATAATTCGGGAAACGATTTGTGAAGATTCGTTTAAGATTCATAGTTTTCGAATTCGAATCAAAATTCAGATTTGAGTGGTATTCGAATATTAATCCGAATAATGTTATCTCCATTGGCAAGGTTCTCGAATAGTTCATGAATACATAGAGATGATCCTGGTTGTCCGATCAAAATCTATTTGGTCTTGCATTCGAATTCGAATCCAAACCCGAATCTAGGTTTTTGGAACGAATCTGAATCCGAACCCGAATTCAAATAATCAAACGAATTTGAATCTTTGCATTCTATGAAAAATTTGGATTCAATTGAAGAGCTGTTTGGTTTGATTCGGTTCATGAACACCCCTAGCCGTGACACTCTCGAAGGGCTGCGAGAGCAATTTTGAGAAGCGTCATGAATGCTTATATAATTATAAATTTTATCGATTACTCTAGTATTAATTAATTGATTATATTAGGAATTACTTAATGATTGATAAATTTTATCCTGTATTTATTTTTTTCTTAGTTTATGGGGTTGTGATGTAACGGCCCGAATCCCGCCACAATTTAATTCTTTCTTCTGAGCGGTTTTTCACAATTAAATAACGCAGCAATTCTAATATATAAAGCACATGAGTGGTACTAGGAGAAAACATAAAATAACTTTTTATTCGTTAAAGATAATTTACATCATGTCCACCCAGAATACAAGGAAAACGACTACAAAATCACACTAGTGTATATATATATCAAGTACAGACTGTAGCAACTTTAAAACAAACTGAAACAAACTCTAACCCATGCTCGATCCACGTCTTCCCTCTGTTTTCTTTCTGGCTCCCCAGGTATCCTCCTAGCGAGGCCTAGTCCGCTGGCGGTCTATTCCTAAAAAAAGAGATCGACAACCAGTTAGTTTAGAAAATTAAGTGAGTTCTTTACCTCTTCAACCACACTATAGGCAAACACGAAGAGCCATCATCAATAGACAGTTATATATTTCTATATGAACATGTGTAGTGGAGCAGTAAGTAAAGTAAGCAGGTAAGGTACTGTACAGTGTGCTAGTATAACAGAAATAAACTACTTGTAGTATCAAATTCTTATTACTTTCATTCTTATTCATTTCTGTATTCAGTTCAGAATTTTTGTATCATATTCCATTCTTTCGAAATGTTGAGGGTCGTTCTCAATTTTTATCAAACATCTGGGTCTGTCGCATAAATGTCTGCTCTAGGGCGCTCAAATACACAATAAACTTCCATACCTCCTAGAGTAGATAATTTTGTATCAAATTCTGTATGAGTTCGCCCCCCCCCCCCCCCCCCCCCCCACACACACACACACACGAGATGTAGGAGTTCTACCCCCCCTCTACGAGGTGTAGGAGTTCTAACCCCCCTACGAGGCCGACACTTAGCATTTCTATGCATCGACGCACATTCAGTTTCATATTCTTTTCATATTCAATTCATATTAATTTTCAAAATATAGGAAATAATTATATAAATTTCCCCTCAGAGATTCTATCGCTCGCTAATCCATGTTTAGCCTTTTAGCGATTTCATATTTTCAGTGATTTCAAAACTTAGAATTTCTTCAATTCAATATTCAATTCAATGTCCATGCAAGGAAGTAGCTCAGAGTAAAGTAATGCTACATGTTCATAATTCAAAATACTTCAAATATACGTAATCAAAGCGGTAAGGACTCACAACACCTTTTCCTTTACCCTTGTCATTCCTATGGTTCTCGTCGCATTTATCGCTGGACGCTATCCTCTGCAGTATCAAGTAAATTATTTACTTTAAGGTTGCGCCGTTAAATAGCTACGAGCGGACTCCTAAGACGGTCACAACTACGACCTATAGGAGTTGCCTAGGGAAGGAACGACTTGGGTGACTCAAAACAAGAAGGCAAAGTTCAGATTTCAGCTACTCAGAAGATCAGATTTCAGCCACTTAAACCAACTCACAAGAGCCACAAAAGGTAGCCAACAATAGCCTTCAATGGCATTCAACAAAAGCCAACAAGTTAGCAGCCAACAACAGCTTTCAAAAGCCCACAATAACCATTTGCAGCAAAATGGCAGCTAACAGCAGCACAAATAACAGCTAACATCAGTATATAGCCGGCCCCCCAATCAACATCTAGGCAATAACTATCCAAGAGAAACAACCGGCCAACAGTTAAGTACTAAAGTAGTCAACAAGAACCAACCAAAAGTAATCAGACCCTCCCATGAAGAAGAAAGCCAATCCACAATAAAATCAGAGCTTATAAGAAAAAGTGGGGGAAGAAGAATAGGGAGAGGGACCAAGGTCCAATTCTCAAATTCCCCCCCAATCTGGAACCCTAGCCAGCCAGCCACAGTAAAACCGCTGTAATTACTACTTAATTTCAGAAATCAGGAAGGAGGAGGTGAGTGGGAGAGGAAGGAGAAGAACTTGCAGTGGGGAGTTTTAGCCCAAACTGCCGGCCAAGTACAGCAAAGCCGCAGGAAAGGCAGCAGCGGCGGCACAAGAAGAAGGCAATCTTCTCAATCTTTCCCAAAATCGATGACAAGAGGAGCTGGAAGGGGAGGTGCGGCCGATCTCTAAGGCTTCCCTGCTCGACGAGAGCTTCAGAGACGAGAAAATAGGATAGGTATTGGGATAAAGAGCCACTTTTTATAAGAATAAACAGCCCCACCTCTCAATAACTCCTTATAATTAAAGATCAACTCAACCAATCTTAATCAGATAATATGCAATTAATTCTGTAGGAAAAACTGAATCTTGTATGTATTACTTCTATATGTATACAAAGGAGAGTACATATTTATAAGAGAGAGAAGAGAGAGAGAAATCCTATACACAATGTGAGACTAAAGAGATATAGAAGAGAAGTAAATGGGCCACCAAATGGGCCAAACATATGGGTTATTTCAACACTCCCCCGCAAGCTGGAGCGTACAAATCGTATGCACCAAGCTTGGATAAGCATTGATAGAAGAGGGTACTGGACAGTGCCTTTGTGAGGACATCCACAACTTGTTCAGTACCAGGGACATGTTTTAGCTCGATCTTCTTCATTTGAACTTTCTCCCGGATAAAGTGGCAGTCGATCTCGATATGCTTGGTTCTTTCGTGGAAGACCGGGTTCTTGGCAATATGTATAGCAGCCTGACTGTCGCAGAGTAGAAGAGCAGGAGCAGGAAGTTTTACCCCAAGATCCGTGAGAAGACTTTCAAGCCATGTAAGTTCAGAGACCACAGATGCCATTGCCCTGTATTCTGCTTCTGCTGAGGAGCGCGCAACCACTGCTTGTTTCTTGCTACGCCAGGTAATCAAATGTCCTCCGAAGTACGTACAGAAGCCACTGGTTGACCGACGATCATCCAGAGAGCCGGCATAGTCAGCATCAGAGTATGCCACCAGTGTTGGAGTTGAGGATGAGGTCTTGTATACCAAGCCTTGACCAGGAGCAGCTTTTAGATATCGGAGAATCCGTTCCACAGCCTGAAGATGAGAGGAACGAGGGGCGTGCATGTAACGGCTGGCAATACCGACAGCGAAGGAGATATCTGGTCTTGTAACAGTCAGATAGATCAATTTTCCTACCAGACGGCGATAGTACTCCGGGTTCTGGAGCAAGAGATCAGAGTCAGAGGACTGAGCACAAATCTTGTGATTTGCGTCCATTGGAGTGTTGATGGGTTTGCAGCCGGAGTAGCCTGCATCATGAAGAAGATCGAGGCAATACTTCCTCTGAGATAGAACAAGGCCATCTGGTCGCCTGGCTACCTCCAGGCCCAGGAAGTAATGAAGATTCCCCAGATCTTTTGTTTGGAACACGGAGCTGAGTTGTTGCTTGATCGCCTGAATTCCTTTTGAGTCGTTGCCTGTGATAATGATATCATCTACATAGACTAGAAGGAGAACAGTGCCTGTTGCCTGGTGGCGAGTAAACAAGGAGAAGTCAGTCGAGCTCCGAGTAAATCCTGCTTCACGAAGGACCTTGCTGAGTTTGTCGAACCATGCTCGAGGAGACTGTTTGAGACCATAGAGAGACCGCAAAAGATGACAGACTTTCGGGGTCCGAGACTCCCCCGTGGTCTCAAACCCGGGCGGCGGCTGCATGTACACCGTTTCACTGAGATCACCGTTTAAGAAGGCGTTCTTAATATCCAGTTGATGTAGGGGCCATTGGCGGTGCACAGCAACGGAGATAAGAACCCGTACTGTGTTCAGTTTGGCGACGGGAGAGAAGGTTTCGTCGTAGTCCAAACCTTGTTGCTGGGTGTAGCCGCGAGCCACTAGTCGAGCTTTTAAGCGGTCAATGGTCCCATTCGCAGCATGCTTGATGACGAAGACCCATTTGCAACCAACAGTTTTCTGGCCAGGGGGAAGATCCACCAGCTGCCAGGTCTGGTTTGCCCACAACGCGGCCATTTCTTCTTCCATGGCGGCACGCCAGCCAGGATGTTGAAGAGCCTCCTGCACAGAGTTAGGAACTGCAACCGACGATAAAGAGGTGGCCAGAGTATGAAGGTGGGGTGAGAGGCGATGTAAGGACATATAATTCGCCAAAGGATGGGCAGTCGATTCTGGTACCTGATCAGCAGAACACGGAGCACCTGAGGTCGAGTCGGACTGCGGAGTCGGATCGGAACGAGGATGGTGACGAGTGTAGACACGGATAATCGGTGGTTTAGAGATAATGGAGGTTGGAGTGGGAGCAATATGAGGGGCTGGAGATGGAGGAACTGAAACTGAAGTGTCGTTGACCGGGATGACAGGTCGCGGAGCGGGTGGTGCTGCAAGGGTGGATACGGGATCAGAAAAAAAACGGCTGCTCCTCCCAGAAGGTAACATCGGCAGAGACCGATATTTTACGGGTTGTAGGGGAGTAGCAGACGTAACCTTTTTGAGTTCGAGAGTAGCCGACGAAGATGGACTTGGTGGCACGTGGATCCAGCTTATCCGTGGAGGGTCCCAAGATATGGACGTAGCAGGTGCACCCAAAGGTGCGGGGTGTGAGAGAGAAGGCGGGAGTAGAAGGGAAAAGAAGGCTGAACGGAGTATTATTATGGACAACGGATGAAGGGAGACGGTTGATAAGGAAGCAGGCAGTGGAGACCGCGAAGTTCCAATATGATTTTGGAACGTGCATGTGAAGCATAAGTGAGCGGGCAACCTCGAGAAGGTGACGGTTCTTTCGCTCGGCCACGCCATTTTGTTGAGGGGTGTAAGCGCAGGATGTTTGATGGATGATTCCGAAGTCTGAGCATAGAGTGGCGATATCGTGGCTTGTGTATTCGCGAGCATTGTCGGAGCTAAAGGTTTTGATGGTAGTTGAGAATTGCGTACGGGTCTCGAGGACAAATGCTCTAAAGACACGAGGGAGCTCAGAGCGATCATGAAGCAGGTAAAACCATGTTAACCGAGAGTAATCATCAACAAACGTGAGACAATACCGATATCCAGAAATACTAGTAGTTTTATATGGCCCCCAAATATCGGAGTGTACTAAATCAAAAGGAGCCGGGCTCCGAGTACAATGTGCGGGAAAAGAAGAACGCGGCTGTTTGCCGAAAATACAAGTTTCACATTTAAACGGAGAAAGAGGTACATCAGGGAGAGCCTTCTGGAGGACGGGTAGAGGAGGGTGCCCGAGGCGTCGGTGCCAGTCTATGGATGAGACAGAGGAGAGGATTGTGGGAGAGTCGTCAAGGAGGTAGAGTCCGTTCCGCAATCGTCCTTTACCAATGGTAGTCCGCGTCCGTCGATCCTGTATCACAAAGGACGAGGGGTTAAATGTTACAGAACAATCCAAGTCATTAGTAAGACGACCAATGGAAAGTAAATTGAAGGAGGAGCCCGGAACATGGAGAACCGAGCGAAGAGAAAGAGAGGAGGTGAGCGAGATGTCAGCAGAACCGGAAACGGGAACAGTATCCCCATTGGCCACCGTGATGCACTTTGGATGAGGAGTATCCAAATATTGAGTTGGTTGCCGCGAGGTAATATGATGAGTAGCACCGGAGTCCATAATCCATCCTGGGCTAGTGGAGAGACAAGCCATACCTTCATTGGAGACGGAGGCGACAGATGCAGAAGTAGGGCTGAGAAGTCCATGAAGTTGCTGAAGTTGGAGGCGGACTGCGTCAAGGTTCACCGGATCGCTTGAGGTTGATGATCGTTCCGTGGCATGGGATGCTGTAGGACGAGGAGGATGTCCGTTTTTACGGAAGCATGTGACCTCATAATGACCATCACGGCCGCAGAACGAGCATTTAGGTCTCCCCCGGCCCCCCCGACCTCTTCCCTGAGCGCCAGACCAGCCTCCCCATGTAGGTGGAGGAGGAAGAGAAGGAGAAGTAGGAGCGTGCTGTTGGCGGGCGGTCTCAGGAGGCAAAGTCAAGGAGTTCTCAGACGAGCCCATTAGCGCAGAGGCAGCGGACTGACGGACAGAGGAGCAGGCCGTGTGAGAAGCAGACCCTGGCTGGCGGTCTGAAGAGAGCAGGCCGCACGGTTTGCCGAGACCGCGGCGGTTTGAGAAGAGCTCGCTGATGCTGACGAGATGAGCTCGGCAGATCGCAAAAACGGGCAGAGTGCTGCTGCGAGGACGATCGGCTGCTGATGAGCAGAGGAGGCGGCGGTCTGCTGCTGAAGAGGAGACCGTGCGAGCTGCGATCGGCGAGAAGAGAAGAGAGCTCGGCTAGATGCGACTAGAGAAGAGATCGGCGGTCTGCGAGGAGAGTTCGGCAGAGGGAGATCGCAGAGGAGAGTGCGGCTAGAGGGAAGCTCGACAGAGGTCGCAGAGAGGAGCTCGCTGGTCAGGAGACCGCTGCTGGACGAGCTCGCAGGAGACCGCTGCTGGACTGGAGATCGCTGGAGCTCGCTGGACTGGAGAGACAGGGCTCGCTGGCAGACCGCAGGAGGCGAGCAGGAGAGAGCTTGGGGAAATTGCCGCTGGCAGGGAGAGAGCTCGGCAAAAGGCGAGCAGGAGCAAACCGCTGAGAAGCGCGCGGGGAGGAGGAGATCGCTGGTAGAGATCGCTGGCAGACCGCTGAGAAGCGGGAACGAAGGCGAGATCGGGATCGAGTCGCAGCTAGATTGTGCGATCAGAACACTGATCGAGACCGCGGGATCGATTGCGAGATCGCGTGAGCTTCTGCGGGCAGAGCAGAGAGGCGGAAGGAGGAGATGGGTCCCACGCGCCAAAGGAAGCAGGCTATAAAAGCCAAGAGGAGAGGGATGCGTGGGAGGCTGGGAGCACTGCTGGAAGCAGCAGGAGGAGCGGTCTCAGAAAATGAGACCGCCAGAAGTCGACAGGGAGGGTGGGCGGTCAGAACATGGGAGACCGGAATTTTTGGAATTTCTGGAACCTCGCTCTGATACCATGTAGGAAAAACTGAATCTTGTATGTATTACTTCTATATGTATACAAAGGAGAGTACATATTTATAAGAGAGAGAAGAGAGAGAGAAATCCTATTCACAATGTGGGACTAAAGAGATATAGAAGAGAAGTAAATGGGCCACCAAATGGGCCAAACATATGGGTTATTTCAACAAATTCCAATAGGCACAGTAACCGGCCAGCCCATCTAAATGAATTGACTCAGCCATCGCCTTAATCAAGGCTTAATCGAAGCCAAACCAATTCAACATAATCCAAACCAATGTTAATGCAATCCAAACCGATTCAGCCATGAAATAAGAGGCACATAAGATGTAACCAGCCGGGCCACTAGGGCCCCCAAACAATCGTCGCAAAATATTGAAATATAAAATAAATACGAAACGATCGTCACCAAATCTTCAACAAAACTCAAACTTCAAAATTAAACGTGCGACGTTGCATCGACACTGAATTATCTTCTCATCATAGGGGAATTCATTTTATTTTTTCTTATATATTAAAATATATTACAATAACACACGATCGGGTTCAGGTTTTACACGTGATCCCATATAAGGAGGCCTCGGGAGTACGTTGGGCATCTTTATATGTCAATGGTATTAGGTCTCTCATTTTGGAGAGGGGCTTTTGGAGGACCCAATCTCCGAGAGCTTGGCGTGAGCATGTCTTCCGAGTTGTATCATATTATCATTTTTCGTTTAATGCAAATGTTGTACGTGAGCAATCTCTGTGTTTCTCACAAATCATATGCAGGTGGAGAATACCTTACTATCAGTTATCCCTTAATTTTATGTATGTTTTATTGTCATGTCATTATTCGAAGTTGTTATGAATGTCATGTCTTTATGTTATGTTTGTGTGGGTCATGAGATGGAAAAGGAATGAATTAGTCTTTTAATCTCTCTTAGTTTCTCTCTTCTCTTCCTCTTCAAGTTTGAGCAAGGCTACACTCTTCCTCTTCTCTCCTTAGCTTGAGCTTGTTTCTCTTGATCTCCGCCTCCCACACCACCTATGGCAACCTGTCCAATGATAGGGACACAAGGGAGTACCTATTGATAGCATCATAAATAGGTAATGTGTTAATATCTTGTCGGAGAGGTGGTCGGATGTGGTGAGTGAGGCGGAGATACAAGGGAACCGAGTTCAACCTAAGAAGTGGGAGAGGAAGGGAAGTCTTGCTCAACCTTAATCCCAACTTGAAGAGGAAGAGGAGAAAAACTAAAAGGGCAGCCCGGTGCACAAAGCATCCCCGCGCAGCGAGGGTCCGGGGAAGGGTCCCACGCCAAGGGTGAAATGTAGGCTAACCTTACCCTGCATTTCTGCAAGACGCTGCTTCCAGGACTCGAACCCGTGACCTCAAGGTCACACGACAATACCTTAACCGGTGCGCCAAGGCTCCCCTTCCATGATTCAAGGTCACACGACGACACCTTAACCGGTCCGGAGAAGAACTAAAAGAAATTAAAAAAATAATTCATTCCTTTTCCATCGCATGATTCAAGGGTTCCTTAAATAGATGATACATGACACGAACATAACATGAAGGTGCGACATGCGTCAACATGAACATAAAATAAAGATACGCCATGCGCCAACACAAACATAAAATAAAGACGTGATATTCATAACAACTCTGAATAACGACATGATACTTAATAAAATATTCATAAAGTTTACTGATAATGGATAGTGGGCCTATAATTGTGTAATCTATTATATGCACATTCACCTAAAATTGAATCATCTATCCATTAAGATTAATTATGCATAATTGTAGAATAGTCTTTAAAGGTTAGCTTTTCAATGCCATATTTCAGGTGGTGGGCTCCCTCAAAGTTTGATCCAGTTCATTCTCCAATGCTTTTTTTGAGAAGGGTATGCCAATTTTACCTCTTGTACCCCCAGATATTGGCATCCATATCACTCTGAAACATATGGTATGCTTGGGTTTTCACTTTTCTTTTCTTTTTTTAATTTTCGAAGGATGGTAACATATTTAGCTGATTTTCCAGTGTATATCAAAAAGATCCTCTAACTTTATTATTCTAAAGAATTTTGGTTCTACATCGATGAGATTATTTCTTAAACTAGATGACCACTATACAAACAGTTGAGACGAATGCCTGTTAAAGTATGTTGTGGAACTAATAGTCTGTTTTTAAGTTGAGAATTGTGTATATGTACTATGTTAGTATCCTATTCTTGTGATGTAGTTGAAAATATTAGTAAGAACTAAGAACCCTTACATGTGTATGATTGTTAAAGAAGGTGAAACAGGAAACGTATAAAGCATATCAAAAACCAAACAATCAAAACACCTCAAGCATGTTTAATCACTATCATCGTAATAACTTCATTAAAATCAGTTGTATAATTATATTCATAAAGCTAATATTATTTAATTATGGGATTTCTATCAGTGCCATACCCTCTGATTTGATTTTCACTATTGTATGAATATTTTGTGTTTGTGCATGTGGTGATCATACATTATATGTGTTGAAGCATAAGAGAGAAAATTTAATCCCACGTCAAATAAGAGCAATATATATTGGTATAAAAATATCATGTGATTGGCCCTCACTAAGTTTTTGAGTGGAATATGAGTTTCACCAGTGGTGTATCTCATCCAATTTTAATTTTCTTTAGTTGTCGCTTGCTAAAAAATAGTATTAGCGTTAATGGCTCTGTTAGGGATCAAGTATGCTCATGCCATTTGTGGATCCCATAGGTTTTCGTTGAGCAAGTTTCAAGTCAAGGTTAATTGCATAGTTGATTACGAAACAATTGGAAGATTGATACAATTGAGAAGATTGCGATTTAAGTTCCATGAGATGAAAGAGCTTAAATTAAAGGCATGGTCACATAAACCCTGCAAGTTGAATAGATCCAAGAGAGAAGCAACCCCAAGCAAGCATGCATGCTAGTACAATACCAATTTGTACAAAATGAATAAGATATAAACTTCAAATAAGAACTTATGCAAGCATAGGAAAGCAATGGAGGTGATGATGTTTCGGTGGCCATGGAGGGTAGGATAGCCGTCTGTTGTGCTTTGGAAGGGGCTGCGAGGGAGGATGGAGGGCTGTAGTTGTGTTATAATGGCTAGATGAGAGGTTGTCGGGGCTGGTAGAAACAGGGATAGGCGGGAGCTGCAGGCCTTGGAAGGAATTCGGAGGTTTTTTCTGGCAGGCTGGGATGAGGCAGGGAAGTTTTGCGGGGTACTGGGAGGGGTAAGTTGAGGCACATGTATTGCTGCAGGTGCTTGGCAAAGGGAGGAAGGAGAGCTGTAGCTTGGAGACGGGCCTTCAAGGGTTGGGACTGGCGGTTCCTGCAGCAGAGCTTGTTACAGAGTTCATTGTGGAGGAAATGGGTGGTTACTTGGGAAATAATGAAGGGGGTGGGGAATTTTTGAGATAGTTATATGTTGTGGACCGATTATAGTAGTGGGATGTGGTGGTTGAGGAAGTTTTTGAAGAGAAATGGGATGTCTAAGGGGCAAGGAGTGTGGGTAGTTATTGGAGTTATAGGAGTGATGGTGGGTAGTTATGGTGTTTATCGGAAGGATAGTGGATGGTTGAGGTAGTTATAGGAAGGGTAGTGGGTACTTATGTGGGAAAGAGGGTGGTGGTGACTGGTTGGTGGTTGAAGGAGGTGGCCAGAGTTGGTGGAGGAGGATGACTTGGTAGGTGGAAGAAAGGGGTGGCCGGCGAAGTGAGGGAGGGGAGGAACCTAGGCTTCGACACCTAGATTCCATGACTTCAACACAGTTGGGGAGAACGAGCGTTCCTTGAAACTGTCCAAAACCTTCAATAGCCGAAATTTGCCCCTTATGTTTGTATTTATAGACAATACAGCCTATGGAAACAATCATGAGTGGTCAAGATCGTCTACTCATAATGCTTGTAGAATCCCATGAAATAAAAATAGAAAAATAATATAAAAACATATAAAAATATCACATCGCCGATCTGGACGCAATTACGGAATTGGATCTTCCAAACGAATATGATATCTATGTCTCCTGTGTATATAGACTCTCGTACGGACCACGATGGACATTGATTCGCTCTCAAACTGTGAACCCCATCAATTGGATATTGAACTATCACTTCCATGTTTTCAGATTAAACTGTGGGATTAATCTTCAAGTGGAGAAGAATTGATGAACAATTTTGCATTATTTCTAGCATGTTCTCAGCGTACAGCTTTTGAAACAAAAGTCAGTTCCTGACTGTCATAGAGTTCATCATATGGCTGATGTATCTTTTTTCTTTTCTTTTTTCTGCAGATATCATATGTAGAAAAACGGATGAAGTCTGGTGGAATTAAATTCTTTCGTACACAATCTCCTAGACACTTTGAAGGAGGTGATTGGAATAAAGGTGGATCATGCAGGCGTGTGAAACCACTTGCAACAGAAGAGGTGAGTTCTCCTGTCTTTTCTTGCGACAGATGCTCTGATTTAAATGAACCGTTGGTTACATTTTTCTTAGTTCAATTCTGTTCGCTTTTTATTGATTTATCATACCTGAAGTACTCATTAAGATATATATGTCATTGTGAGTTCTTGACTGTGAAGATGCTTAACATGTTCGATATTATCAAAACAGACCATTTATTTTATTAATGGTGAAGATAAATTATCATGTGAGTTATTATTGTCAGTTCTGTAATTTTGAACCACTTGTTCCCTATATGGTAATGTATTTCTGAAAGCTAGTGAGTAATTCTGATCCCAATAGCATTTACAAGAGTATAACAACTAGGGCTTAACTAATCTAAAGCTATGTTAAAATAAGGGAGGAGCTATCACTTGCAGTTTGAACATGAAATTCAAGAACTGTTTTGTTGATAATGCCTTGATAAAATATCAGCTATATGATGATTCTGATCTATAATAGATATGTAATTCACCAAAAGGTCTTCTATCATATGATGATTCTGATCTATAATAGATATGTAATTCACCAAAAGGTCTTCTATCATATGATGATTCTGATCTATAATAGATATGTAATTCACCAAAAGGTCTTCTATCATCAAGACGGCCGACCTAAATCTGCATAAGCACATAATTTGTAATAGATCCAATGCTAAAGACAAGTATATGATTTATAGTGCCTTTCAAGTATCTCAATCCTCTTTTTACAACAGTGTAATATATTTCAATAGTTGAATCTGCCATTTGACTGTTTTTTATTGAAATCAACAACGTATGGTTCGGTTAGAGATACGTGTTGTAATCTACCAAGACCTTATCTATATAAATTGGATCAGTGAACAACTTCCCATCATTCTTAGATATGCGAACACCATTAGGCATAGGTTTCTTTACTCACCTAGCATCTTCCATATGAACTTTTTGTAGGATATCAACAATATATTAACATTGAAACAAATGCGTTTCTTTTGAATCTTTCTTGAGTTTAACTATTAGGAAATAAGAGGGATAACCCAGGTCTTTGAGAGAATGTTACCCTGTCGGGGAACTGGTACCTAGGAGGAAGGGTAGAGAGAAAGATATGGAGAAGAGGAGGTGTAAATAGCCCAGGGCAACTTTTGATTTCTCCAAGCTTAGGGTTTCATCGTTGCATCCACATACTTATACTCCCTCTTATATTGAGGGCACAAAAGGAAATAGGCTAAATGGATAGCCTAATAAAGATACAATTGCATAATTGAGATAACTCCCCCCCCCCCCCCCCCCCCCCCCCCCCCCCCCCCCCCCCCCCCCACACACACACACACACACACACACACACGCACACGCCAATGAGAGGTCACGTCGTTGGTGCACGGCGCGCCCACTGTGGGCCCCCATTCTGTTATTTCGTTCTTATGCATCCTGTGCGCTCGATTGCTTAGCTCGGCGTGTGTAAGCCCGCCATTCCGTGCCGTGAGTTACACCATCTAGTTCGATAACAATACCTCCCTCTAGGAAGTTCATCTTTTTCTCAAGGCAGAAATCCGAAAATTACCGGCGGAAGTCATCGCGGATCATCCATGCCACATCGAAGGCAACCAATGGATCCAACGTGCTAGGACCTACGTCAAGGTTGTATTTAAGCTATTGCTTGGGCGGTGATCCAAGATGGATTTCAGAATGTAGAGATTGGCGTCCTCCTGCGCCACTTATGCAGGAAGGGATGGTTCCACAAGATGAGGTGGATCCGACTATTGGCAAGCAAATGGAGGTAATACACTAACTAGCTCTGGCAATAGGATCGACAACGGCTTCGAAGGAGATCTCTCGGCGGTGCTTGTTGGCTGCATTAATCATTTTTTCATTGGTCCCGTGGTAGGTGTTGTTTCAGTTGGAGGAGAATTGTATTCCGGTCACCTAGGTTTGCGATGAGGGCCTCCACTTGACATTCTTCGGGGAGATGCCACACTATGGTGGAGGCAACGCGGTCGTAGACTGCTTCAAAGGGGGTGGTTCCCGTGGAGTGGTGGAATGCGGTGTTATAGGAATATTCTGCCCATCTAAACCATTTCACCCATTTGCATAGGTTGTCACCAGTGGAGCAACGGAGGTATGTCTCAAGGAAATGGTGGAGAACTTTCAAATGATCGTCTATTTGTGGGTAGTAGGCAATGCTCATGCATAATTGCTTGCCCTGAAGCTTGAAAAGGATCCGCCAAAAGGTGCTCAGGAACAGGGGTCGCGGTTGCTGACTACTGAATAAGGAAAATCATGGTAGCACACCACATCGTCGATGAAGGCCGCGACCACGATCTTTGCCGAGAATTTGTATCGAAGCGGTATGAAATGACCATACTTGGAGAGACGGTCGACCACCTAGGTCTGGGAGCGAGGCAGCTGTGTGATGAAATCCATGGCGATATCTTCCCAAATACGCTCTGGAATCGGCAGAGCTTGCAACAAGCCCCGTAGAAATGTCACTTCGTATTTGACTTTCTACCATGGAAGACGAGGTGACATGAAGAGTTTGTCTATCTGAACATACCAGGCCAAGAAAAGGAGGCAAAACGCCCTCGACGTGATTGCCAGTGGGGATCGAGTCGAATTTTGCCAGGAATCTCAGAATACTTTGAGAGGATGGAGCTATGATCAATCAGCACAAATGAAGAGGGCGGCCAACAACTAGAGAGAATGGCAACCAAGAGGTTGGATCAGTGCAAAAATCGGTGACGACACGAACTAAGAAGGGGTCGGCCTCCACTTCATGCTGAATTTGCCTCCCTTCATCTTACACTGGTCACGATACGACGAATAAAGTGGGCCTCCTAGCCATGGCTAGCTGACATTTGGAGTTGTTCAAGTAGCCGAATCCCCATCCTTCTCGTTCTTGCTCCCAAGTCCGTAGGTTTTGCTTTAGTGGCCCAGTAACCTTGGCCCATACCCAAGTCTAAACTTTGAGGCCGATCTCTTGGCTTCAATATCTTGGTGCGGTGAGCGTAGACTTTGGGCAAAGGAAGAAAAACAAACCGGAGAAGAATACCATGACACACAACATCTGACACAAGACAGGTCGCAGCGTCTCGCGGAAGCACAATGACACCATCGCATGGTACGACTTCACGTCGCACGCACCGCGACAACGCGCCCCCGCGAGGTCACTCAGGAGATCTTGTGTTTGACGTACGCTATTATATGGGCGTTGCGGGCGCGCAATCACTGGGTAGCGTTCCACGTGCGCTAAAACTCGAGGAGGAAGAGTTGGACTCTAGATCGGGTTCAAGTGGAAGGGGCGTGATACGAGAGCATATCCGACGCGCAGAAGCGAGACACTGGACCACGCGGGTTCACCTCGCATCGTATTCGAAAGCTCCCTCGACTTTTCGACACCCTTTCTTCAAAACTGCCAAGATCCCGACACTAGAGGGGATGACCTCAAGTCAGGCACATCACCATCAAGGATTTTTTCCCACTAACACTCGTCGCGTCAGTGCGAACCTCAGAACCATCTTCATATGCATTTACGATTCCCTTGGATTACTCGTCTATAATAAGCCCCGAATGCATTTCTGATTTATTTAATGATAATAAACTTGTGTTTCTCTTTTTATTTGCGATCATGTGCCCGTCCTGTGAACTCGAGTCTCAGTCGCAAGCGTGGTGACTACCTGCCCCGGGTGACACAGCTTTAAATCGAGGCCTTTGCATTGTCGGACGAGATCAATTTCCCCCTTGCATATTAGATGTCTATTTCTAGGGTATGCGGCGTTCTCTCATACTGGGACGACACGTCTCCGAAGTTTTACCTAGATGGACGTGATCCCCTGTCTCCTGAAAAGCGGTAGCCGTGCGAACAGGCGACCTCCTAGGGGGCATGTGTTTAAATCCATGTCTCTGCATTGTCGGTTGAGATCAACTCCCCCTCTTGCACGTTGGCTGCCTACATCTCGGGTGCTCGTAACCCTTCACCGGCTACCTGTCATTCAAGAGTTCGTAGGGAAGACATTCTGATGAGTATAATTTATACATATTTTTAGTATAGTATTTAGGTTAACATTAATATGAATTTGTAAATATTATATTTAATTTAGTTAATAAATCTTATCTTTTTATATTTTTGTTCTAATTTGGTTTTATTTATGATTTTACGGGTCTCTGGGGACGCCCTCGGTCACGCCCGTGACCAATGGCGTGTTAACTAAAGATCAAGTCCAGCCCTGCTGCTGTGTCCTGAGCCCAATTCCACGAAGAAATTCAAGTCACGCCCATGACCGAGGCCATGTAGCCCATCTAGTCGATTCGGCGCCTTGTCTAGCCGATCGAGACCTCATCTAGCCGATTTTGCTCAAGTCATGCCCGTGTCACGCCCGACACGCCCGTGTTCGCCAGTTCATCCCCCTGGACACGCCCGCCGACACGCCCGCCGACAAATTGAAGTCTACCGCCACTGTCACGCCCGTAAGCCTCCTTGGTCACAGTCGTGTACTATGATTCCTCCTCCCTGGACACGCCCAGCTCAGCCAGAATCAATGTCAGCCTCCTCCCGTACCAGTTACGCCTTAGGTCACGCTCGTGACCTAGGCCGTGTACTTCCCAAAACATCGAATTTCGCCAAATTCATCCTCCGCTGCCTCCAGATGCATCCCCTTGCCATTATTCCCTACTCACGTCTTAGGTCACGCCCGTGACCAAGGGCGTGTACTTCAGTTTCTCTTTATAAATAGATCTTGATTCCCTGTATTTTTCCCTCCTCTTCCTCTACCCGTTTGGGCAAAGCATGCACTTCATTTCCTGTATTTTCTTTTTGCTAGCTTAGATTTTATTTTCATGGAATTTTATTTCATGCAATGTATTTTTATTTCATGCACTCTCTTTTCAATGATAATATAGTTTTTATTTCAGCAATTTCTCATTGTCCTTTTCTTTCATGCACCTTTTATTTCATGTCTAGTAGGTAAGTAATTTAGTTTTGATCATCCCAAACTTTGGAATGAAATCTATCTTTCTCTTTTATATGACTTTTCTATCTTTGATTTATTCTTGAAATATTGCGCGTCGAGTTCATATTCCGGTTATGAACTTCTATATTCGTTTTCGTATTCTAGTTAGCCGAGAGGCTCGTGCGTACGAATCGATCGCTCGAGAATAAAATGAGTTGCACGCAACCCTCGAGAGAGGATGACGTAAATCCTCCGAATTTGAGTCAAATCCAATAACGTGACTCACATCAATAAAGCGAGTTTTAGGGATTTCGACTTAGAACGAGAGTTCGGTCGATCAACCTAATCTCAGGTGGGTGTATCCTCGAGAGAGGTGCGTTCATAATTTGGGAATCTCCACGGTCAAGGTTTGGATTATAAGTTATAATCGATCATTTTAATTTCATTCAAAGTGAGTTTAATCAAGTTTTATTTTCTTTTCTTTGTTTTAGTTTTAATTATACATTTATCTTAAGTGTTTATCCGATAAAATAATAGTTAGTTTTCTCGAAGTAGGATTACTCGACAGGCCCCAGGATTTATACGACTTTGATATATTTTTCAATATCCTATGTTATACACGATAGGTACGTTTGCCTTTATCGTTTATAGATTGGAGAACATTTAAATTTTCCTCATCACATTCTAAGAGAATTCCATCGAGGCGAGGCCCGTAGAAACAACTCGCACATCCACCTCCTCTCGTTGAGCTTGCCCTCTGCGCGAATGTCTTTGGAGTGGGTTGAGATTATCCTCACTGACACCTCAAATGGCTTGAGCTTGTGTCAATCACTCCAAAAATAAAACGGACTTCTCATGCAGGGACCTCGACGACAAGCTCACCACTCAACGAGCCTAAGAGCCTAACGCCCTTAGCATCGAGCTCACTACTCAACTAGCCTAAGAGCCTATCAATGTCTACAACGAGCTCACAACTCAATAATTCTAGTAGCCTAAACGACGAGGCTAAAACTTAAAAAAAAGTAAGTAAGATGCCAAACTTTTTTATACATATATATCAAAATTTGTGTACATGTGGTCTCTTAGCAATGTGTGGTCAAAATTACAAAAAATACCAAGTATCGGCGAGTCCACGATTAATCGACATGGCATCACCTCTGCTGCTGACGTTGGTGTTGCCACTGCTGCTCCCATTCCCGCTCTTTGAATACGTCACCGACGATCTCGATGACGACGATGAGGTGAGGAGCTTCAGGAAAAGGTCCTGAAAACCAAGGTCCTTGACAGCCGGGACCGACCAATCTCACCGCGACAAGCGAATCAACATGGCCTCCCCCACCTAGATGGCGAGCGAACGGCTCGGAGCAGGATCTCCAGTCGGGCGCTCCGCTAGCTCCCTTCGCAGAGCGATGAGTTCCTCCTTCTCGGCGAGGTCCGCCTCCTTCTTGGCTAAAACTCGCTCTACTTCCTGTAAAGACATGTGATGGTCAACAAGCACCATGAAAAAGATCAGATCAAATAAGAAGTGTGAGCCGTTACTTTGGCTTGCACAAGAGCAGCGTTTTGTTCAGCGTCAACCTCCTTGGTCCTCCTCCTAAAGTGGAATAGGAACCAGGTCGTCACATGGCTCAGTCCAGCCGTCTGGAGGATGGAGTGGGACGTCTGGAGAGCAAGCTCCTCCTGATTAGCCTCGTTGATGCTAGCCGCGTCATCTGGGTCATACAATACAAAGCGCATGTTGTAGGCATCATTGTTCGGCCCTCCGACGTCATCCAAAAGGGAAGGCGAGGGCTCAGAGAGATCCGGTGCTCCCCCTCTGACCATGACACTTGCGGGACCCCAACGATGTCCTCCGACTCGCCGCCCTCCCCGAAGAAAGGATGCGTTGAGGGGTCCTCCTCGTCAGGGACCTCGGCGGCGCGCGACGACTCCCCTTTATGAGCATTCATCTTGTGCATCCTCTTCTTCTTCCCATCCTGAGGGGCCTCTAGGCCGACACGACAGCGTGCTCCTTCCCCTTGGGGCCAATCTCTAGAGGTCGCGTGGGGATGACGCCGTTACCTGCAAAAGAAGAAGTCAGACAAATCTACTTGCCGAAAAGAAAGTTACCCATAAAGAAGAAAAACTTATCGGGCTCGCCCGAAGTCACCCAGACGACCCCATCGATGCGCTCCTAGGAATAACTGATGTAATCCGAAATTAGAGTTTAAAAATACGATGTTTTTTTATGGGACCGTTCATAGTTTGAAAAGGTAGGTTGAGCGGGCCAAAGCGAATTTTGCGCGCGAACACTCTTGATGTTGGACTTCACTAAAACCGTTAATTGTTATCCGAAGAAAATCCCCTCGAGCGATTATTGAGTTGAATTAAAGTGAAATCCGTACAACCACAAACAACCCACAAGTGATAATTTATGGAATAACGACAATAAAAACAGCGTGAACGTCCGAGGCAAGCTTGAATTAATTATTGAGTTGCAAAATTACGCGAATAAATAAAGCACAAGGTGGGCGGAATTTACCCGAGCATATGCAAGACTACGACGAGGAGGTCACTTCAGATTCTTCTGCTAAGTTGCTGTCGTCGATTGCTTCCTGTAAATATGTCCTGCCTCACGACTATAGAGACGGACGATAAGGAGCTGGATCGTCCTCTGAGCGGAGCCGATCAGAAAAATCTAGGTCGTCGGAGTAGATCGCTGGAGTCGACGACGACCGGAGGGAAAGGCGGAAGCCTTCATGTTGCAGGGGCTCGTTCGCTCTCTTTGACGATGCTGAGCGGCAGGGAAGACGTCGGGAGGAATCCTCGTCACAGTCAACTGCCGGGTAGGGATCTTCGTCGGGCTGGAGCGATCAACAGTGGTGGTTGCCGGATGACAGAGAAGATGGATCGACGTTAGTCTCGAACGGAGGGCTAGGTTGCCGGGATAATAGAGGAACGACAGTTTGTCATTCTCTGTATTCCCCTAGAGGCCTCCTTTGGTTCCCGTGGGTGCCATTTTAAAGAGGAATTAAAGGCTGCCCCTTTCAAATATTTCCTGAAATATTTACTTCCTAACTCAACAACCCATTGAATCTTTCTAATGGGAGGTTATATCAAATAAAATTGTCTTTTTTGACTAATTCCAAAGTTTTACTTCCTAAACTAGCCTACTAAGGGACATTCTTAATGGAGAATATTCTTATTGGTTTTAATTTGATTTTATTCTCCTTTTGACTTTATACTTTCATAATTAAATTAAACTTGCCTCTTTCGTCCTAGCTACTCAAATTGTCGGACTATTTATTCAGGGTCTCACTGGTTGGTCAAACTGATGAGTCGGAACTCAAAGTACATCAGTGCGTAGAGAAATTGACAGAAAATAAAATAACAAATAATAAAAATATAGCTGGTGCGTGTTGTTATCACGCGACCTCAAATGTGGCAATGGATGCATCACCTGAAGTCACCCAGACGACCCCATCGATGCGCTCCTGGTAATAACGTGCGTCGAAGACCTTCTCGAAGAACCGAACAAGGTCGAACTGTCCTCCCTCACCTCAGGAATTTGGAACACCGACGGCCCGCGGTACATCGGGATGGTGGCGACCTCGCCAAAGTCACTTTGGACGAACAAGATCTTCTCCGCGCACCGGTGGACCTTGTTCGCCACGTTCTTCGCTTCATGGACCGAGTGGTGAAATAGGCGACCCCTTCTTTGGTGTCATTCATCATGAAAAGATTGTTGAAGACCGTGAAGTCCTAAGGGACTCACGACTCCCCAAGGAACGTTGCGAACAAGATCACATCGACGATCCCATTCAGGTTCTCCTGGGAGAGAACCAACCCGAAATGATGAAGGATTTCCATCACCTCGGGCCATATGGGAAGGCGCAGCCTGTGCGCGAAGTACTCTAAAGTGAAGATAAACTCCCCTAGGTGGACCGCGCTAAGATACTTCGCCAGAATCGCCAGGCCAGCGTCGCTAAGATTCTTTTTTTTTAAACATTCACCTCACCAAGTGTAAAAATAGGTCGCCTATAAATGTCGAAGAACAAATGAGCAAGCAAAGGAGCAGAATCGTAGATCGTAGATAATCACAACACAAACAAATTCATTCAGCTCGCAAGAAAAGTTGTGGTTCAAAAAAAAATCGCATTTTAAGTTCATTATTACAAATGTAAAAATTCAGGAAAGAGAGGAAAAGAGAAATCTAGTGGTGTAAGGTCCTCTGAGGATCGGGAGTACGAGCAGGGCAATCCCGATAGATGAGGTTGGAGGCATTCTGGAACAGAGCCAAGGCTTGCCCAAGATGTTGCTCGCCCTAGCGGACCATGTTCAGTATCCACGCTTGCTCCGACGTCATCCCAACAACTCACACGACCCACGCGAAGTCAGCTATGAGATTGTCGACCTGGCGCCGCAGCTCTTCCGGGCCTCCTTGAGCGGATAGGTCTCTCGAGGCGTCGAGGGCTCAGTCCTCTTCCGCAAGCTCGTATCTACATCAGGGTCAAGAGGTTGCTTAGTACGTATCCTAACAGAAGGACACGATCCGTCTATATTGAAGTCCTACTATCCACACTACCGAGCTTGACTTCCTTTTCCAGTTCGAGGACGAACTTGGTGCAGTGGAAGTTGGTGGCCCATGTGCGGATCACACACATATTACATAACCTTCCGTCAAAAATCAATTGCCAACCTATGACACTTGTCATTTTTCAACAATAATAATCTCAATGGATGATGAACCGAGCACTAGATTGCCTCCCTTTTCCCCAGTTAACGCCTTCCATCAGTCAGAGCTTGGACAAACTGACAGTTTTAGGTACCTTCCGAGCTACTGTATAGGTTCACAGTGATGCTAATTTTTATGAATGCTCCCTCGGCATTCATGACACTGATGAACCAGGTTTTCAAACCATACCTTGATATCTTTATAATCATCTTTATATATAATATTCTTGTTTATTCCAAGATAGAAGATGATCTTGTTGACACTTTTTAAAGCTTAAGTCCTGGAGAAGATGATAGAGTACCACATATATGTGAGGTTCATCAAATGTGAGTTTTTGGCTCAAAGAAGTTGATTTCTTGGGTCATTTTTTTGTAGAGCTGGAATAGCAGTACACCCTGCCAGGCAAAATACTATAATAAGAAGCATCAGATGGTAGATATTCAGGTCGGGGACCATATATTCTTAAAGATTAAAACCAGTAAGTGGGGTCTCTCGTATTCGGAGGCATCGGAAGCAGAGTCCCCGGTTTATGGGACAGTGCACAGTTATAGAATGGGTTGAAAACTTAGCTTACCGATTGGAGTTGCCCCCAGAGTTGGCTAACCTTCATTATGTTTTTTCACATTTCTTCTTTTCGTAGAGCTCTACCTTACCCCAATCAACATAATCTTTTCCCCGGCCGGGCCAGTAGCTTCGGATAGATCAGTTCATCTTGAACCAATAGTAGATTCTGAATTTTCGGGTACCGAGGAAGAAGAAAGTCCCCTTGGTAAAAGTCTTGTAGTCTAATAATGGACAGGAAGAATTTTCTTGGGAGCCTCGGGACTTGATGCAACATAATTACCCAGATTTATTTATTGGATGCGCGAATTATACTCCTCCAGTACTGATTATATTTTAATTCCATTTATACTTTGAACTCCCGTAGACCTAACTTCAACTTTAGGGACAAAATTTGTCTTTAGTTTAATTGGATTTGTAACATCTCATTTCTCATTGGGATCCTAGAAGTCCAATGTCACCCTAAGGTAGACCCATTGCATATTGGTGTTGAGGTGGAGTTCATAATGGTGAAAAGTGCACATATACCTAGGTAACTTAAACAAAGCCCAATTGAACTCATACATTGTCAGGTGACCTAATTGAGACTTGCCACATGACCAAGGCTTGCCAACCCACCAAAAGTTGTCTTTTGGTCAACCATGATTAACCATGGTTTAAGTGAAGCTTAATCTTCATTAAGTTTGGTATTAATAATCTCCTAACCTAATGGATCCATGAACCCATTCTTGACCCATCTTGAGCCAAGTCAGCATGCCAAAATAGAATTTGAGTCAATTGGAGTGATAAAGTCAAATCAAGTTTAAGGTGAAAATGGACCAAGCATGAGGTGCCCTTTGCAAAGCAAATTGGAGATGAATATTGTTTGATCCTATCTTACGAGAGCAAGAGTTGTCCTCTGAAACCATCAGGAGCAAGGAGGAGGAGGCGGGAGGCAGCAAGGTGGAGGTTTAGCCGGCCAAGTGTAGTAGAGAAATTAAAAATGGCATCTCCCTCTTCAGCCTATAAAAGCACCCCCTGACTTCTCAGTTAGCTCACAAATTTCTCAAGCAACTAATCTATGTATAGAAATTGAGTGGAAAGCCTCAGGAAGCCATAGGAGCTCAAGGCCGATCACCTCCTCCACCACCATGCCAACCCAAACTCCAGTCAGAGGAAATTGCCCTCTGGAAGTGAGATTCCCTACCCCTCCCCCTGTGTAAGCATCTTAGAATGAATTAGAATCAAAATTAAGCCCAATTGGGCTCAAATTTCATGAAAAATCACCATCGGAATGCCCCTGTAAATCCGGCCGCTGCCTCCGACAATTGGCCGCCAGACACTGCCCCCAGACGCGCCTCACTCCGGAGAAACTATTGGGGGGGGGGGGGGGGTGGCGAGTCGTGGTGGTGGCTAGCCAGCGATGGAGGGGCCCTGAAAGTTCCATCCAGGCGGGAGAAATCATCGGCGTTGAGCACTTGGGGGCGATGATCAATGGCCGTCAGATCACCTTAAATTTGTCGAGCCAATGATTGGTTCGTTCCCACAATGGATCGACAACGGATTCGTTGTGGGGGAAGGTCAAAACTCTGTCTGGCGTGCTCTGATCCTTTAGATCTATTCCAAGATCTGTGCAGATAATAATATAGTTATGATATGAACTATAGTTATGATTTATTCATTTGAATAATATGTCACACTTATTCAGTTTCATTTAACTGAAATTTTATGTGTCTTAGAGGCAGAATTAGACCAAGTGTGCAACATCAAAGTTGTAGCCCTTGGTCTGGGCTTTTCAAATTGATGTGTCACATTTTTTGAGGATGACTATAGCTCACTGAATTTAATTTTAAAGTGGTTGTTACATAAACTATATGGATTATTATATTTTGTGTATATTTCAGTCAATTTAAATGTGCTGGCTCTGAAATTTGAATCATAAGCATGTTATGACATGAGGAATGTCCATTTAAGCTTAAAATTTTCAGAGCACATTTTCACTACATTTTGGTTCATAATTCAATTTATTTTGAGGAAATGTGTTATTAAAATAACATGGACTTAATGGTGGAATTAAATTCCCATATTTTTAGGATACACTATTTATACCATGTCTGAGAGTTGTCCAAACTTTTGAGGTATTTAGACATGATTAGCCCCTGTTATGAATTATACTTTGAAAGCTATATTTTATTTAAAGTCAATTAATGTCACACATTGACAGCTATTTTGTTTTGAATAATTGAGCACCTTATGTTCAGATTTGACTAAAGTGGCCAACATGAAAGTTGTATCTCTTGGTCTGAGCTTTTCAAAATAATGGTTGCACATTTTTAGTGGTGAACTAGAACTCACCGTGCATCAATTTTAATGGGCTGTCACATAAACTATAGTAAAAGTGCATCTCTTTCGCCGGATTTCTCAGAGCTTCTCTCTTTTCATTTTTCCTCGCTTTGCCAAGGGTGGATGAGGAGGACCCTCTAGAGGCTATAGCGTGGCGGTTTGTGTGTCTGCCAGCCTGCAGTGCCAAGGGTAGACGAGGAGGACCCTCTGGAGGCTATAGCGTGGCGGCGGTTGACCGGAATGTTGGCCAGTGTCCACTGGGAAGGGGCGTCGATGCCGAAGGGCGGATGACTAAGTCAACACCACTAAGCGGGCGACCTCCATGGCGTCTGAGATGGTAGGAGGGTGATGTGCTCAGACGCACGAGTGAATGTGAGGCATGAGGCCTTGCATGAATAGGCTCAATAGTGAACCGGCGGAAGCTCCCGGAAATGAATCAAAAGTGCAATGAATTCGACCAAGTAGTCATCAAGAGAGTCTGAATGGTGGATGTCTTATAATTGTTCAACAACATTCCCGCAGTAGTGGAGGTCATAGCATCTCAACATTTCGTGTTTCAAGCTCTCCCACGAGATGCTTTGCATAGATAGGTGGAGCTACCAAATCCAGTCGAGTCTTGCCCACCGAGGAGAAGCATGAGGACTTTTTGGGATGTTGAAGTGCGGGAGAGGTTAAGAAATTACTTCACCTTGGTGAGCCACCCGATGGGGTCGGTGTCGTTGAATGTCGATACTTTCAACGCCTGCGGGGCATGGGAAGAGGCCTCATCCAGTGGGGAAGGCCGGATGCAAGGTCGGGTGGCGGTCCCAAGAGGGACGGTGGATTGTTCGTGGAGGTGACAAAATGTGAGGGTTGCAGTGTCTGGGGGGACATTCGTACGCCGATGCGTGGAAGGGTTGGGCTGGATTTATTTCAATGGGTCATCATGGACATCCAGGTATGTGGAGAGCGCGACTTTGACAGCGGTGATGTGAGCATCGTACAATAAATTGGTAGAGGGCATGCACAACGAGGTACTATATTGGGTCGGAGGCGGCAATGTTGGGACAAGAGAGCGTGCACGACTGCGGCAGATGGGGGCGGAGACACAGTACCTGTGCGGCTATAGGACGTGTGGCAACAAGCAGTTTCTCCGTTCATTCCGCATCCCGGGCGCTCAAGTGCATAGATCAACGTCTGCAAATTCACCTTTCTGTGCCACAATTTGCGTCATGATCTATCTCGGTAACAAAATATATGTCATCTTTATGAGAGGTCATATTACTAATAACATCATCAACATAGATCAAGAACACTATGAACATAGATCAAGAACACTATGAACACATGATCTTGCTTGAATATAAACACGAGGAGTATCTATTTAGATCCACTAAATCCTTGATCAGTTAAGAAGTAGTTCAATTCGTGAAACCATGCCCCAGGAGCTTGTTTCAATCCATACAATGATTCTATATTTTGCACATATAATCATATTTGTCAGGTTGAACTAAGTCAGGTCGTTGAATCATATACACTGATTTACTTAGATTCCATTGAGAAATGCATTATGTTGTGACCGTTTTTTTTAGATTCCATTGAGAAATGCATTATGTTGTGACCGTTTTTTCTAGAAGCTTGGCAGGAACTTCATGTACACCTATGTTGCATGGGGACGGGATACAAGATACGATACGAAATAGATACGGGATACGTGATTTTTCAAAAAACTAGGTTACGGGAAATGTTTTAAAAAAATAATTATTTAAATATTATTATTAATTAATGTGGAAACAACACAACTAACAAACTAAGAGTACATATTTTGAATTACAAAGAGAGAATTTTATAGAACTACAACATATATATTATATATTATTCGTATTTCATAATTTATATAATGACATATTGCTATAAGAAATATAGAAAAAAAGTCAATGAGACAAGCATTATAAAGACCAATCACCAATTTACCACATGTCCACATCATTACATAAATTGATAAATGTTTCAATTTTTCATTACATGTACATACAAAATATCAATAGTTCAAAAATGAAACATTCTCTCCAATTATAGCAACTTCATCATCTTCTTCCACAATCGAGAGCTCCAACTTTGGTTCATCAAGCGATAGATTAACTATCTCTAGTATACTTATATCTTCGAATGACTCAAAGTCATCGCCCGCAATATCCTACAATCTAGACTCTCCTTCATTGTATTTTTGATCTCTTCTTGAAAGAAATCGAAGATTGCTATGAATACTTATTAAATCTTCAGCACGTTGCGGTGTCATTCTGTTTTTTTTCGTTTAATGGATAAAGGAGTAAGTACTCCAATTCTCTCAACGCATGAAAAAGATGATGGTTGTACTAATAGCTTCAAAACTATAGTTTGAAGCGAAGGGGCCGGTGAACCATGATTAATCCACCAAGTCTTTGGATCTAAGAGATAACGATTTTGAACTGAATCATAATGATTAAAATCTCCCGATTTGTCAATTCAAATATTTAACCTTTTCCTTGCTAACTTCTGAATCTGTATAAATAGCAACTCTATTTGTATCCTCCGCTAGCCATTGTTCAATATAATATCTCTAGTAAAATAATAAAAAATTATTAAGTTAAAAAATCAATAATACAGAAAGCATAAAAAAATAAATTTGTAATTAAAAAGATAATTTCCTTATATTTAATGAATGTGCAAAGCGATGAAACGGAGTATTATTCTTGTTCTAACAATCCGCAAGAATAGCATGTACTACTTCAAAAAAGG
Organism: Dactylorhiza incarnata; assembly: GCA_033032865.1. NCBI lineage: Eukaryota > Viridiplantae > Streptophyta > Magnoliopsida > Asparagales > Orchidaceae > Dactylorhiza > Dactylorhiza incarnata. The sequence continues at coordinate 1,572,692 of JAWHQI010000370.1, read as the reverse complement.
TAGATACATCTTCTCTTTTTCTCTTATGAATAAAGATAGCCTTCTTCACCATTTCAATCATTGTGTCCCACATATTATATACTAAATGAAGGCAAGACTTATTCGTATCACAAAAGTAAATTATATCATAAATAGGAGCGGTGAATGATAGAATGTACTCAATGGAATCCCACCATTCATCATCCAACACCTTCTCTTTCACGTATCAGGCTTTTTCCATATCATCATCACGATATATAAGTCAATGATCACTAATAACCATTCTTTGTAGTCCATTCTTTATAGGTTTGAATCGTTTTAACATGATGATCATTGATGCAAAACGAGTTTTGGCAATAGATAATAATTTTAAGGTCACAAACTCATTAAACATTGTTAATCTCATTGAATGATTCATTATTTAGTTTTTAATGAACATTGCATCATCACCTATATGGGTATTCCATGAGCATTCTTCATATGTTATCGCATTATTTTCCGAATTCTTAGTCATACATATGTTCTTCAAAGCTAGATTGAGAGTGTGCGTCACACAAGGAGTCCAAAAAATTGATGGAAACTCACTCTCAATCAGTTGGTCTGCCCCCTTGCAATTTGTCGATTATCCATTATAACTTGACTTACCTTTTCATGTCCAATTTCTAGAATTACCTGCTTGAACAAAGATGCAATGAAGTACTTGTCTTTGGTTTGACCTTCACAATTAACCGTTTTCAAGAACATTGTTTTTGAATCCGTTATTGCCATAAAATTGATGAGTGATAGTCTTTGTGGATCGCTCCATCGGTCGCTTACAATGCTAACTCCCTTGTCGACCCACATCCCTCTTAAATGAGCTAATCTTCTTTCAATTTTTATCTTCTCATTCAACAACAAGGTAGTTCTCAATGAATTATAGCCGGGTGATACATATCTCACAAGATTATGACTAGAGACAAATGAGTATGATTCTCTGCAATGCGGATTTCTTGCTAGATTGAAAGGCAACCCCGCCGAATAAAATGTTCTGGCAATTAAAGCATCCAAATGAGCTTTATCCTCATTATTGAATGCAGTTGAAATTAGATTATTTTCGTTGCCACTTGGATCATCATTTTTTCTCCGTTTATCACCAACACTTTCAATACTTCCAGTTCCACATGAAGTACTTGAGCTACCGGTATAAATTTTGAAAGTTGCCGCTCAATAAACTCTTGAGCATATTTATCTTCTTTGAACCTGTCTTTATATGTGGATGTCAAAACTTTGGTACATGTTCCGATTCCACTACTCTTAATCTTCAATAAATGATCATTCACGCGAGTGTATGATCTTTTGTAAGGCTTGCCACAAAAATTGCATGTCTAACTAATACTACCACCTCCTTCAGTTAATTTGTTCCCTCTTGTCACATACTTTCAAAGGGGTTTTTCATCATTTTTAGTCATACCGCAACTTGAATCCATGTTACGCAAGAGAAGACCTATAATATTATGTAAACGATAACAACACAAAATAATGAGAGAAAACTAACCGTTCAAGAAAAACATGTGGAGCTAAACAGTAAACATACAACAACATTAACACCTAGTGGAAATAAGTAGCATATTTATTAATATTGATATACAATTATACATACCCAGAGAATTTGATCCCTACAATTATACATTTACTGTCATGGTTCCTGTCATGCTTTATACTATACCCAAAGCACAAGTCACATAAATAGTAAAAAGAAATTATATCATAAACTTCATGCAATCGAACAAATAAACTGAAATCACAAGTTGATGAGAAACATAAATGAAACTTTTCCTCAATGCCCTAATTCATATGATGAACTTCCAGGAGATGCTGAGATGAAATGCCAGCTTGTGCGGGATTTAAAACTTGCGGGAGAAAAAGCAAAGAAAACTTACGCGAGACAAAAGAGAAGCTCGTCGACGGCACTGGAGACAATGACGAGGGAGGAGAGAGCTTTTGACGGCACTGGAGGCGACGGCGAGGGAGGAGAGGGCTTTCGACGGGACTGGAGGCGACGATGAGGGAGGAGAGGGCTTTCGATGGCACTGGATGTTGGATCGGTCGGCGCCCTTAGAGGGGGGGGGGGGTGAATAAGGGTTTTCATAAACTTTATATTTTATTTAGAAAACTTTGGAATATTGCAATAATAAAACAAGAAGTCAAGTAAAACAAAAAGAGAGACAAACTTTATTGATATTAAATAAGTTTTACAAAACTTGATCTCAATGGCGCTAAAGATCAGAGGCGAATAATAAAAACTCTTTTTCGTTTTCTATACCGACTCGTATCCCCACGAACCGGTTGGCTTTAGCCGATCTCTCCCCAGATACGGCCTCAAGCCGCTCTAGCCAATCTATCCCCAGAAAGGCCTCGAGCACCCCCTAGACCTAGCCTAGATCTAGTCGCCAACACGAGGCGAATTTCAGCCCTAAGTCCTACCCCAGACCTAGTCGCCAACACGAGGCGATTTTACTTAAACGATTACAAGAAAAGATGTGAAATGAAAAAGACAATAATATAAAAACTCCATCTATTTGGATCTCTTGGAGAAGTAGACGAAGACGCAGAGTATGATCGTAGTCGATGCGGTCTTTCGTCACGATGATGAAGCGTGTTGAAATCTTCTCCACGGATCTCCTTAAGCCTTCATGGATTTGTAGGAGTATCACTCTGAATCTTCCTCTCTCTGCTGTGGCACGAAGCTCTGGAGTTTGAGATTGTAGGAGGATGAAGAAGACGGAGCCAAAGCATCCAATTTTTAGCCTTAGCGCTACCGCAGGCGCTAGCGCTACCCGCCGGCGCTAGCCCGGATTAGGTAACAATTTGCGCGGCAGGATCTCCCATCCGCGGCAACATATTGCTCCATGCCTCTTGTGCGCCATGCTACCGCCAGCGCTAGTAGCTACCGTCGGGCGCTAGCTCTTTCTAAAATCGGCGCCGGAATCGTGCTAATCAACGCTAGCGCTGGGCGCTATCGCTACCCGCCGGCGCTAGTGAGCCTTTTCGAATTTTGGCCTTAATTTTGGGGGCAGACATCATGAGTACTCCTTGAGTCATGTGGACTATGTTAACCTGCACACTTGAACACGCAAGATCAAATACACATAGGATTTGTTATTCTCAAACCTAGGAGATGCGGAAGACCGTGTTCCAACAAACTCCCCCTTTTGATAATAACAAATCAATTAATGATAAATCAAAGCATTAATAAATAAGCATGATGAAACTCTACTTGTGTGTGTGTGAGAGATGACTCAGGATAATTATTGATTTTAGCATTTAGAATTGCTCCCCCTAAATATATGCTCCCCCTATGTGAATGCTCCCCTAATATGTATGCTATCAACTTAATCAATCATGTTGGGTTTTTATTTTGATAGCGGATTATATTTTTATCATGTTAGTTCTCCCCCTTTTGCATTTTATCATGTTAGTTCTCCCCCTTTGTTATTAGCAAAAGTGGGTAGGGATGCACCAAAGAAAAGTTGGATAATAAGATAAAGCATGATCGAGCTTTTGAGTGAGAAGGAAATGATAAGGAGTTTTAGAGCCACTTGTTAGAATAATTTTTGTATAAATATATCCGAGTTTTTAGTTTGAGCAAAAGTAATGATTTCCCCTTTATATAAGAGTTTTAAGCATAAAAAATAGTGATTTCCAAGTAACCAATCTACCCAGACAATACGTCTATACCCTAGCCCCGTACTAAGTGACGGATGGGCATGAGGAGCTGCAAACATGCCGTAGGTTGGGGTGTTAGTCCCTTATGCAAACACTAGACAAAACTCAACCTAGCACTCTTTCCCCCCAGTGCCTCGCAAGGCCCCACTGGAACCCTCCCCGGTTAAGGACAAGACATGACTAGATAAGGTTATCTAATGTCTACAACCCTACGCCCCCGCTATGGTGAGAAATGAAGTCATGGATAACAATTATTGGAAATATTAAGCATTTAAATCTAATGGAAATTTCATAGCATATGGATTTTTATTTGAAAATAAAACACACTTAGCTATATTGAAATTCATGAATGAATCAGAGTTTGAGTATTGCGGAAGATTTCGAGAAAAGAAACATCATTATACTGAATAAGAGTTTAAGTTCAAAAAGGAGATGTTTTTGAGTTTCAAAAACTAACTTTATAAGGATAAGAGTTAAAGCATTTAGAAATAATAGCAATTAGACACACAGAAGTAAAATTTGATTTGAGATTTAATAATAAGAGGATGTTTTTATAAGCAATATTTCACTCGTTGGAGGAGTGTTTAGCATAAAAAGTTTACATAGAAATAAATCAGAGTTTTAAGCATAAAAATGATATGCGTGTTAGAACAACCAATATAAATTTTACCAAGCAAGTCTACAATTTGTTTTTAGAAAAAAATTGAGATTTAAGACTTGATATGAGCATGAAAGCGCAAGATAAAAGTGATATGGTGATGATGCGGAAGACTTGTAGAAATACATGAAACATCTTATTTTAATCAAGGATAGAAAAGATATATGAGTTAATTTCAAATAGAAGATGTTTTATGTAAATCATGTTTCAATGAAAATCTTTTATGGTTGACAAAAAGTATCAAACATGAAATAATATTATCATAAAGAGATTACTACAATGTTATTTCAATTCACAGTTTCAAATCATACCAAACATTGTAGAAAGCATGCTAAGTTATCTAGTGCATTTCATAAATAAAGAGTAGCATGGAATTATCGTTAGGATCCAATACTCATGAGAAGAAGTGTTATGAAAGATAATGATGTGCACATAAGTGTATTTTTGAGTAGAGTATACGAGTGTTTTAATCAAAAAATACAAGAGATATGTAAAGTAGAAGCACAACAAAACACAAATAATTATACTTCCACACACTTTAATGCACAAAAAAAATGTACAATAACCAAGGTGCTTTGCACACACAATGCTCATTAAGACTTATCAGGGTGCAAAGTAGTGCTTGGGGGATCACAGATTTTATTTTTACTGTTTGAGACTAGTGATCCGGTGTACTTAAGAGTAAGTGGTTTTTCTTATTTTGAAGGAAAGATATGGTTTGCACAAGACACTTTACTATTCTATCCAAGGTGCTCAACCTCACAATGCTTATTAAGACTTATCAGGAGGTTCAAGTAGTGCTTGGTGGAGTTATCTTTGTTATTTATTTTATGATTTTTGTTTAGTACAAAGTTCTCCGAATACACTTGTTTTGCAAACCAATGGATTTATGAAAAACATAACCACTTTTCTTAACTTTTACAAGTGCAAATAAAGGAGTTTAGGTAAGATACTTGTGCAATTTTAGTTTATTGTACTAATACATAAACATACACAAGCATTCTTAAATTAAACCATATGTAGACAATGTCAAAAAGTGAGTGAATATCTATCATTATCAAACATAAAACATTTCTCATACTTAGAGGCATGCTAAGCTTGATCCTACACAACCTTTAAAATATAATTGATGCACATATTAATAGATATATCAAAGCATGATGAAAACAATGTTCAACGTAGTTTGAAAAGATAAATTGCAACATTGTAGAATTTTTAAATAATAGACTAAATCATGCTTGATTTTCAATGAAGTTCATACAATATTTTTGATATTTTTAAAGAGTAATTTTTATTTAAAGTTTGAACTCATAAAAATGATCTTGGACTTCCCGAGGACTACCTTGTGAGAGGTTTGCCCAAATCACCCTTTCGCAAGATACATAGAAAAGTTAAGTTCAGATGAATAATTTTGATACTTGTTTTTGTTTTGTTTTATATTTTTGTAGTTGATTTTTACAAATAAAAGCATATTTTTGTAATTTTTGCTTTAGTAATTTTTATATTTGATTTTTGCATAAAGATGAGCTTTAAACAAAGGAAACAACACAAGCGAAAAAACAAAACATATTTTTTTTTTGTAATTTTGGTTTTTGTAGTTTTGTATTTGATTTTTCAAAAAATAAAGAAACACAGAAGTGCAAAACTAAGTAGAAAATATAGATTTATATATTTTAAGGGATTTTTAGAAATTTTAAAATACAGAAAAATGAACATGGACACTAGCGCCTGCGGTAGCGCTAGCGCGGGAGACAGTGAACGATTTTTTTGGATTTTAGAAATTTTGATTGGTGGTCTTGATTAGGTGTCCCAATAGTAGTTCCATGCTGAAGTTGCAGATTTTTAGGAGATGTTTTGGATGGTCCAAATTGCATGAAACGTTAGCGATTTCTTATATGACTTGACAAAATAATCATTGCACGAGATATGTTTACTTATGTTTTCATTTTGACTTTTCTAAAGACTTGTGCTTATAACTTAAAAAAAATAGGAAATGAAAACCCTAGATATCATGTTTGAACAAATCAAATATGCATGGTTTCGGTGAACAAGGAGTAATGTTCACGCAAATAGTAACATGGATATGCCCTGACATATAAAACCTAACATAGATATAAATATTCTTTAGGTGACAATGTTAGTATGATAAATTTGAGATTAATGTTATGCCAAAGTTTGATTGTGTTTCAACTTAGAGACCTAGAATGGAGTGACAATTCTATTTGATTTGATATCAAAATGATTCAAAGGTCTAAACTAGAAATAAATCACAATACACACATAATACACCATAACACCAACCATGGTAAACAATTATAATGTCAATTGTTATCATATAATTTGTGATAGTTGTTTATAGATGATTATGATTTTAGAGATGTTTAGCAAAAGATATCACAAGATCATGGTGGTGTTTGTGAATTCAATATTCATTATGAAGATAACTTCTTTCAACACATTTTAGTGATTTTCCTTTAATTAAGAATTTTGAATATATATATATATATGTGATTTTTTGATAGGTGAACAATAGTGATGGTTTAGATCATGTTTGACATCAAGGAGAGAACACAATATAATTTTTTGTTGTGAACAATAACACCCATATTGAAAGTTGAGCTTTTATTTAAATCTTGAATTTTCTTTTAGATCAAGTTATTTCACTAAACCACTTGTTGGTGAAGGCTAAGAATCTTAATATCACAAGATCATGGTTTAAGTAAGATATTCATATTTGTATTCATCTTGCTTTTGGATATTGTTTGATTTTGTGAATTTGTATTTACAATTTTCATAAGTAAGTTGATTTTTGATTTTAATTCATCATTTTTAATTTTTAAATTATGTCTAGCTTTATTATAAGTGATTGTGCTATTTTTAAGAATGAAAACAATTGAATCAATATGATCTTGATAGTTGTTTCTATATTCATCAAATGTTTCATCCATCTCTTTAATTTCAATTTTATATTCTTTACACTTAGCACAATCATTTATCAAAGATCAATTTTCTAAATGTAATTTTTCATTTTGTTTTTTTATAAATAATTTCTTTTTCAAGTTCCTTAAATTTTTCTTTAATATTATTGCAATCAAGACAAGGTTTTGTATTTTCAATTGAAGTGACATGAGTAAAACTAGATAAATCAGATTTTGATACTACTTTAATTTTTGCTTTTAAATTTTTATTTTCTAAGCGCAATTTGCAATTTGCATTTTTTAGTTTCTTAAGTTTGCGCTTTGTAATTTGTAGCAATTGTAAAGTAGAAATGGAAGTACAAGCGATGAAGTTTGATTTCCTTACATTGCTTTTGGATGAGGGAGGATTTGAACATAATGTTCCTTTGTCTTCTTCTTGGCACTCCTCTTCCAAAAGTAAGATTGCTTCATCTCTTTCTTTTGATGTGTGCTCCATTGATTCGTCATGAGGAGGACATTCTTGATGATTTGTGCACGCTTGCATATTCTCCGGTTCTTGCGATTGTTCCATACATGTAGATGGAGAATCATACATTTCTTCAAGAAATTGCCATACTTTATATGCACTTGAAAATCAATATATCAATTTGAAAATTTCATTAGATAGACCGCAAAATAAATAGTGTTTAGCTTTTGCATTTAATTGAAGTTCTTTTTTATTTGATTCAATTGCGGGTCTTGCTATTGCTAAATTCCAAACTTCGATGTCTAAAGTTTTAATAAATTTTTCAATTAAGATTTTCCATCCTTTATAATTTGTCCCTTCAAATAAAGGTGGTGCAAGTGATTTTTCTTCTTCACAGAAATCTCCCCCACTAGTAGAAGCGAGATCATGAGATGTCATTATTCCCGGTTGTTAAGCCGATTGGAATAAAACCTAGCTCTGATACCACTTGTTGGATCGGTCGGCGCCCTTAGAGGGGGGGTGAATAAGGGTTTTCAAAAACTTTATATTTTATTTAGAAAACTTTGGAATATTGCAATAATAAAACAATAAGTCAAGTAAAACAAAAAGAGAGACAAGCTTTATTGATATTAAATAAGTTTTACAAAACTTGATCTCAATGACGCTAGAGATCGGAGGCGAATAATAAAAACTCTTTTTCGTTTTCTATACCGACTCGTATCCCCACGAACCGGTTGGCTTTAGCCGATCTCTCCCCAGATACGGCCTCAAGCCGCTCTAGCCAATCTATCCCCAGAAAGGCCTCGAGCACCCCCTAGACCTAGCCTAGATCTAGTCGCCAACACGAGGCGAATTTCAGCCCTAAGTCCTACCCCAGACCTAGTCGCCAACACGAGGCGATTTTACTTAAACGATTACAAGAAAAGATGTGAAATGAAAAGGACAATAATATAAAAACTCCCTCTATTTGGATCTCTTGGAGAAGTAGACGAAGACGCAGAGTATGATCGTAGTCGATGCGGTCTTTCGTCACGATGATGAAGCGTGTTGAAATCTTCTCCACGGATCTCCTTAAGCTTTCATGGATTTGTGGGAGTATCACTCTGAATCTTCCTCTCTCTGCTGTGGCACGAAGCTCTGGAGTTTGGGATTGTAGGAGGATGAAGAAGACGGAGCCAAAGCATCCAATTTATAGCCTTAGCGCTACCGCCGGCGCTAGCGCTACCGCCGGCGCTAGCCCGGATTAGGTAACAATTTGCGCGGCAGGATCTCCCATCCGCGGCAACATATTGCTCCATGCCTCTTGTGCGCCATGCTACCGCCAGCGCTAGTAGCTACCGCCGGGCGCTAGCTCTTTCTAAAAAGCGGCGTCGGAATCGTGCTAATCAACGCTAGCGCTGGGCGCTATCGCTACCCGCCGGCGCTAGTGAGCCTTTTCGAATTTTGGCCTCAATTTTGGGGGCAGACATCATGAGTACTCCTTGAGTCATGTGGACTATGTTAACCTGCACACTTGAACACGCAAGATCAAATACACATAGGATTTGTTATTCTCAAACCTAGGAGATGCGGAAGACCGTGTTCCAACACTGGAGGCGATGGCGAGGGAGGAGATGGCTTTCGACGCACGAGGAGACGGTTTCGTTTCGAGCGGCTGCAACGTAAAAAGAAAGAAAATAATTTTGAATACTTAATAACCCAGCCCCCGGTAACCATGAACATGTGGGCCTGCCTCCCGTGACCGTGAGCATGCGGGAGACGCGTATCCTGCAAGCGTATCGGGATACATGTCTCCCTAATTATTATTTAATTTTAATTAAAAATAGCGTTTCCCACGCGCGTTTCCGCGTATCCGATACACGATCGAGCCGATACAGGAGGCATATTTAAGTATTCGTGCTTCATAGATGTACATTTCCTCTTTCAGATCCTCATGAAGAAAAACATTATTCATATCCAATTATTGTAAATCCCAGCTGAGGCATTTTGCATAGGATAGTAATGCTCGAATGGAATTCATAGTTGCAACTAGTGCGGTTGTTTCTTGATTATCAAAGCCCTGAGTTTGGTTGTATCTTTGTGTCATTAATCTCGCTTTGTACCTTTTCACAACTCCCTCTTGATTCTGCTTGACTGAGAACACTCATTTCGACCCAATTGCCCTTTTCTCAGAAGGATGATAAGAGATCTCCCATGTCCAATTTTTTTAAGGCAAGCATTTCTTCCTCCATTGCCTTTTTCCATTCAGGTACATCAATTGCATCCTGCCAATTTTCACGAGTAGAAATCGAAGAAAGGTAGGTGGTAAAGGTTTTATCTGTAGAAGTGAGGTGATGATATGAGATATAATTGGCTTTAGAATGAGTAATGCTGCTTGTTTTACCTCTGAGGTGAATAATAAGTAGGTGGAGGTTGTCATTAGAATTTGAATCCGAAGAAGGCATCTAGAGGACTTTGATTTTTTGTAGGTTGCATTTTCTCAGCAAGGGTGCATTTGGAATGGTAGGTTCTAGGAATAGGAGTGAAAGATATGTGGGAATAGTGGGAATAAGATTTCTTATAGAAGTGCGGAGGTGCAAGAATTGTGGGAATGGTAAGAGAAGTTGTAGTAGTACGAGCAATAAGAGAAGGGGCAACAATAGGAAGAGGAATATCAGAAACCTCGTCAACAACCCGCATCATCAGAAACCTCGCTTTCTGTTTATAAAGCTAGTATAAATAAGCTTTCGAGTAGCAGGAGGAGCCGAATGTAGCAGAAGGAATTGTTCACTTTCCTTCCGCTACATTCGGCTCTTCCTTCTACTCGAAAGCTTATTTATATTGACTTTATAAACGGAAATCATTATATACATTTGAGATTGTGCGAAGATTGTCCACTGCTGAGGGTATTTCCTGTTTGGACGAGGTATCATGAAGTGGTTGTCGAACAATGGGACATACCTTTCATTACACGACTTCAAGATTCACAAATGGTATGCATACTTATTTTTTATTCATTTCAAGGACTAATAATATTCATTCGACACAATTTTAATCTACTCTACATGTACAACTTGCAAATTGTGGGTTCTATGGAGCTATATAAATAATATCATTTTGTGCTACTAGTAAAATATGGTAAGCCACTCATCAATATTTGTATACTATAGCTTCATAATGATTTTGTATGATGTTATTATAAACTCAAAGATTTTTTTTTCAATTTGATTGTACAGGGATAAAATTTAGGGGACATAACAATGATTCACTCTCGGTTTAAATTTTAGGTCATTTTGATGGTTTGTGTTTGAGGGAGTTAACTTTTACATTTCATTTGTAAAAAAACTAATTATTTTGTTAAGATTTTTTATTGTTTTGATGTTACGTATTATTCTATGTTAAAAAAAAAAATTTAGACTGCAAATATCAGGTGGGTTGCGAATATCGATTTGACGGGCTGTGATTAACTTTTGGCTGTGAATATCGATTGTGGGCTGCTAATCTAAATCCCCCAGAATAATATTCCAAATGGATACTCTCCAAATGGAAGAGAAGATCAGAAACAATTAGTGGAGGGCTAAGGTTAACTAAGATCAGCGAAATCAAGGGAAAAAGGGGCGAAATCATACCAAAAAATCTCTCTTAGGCCTTCTACCGGGCAGCCACAAGCAAGTGGCGGCGGCACAAGGCTCAGGCAAGGATTCTCAACGTCTTCAGCCGATCGACGGCGGGAGGATGGCTGGCGGCGGGCGTGTCGTACGGATGCGAGAGATCGAAGGGGGTGGCGTACGGGTCGGGCGAAACACAAAGCGTGCTGCGATTAGAGGGGGGAATCTTGATTTTTAGGTTTTATTTTGACTTTTCCTGGGCTGTGAATATCACATTGTGGTCTGCTAATATAAATCCTCTTAATAAATGCTACTCCCAGCATCTTTTTAATACCATCACTTCTCACACTATTCTCCTCAGATTAATTCCATCTTAAATTTTTTGAAATTTCAACACCAAACTGGACAAAAGTAACTTCTCTCCAAAGTAGTCGTTAAAAAGAATATTACATTATGTCTCCTTTATATTCTCTTATTGCAAAATAGTCTTAACACATTTCTTTGTTATTAACCACACAAGTTCAATTGTATAATATATGTTGTCTTTTAGTTTATAATGTATTTAAGGTTCTCACATATGACATCGCTTTTTTTTTAATAATATTGACTTAAACTTTTATTTTCACGTCCATTAAACATCGAAAAATCCTAAGAATATAATCATTATCTCCCATTGATTGCGGAAAACTTTTATATTACTCAAAAACTTTAGTATTTGTTCCATGATACATGTTTTTAATGATTGCCACTTGTGAATTTAACACACCTCTTTTTCGATATCAATAAATTAACTCCGGTCTTAATCTTACCGGTCGCATGACGATTCTTATCTTACATTGCGCACTCTTTTTTTTATTAATTGCATTATGTCGCAGGACGGGCTGTGAGAAAATGGCGCAGTGCCGCGCGCTAATGCAAGCCTACGTGAGTGTGCGGAGTGCATATGATCAAACCCAACCTAAATGATGCAAGCATGTTTTCAATTAACCCAGAATTAAACGTTAGCAATAAATTTATACATGGCTAGCAAATCAACACAGTGAGTACAATCATTTTCGCTCGCGTAAGCAAGTAATCATGTTCTTTTCACAAGTGATGCTTTCAACTACAAATTTTGCAAATAAATTTTATAGGATATTATGAAAATGAAACAAAACACAATCAAGACCGGAATGTCACTGAAAATATGATATATTCTCCAAATATTTAATGTAAACAGAAATAAACACAATACAATTACTCACATAGCAAAGAGATCCGGCGGCGAGCAAGTGATGGCGGACGACGAATATCTGCGTTTTGATGTTGATTGTGGGAGGGGTACGTGTGTGGGCAGGTGGTTTTGAAGAGGGTCTCTTCTGGAGTAGGTTACAAGAGGTTGGAGGATGCGACTTTACTGATGGGGGTTGCAGGAAACCACAGTTGAGTGGTCGAATGAGGAGGTAGATGGATCAACGCCTGCTGGTTGGGAGTGAGGGAGTGGTTGTTGGCTGCTTAGATGGTGGTTCCATGACAAGGAAGAGGAGGGAGGAAGAAACTTGAACAGACGTGGTTTCTTCTGTAAACGAGAGGGGGAAATGGCAGTCGGAAATAGTGTGGGAGGGACTGGAACACCGTCCAGGAGGCTGAGCACTGACTTCTACCGACCAGGGATAGTAAGAGGAGTTATCGGGCTCAATGAAGTGATCTGGATGAAGGGATGAGCGGCTCGGCAGTTACAGATGTGGGATTTGCGGCTTAAGCGCGGTCGTCGATCCTTCTCGTTGAGGAGGATGAAGATGAACGGCTGAGCAGGCGGTTGACTCCTACTGGACGATGGAGATGAAAGGGGGTTCGAGTGGTTAGTGGCGAGAAAATGGTCAGTGGGAGCTTTCGATTCCTTCCGTCCAGGAGGAAGGGGATGAACAGTAGCAGTTACTGTGGAATCGTGGGTCAGAGCACGAGAACATTAGAAAACAGAGAAATAAACTGAAAATTGAAATGGAAAAAAACTGAAATTAGCCGAGGCTTCGCACCCCGGGGCTCGTGCTGTCGCACCACGAATAATTGTCGGATATGGATTCGCTCACAAACTCAACAATCCCGAAATGAGAACATCCGACCCTATTTATAATGAGAGGGGCGGTTGGGCACCCGACGTGAACAACTATGATCGTCTGTTACGCTCGGTGTCCTAAAACACTAAATACAAGCCCCAAAAATAACATAAAATACATATAAATGTAAAAAAACACTCAGGACACGCTCGCGGCCTCGGATCGCCGATCCGATCAATGCATCTCCGACAAATATGCAAAAACGGGTCCCGCCAAGTGGTGGCCCAATCTCCATCGAACATGATCATGCGGCCGATCCCCATCAATTCCCCCCGACTGAAAAACATTCATCTCCGAGGAATGAAGATGACTGAGCTGTAGTCGAAGATCGTGGGTAAGTCTATCAAGCCCCATCGCTGGTATCCAAGTATCAACAAAGGTGGGACGCCCAATTCAGTGCATCAAGTAATGGAAAGAAGGACCGTCTGTAGTGGTGGTGCACTCGTCCATCGCAATACCAATAATGTTCTCACCTCTCATGCTGGTGGATCCAGATAAACCGGTGGAATCATAGGAGATGCGAGCAAGTTCACGGGTGGTCGTCCAAGGTACTCAGGAGAAGTCTCAAGCTGTAACTGGGAGGGTAGCAGAAGAGTTTCAAGGTATGGGTTCCTATGATCGAGAGGCTCAAAGTAATGTGTCAAATCTTTCATATTAAATACGGGATGAATACCCATATCTGCAGGAAAATCGATCTCGTAGGCATTTGTCCCAACTTTCTTTATAAACCTATAAGGACTCATTCCCTTAAGTTGTTGTTTAGTAGCGACTCCTTTTAGGAGCCCCTCCTTGCAAAGTCCGACCATAATATGCTCGCTTACCCGAAAATGTTGCTCACGTCTGTGCATATTTGCCCATACCTTATATAATTCAATATTGTTAGTAGTTTTCTTCCCGATTAATTTATGTATTTCATGCAAATGATGCAAAACACAACATATATGAATCATGCAACACAGATGAACCATGCACTAAATGTAAATGAACAACAAATGCAAAAGATGAACTACTAACACGACCAACTCAGTAAACAGAGAGTTTTGAGTACTATAAGAAACTCCTAAAATGGGTACATGATCAGGAGGCTCAGAAGGTGGGGTATAAAAGAATTCATCGCTGGTGCAATGAATACTCAAATGAACATCAGAGACATCAATAATAAGATGTGTCAATGTAGTGTGTGAACTGTCTCTACAAATGCGGGTAGTAAGATATAAGATCACCGAGTCATTGAGTGCACTCTCAAACTCGACTATCCTACTAATGATAGATACATCCCAGATGAGTAGTGGTCCAACATATGGCTCATCAGGGGGTTCACCAGGAGGAGTATAATAATATTCGTCGCAAATGCGACGAGTACTAACGTAGGTTCCAAAAGTATATGTCGTACTCTCATCCAAATAATTATGCAAATGAAGCGCATCAGATATGACATGTATGCTAAGGGAATGCGATGCATCAGGGGGCTCACCAGGAGGTATGTATGTAAATTCATCGTGAATGTCATGATCTAAAAGGACGCGTGGGACAAGGACACAAGAATGTAACAACGAGGTCGACTGAACGTCTCCAAAAAGAAAGAACTCCTCAAGTGGCTCTCCAAAAGTCTCAATGGGGGGTTCATCAAAGAGTTTATTCATAGCTGGATGATCCTTGAGATGCGTATCATCGATAATAGTAGTGTCCTCATCCTTAAGAGGGGAAGAGATAGCTAGTACAAAGTCAAAACTATGCTCTCGACCCTCACTTGAGATATGACTCGCCACGACAATATAGGGAGGTTCAGGTGAACATGCATGCAAGGGCGAGTCAATGATCAAAGTAGGGGCAGGGAAAGAACACATCACGATAGGTTCACTAAGTCGCTCAAGCTCACTCTCAGTAGGGGTCCTAGGGGATGAGTCAAAATCAAAGGATGGATTATTCATCGGATTCAGTACCTCACTAGGATGAGATAAATCAGTCTCAGGCACTACCTTTATCGTGTCTGACGGGTCAAGAATAACCAAAGTGGTGGCCTCAAAATGGAAGAGACTCATACCAGAGAGGTCAAGGTGGCCTCTAGTGGATTTCAAAGACTGTTCATAATGAAGCGCTAGCTGGAATGTCTGGTCGAGAGACTCAGAGTAGTGTTAAGTCAACTTAGCACGTATCGCAGATCGAAGCCCAGACCGTAATTGGGAAGCGGTCATAACTGTCTCCTCTCGGATGTCGCTCTTCACTCCTAACTCATCAAAATGATCCTTATACTCAATGACGGAAGTTGATCCTTGCTGAAGGGAGAATAAATGCTGGAGTAGGCAACTCCGATAGGAAGCATGTAAATACCTCTGACATAAAATATGTTTCATGTCTACCAAACTAGTGATGCGGTGAAGACGTTCTCGCTCATGGGTTCTCTCAATGCTAAGCCAATATTCCCTCACATGACCTAGCAATCTAAGTTTCACAAATTTTACGCGACGCTCACCGAATAACTCAAAATGATCGAGGTAATATTCCATGTCTACTAGCCAATAACTAAAGGACTCAGGACTCAATGAGCCGTCAAAAGATGGGGCAACAATACGAAAATGACACTCGAGATCTCTCTTAAAATGACGATCCTCATAATAATCATCTCTATGATAATCGAGTCGCGTTGAAGGATCAACATGATCCGCTCACGTGCGGGGATAGGGACGACGGTAATCATCATAATAATATGACGATCTCTCTGACGACACTCTATGGGATCGAGCGTAGACGGATGGTGGTTCCTCAAATAGAGGATCAGTGTGGTGACGATCACTATTATAAAATGTAGTCCCTCGTATTTTAAAGTAAGGTATATCCTGGGCTCTGATACCAAACTGACGCAGGATGGGCTGTGAGAAAATGGCGCGGTGTCAACATGCTAATGCAAACCTACGTGAGTGTGCAGAGTGCATATGATCAAGCCCAACCTAAATGATGCAAGCATGTTTTCAATTAACCCAGAATTAAATGTTAGCAATAAATTTATACATGGCTAGCAAATCAACACAGTGAGCACAATAATTTTCGTGCGCGCAAGCAATTAATCACGTTCTTTTCACAAGTGGTGCTTTCAACTACAAATTTTGCAAATAAATTTTATTGGATATTATGAAAATGAAAAAAACACAATCAAGACTGGTTTGTCACTAAAAATATGATATATTCTCCAAATATTTAATGCAAACAGAAATAAACACAATACTATTACTCACATAGCAAAGAGATCTGGCGGCGGGCAAGTGATGGCGGACGACGAATATCTGTGTTTTTATGTTGATGGTGGGAGAGGTACAGTGCGAGCTGGTGGTTTTGAAGAGGGTCTCTTCTAGAATAGGTTACAGGAGGTTGGAGGATGCGACTTTACTGATGGGGGTTGCAGGAAACCACTGTTGAGTGGTCGAATGAGGAGGTATGGATCAGTCGTATGCTGGTTGGGAGTGAAGGAGTGGTTGTTGGCGCCTTAGACGGTGATTCTACGACAAAGAAGAGGAGGGAGGAAGAAACGTGAACATATGTGGTTTCCTCTGTAAACGAGAGGAGGAAATGACAGACGGAAATTGTGTGGGAGGGACTGGAACACCGTCCAGGAGGCTGAGCACTGACTTCTACCGGCCAGGGAAGCACGACATGGATGGTAAGTGGAGTTATCGGATTCAATGGAGTGATCTGGATGAAGGGTTGAGCGGCTCGGCGGTTACAGACGTTGGATTTGCGGCTTAGGCGAGGTCGCCGATCCTTCCCGTCGAGGAGGATGAAGATAAACAGCAGAGCAGACGGTTGACTCCTTCTGGACGATGGAGATGAAAGGGGGTTCGTGCGGTTAGTGGCGAGAAGATGGTCAGCGGGAGCTTTCGATTCCTTCCGTCCAGGAGGAGGGGATGAACAGTAGCGGTTACTGTGGAATTGTGGATCAAAGCACATGAACAGTAGAAAACACTCAAAACAGAGAAAGAAACCGAAAATTGAAAAGGAAAAACTGAAATTAGCTGAGGCTTCGCACCCCGGGGCTCGCGGTGTCACACCACAAATGATTGTCGGCTCTGGATTCGCTCACAAATTCAACAATCCAGAAAATGAGAACACCCGCCCATATTTATAACGAGAGAGGCGGTTGGGCACCCGGCATGAACGACTATGATCATCGGTTACGCCCAGTGTCCTAAAATACTAAATACAAGCCCCAAAAATAACATAAAATAGATATAAAATGTAAAACGACGCGCTCGCGGTCTCGGATCGCCGGTCCGATCAATGCATCTCCGGCAAATATGCAAAAACGGTTCCTGCCGGGCGCCGAGTGGTGGCCCGATCTCCTCTATCGAACACGATCATGCTGTCAATCCCCATCACATTTTTTCCATAATATTTCCGAAAGACGCTATCTAATGATTCATTGTGTTTAATTCTCTCAACATTCCCACGTAGCTTCTTTGTTTCTCATATGGATACAAAAAATATCTCTGCAACTATTTTTCATGAGTAATTTCTGATCTTATAATAAAAAAAAACTACTCTATTGTTCCAATCCAAAATTATATTGTATTTGGTATGGACTTAGATCTTTACATCTATGCATTATACCATTGAGATGAACTTCCCCAATACGAAAGGACCGAGAAGAACGCATCTTTGGTGTCCCAGTTATCGTGCCCATAAAAACCGTTGTGTGATAAATGCATCTTTCTCAGGCCTAATTAGACTCCTATTTTCGATTAATCCAGCGCGTAGAGAATGAACTACGAGATTATTAGTTGCTCAACTTATCCTCAGCAACAAATCGCTTATATTTGTATATACTTGAATCAGGTTGAAGATCTTTTCAGTTTGGAGAAAAATGGAACGAATGTGGAGGCTCGCTTGGTGAATCGACATTTGTTCGACGCCCTCAAAGGGTCCAGCTTCCGCATACTCGACATAACTCATATGAGTGAGTTCAGGGCGGATGCTCATCCTTCGACCACCGGAGGGAAGAAGCACGAGGACTGTATGCATTGGTGTCTTCCCGGTTTGACCGACTCGTGGAATGATTTGCTCGTTGCGCTTTTACAAAATTCGTGATCCTCAAGTTTTCGTAATTCATTGATTTTTTTCCTTTTTTTTTATTATTTTCACATTTTAATTATGATATGAATGAAACAAAATGTCTGAAGAGATGTTCATGTGTGCTTGCTGAATCAAGAAGCTCTTTATAAGCTTTATTATATATAATATGTACTTATATATCAGCAGTCAAGCTGTACATATTTGTATTATTTTTCATTTCATTTTAAGAAGACAGATTTACTTGTGCAGTTATGTTTGTATTCACTCATGTATGCTTTAGTTCCAAGTTCAATCCTTGAATGCGTGTGTTTGTATTCAGACGTCCCCCTCTAAGTTTGCTAAATTACATATTGCACCGTCTTACTTTTGAAATTACAAAAACCTCCCCAGTGAGAGTACATTTCATAACATTCATGCACAAAAAGACCCTTCTGAAAATTTACTCTAAGGGGGTATTTTTGTGCATGAATGTTATGAAATGTAAACTTACATGGGAGGTTTTTGTAATTTCAAAAGTAAGAGTGGTGCAACCTGTAATTATGTTAACTTTCAAAGGAAGTTTTGGTAATTATTCCTATATATATGGTTGTTTATCAGGATTTCTCCTTTATGTTTGCATAATTACATGTTGCACCTCTCTTATCTTTTAAAATTATTTATAACGACCCCTTGTAAGTTTACATTTCATCAAATGCAAGCACAAACATACTTTGCATAGGAGGTTTTTTCGAGCATGAATGATGGAGACGACGACCCCCAACATGTTGATGATGATGGAGCCGGCACGCTTACGGAAGATCTTTCGCCCTCTCCGTCCAAAGACTTGCGGCGCCGCGACAACCTTTTTGATCGATGCTACAACCTCCGCCCTCGGCGCAAGACTCATATTTAATAATTATAATGTTATTTATATTTATTTATTTCCTAGTACCATTGTTTTAAATTTAGGACTGTATTTCATTATGGCCTGCGTTTAGCCATGTTGTTATGTTTATTTTAATTGGGCTGCATATAGCCCGGATGTTTGTAAGCCTTACATAAGGCCATGATTATTGAAGGATTAAGAAGAATAGATGAAATTTGAAAATCCTAACTTGAAATTCCCCTTCTTGCTCCCTCTCTTCGTCTCTGTAGCCGCCACCCCCCCTCTCTCCCTTTTAGGGAAAATTTCGCCCCCCCCCCCCCCCCCCCCCCCCCCCCCCCCCCCCCCTCTCCTCCTCTCCTCTCCTTCTCTAATTTCTCCCCCCAATCCTCCTTCAACCTTTCTAGTATTGCAAGCCGACGGGTGCTCCACAACTTCCCTTGGAGGTTTCGACCGACGACCAACCTATGTTGCCCTTTCCCCTTGAAGATTTCGGCCACCCAAGGTTTCCCCTCCTCTTGGTGGAATTTGGCCAAGGTACAAAGATCCATGGTCTCGGGAAATCAAATCCGACGTGAAGCGAGGAAGGCAAACGAGTTTCTCTCCATTCGGTGCGGCTCCGGTGGATCCGTTGAAGAGCGACCGAGTCTCGGATTCAATCATTTTCCGAATGGGTAACGAAAATATCTACCTTTGTGTTTTCCTTCTAGATTATTCTTGTGGTGGATTTACTTTTGCGTGATCTCCGACAACGTTGAATTATCGTGGTTTTCTTCGATCGATTTTGTTGTTCATCGTAATTTCATTTAAGTTCATGAGGATTTGCAAACCTCGTTTTCTTTTTGTTGGGAGAGATCTATCTTTTCCGAAATCATTAATTTTCGGTGGATCTCTTTTGGTACAACACTTGCTCGATCGGACCGGGTAGGTCCTTTTAGCTTGAGAGAATATTGGCCTATAGCCCTTATTCGATCTTCAATGGTGTGGCTACCCGTACGTTAGCATCAGACCAATAAAATTGCATAACGTGTGCGCTGCGTTTGTGTGTGCTATCGTAGAATTGTACGTTGAGAGGTTCTCATGTTTTGTCCGTCGTAACCGTGTCTTAGGGCGAGCCTACATCAATTTGGTATCAAAGCGATGTTCGTGCCAATTTCTTAATTGACGCCATCCTTTTATTTTCTTAGGACGCCGACACACACTTGTCTTGCACGATCCTTTGTTCAAAACAACAAAATTTTTAATTGCTGGTCTGCGAATAACGGCATAAAATTCCCATTTTTTAGCGAAAATAAAAAAAATTCTGAAAAATCTCCATACTTTTTTCAGCAAGAAACAAAAAAAATTATTTTATTTACCCTAGTTATTAAGCGGGACTAAATTTATCTTTCGTAAAATTTGTCAGGTCAAAATCTATTTTCTATTAGTACATGCACACGAGATTAGGCACGGAGTATACCGCATACTCGTCCCATATGGCGGATGAGCGAGACACGGGTCACGGTCCAACATCGATTGATGAACTCCGCCAGGAGTTCACGGATCAGTTGACAGACATTAGGGAGATGCTTCACGAGCTAAGGTTACATCAAGTGGCTCCCCGTAATCAAGCCGCCAACCAACGCGAAGAAGGGAATAACCATAATAATAATAATAATATTAATGAACAAGTCTCGCGTGCAAATTATAATAATGAAGATATCCCGCGTGCACCGTACGAGTTTGATATCACTAGGGCCGTCCGGGTCAAACCCCCATCGTACGATGGACTGGGTGAACCCCTAGTCTTCTTAGATTGGATTATGGAAAAAGAGTGCTACTTTGAGTGGCACAATCTGACCGGCGTGGATAAGGTGCGAGTTGCGAGGATGAAGTTGTTAGGTAGGGCTAAGATATTCTGGTTGAATGAGGAACGTCGCCTAGGTGCGGTGAATGGTCTACCACCAATTGGTTGGGCAGGCATGAAGGCAATGTTGACAGACCAGTACGTCCCTGCGTGCCATCAGACGCAAATGTTTGATGATTTAGCTACCCTTAGGCAAGGGAATAGGTCGGTCGCTGATTACATGAGCCTTCTCAAGGACATATGGTCAGGTGCGATGTTAGAGAGATGTCAGAGATCACCCTCTCTAGGTTCTGTAAGGGGCTTAACCCTGATATTCAGGGCAAACTCCTCCGTTATGGCCACACCGACTTAAACACCACATTTAATGCCGCATTGGATATCGAGAAGCACAATGCTCACAAGTCCAAGACTCGATCTTTTCAGAAGGCAAAGTCCATCTTAGGACCTCCCCCCCCCCCCCCCCCCCCCCCATCCACCCATAAGGATAAGGGTAAGTTCCGACCCGTTGACTCGAACTCTGTTGTCATTACGGCTAGGATTATAAGAAACCCAACTGGTGAGAGAGTGCCCGTGGGTAGGATTAGTAAAACGAATGCTACTTGCTTTACTTGTGGAATTCAGGGTCATTATGCTAGTGAATGCCCAACCAAGCTCAAGCCCCTAACCCTTTTAGATACTGCGTCTGGGTCCGCCGAGATGGTGTATGATGCCGGGGAAGAATCTGATTCGGAAGGAGTGCCTAGCGATCTAGAGGATGATGTTAATATGATGGTGATGAGGTATATTTTGGCCACTCCGCGTGTTTCAGATGATTGGAATAGGATGAATATTTTCTCGTTAAATTTTAAGAGCGGAGAGAAGTGGTGTAAATTGATTATAAATAGCGGTAGCTGTATGAATGTGATTTCGGAAAATGCGGTGACCCGGATGTTGTTAACCACTGAACCACACCCTCACCCTTATAAGGTTGCGTGGGTAAATAAGACAACCCTTCCGGTTTCGAAGCGTTGCTTAGTACCCCTTACCATCAAGGCTTATGTTGAAAAGGTTTGGTGTGACGTCATCCCCATGGATGTCTGTCATGTTTTACTAGGACGCCCATGGCTTTACGACCATGATGTTACTCACTTGGGGCGTGCTAACACGTATGAGTTCAAATTTAATGGCAAGACCATTATCTTTAAACCTACTCCACCTAAAGATCCGTCGGTCCCTTCTAAGGACACGATTATTCTGGTAGAGAAGAAAGCGTTAAGTCTGATAGGTAAGAAGGCGTTCGCGCGTGATACCTTTTTGGATGGTGTCATGGGTGCGTTAGTTTGCTTACAAGTAAGGAAGATGTGTCCTCTTTTGAGAAATTACCACTAGCGTTGAGGAAACTCTTAGAAGAGTTCAAGGATGTGTATCCGGACGAGTTACCGTCCATGTTACCCCCCCTTACGGGATAGATTTCATTCCGGGTTCCTCGTTACCCAAACCTTCCTCACTATCGGTTAAACCCTTCCGCACACTTAGAGTTGCAAACGCAAATTTCTGGTTTACTACAAAAGGGATTCATCCGTCATAGCAAGAGTCCGTGTGTCGTACCCGCTCTACTTGCTCCCAAGAAAGACGGCTCTTTGAGGATGTGTGTGGATAGTCGGGCCGTAAATAAAATTACTATTAAATATCGATTTCTCATCCCTCGCTTGGACGACTTATTGGATATGCTAGCAGGAGCCACGATCTTCTCAAAGTTGGACCTTAGGAGTGACTACCACCAGATCCGAATTAGGGATGGTGACGAGTGGAAGACTGCCTTCAAGTCTAAGGAAGGGCTCTACGAGTGGTTGGTGATGTCATTTGGGCTTTCCAATGCCCCGAGTACTTTTTCTAGGATGATGACTCATGTCTTCCAACCTTTCATGGGAAAGTTCATAGTAGTGTATTTTGATGACATCCTCGTGTTTAGTACTTCTACGACTGATCATGAGTCGCACTTGAGGACTATCCTTACTACGTTGAGATCGGAAAAATTATTCGTCAATATCAAGAAGTGTACTTTCTATGTGACGTCCGTAGAATTCTTTGGATATATCGTGAGTTCGGAAGGCATACACATGGTGTATAACCCGTAATCCGTCGAGACCAGGGTGGATAACGGAAGTGACCGTGACAAATAGGACGACCGTTTAGAGGCAACCGAACTGACCATCATAGTGAGATTAGGCTCGGGGGAAGGGAAGTGGACCTAAGGTCCACTTCCCTGCTTGGGCGAGTGGACCTAGTGGTCCACTCGCCCAAGCCAGGGGCGAGTGGACCTTAGGTCCACTCGCCCAAACCAGGGCGAGTGGACCTATGGTCCACTCGCCTAGGGGGGTGGCGAGTGGACCATGGTCCACTCGCCCAGGGTAAGGGGCGAGTGGACCTCGCCCCGGGCCTTCGGGCGAGTGGACCATGGGTCCACTCGCCCCTGTGGGGAGTGGACCGAGTGGTCCACTCGCCCATCCCGGGCAATGGACCCTTCAGTCCACTTTCCCGGCCCCCGGCAAGGGGGGGGGGGGGGGGGGGGGGGGGAGTGGACGCCTTGTGTCCCACTCGCCCCCCTCCTGTGTTGGTCATTCAGTTTTGTTGTTGAGCTGCGGATAGTAGATTTTTGGCTATCCGCAACCCAATTTTGGGAAGTCTATAAATAGACCCCCATGGGCACCTTGGGAAGGGCTGGTCTCCCCTCTCCCTCGTGTACGTCTCGTGAGCAAGCACTACCCCCTCCACCTGTCAGTGAAGGTTGACAGTGAGGTGGTCCTTAGTGCCCTCCAAGGTGCCCAGGCTCAGCATTGGCTTGGGAGGGGAAGCTCTCTTTGAACTTCCGGGTGTGTGGTGGGAACTCCTCGCTGCAACTTAAGGGGTCTGTTCAGGTACTTCAAGTGTTCTCAGGTGCAAGGTCCTTCGGTTCTCAGCAACTGGTCAAGGTTCTAGCTCAGGTCAAGTAAGGGTCAGCTGCATACCCGTTGCGAACGTCGGGACCAGTTCTCCGGTTTCAGCATTCTGGTGTGGTGAGCGTGGAAGCAGCTAGTTCGGAAAGCTCTGAGCAAGTCTCATGGCTGGAAGCGATGAGTTGGGGGACTCACCCCCTACCATGAGTACGTAAAGAAAGGTGACTTTGAGGAGTTCAGGAAGTCGATCCTGGAGCTCTTGCGGGTCACACTCCCCCTCCGGGCGAGTGCTCGACGCCACCTGCACCCGTGCTCTCCTCACCATCTCCGATGGAGACAGAGCAAGCACGTCGACAAGGGAAGGGGCTAGCCTCAGAGGAAGGTTTGAGCCTCCAAGCGCGAGTGCTTTTCAACAACACTCCTAAGACCGGATACCCCGGAGAGGAGGTAGGGAGAACGCCTTCGACTCGCCAGGGAGGAGGGGGGAGTCCCTTCTGCGAGCTGATTACCTCATCTCCAGTTCTAGACGGGTTCAGTGAACCTGACATGTCTTACTACACTGACAAGGATGACCCTCTCCAGCACCTCCAGTGGTTTTAAGACATGGTCTCGATCAAGCAGATAACGGACTCTTTCAGGTGTAAGCTCTTCGCCGTCACTTTCAAGGGAAAGGCGAGAGACTGGTTCCACCAGCTCCCATCAGGTTCTATCTACAACTTCGAGGACTTCCGTCGAATCTTCTTGCTGAGGTTCTCCACCTCGAAGAAGAGGAGGAAGGGGGCGAAGGCCCTGTTCCTAATTCGGCAAAGGCAGGGAGAGATGTTGGGAAGCTACGTGGATCGATTCCAAGAATAAATCCTCCTCGTCAACGAGGTGCCCGGACACACCCTGCAGTTGGCCTTTATCCTCGGGCTACAGCAGGGGATATTCAGGATGAGCCTGGCTCGTGACCCCCCTCTGTCCTTCGAGGGGCTAATGGAGCGAGTTGCTCGAGAAATTGAGTGCGAGGCCACCAACCAGGAGTTCATGGGAAAGTTAGCCAAGTGGACGGAGGAAGAGAAGAAGGAAGAAAAGAAAGAGCAAGGAGGGAAGAGGAAGGAGGAAGCAAGAAGTCAGGGGGACCAGGGACCCCCCGTTGGGTAGGAGCAAGGCTGGGGGTTTCAACCACCAGTCGCCCGACCGACCTGGAGGCCGCCAGGAGGACCCCCTCAAGGCCAAGGAAGAGGCCATTTCCAAGGGAGAGGAAACTTTCGGGGGGGGGGGGGGGGGGGGGGGGCAGGGACGGTTCAACCCAGCAGGGTGGCAGCCGGACCCAAGGCCATCACAACCCCGCCATGACGATTGGCCGAAAAAAGAGGAAATAAGAAGAGGGGTCGTGCAAGGAAGGAAGCAATGATGCTGGCATTGTCGTACTGTGACTTCCATCAGCAGGAGGGTCACGTGACAACCACATGCCCAGAGTTTCTGGAGGTAACGGAAGGAAGAAGAGCCCCGGCAGAGAGGAGACAACTTTACCTGGAAGGACCATGAGGAAGCTGAGGAGATGGAGGAAGTGATGATGGAGATGGCCAAGGTGCATGTGGCCGAGTAAGCGCAAGGAAGCGCATTGTAATGGTATGTAATCTATTTATAATGTATCGAAAGTAGTTAAAGATAGCATCTAGGTCGAGTCCTCGACTGGAGACCACTCGCCCAGGCTTGTTAATGTCGGTCGCTGGGAGGCTCGTCGGGTAGATTCGTTTTAGGTCGAGTCCTCGATTGGAGGCCACTCACCTGGGCTTGTTGATGCCGGTCGCTGGGAGGCTCGTCGGGTAGATTCGTTTTAGGTCGAGTCCTCGACTGGAGACCACTCGCCTGAGCTTGTTGATGCCGGTCACTGGGAGGCTCGTCGGGTAGATTCATTTTAGGTCGGGTCCTCGACTGGAGATCACTCGCCCGGGCTTGTTGATGCCGGTCATTGAGAGGCTCGTCGGGTAGATTCGTTTTAGGTCAAGTCCTCGACTAGAGACCACTCACCCGGGCTTGTTGATGCCGGTCGCTGGGAGGCTCGTCGGGTAGATTCGTTTTAGGTCGAGTCCTCGACTGGAGACCACTCGCCCGGGCTTGTTGATGCCGGTCGGTGGGAGGCTCGTCGGGTAGATTCGTTTTAGGTCGAGTCCTTGACTGGAGACCACTCGCCCGCGCTTGTTGATGTCGGTCGCTGGAAGGCTCGTCGGGTAGATTCGTTTTAGGTCGAGTCCTCGACTGGAGACCACTCGCCCGAGCTTGTTGATGACGGTCGCTGGGGGGCTCGTCCGGTAGATTCATTTTAGGTTGAGTCCTTGACTGGAGACCACTCGCCCGGGCTTGTTGATGGCGGTCGCTGGGAGGCTCATCGGGTAGATTTGTTTTAGGTCGAGTCCTCGACTCGAGACCACTCGCCCGGGCTTGTTGATGTCGGTCGCTGGGAGGCTCGTCAGGTAGATTCGTTTTAGGTCGAGTCCTCGACTGGAGACCACTCGCCCGGGCTTGTCGATGCCGGTCGCTGGGAGGCTCATCGGGTAGATTCGTTTTAGGTCGAGTTCTCGACTGGAGACCACTCGCCCGGTCTTGTTGATGTCGGTCGTTGGGAGGCTCGTCGGGTAGATTCGTTTTAGGTCGAGTCCTCGACTGGAGACCACTCGCCCGAGCTTGTTGATGCCGGTCGCTGGGAGGCTCGTCGGGTAGATTCGTTTTAGGTCGAGTCCTCGACTGGAGACCACTCGCCCGATCTTGTTGATGCCAGTCGCTGGGAGGCTTGTCGGGTAGATTCGTTTGGGTTGGTAAGGCTCCGAGAAGAGAAGCCGGTCTGGTGATGTGTTGAGTTCCTCCGCCTCCAGGTGGGTTAAGCCCCTAGGAAGTGTTGAAGTTCTCCACCCTCAGTTGTTCCGGGGCAGTGCTCAGTTCCCTCCATCTCAGGTTGAGTTCGACTCGCCAAGAGATGTTGAGTCCCCTCCGTCTTAGGATGAGTTCGGCTCGACTAGAGATGTGGAGTTCCCTCCATCTCAGGTTGAGTTCGGCTCGACTAGAGGTATTGAGTTCTCCTCTGTTGGGTTTTCAGTACCCCTTCATAAGGGATGACATATCGAATATGCGCAGCGGAAATGAACAAGAACAACCCAAAAAGTGATCAACGGATCTTGCGTTTTTCATGATTCAAGAGAATATGCAAATTGAAATACAAGGTACCTTTGCGGGATTGAGTCAACACTCAACCAAGGTGCTCCAAGAGAAATCCGAAATCTGCTTTGAGTTCTTCAAGGATCGAAATAGATCAATCCCTCTACAGAAGTCCACACAAGCGATGAAGAACCCTATCTTCTTGTCGTACAAGAACTAGGTCGGAGAAGGAAGCTCTCAACGTCCCCACGGACTGCTAGATCCGATCCAGGGGAAGCGGCGACCACGACTGGCGGCGGCGGAACACGATCGGCGGACGGAAGAACGTGCCCTCGCGCGGAACAATTCCGGTCGGCAGTTCTTCTAAATCGCGGAAAGATCAAGTCATAAAAGCTCCATCACCATCGAAGCCCTAATCACGTCCTTTTATACGCAAGGCATAAAATTGACTATCCGCAGACCAAAGGGAAAAATAGAAAATCTGTCCAGATTTACATTCGCTGAATTCGACTAATCACATTAACCGAATTCGACTAATCACTATAACCGAATCCGGCGAAACCATTTCGACGAATTCGACTATATAAATTCGGCTGTATAAATTTGGCGAAACCCTTTCGTCGAATTTGCCATTAGCCGAATTCATCTAAACCCTTTAGCCGAATTCGGTTAATCCCATTAGCCGAATTCGGTTAATCTCATTAGCCGAATTCGTCTAAACCATTTAGTCGAATTCGGTTAATGCCTTTAGCCGAATTACCTAGTGTAAATCCGTTCGTTTAAACACTTTAAACGATTTCCCTTTTGAGACATTCTCAACTTGATTCCATGCAGTCACAAGATTGGTCCTCCACTCATATCCAATACGAGTAAGGCCAACACAATCCTTTCTCCAATTTCTCCAAACGCTTTTATGTGCGACCCTATAGGCTCATATTGCGTTGGCAGCAAGACTAACTGTTGATTGCTTTGAGATCATCTCAGAAACTCCAACAGTCTCCCACTTGATCATAAAGTATCAACAAAAGTCTCACAAACAATGAGCGGCATCTAGCAATACATCATTGCTACCCAAGCAATAAGAGTTCATAACTCATATAAGCCTGTCATGACCAATGTATCAGTGTTGTCATGTCCCTTTGTCCTTTACATCCGGAAAGAATTAGAGGCATGGACCGTGTCACCCTCAAAATAGCTCAATCCTAGTTTCTTGATCTAGAACGGACTTCCAGAGAATGGTAAGCTCAATATCACATATTGGCTCAACCAAGCATGACCATGCATTTCTCAGTCCAATTCCATCAAGGGGCCCATGGATGCAACTCCTGTTATATAGGAGGACAAATCCCATATCTGTTCACACCCAAACACCCAAATGATTCGTAATGTACCCAATGACCACCCTTATCATCAACCTTCTTCAAGGAAGACTTTAGATGACATCAAAGCACGCTCTTCCTCACTCGATGAATGCTGTGAGTTCAGGTCAAAGGACCACAACACCATAGTCAAATGAGACCTACTTGTGACACATTTAAGTAACAATCCACAAAGTAGTCTCAGGTTGGGTCTGTCCAGTACAACTTGTTCACTAATAAGTACCCACGTGATGACTTGATATCACAATATCATGACCTGTGAGAACCGGTCATCAGTCAACTCACATGCTAGTCTTAATGTATCATCATCACCCTTAACTTCTACGATGATACCTCGACCAGGGACCTTTTAAGAATGAAGCTTCGAAATCATAGGCTCTCACATTCAAGTCACGTACTTGATGTCCTATGGAAGCGAACATTCTAAGGGTATTTATCATGAATTTTATTCTATCTTATAGAAACAGTATATCATAATAAAAGAACTTGTCATTAATTGTAAAAAGAAATAATTGGTACACAATTCATCATATGAATAAATAATAAACAGCCAACAGAATATATATTTTACATGCAACCCACAAGACTCCCACTAGAGTTGATCACTCAGGTATCGTATACCCATTGATCTAGTATGACCATCATGCTTTCTCTGCGCGAGAGGCTTTGTCAGTGGATCTGCAATATTCTCCTCAGTCGACACTCTGCAAATGTTCACATCTCCTCGTTCGACAATCTCACGAATAAGATGGAACCGCCGAAGTATGTGCTTGGAGCGCTGATGAGATCTAGGTTCCTTAGCTTGTGCAATTGCACCGTTGTTGTCACAGTAGAGAACTACGGGATCAACAATGCTAGGAACTACATCAAGCTCGCTGATGAATTCCTAATCCATACAGCCTCCTTCACCGCATTCGCTGCAGCGATTTACTCGGTCTCAGTCGTAGAATCAGCAACTGTCTCTTGCTTGGAACTCTTCCAGCTTACAGCTCCTCCATTAAGGCAAAACACAAAACCTGACTGTGACTTTGAGTCATCTCTGTCAGTCTGGAAGCTTGCATCCGTGTAACCCTTTACAACGAGCTCTTCCTCTCCACCAAACACCAAGAATGTATCCTTAGTCCTTCTCAAGTACTTTAGGATATTCTTGACTGCGATCCAGTGACCATCACCCGGATCAGACTGATACCTGCTAGTCATGCTTAAAGCATATGAGACATCGGGTCGAGTACATAACATTGCGTACATGATTGATCCAATTGCCGAAGCATATGGAATCAACTTCATGCGGTCCTTATCTTCCAAAGATTTTGGACATTGGTCCTTAGAGAGACTCACACCATGTGACATGGGTAAGAATCCTTTCTTGGACTCAAGCATGTTGAACCGTTTCAACACCTTGTCAATGTATGTACTTTGGGTCAAACCCAGCAACTTCTTCGATCTATCTCTATAGATCTTAATACCAAGTTTGTAAGTCGCTTCGCCCAAGTCTTTCATAGAAAAGCACTTCCCTAGGTTGTTCTTAACAACTTGCAGGGTCGGAATGTCATTCCCGATCAGCAGTATGTCATCTACATACAATATCAGGAAGACAACGATGCTCCCACTAATCTTCTTGTAAACACAAGGCTCATCTTCGTTCTTGATGAAACCAAACTCTTTGATTTTCTCATCAAAACGCAGATTCCAACTTCGAGAAGCTTGTTTCAATCCATAAATGGATCGATTCAACTTGCATATTTTAGTGGCTTCATCTGGAGATACAAAACCCTCGGGTTGTGTCATATACACTTCCTCAAGGAGGTTTCCATTAAGGAAAGCCGTTTTGACATCCATTTGCCAGATCTCATAGTCATAATACGCAGCAATAGCAAGTAGAATTCGGATGGACTTGACCATGGCCACAGGGGAAAAGGTCTCATCATAGTCAATACCATGAATTTGCCTGAAACCTTTAGCCACCAGCCGGCCTTTGAATGTCTGTACATTCCCATCCATGTCGATCTTCCTTTTGAAGACCCACTTGCACCCTATCCCCTTCAGGAGGTTCCACCAAGGTCCAAACTTGGTTTGTGTACATGGAGTCCATTTTAGATTTCATGGCCTCAAGCCACTTCTCGGAGTCGGGTCCATTCATAGCCTCTTGGTAGGTTGCAGGCTCATCATCATGATCCATAAGCAACACACTACCTATTTGAGACACGAGAAATCCATATCTCTCAGGCTCAAATCTTGGTCTACCAGATCTACGTAGGACTTGTGTTTCTTGAGCAGGCTCTCCAGCTACAACTTCTTGTAGTCCTTGCTCAGGTTCCAATTCTGGTTCGTTCATTGTTTGTGGCTCTTGAACTTCTTCAAGTTCTACCTTTGCAGTCTTTCTGGATAAGAACTCTTTCTCCAAAAAGACACAAGTCCTTGCGACAAACACTTTGCCCTCAGACGGTAAGTAGAAGTAGTATCCTTTGGTTTCCCTAGGATACCCCACTAGATAACATTTATCCGATTTGGGTTCCAGCTTTTCAGGCATTTGACGTCGCACGTATGCCTCACAGCCCCAAATCTTGATGAACGACATACTAGGACGCCTCCCAGTCCATATCTCATATGGTGTCTTTAGAACCGTTTTCGTTGGAACTCGATTTAGTGTGAAAGCAGCAGTCTCTAAAGCAAAACCCCAAAAGGAAACTGGCAAATCTGCATGACTCATCATCGATCGCACCATGTCTAACAAGGTACGATTCCTCCTCTCAGAAACACCATTATGTTGAGGTGTTCCGGGTGGAGTGAGTTGTGATACAATACCACACTCTTTCAGATGATCACGAAACTCATGACTCAGATTATCGCCACCTCGATCAGATCAGAGTGCTTTTATCCTTTTTCCCAGTTGGTTCTCCACTTCATTTTTAAACACTTTGAACTTTTCAAAGGTCTCAGATTTGTTCTTCATAAGAAACACGTATCCGTATCTACTGAAATCATCAGTAAATGTAACGAAGTAGTAGAACCCACCTCTAGCCATAGAACTCATGGGTCCGCATACATCACTATGTATTATCCCTAAGAGATCACCAGCCCTCTCATTACGACTAGTGAAAGGAGCTTTCGTCATCTTGCCTAATAAACATGACTCGCATCTCTCAAATGATTCATAATCAAATGAGTTCAGTAGTCCATCTTTATGGAGCTTGGATATGCGTTTCTCGTTTATATGGCCTAAACGACAATGCCAAAGGTACGTAGGATTCGAATCATTTGTTTTTAGTGTTTTAGTATTTTCTATGTTATAGATCGGATGGTCTAAGTTCAAAACATATAAACCATTAAACATTTGGGCTACGGCATAACAAACATCATTCTTATAAATAGAACAACAATTGTTCTTAATTAAGAAAGAAAAACCAATCATGTCCAAACATGAAATAGAAATAATGTTTCTAGTTATGGCCGGAACATAATAACAATTATCAAGTTCTATTACAAGCCCTGTGGGCAAAGAAAGACAGTAAACACCAACGACGACGGCAGCAACTCTTGCTCCATTCCCGATGCGCAGGTCTACCTCCCCCTTACCCAACATTCTTCTCCTTCTCAGTTCCTGCACATTTATACAAATGTGAGAACCACATCCGGTATCCAATACCCAGGATGAAGGAGCAGAAAGGTTTATTTCTATAACGAAAATACCTGAAGTGGAAGTCATACTTCCCTTCTTCTTCTGCAGATCTTCTAGATACTGAGGACAGTTCCTCCTCCAGTGCCCTGCCTTACCACAATGGTGGCACTTCCCTTCCTTAGCCAATCCTTTCTTTTTCAGTGCTGAAGACTTGGGATCAAGATGTGACTTAGGTCCTACCTTAGTCTTCTTGGTTCCCTTGACCTTGCCCTTGCCTTTATGCACCATCAGTATGGGGCTAGCAGGCTTGGTCTTCTTCATGTTGATCTCGGTAGTTCTTAACATGTCTAGGAGCTCGGGCAGTGTCTTGTCAATTTCATTCATATTGTAATTTAAGACAAACTGCTCGTAACTGTCCGGCAACGATTGCAGGATCAGATCAGTGGCCAACTCTTGGCTCAAAGGAAACCCTAGTCTTTCAAGGCTCTCTATATACCCAATCATCTTGAGTACGTGAGTTCCTACTGGGTCTCGAGCTCCCATCTTACACTGAAATAACGCCCTGGATATATCGAACACCTCTCTTGGCGAGCTTGCCCTTGAAACATTTTCTTCAGGTGCTCAACCATCTCATAACAACTCATGTTCTCATGTTGCTTTTGAAGCTCAGAGTTCATAGTCGCGAGCATAAGACATTCAACATCCAAGGAGTCATCTCCATACTTCTTATAAGTATCTTTATCTGCACGTGGTGCATTAGAGGCTGGCTCTTCAGGGGGATCTTCTTCCAAGACATAGAGCTTGCGCTCTTGCCTGAGAACAATTCTCAGGTTTCTATACCAGTCAAGGAAATTTGTCCCATTTAGCTTATCCTTCTCAAGGATCGCTCTCAGGGACAAGGCGGAGTGAGATCCACTTGCCATGGATATTCTACAAGGAATTTTGCAAAGTGAAATTTTAGTACTATATTTCAAAATACATTTTATATATTTTAATAAGGACTTTTATTAAAGAGCTCACACTATTTTAATCAAATCAATAACCCTTGATATCGATTCAGAGAGTTTATGCGAGCTACTCTCTTAATGGACAAGATCCGTATTTCACCAACACCACGAGTCCGCTTTGGCGTTCCTCTCATAATGCGGTTATTTAGGTAGACAACATTTGTCAATTGCATCACTATGCAACTCTTGTATGGTTGGTGAATAACTCTTTATTCGCATCCATCATATGGAGCATGCCAACCCTATGCCTCTAGGCACTCAACCTTTGAGGTCATCTAGTTAAGTTTGACCCGATGTCGACAGCGGGATATCACAATTATTCGCTCGCACGCTTACCAAGATAGATTAATGCACCTTGCTTTGGCAAGCCCACACTTCATCGATCGAGGCAGGAAGAGTGTCATCCATCGGAAGGCATCCGAACACTTAATATTAGATAAGAGATTTTATTTTTTTCATTAGATGAACGTTTTATCGTGATTAACATTTTAATCACAGTGCACCATCAGAAAATAAAATACAACATTCACATTCCAGATACATCCCAGATGTGCACAAAAATAGTCTATCAACACTTTGACAAAACGTGGCTAAATCTGAGCATTTAGAACACTTCTAAATCTCCAAATTTACATGCATTGGACATATGAACAACAACTCCACAAGTGCAGTAGACAAGCTCGTCTCTCATGTCAGATTCAATAATCTAAACATTTGGTTTCACAAACCATTTTGAGGGACGGTTACTACAGAGGAGAAACAACCTCTGAAACATGAAAATTGCAACGCAATCACATGCGTTCCTGGCGGGGTTCCAAGGGGCCGCGCCCCTGGCGGGGTCTTAGGGGCAGAGCCCCTAACGGGGTCCAAGGGGCAGCGCCCCTGGCGGTGGTCAAGGGGCAGAGCCCTTGCGGGGTGCGGGGCAGAGCCCCGACCAAATTTTGAAATCCCACCACCAGAAACCTCACAAAATCACATCAAATGTGATATTCCAAGAGGAAATTAGGGCATTTAGAACGCTTCCAAATGTCCCAATTTACACGCACTTGACCGCAACCTAGCTATGATACCACTGTTGGGTTTTCTACAACCATACATCATATGTAGGCGCAGCGGAAATGAACAAGAACAACCCAAAAAGTGATCAACGGATCTTGCGTTTTTCATGATTCAAGAGAATATGCAAATTGAAATACAAGGTACCTTTGCGGGATTGAGTCAACACTCAACCAAGGTGCTCCAAGAGAAATCTGAAATCTGCTTTGAGTTCTTCAAGGATCGAAATAGATCGATCCCTCTATAGAAGTCCACACAAGCGATGAAGAACCCTAGCTTCTTGTCGTACAAGAACTAGGTTGGAGAAGGAAGCTCTCAACGTCCCCACGGACTGCTGGATCCGATCCAGGGGAAGCGGCGACCACGACGGCGGCGACTGGCAGCTGCGGAACACGATCGGCGGACGGAAGAACGTGCCCTCGCGCGGAACGATTCCGGTCGGCAGTTCTTCTAAATCGCGGAAAGATCAAGTCATAAAAGCTCCATCACCATCGAAGCCCTAATCACGTCCTTTTATACGCAAGGCATAAAATCGATTATCCGCAGACCAGAGGGAAAAACAGAAAATCTGTCCAGATTTACATTCGCCGAATTCGACTAATCACATTAACCGAATTCGACTAATCACTATAATCGAATCCGGCGAAACCATTTCGATGAATTCGACTATATAAATTCGGCTGTATAAATTCGGCGAAACCCTTTCGTTGAATTTGCCATTAGCCGAATTCATCGAAACCCTTTAGCCGAATTCGGTTAATCCCATTAGCCGAATTCGGTTAATCCCATTAGCCGAATTCGTCTAAACCATTTAGTCGAATTCGGTTAATGCCTTTAGCCGAATTACCTAGTGTAAATCTGTTCGTTTAAACACTTTAAACGATTTCCCTTTTGAGACATTCTCAACTTGATTCCATGCAGTCACAGGATTGGTCCTCCACTCATATCCAATACGAGTAAGGCCAACACAATCCTTTCTCCAATTTCTCCAAACGCTTTTATGTGCGACCCTATAGGCTCATATTGCGTTGACAGCAAGACTAACTGTTGATTGCTTTGAGATCATCTCAGAAACTCCAACATCCTCCACCTCAGGTCGAGTTTAGCTCAACCAAAGTTGTTGACCTTTCTCCACCTCCAGTTGAGCTCGTCTCACAGGAGGGTTGCTAAGTGGAGAAAGGTTCGCCTTCCACCTCAGGTCGAGTTCGGCTCGACTAGAAGTGTTGAGTTCTCCACCTCAGGTTGAGTTTAGCTCGACCAAAGGTGTTGAGCTTTCTCCACCTCCAGTTGAGCTCGGCTCACAGGAGGGTTGCTAAGTGGAGAAAGGTTCACCTTCCACCTCAGGTCGAGTTCGGCTCGACTAGAGGTGTTGAGTTCTCCTCCACTTCAGGTCGAGTTTAGCTCGACCAAAGGTGTGGAGCTTTCTCCACCTCCCATTGAGTTCGGCTCACAGGAGGGTTATTTAGTGGAGAAAGGTTTGTTCTCCACCTCAGGTCGAGTTCAGCTCGACTAAAGGTGTTGAGTTTTTCTCCACCTCAGGTCGAGTTAGGCTCGACCAGCGGTATTGAGCTTTCTCCACCTCCAGTTGAGCTCGACTCACAGGAGGGTTGTTTAGTGGAGAAAGGTCCGTTCTCCACCTCAGGTCGAGTTCAGCTCGACTAGAGGTGTTGAGTTTTTCTCTACCTCAGGTCGAGTTCGGCTCGACCTGAGGTGTTGAGCTTTCTCCACCTCCCTTTGAGCTCGGCTCACAGGAGGGTTTTTTAGTGGATAAATGTCCGTTCTCCACCTTAGGTCGAGTTCAGCTCGACGAGAAGTGTTGAGTTTTTCTCCACCTCAGGTCGAGTTCGGCTCGACCAGAGGTGTTGAGCTTTCTCCACCTCTCGTTGAGCTCGGCTCACAGGAGGGTTGTTTAGTGGAGAAAGGTCCGTTCTCCACCTCAGGTTGAGTTCAACTCGACTATAGGTGTTGAGTTTCTCTCCACCTCAGGTCGAGTTCGGCTCGACCAGAAGTGTTGAGCTTTCTCCACCTCCCGTTGAGCTCGGCTCACAGGAGGGGTGTCTAGTGGAGAAAGGTTCTCCTTCCACCTCAGGTCGGGTTCAGCTCGACCAGAGGTGTTGAGATTTCTCCACCTCCAGTTGAGCTCGGCTCACAGGAGGGTTCTTTAGTGGAGAAAGGTCCGTTCTCCACCTTAGGTCGAGTTCAGCTCGACTAGAGGTGTTGAGTTTTTCTCCACCTTAGGTCGAGTTCGGCTCGACCTGAGGTGTTAAGCTTTCTCCACCTCCCGTTGAGCTCGGCTCACAGGAGGGTTGTTTAGTGGAGAAGGGCCCGTTCTCCACCTCAGGTCGAGTTCAGCTCGACTAGTGGTGTTGAGTTTTTCTTCACCTCAGGTCGAGTTCGACTCGACCAGAGGTGTTGAGCTTTCTCCACCTCCCGTTGAGCTCGGCTCACAGGAGGGTTGTTTAGTGGAGAAAGGTCCATTGTCCACCTCAGGTCGAGTTTGCTCGACTAGAGGTGTTGAGTTTTTCTCCACCTCAAGTCGAGTTCGGCTCGACCAGAAGTGTTGAGCTTTCTCCACCTCCCGTTGAGCTCGACTCATAGGAGGTGTGTAACGGCCCTTTATGATGGCTACCACCACAATAACATTACCTTAATATTAAATTTCATCAGAGGCGCCAGGTAGAAACATTTCAGCTAAAAAATGAATTTCATGACACAGTAAAACAAAAAGAAAGTGCAGGAAAATAGAAATATTTTATTTATTTCACAATAAAGTTGTACAAGACACAGATAGCCCAACATGTCTAGATATAAACGAAGGGCTTATCTCAAAACTGAAGTAGAAAAGTACAAGCCCTAAGGCCGACTCATACCAACATGCTACAACTCTATACAACAACTAACAAACTAACTCTACTTAAAGTAAAACTGGAATTCTTCATGCGGGCAGTCTGGGTCTCTGCACTTCACCCGATGAGCGTCCACCACCTCGAATACTGCTGTAGCGGCTTCGACCCAAAGGCGATACTTTTTCTCCTGCCGCGGGGAACAAGGAGGTTTACTTGGAACTGGTTTGGCCTCTTCCGTGACCTGTTTTATTGTATTTTACAATTAGTCAAAGGACTAAGCGATTTTTTATTTTCTTTCATATCACTTGGAGATGAGTCAATTAGGCGTTCTTTTCTTTTCTTACATACCTTATGTTCATTTCGTATGTACTTATCCCTTTTTTTTGTTTTTGTTACCTTATAATTCCGTAGTTTATCTTCTTTCTTGGGCCCTGATCAGGATACATTGCTTTATTTATCTGAGTGCCTTTTCATATTCGCACACATATAAATGCTTGAAACATGCCTTTTCATATTCGCACGTTTACTTTCATATGGGAGGACATTCACCCCGCCTCCACTATTGGGTACATCCTGAACATGACCCATATCACTTTGCATCGATGTATTAATACTTCTTTCATTTTTCCTTTCTTATGATCATTTAGGATACTTCCTTACGCATTTAACTTGTCTCTAAATTGTATAACGAGTATAAGTTAAACAACTGTAAGAACAGTAGTGTAATCAAATTAACTAACTGAAATTACGAAAATAAGAACTCACCGGAGCTTTCCCTTTACGTGGATCCCTCCCGGCATCGTCATTTCGATTCCCGCCTTTTTGGGATGCCATTACCTATAAGAGAAATCTTTTATATTATTTTACATCTTAGGCGGTTTTCATTTGACCTAATTAGGTCAATTAAAATGCTTATGTTGGTTGCCCTAACTTACATAGGGGTTTTCACTAAGTTAGTGAGGAAACACTACCCTCAAGCTTCATTCGTAATTTAATTGAAGGAAAAGCTATCAAAACTCAATTACAATCGCTGCCCTAATTTCTTTGGAAAGGGTTTTGCTCCAAATCAATCTTAGGAATGCTTAAAATAGCTGAAATAACATAAGAACAACTAGGGTTTCACATAGGACTACTTGAAATCATGAACTAACGCCTCTAAATGCAGATTAATCCCTTTCAGAAACTTTTAATGTGAAAAGGAACTAAAAATTCCAAGAAAAGAAAACCCTAGATATTCGGCTCTACTCAAAATATGCTAAATCTTTGTATAAGACCAAAGAGGAGTGTAGAGGAGGGGATTACCTCTTGATAGCAGGAGAAATCAAAGAAATCGGAGGAGATTTGGGCTCTCAGGAGGCAAGGGCGTCGATCGGCTCTACTCGCCTATCGTCGGGCTCGCGGAAATCGCTGGGAGGAGAATAAGGAGTCGGGCTGGCATTTCTCCCCTTATCGAGACCCGACTGCCCTTATGTTGACACGCATGTTTCAAATAGCGTGAGTCACGGTGGATAAAGGCGGTTAAAGCCAAATCTGCTATTAGCAACCCACCTTTAACTCGTTTATGTGTTACCAGCCGGTCCAACTAAATTGCTAAACGCAGTCACATATTCTTTTATGTCTATTATGT
This sequence comes from Dactylorhiza incarnata, assembly GCA_033032865.1. NCBI lineage: Eukaryota > Viridiplantae > Streptophyta > Magnoliopsida > Asparagales > Orchidaceae > Dactylorhiza > Dactylorhiza incarnata. Next base: position 1,533,924 of record JAWHQI010000370.1, on the reverse strand, counting down.
GATTAATTTTCCAGCACAAATTACGTACGTCACATATTATTTTCTATTCTCGTCGCTTCACTGCGCACATTTTATTCGTACATAATAGAATATTATTAATACATATTCGTACCTCGTCGCCGGCGTCACAATTATCCCCTCCTTATTGGATTTTCGTCCGCGAAAATCTTCAATCTGAAACTACATCAAAGAGTTGAGGGAATAGATCTTTCATTACTTCTTCTTTTTCCCAAGTTGCCTCATGTTCATTATGCCCTTTCCACCAAACTTTAACGAAACGAACTTCTCGGTTTCGGAGTTGTTTAATTTGCCAATCGACAATCTTGTATGGCTCAGTTGGGCTTGATAGATCAACTTCAATTTGAATGTGCTCAGAAGGAACTATTGTATCAGGATCAGCTATAAATTTCCTTAGTGAGGACACATGAAACACATCATGAAGGTTTTGAAGATTGCCAGATAATGCCAAGCGATAGGCCACCTCTCCAATTCTTTCTGTAATAAGGAATGGCCCCACATACCTTGGACTAAGCTTTCCAATTCGTCGAATTCGTGAAACCCCTTTGAAAGGTTTTATCTTCAGACAGACCATGTCACCCACATTGAATTCCACTCTTCGATGTCTGGCGTTGTAATACTTTTGTTGTCTGTCTTGAGCTATTTTCAACCTTTCTCGCACAATGGAAATCTTATCATATATCTTATCTCCTTTTTTCCTTTTTACATAACTTTTGTTCACCATCCTCTGCCCAGCTTAAAGGAGTTCGACACCTCCGCCCATACAAAGCTTCAAACGGTGCCATCTGAATACTTGATTGATAGCTATTATTGTAAGAGAATTCCACCAATGATAGGTATTTTTCCCATGATCCTTTTAAATCAAGTACGATCATTCTCAATAGGTCTTCCAACATTTGAATGGTTCGTTCTGATTGACCATCAGTTTGCGGGTGAAAGGCAGTGCTGAACAATAACCTGGTTCCCAACTTTTTCTGTACTAACTTCCAAGTATCAGATGTAAAACACCCATCTCTGTCAGAGATTATAGATTGGGGAATACCATGGTATTTCACAATAACATCAATATACTGGTCGACTAATCGTTGAACTGGCCCATCTTTCTTCATGGGGATAAAACGTGCAACTTTCGTTAGTCGATCAATAATCACCCAGATACCATTGTTTCCAGGTTTACTCCTCGGTAGCCCCATAACAAAGTCCATAGCTATGTCATCCCATTTCCACTCAGGGATTGGTAGGGGTTGCAGATATCCGCCTGACTTTTGGTGTTCTGCTTTCACAACTTGACAAGTGTGGCATTTTGCGATGTACTTAATTACATCATTTTTCATTCCTGGCCACCAAAAGTCTTGCTTTAAGTCTTGGTACATTTTTGTTCTTCCCGGATGGATAGAATAAGTAGTATTATGCGCTTCATAAAGTATCTCTATTCGGAGCGTCTTCACATCGGGAATACACAATCTACCATTCATATACAAGAGTCCATCCTTTTCTATGAAAGCAGTTGACTGCCCATCTCTTACTTTTTTGAGAAATTTCACAAACATAGGATCTTGATCCATTTCTTTCCTGACTTGTGCTTTAATTGGCTGCTCCACCAATATCTGGTAGAGTTGACCTCGTGTCTGAGAGGTGGTAATACAAGTAAGTAATTCTAACTTTTGCATTTCTCGCAACAGTCTTTTCAGCTCTGTAAACGACACAATCAAGGATGCTAAACTCTTCCTACTTAAAGCATCAGCTACGACGTTGGCTTTACCTGGATGGTATTTAATATCTACATCGTAGTCTTTAATTAATTCAGACCATCGACTTTGTCGGAGGTTGATTTCTTTTTGGGAGAAAATATATTTTAAACTTTTATGATCTGTAAAAATTTCACACTGTGCGCCATACAAATAGTGTCGCCAGATTTTTAGTGCAAAGACAACTGCTGCTAATTCCAAGCCATGCGTCGGGTAATTTCGTTCAGGATCTTTCAATTGTCTCGAAGCATAAGCTATAACTTTACCCTTCTGCATTAACACACAACCCAGGCCCTTTAGAGATGCATCACTATAAATTTGAAACCCTTCTGTCCCTACTGGCATTGTCAGAATTGGCGCTGTCGTTAACCTTTCCTTTAATGCATCAAATGCAGCCTGACATTCCTCAGTCCAACAAAATGGAATATTCTTGCGCGTTAACATTGTAAGTGGTAAAGCAATCTTTGAGAAATTTTTAACAAATTTTCTATAATAGCCTGCTAAACCAAGAAAACTTCGGATCTCTGTTACAGAAATCGGTCTTGGCCACTTCAAAATTGCTTCTATCTTTGCAGGGTCTACAGACAACCCCTGCTCAGTAACCACATGACCCAAAAAAGAGACTTCCTTCAGCCAAAATTCACATTTCGAAAATTTTGCATATAGCGCATGCAGTTTCAACGTTCGTAATACGATTTTCAAATGTTCTGCGTGTTCCATCTTATCTTTGGAATAAATAAGGATATCGTCGATAAATACAATAACAAACGTATCAAGAAATTCCTTGAACACCCGGTTCATTAAATCCATGAAAACTGCTGGCGCATTTGTCAGTCCAAAAGGCATCACCACGAACTCAAAATGTCCGTATCTGGTGCTGAACGCAGTTTTGTAAACATCTTCTTCCTTAATTCTCAATTGGTGATAACCCGATCGAAGGTCAATCTTGGAAAAGACTTTCGCACTTACTAACTGATCAAACAAATCATCAATGCGAGGGAGTGGATATTGATTTCGGATTGTTAACTTATTTAACTCCCGATAATCCACACATAAGCGTAACGATCCATCTTTCTTTTTAACAAAAAGTACTGGAGCTCCCCATGGTGACGTACTTGGCTGTATAAAATTCTTGTCTAATAATTCTTGTAGTTGACTTTTCAGTTCTGCTAATTCTTTAGGAGCCATACGGTATGGTGCTTTCGCTACTGGGGTAGCTCCTTCAATAAGATTTATAGTAAATTCAATCTCTCTTACCGGGGGTATTCCTGGTAGCTCATCCGGAAACACTTCGAGGAAATCACACACTACAGGGATTGCCTTTGGCTCGCACATCACTGTATTATTTCCTTTAATCATTACTAACATTGCTTCCCAGCCTTTCTTTATTTTCTTGCTTGCCTTCAAAGAAGATATTAAAATTTTTGAGACCTCATTCATCCCTTTAAATACCCATTTCATTTGATCTGGTAATTTGAGTGTGATTTCTTTCTTCTTACAATCAATAATGGCTTCATGTTTTACCAGCCAATCCATTCCCAATATGATATCAAACTCAGATAGAGGCAAGACTGCAACATCTGCTTCTACCGGTTTATTGCCCATTGTTAACCACACTGTGCACCTGAGCTGTGTATTCATCTCAGTGTTATTTGGCATTTTGACACTCAATTCAGTAGTGGATTGATATGATTCCATCATTGTGTCTTTTAGTGTCGAAGAAGATATAAAAGAGTGGCTTGCTCCTGTATCGAACAACACCTTTAACAGATGATTTTGTGAAAAGATCATACCTGTAATCACAGTATCCTCTGCCTTTGCCTCCTGCTGAGTCAAATTAAAAACTCGAGGTTGAATTTGCCTCTCTTCCTTGTATTCCAAGGCTGGAACAACTACTGCCGATTCGAAACCCTTTCCTTTATCAACCTGGCTGGGGGTATCAATATAGTGCAGGGTCGGTACTTGACTAAGACTTCCTCTGGCACTTCCTTCAGACACGGATTTCCACAACGGGCAATCTTGCTTACGATGCCCGGGCCGTTGGCATTTAAAGCATACTCCCAATCCTTTGAGACATTCGCCAAAATGAGCTTTTCCACATTTTTGGCAAATGGGCTTGGCACTACTGCTACCAACTCCACCTTCTGGACGATTTTGCACTGGGGGGCCACCTTTCTTCTTCTTCCAATTAGGACCTCCACTTTTTCGTGAAACTTCCACGTTTTGCCCTTCTGCCGCTCTTTTCTTCTGGAACTCCTGTCTTCTTTGGGAATTCTCCACGTCCCTTTCAATCAATTTGGCTATTTCCACCAGTTCATTATAATTTTGAATTCTTTGTGATAAAAGGTGCACTCGTACATCTTCTCGTAAGCCCAATTGAAAGCGAAAACAACGTTGTCGCTCAGTTGTAATCATATCACCAGCATAATATGATAATTGAGTGAACTCGGTTTCATACTGAAGTACCGAACGAGAGCCTTGGATTAAGCGAAGGAACCTTTCTTGCAACATTTGCTTCTCGGACGGTGGAATGAACCAATCGAGGAATTCTTCTAGGAATTCCTCCCAGAGAATATCAGCATTTTCTTGACCAGCGAATTTTCCTTGCTTCAGACTATTCCACCATCTACTTGCCTCTCCTTCCAACAGAAAGGCGACCATATCAATTCTTCATTCTTCAGGGCATCGCATTGCATCAAACGTCAATTTGATTTTTCTAATCCAATCTTCAGTGTCCATGGGTGACAATCCACCCCGAAAGACTGGAGGCCTCATGTCGAAGAACTGCTTCAAATACATATCCATAGCTACTTGTGATTGTTGTGTATGTGTAATAGCTTCTACCAGTGCTTGCATAACTTCAACTAGAGGAGGATTTGACCCACCAGAATGTTGACGTTATTCTGGCATGATACTTTGTTCCCGCTCAATGTTTTCCCTTTGCCTTCTACTTACATACGTACGAGAAGGTTCCTGAAATAGGAAGACACTTTTAGCGCTTGAACAAACTTTTACTTAGTATCGTTTGTTTTACTACTTGTCTCCCTACATTTCTCCTTCAATACTCATGTCACACCGAAAGTTTCAAACCTGGCTCTGATACCAATTTTGTAACGGCCCTTTATGATGGCTACCGCCACAATAGCATTACCTTAATATTAAATTTCATCAGAGGCGCCAGGTAGAAACATTTCAGCTAAAAAATGAATTTCATGACAGAGTAAAACAAAAAGAAAGTGCAGGAAAATAGAAATATTTTATTTATTTCACAATAAAGTTGTACAAGACACAGATAGCCCAACATGTCTAGATATAAACGAAGGGCTTATCTCAAAACTGAAGTAGAAAAGTACAAGCCCTAAGGCCGACTCATACCAACATGCTACAACTCTATACAACAACTAACAAACTAACTCTACTTAAAGTAAAACTGGAATTCTTCATGCGGGCAGTCTGGGTCTCTGCACTTCTCCCGATGAGCGTCCACCACCTCGAATACTGCTGTAGCGGCTTCGACCCAAAGGCGATACTTTTTCTCCTACCGCGGGGAACAAGGAGGTTTACTTGGAACTGGTTTGGCCTCTTCCGTGACCTGTTTTATTGTATTTTACAATTAGTCAAAGGACTAAGCGATTTCTTATTTTCTTTCATATCACTTGGAGATGAGTCAATTAGGCGTTCTTTTCTTTTCTTACATACCTTATGTTCATTTCGTATGTACTTATCCCTTTTTTTGTTTTTGTTACCTTATAATTCCGTAGTTTATCTTCTTTCTTGGGCCCTGATCAGGATACATTGCTTTATTTATCTGAGTGCCTTTTCATATTCGCACACATATAAATGCTTGAAACATGCCTTTTCATATTCACACGTTTACTTTCATATGGGAGGACATTCACCCCACCTCCACTATTGGGTACATCCTGAACATGACCCATATCACTTTGCATCGATGTATTAATACTTCTTTCATTTTTCCTTTCTTATGATCATTTAGGATACTTCCTTACGCATTTAACTTGTCTCTAAATTGTATAACGAGTATAAGTTAAACAATTGTAAGAACAGTAGTGTAATCAAATTAACTAACTGAAATTACGAAAATAAGAACTCACCGGAGCTTTCCCTTTACGTGGATCCCTCCCGGCATCGCCATTTCGATTCCCGCCTTTTTGGGATGCCATTACCTATAAGAGAAATCTTTTATATTATTTTACATCTTAGGCGGTATTCATTTGACTTAATTAGGTCAATTAAAATGCTTATGTTGGTTGCCCTAACTTACATAGGGGTTTTCACTAAGTTAGTGAGGAAACACTACCCTCAAGCTTCATTCGTAATTTAATTGAAGGAAAAGCTATCAAAACTCAATTACAATCGCTGCCCTAATTTCTTTGGAAAGGGTTTTGCTCCAAATCAATCTTAGGAATGCTTAAAATAGCTGAAATAGCATAAGAACAACTAGGGTTTCACATAGGACTACTTGAAATCATGAACTAACGCCTATAAATGCAGATTAATCCCTTTCAGAAACTTTTAATGTGAAAAGGAACTAAAAATTCCAAGAAAAGAAAACCCTAGATATTCAGCTCTACTCAAAATATGCTAAATCTTTGTATAAGACCAAAGGAGTGTAGAGGAGGGGATTACCTCTTGATAGCAGGAGAAATCAAAGAAATCGGAGGAGATTTGGGCTCTCAGGAGGCAAGGGCGTCGATCGGCTCTACTCGCTGTCGTCGGGCTCGCGGAAATCGCTGGGAGGAGAATAAGGAGTCGGGCTGGCATTTCTCCCCTTATCGAGACCCGGCTGCCCTTATGTTGGCACGCATGTTTCAAATAGCGTGAGTCACGGTGGATAAAGGCGGTTAAAGCCAAATCTGCTATTAGCAACCCACCTTTAACTCGTTTATGTGTTACCAGCCGGTCCAACTAAATTGCTAAACGCAGTCACATATTCTTTTATGTCTATTATGTGATTAATTTCCCCGCACAAATTACGTACGTCACATATTATTTTCTATTCTCGTCGCTTCACTGCGCACATTTTATTCGTACATAATAGAATATTATTAATACATATTCGTACCTCGTCGCCGACGTCACAAGGTGTGTCTAGTGGAGAAAGGTTCTCCTTCCACCTCAGGTCGGGTTCAACTCGACCAGAGGTGTTGAGCTTTCACCACCTCCAGTTGAGCTCAGCTCACAGGAGGGTTGTTAAGTGGATAAGGGTTTGCTGTCCTTACGTTTAGCTCGGATTGAACCGTCTTTTAAAAGTTCAACCACCGCGTTCTCAACCCTCGTCTCTCCGAACCACGGGTGATACATTGTTTTTCCGGGCTCGTGTCGAACCCGAAAAAAGTGGGGATTGTGTATAACTCGTAATCCATCGAGACCAGGGTGGATAACGGAAGTGACCGTGACAAGTAGGACGACCTTTTGGAGGTAACCGAACTGACCAGCATAGTGAGATAAGGCACGGGGGAAGGGGACTTCCCTGCTTGGACGAGTGGACCTAGTGGTCCATAGGTCCACTCGCCCAGGGGGGTGGCGAGTGGACCATGGTCTACTCGCCCAGGGTAAGGGGCGAGCCTTCGGGCGAGTGGACCATGGGTCCACTCGCCTCCGTGGGGAGTGGACCGAGTGGTCCACTCGCCCAGCCCGGGCAATGGACCCTTCGGTCCACTCTCCCGGCCCTCGACAAGGGGGGGAGTGGACGCATCATGTCCCACTCGCCCCCCCCCCCCCCCCCCCCCCCCTTCTGTGTTGGTCGTTCAGTTTTGTTGTTGAGCTGCGGATAGTAGATTTTTGGCTATCCGCAGCCCAATTTTGGGAAGTCTATAAATAGAACCACATGGGCACCTTGGGAAGGGCTGGTCTCCCCTCTCCCTCGTGTACATCTTGTGAGCAAGCACTACCCCCTCCCCCTGTCAGTGAAGGTTGACGGTGAGGTGGTCCTTAGTGCCCTCCAAGGTGCCCAGACTCAGCATTGGCTTGGGAGGGGAAGCTCTTTTTGAACTTCCGGGTGTGTGGTGAGACCTCCTCACTGCAGCTTAAGGGGTCTGTTCAGGTATTTCAAGTGTTCTCGGGTGCAAGGTCCTTCGGTTCTCAGTAGCTGGTCAAGGTTCTAGCTCAGGTCAAGTAAGGGTCAGCTGCATACCCATTCCGAACGTCGGGACCAGTTCTCTGGTTTCAACACGTGGATCCTAAGAAGGTCCAAGCAATTAAGGATTGGCCGAAACCCTCTAATATACGAGAAGTTAGGAGTTTTCACGGTCTAGCTACTTTTTACCGCCGATTCATTCGAGATTTTAGTAGTATCATGTCACCGATTACGGAGTGCATGAAAAAGGGTGAGGTCACCTGGACTAAATCGACCACCAAAGCATTCCAAACGATTAAGTCATGGATGTCAGAAGCTCCTCTTTTGCGTTTGTCGGATTTTAATAAGGTTTTTGAGTTATCATGTGATGCGTCTGGAGTCGGTATTGGCGGTGTATTGAGTCAGGAAGGTCATCCCATTGGGTACTTTAGTGAGAAGCTCGCGGGGCCGAAATTGAATTATTCTAATTATGATGGGGAGTTCTATGCCGTTATTCCGTGCCTCCAACATTGGCGGCATTATCTACTCCCTAAGGAGTTTGTTATCCTATCCGATCACGAGGCTTTGAAATGTATCAATTCTCAAAATAAGGTTAGCCTCATGCCAAATGGGTCTCCTATCTTCAGGAGTACACAGTTATAATAAAACATCTTAAGGGAATTCAAAATCGTGTGGCAGACGCTCTTAGCCGTTTATTATTATTATTGTCTACGCTAGAAGTAAAAGTGATTGGGTTCGATAGGAATAAGGATGAGTACGTCAATTGTCCGGATTTCAAGGAAATCTATTTATCCACTCAAAACAACTCTCCCATTACCATCTCAACCTATTATATCTGAGACGGTTATTTATTTAAGTATTCGAAGCTATGTATTCCTCGTTCCTCCCTACACCATTTCATCGTTTGGGAATTGCATAGCGGAGGTTTAGGTGGTCATTTGGGTCGTGATAAGACCATTACGTTAGTGGAAGACAAGTTTCATTGGCCCGACCTTAAGTCAACGGTTAATAAAATTGTGGGAAGTTGTCGTGCGTGCCAATTAGCTAAGGGTAATAAAACGAATGCATGACTTTATACCCCTCTTCCGATCCCTTCTATTCCCTGGGAAGACGTTAGTATGGATTTTATTCTGGGCCTACCCATCACGTTTAGGCGTCATGATTCCATCCTGGTGGTAGTAGATCGGTTTTTCAAAATGGCTAATTTTATTGCGTGCAATAAGACCAACGATGCGTCACATGTTGCGAAATTATTCTTTAAGGAAGTTGTTGGGCATCAGGGCGTTCCCAAGACGATAGTGACGGATAGGGACGTGAAATTTACAAGTTATTTTTGGAAGACCCTGTGGAAGATAATGGACACCAAACTCTTGTTTTCTTCGGCCCACCATCCACAGACGGATGGGCAAACGGAAGTGGTAAACAGAAGCTTGGGTAGTTTACTTCGTTGTCTTGTAGGTGACCACAAAGGTACGTGAGACTTAATCCTGCCTCATGCTCAGTTAGCGTACAATAACTCAAAAAATAGGTCTACGAGTTTATCACCAAATAAAATCGTGCACGGATATAATGCACCAGTGCCACTAGACTTGATTTCGTTACCTCCATCTTAGAACTTCCCCACATTTCACATAAGATCAAGATTTGGGAAAAAATGGAAAGAGGGAAAAAACTTTCAATTGACAAATTCCAATTGAAAAGAATTTTTTTTCCGAAGGAAAGCATATTGTTCAAAGTAATCTTCTGTTAGCATAGACAAGGAGCAATTTATAGCTCCAAAGATATCAAAAATGGAAGAAAGTGATATACACTCTTCATGAACAAAAAAAATGAAACTCAAACTATAATGACGTATCTTCTACGCTGAAGCGAGAAGAGACCTGCTTCCACTAACACTACCGTAAACCTGATCCGCGGATTGCGTAAGCCAGTGCACCATTATCTCGATCGGTATTAAGAGTTTGGATACGCTCGAATGACTTCGGCGATCAAAGAGCGGCAAATTGGGCACCTACCACTGCTCCATTGCAACTCTTGGGCACATTTGTAGCAAGCACACATGTGGCCACACCTAAAAGGAGTAATGAGAATAAAAAGAAAAAAATCAGGAGTATATAATATGACATATTATTTGCATATATTTAGGCCCCCTTTGGTCGCCCACCGATCCTTCTGCCGCCGCTTGGGAAATGAGCATGAAAGATAGGCGCACATTGTGTGGAGCGCGGTGGCCATTGAGCCAGCACGAATAAGGATGGCCCAGTGGTGGTGATGGTCGGAAGGAGGCCGGCCGTGCCAAAAATGGCTGAGCCAAAAGGAGCCTTTTCTTTATGATTAAATGATTCTAACTATGTACCTATATAGTAGTGAGTCGACTTGCGCTTCACAGCAGACGCAACAAGTATCCTTCTTTACTTGCATGCAATGGGAATCATACAATAGATTCCCTCTCCCAACTGAGAAATGAAATACATTATGAAAAGTACAAACATTCAAATCATGGCCTTGAGATGAAATAAAAGGAAAAATAAATAATCAGACATTCATTTTATATAAAAATAAGAAAAACAGACATAAAATTCCAAGCTTGCAATAGAAAAATAATGTCTTTGGGAGACTAGTGGACTTAAGGATGCGAATTTAGCTCCAAGATCGAATGTCTAGCGAGTCAATTTGGGTTAGATTGAGCTTGAATAGGCTGAAATCTAAAAGTATGTGTTCAGATTTGAAATAATGCTTGCAAGGATCTATGCATTTGTATATATGAATCTATGCATTTGTACGCTCGTATGGAGTTCGCCTACAATCAGGCTTGAATCAGTTTGAGATTGAATTGAAATAGTTGATCGTATGCTATGGTTGACGTCCTTAAGATTGGGTTGTTAAAAGTCCTAGGGTCCGTTTGGCACGGCGTTAGAGGTCATGAACGCGGTGGTTATGAACTGTCCTTCATGAAACTACATTCACTTTCATGGTCAAAACTAGGTTTTCTTCTTGGTGGCGGTCATAACCGTTGTCATGTCAAACGTATATTCTATGACGGTGACGTTTTTGTCCAAACTCACCGGAGCAAAAACACTGTCAAACGGAGCCCTACATGATGTACATTAGCAAAGATAAAGGAAGATTGATGTTGTGCAACTATAAAGAAGATAAAGGAAGATTGATGTTGTGAAACTATAAAGAAAATTTGCATCATGCTTTTTGTAAAACATTTAACATTTTGTAGTGCCTTCTCACCAAAAAATTTGCATAATGCCACTTCAGCTAGAGAATTACATAGCTCTTTTGGTGTTATTAAGATGATAATGTTGTTAGATAACAATGTTATCTCTTAATTTTTGTATGTTTGATTTTATGTTATTGTGCTTAACAATATGGTGTAATTAGAACTATTAATTACCCAAATTTCCCTTGGGAGTTAGCATAATTACAGGTTTCACCTCTCTATCTTTTGAAATTACAAAAGCCTCCTCTGTAAGTTTACATTTCGTAGCATGCATGCACAAAATTCCCTCCCCGAGCTTTCCTCCGGGGGGGTATTTATGTGCATGCATGTTACGAAATGTAAAGTTACAGGGGAGGTTTTTGTAATTTCAAAAGATAGAGGGGTGCAGCCTATATTTTTGCAAACTTGAGGTGAGGTCCCAGTAAACGACCCTAACTGGAATGTAATTGTTACAAAGATTTCGAGACATCTAATGTCGTCCTATTCTGACAGCATATAAATGTGGCACGAATATAACATTGATCATTTCAGCAGCTCTACATGGAATCCTTAATATTTTAAGCCAAATAACTTTCAAATGTTCCATAAATTCTCACCCCAAAATAATATTTTCTGCTAAAACTCACCTATTTGATTAACAGCAGAAAAAACTTCCTGCTTGATTGAATGCTCCAGCTTCTTCTGCCAGTCCACGCAACTCTCCACCAATTTCCTCAGCTCGGAAATTTCATGATGTATGTGCGCAACGCTGTTCTTCAGGCCGTGCATATCTTCCCCTTCCTGCACCATCCGGATGAATTCCGTTATACGAAACTCGATGTATAGCTCCTCAATCAGACACAAAAGTTTTTATTTTCCAACTTACTCGCAGATTGGGAGACGAAATTTGTGCCAAGGAAGAATTTTGCCAGCTTCTCTGGTACTGCAGCATCGGAGAAGGCAATGGCAATGAAATACTTTGCCAGCTTTCCTGGTTATGCAGCATTTCAGAGGATAACTGAGACGAAGAAGCCCCAGGCGTCCCTTGATCTGAACTTTGTTTGTAACATTCCCTCCAGACGTCTTCTTGCTCACATTCTTCTCCGCCATTGTCGTCGACGTATTGCTGCCGCCCTCGTCTGTACAGAAGTGATGCAATCATTTGGTTCATTTTCGTGGGGAATTCGCTTGCAAGAGAAGTTGACACAGCCTTCCTGAAAAAACAAAGAGTTGAGCAGCAGTGGCTACCATGAAGAAAACATGGAATGCAGAAGAAGATTAGCAAAACATACATCTCCAGCAATTCTCGAATCTCTCGATTCTCGGAGAAGTTCTTATTAAATTGGTCGCTATAGATAGTTCGTCTTATCACCCCCCATCCCCTCCATGAACTCGACTTCTCCATCCCCTCGGCGGCATCCTCGTCTTGCAAAGTTTCGGGCGCAGGCGACTCTGAAGGCTTTTGCCAATCAACACTGCCGCCCCATAAACTCCGCTCGTCCCATGAAGCGTCGGGGCTAGAGCTCTCCTGCGTGTCTTCGTGCCCGTACAGCGGTGTGAAGAGAGCTCGTGGCGAGTAGAAGGATTGCGGCGGGCTTTCCAAGTTTTTCGTGGAGACTGATCCTGAGCAATGGAGATTTTCGCCGTCAGAATGATCGGTCGAAATTGCAAGGCCGGAAATATGAGAATCCGATGGCTGAACTTGCATGTCACTCATGGTTTCTTCTGTTGGAACTTCACTGATGTCATGTTGGCTTCTGCCATTGTTGAGAGATTTGAAAATTTAGTTTAAATTTTTCTATGGAAAGGTGATGCAGAAAGAAAGATCTGAACAATGGTCATGTAAATGGCAATGTGATTCATATTGCAATACTATAATCTGCTCTATCGAATATGGTGGTGTTGATCTAAGGCTCCCTTTGGCCCGGCGTTATTGCTCCGATGAGTTTGGGCAAAAACGCCGCCGTCATAGAATGCATGTTTGACAAAACAATAGTTTTGACGGCCGCCGAGAAAAGAAAACTGGTTTTGAAGAGGTCGGGCGTTCACAAACAGTGGTTCATAACCACCACGTTCACGACCGCCGACGTCGTGGAAAAAGGAGCCTAAAACAATGTAACAATATTCCAAAAAGTACGAATAATGATTATCATCCTCCCATTTATTCTCTCTTTTTAGCTAGATAGTTATATTTGTTGATAATAAAGTCTCACCTACAGAGCTCAGTGAAATCTTGTATGCTTAAATAGATTTTCGGTCTTTCCGATGGCCTCCTTCGCTATCCTAAGCGGACATTCAACGGGACCTCATCCTCCGCTATGATGTTCGCTATTTAGGGACATGATTTGAACGTCTGTGTGGTGTCCGCCAATCAGGCTTCCTTGACGACTACATCGATGAGTTCATTGTCTTGGCGACACACGTTCAGGGCTTACAGCCAGATCACTACTTGGACTCCTCCCCCACATTCCATTCCGCTTTGCACCCACCAACCCAGGACGATTACTGATGTCATGAACCTAGCCCGCTTGGTGGAAGCAAACTTCAAAGTCACCTCCACCGATTCCGGCCAGTCAGCCGGGGAGTTCTACGCCCCCTACTCATTGCCTACCCTCCTAGGGTCATCTAATTAGAGCATGGTATAGGCCCGATGACTCATTCTAGCGTCATCTAATTAAAAAATCACATCTTGGAGATCAAAACAGCCTACACGTGAGAAAATTTAGTATGGATCGTAGAATAGACAAAAAGTCAAAACAATACAAAAAGTCAACTTCGGGCAGAGTGAAGAAAATACCTCAAGAACAGATCATTTGAAGCTGGCTGACATGTCTCTGCTTCTAATTTTTGTGACCGTTGCTGATGTTTGATTGTCGCCACTTCTCTTCTCAGGGATCTCAGCCTTATCAATGACTGAAGATGAAACTAAAATGTAGGTAAAATAACATTTGTAAGGGTTAATTATAGGAACCTCCACTGCGCGTTTGCATAATTACAGAAACCTCCCCGCTATGTTTTGAAATTACAAAGTAATCCCATATAAGTTTGGTTTGTCTGCAAACTCCCCCTTCCCGGAGTCGTCTCAAGCTGAAGCCCCATCGACGACATCAGAACAGACGTTGATGCCCTATTGGGCATTACCATGTCTTTGTCGTAGTCGTTGATGCCCTGCTCAGTCGCCTACGGATTCTCAAGTAGAAGCACTACCAGCTGCGCAGGAGTTGACGCGGTCGAGTGGGAAATAAATATCGGCTTTGTTTCTTCTAGGGTTATACTATAACCTGCCTAAGGATTGTATTTGTATTTTTGAAAAACAAAGTGGATAATTTGAACTTTTTATAACAAAAAATTATTTATAGTTTAACATAAGAGTTTGTAAACCGATCAAACTTATGGAGGAGGTCTTTGTAATTACAAAATATAGAGAGGAGGTTCCTGTAATTATGCAAACTCCCTGGAAAAATCCCAGAAATTAACCCTAATTTTACTCTAATTTTTAATGATAAAATGTGAAGCTAGAGAGAAACTGTGATAATGGAGGATGAATCGCAGGGTAGAAGCCATCTGGCCAAGAACAGAAATGAATTTATTGAAAATTAAATGATTTTTTTTTAATGTGGTGTGAGGAGCATCGGCTAATTTACAACGGGCGTTTTTTTTTGAAATTGAAAGTTTAAATGATGGAGTTTCGAGTTACCTGAATGCGGCCGCGGAAGGGGAAGCGAGAAACCGGGCGGCGCTCGGCAAGCTCCGCGAGCTCCCGCCGTCTGTCTTGCTGCATCCTTGATATCAAATCTTCCATCTCCCGCCTTCCTCTCACCCGTATGGCTCTCGCGCTGACGGTGAGCGCCGGCGGCGGCGTTGGTGAGGGCGCGGGCATCGGTGAAAGCAACCGGACGGCCGACGGAGTGTTAACTTCTTTGGAAGTCGGGACCGTCGACATCGATTCGGCCTCGTCGCCGGAGGAAGCCGCGGACGACGATATCTTCAGGCTCAACATCCTCACGATCTCACCGACCCTTCTCCTCTCCGTGCTCTCGCTCTCCGCCGACGACGAGGAAGCCGCATTTTCCCAATCGATGCAGTTCTCCGCCTCGTCGCACGCGTCCGATTCGCCGGAGGCCTCCTCCACCGCCGCTGGCGGTGGCACGGCGCGGGGGGTGGGGCATACCCCCGATTCCGCCTCCAGCTCCCTCCACATCTGTATCAGCGACGACGCGCGCACGTTAGTGGGTATTTTGGAGGCGTCTGCGGCGCCTCCGCCGCCATCGGGGGAGGTTTCGCGGAGGAAGGAGGCGGCCCTGGCAGAGACGGGCTGGGTGATCGTGGATAGCGCCGAGAGCTCCGCCTCGTGGGCCTGGCGCTCGATGGTGGTGATCATTTCGCGGGCCTGGCGGGCTGCCCAGCGATCGAGGATCTGGGATTGTCGTCGCTTGGATGCCGGCGAGCAGGGCTCGCTACCTCCAGCTGCGGCGGCGGTGGCGGCTACGATGTCGATGGAGGTGGAGATGCGGGTGAGGACCTTGGGAAGGGGATTGCGGTCGTGGAGGTGCAGGCGGGAGGGGCGGTGGCGGCGCCATTCGTCGGAGGGCATTCGGGCCACGGAGGAGGCCATGGGTGATGCGCGCGGGTGGCAAGGAGTTGGAAGTTTGCTATAATGGGGGAGGGACGAAGGCTGGGTTGAGGATTGAAGGCATAAAGAGGGGGAGAGAGCAACCGTAACGGTCGAAAATCGAGGAATTGCCTGCCATTTTTAGATGGGATTTGGTTTTTTGAGAGATTTCTGTTCTAAATTTGATCTATTTTTTATATGGTTTTTGTGGCATTATGCGCGTATTAGAGCTTGAAATGTGATGAGGGAGGCAGGGTGGTGGCTGTACAGCCACCGGCTGCGGCGGGAACGACGAGGGAAGAATCGAGCCGCGCGCCATACGCCGCACGAACCTTGTCGATGGTCGAACCGGCCCGGCCCCCAATTCGAAGGTGCTTCAATCAAACCAGACATTGATCCGGAGTTCCATGTATATATATCTATACTATATATATAAAGAAGTATAATTTTTAAAGATTTTTGTAATTTTTTAATTTTCGTGTAATGGTGGCATACCATTATATCAATCTGAACCGTTCGATTTGATCAGATCATAAGATCTCGGCCGTTCGATTTGATCAGATCATAAGATCTCGGCCGTTCGATCGCATGACGAATCAGGACCGTTCATATTTTTTTCCTAAGTCTCCTAAACCTACCATGATGTCCTAAACCTATAAATTTTGTAGGGTACCCTACCCTACAAAGCAAACCGGGCGGGCCAGGCCGGTGGGCGGAGCGGTTCGGGCGGGCGGGCGGGCAACTCGGGCCGGGCCGGTAGGCGGAGCGGGTCGGCCAGGCGGGCCGGACGGGCGGGCACCTCGGGCCGGGTGGGTCGGGCCAAAATAAATCCAAGGAAAATGCGTTGGTCAAGTTTCGAACCCGAACCAACCACAGAACTTTAATAACTACTATCCACTATGCCAAGATGACTTTATGTTCAATCTTTGTACCTTCTTTTATATTAATAATAGTTAATTTGAAAAACAAATAGATTTATTTTAAATAAATAAATAAATTAAAAAAATAAAAAGAAATAAATTAAATAAATTGAATTTAAAAAAGCAGATTTAATTTTTAATCTGTTTTTTTAAGTTAAGAAACGATGGGCGGACGTGGGGTGGGCGAGTACTGTCGCGCTTGGCGAAGCCCGCCGTGGGGCGGGCGAGTACTGTCGCGCTTGGCACGGGGGGCCCCCCGTGCACTGTCACTCGTATATATATAGTATAGATATATAAACACGAGCAGCTCCACACGGGCTTCGCCTGTGCTCGCTGAGTCTTAGCGGGCTGCGCCCGCATTCAAGCGAGCTGCATCTGCATATGAGCGGGTTGCGCCCTCCTATAAGTGGGTTGCGCCTGTATATACGCACTAACCTTTTATTCAAATCACATATATATATCAGTACTTAAAATGACCGTAAAAAATACGAATCAATATTACTATTTTTATTTTATAAGAAAATGTAAATTTTTATCTAAAAAATCAATTTCTCTTCATTTCTCTTCTGTCACCCCTCCCTCCTATCCCTAAATGTAGGTATTCGCCCGGCGGGCGACGACAGTACCTGGCCGACGACTGCGGGCCTCGCCCGCCCTCGACGGGATTCGCACGGGCGGGCTTCGTCGGCCCCAGCCAAGCGTGATATGACCCAGCCCGCGACGACGGGCTTCGCCCGCCCCCGGCGGGCTACGCCCATGACGCTCCGGGATGCGCCCGCATCAAGTCGGTTGCGCCCACAACATATACATGAGTACTAAAAATGACCGCACAAAATTTTTAATAAATATTTTATAAATATACTTTTTTTCAAAAATATTTATATTTTAACAAAAAATCATTTTAAAGTAGGTCTAGGAGGTTAATGATTACCTATCATAGTAGGTGTAGGAGTATACTAAAAACTTTTGAATTTTATGAATTTCCACCGTTATTTTTATTATAGGATATTGTGTAATTACACAAATAGTCATTATATTTTATGAATTTCCATTTATTTCATAATATACGTTCAGTTATTGGAGTAAAAGAGTGAGGTAATATTTGGCAATTTTGAATGTTTCACCAAAGAAAACTTCTTGTATATATATACTAGTTAAAGATATACACACGAGTGCCCGACACGGGGCTCCGCCCCTATGGCCAAGCGCGACAGTACCCGGCCGGCAACGGCGGGCTTCGCCCACCACCGGCGCAATGCTGTCGGGCGGCCTTCGGCCGCATCCAGACGGGCTTCGCCCGTGCTCGATGCGTCTGCGGGCAGCGCGCGCAACATATACATATGAGTACTCGAAATGACCGTAAAAAAATATACATAAATATTACAATATTTATTTTGTAAGAAAAATATGTATATACTTAAAAAGATTATTTTTTTCTCTCTCGAATGTTTATTTTTAATTTTTTATATTAAAAATATTTCAGATAAAACATGTGAAAGATCCAACGGTGAAAAATGAAAGCACGGTAAGAGCGTGTAGAATATTATATATATATATATATATGAGTGACAGTGCACGGGGGGCCCCCCATGCCAAGCGCGACAGTACTCGCCCGCCCCACGCCCGCCCATCATTTCTTAACTTAAAAAAACAGATTAAAAATTAAATCTGCTTTTTTAAATTCAATTTATTTAATTTATTTCTTTTTTTTAATTAATTTATTTATTTAAAATAAATCTATTTGTTTTTCAAATTAACTGTTATTAATATAAAAGAAGGTACAGAGATTGAACATAAAGTCATCTTGGCATAGTGGATAGTAGTTATTAAAGTTCTGTGGTTGGTTCGGGTTCGAAACTTGACCAACGCATTTTCCTTGGATTTATTTTGGCCCGACCCACCCGGCCCGAGTTGCCCGCCCGTCCGGCCCGCCTGGCCGACCCGCTCCGCCTACCGGCCCGGCCCGAGTTGCCCGCCCGCCCACCCGAACCGCTCCGCCCACCGGCCCGGCCCGCCCGGTTTGCTTTGTAGGGTAGGGTACCCTACAAAATTTATAGGTTTAGGACATCATGGTAGGTTTAGGAGACCTAGGAAAAAAATATGAACGGTTCTGATTCGTCATGCGATCGAACGGCCGAGATCTTATGATCTGATCAAATCGAACGGTTCAGATTGATATAATGGTATGCCACCATTACACGAAAATTAAAAAATTACAAAAATCCTTAAAAATTATACTTCTTTATATATATAGTATAGATATATATAATACGAGTGACAGTGCACGGGGGGCCCCCCGTGCCCCGCACGACAGTATCCGCCCCGCGGCGTGCTTCGCCCGACCCTAACCGGCTTGCTTCGCACACCCCCGAACGGCGGGCTTATTTTAAATTTTTTGTTTAATTTATTTTTTTAATATTTAAATTTAATAAAATTAGTTCAGTTTTTTCCATTTATTTTCTAATAATTGTTTTAGTTTTTAAAATTATTTATACATAATTTTATTATAATTTTTTTTAAAAAAAATCTACGCAGGTGGTCTGCGAATAGCCAATCAGCGCAAAACTGTTTGGCTATTCGCAGACTTTGGTGGTCTGCGAATAGCCAACCACCGCAAAACTGACAGCTATTCGCAGACCACCTGCGAATTGATATGATCGTTTGGATCTTGATTGTAGGGTTCAAATTTGCCTGATGGGCCTCCATGTTACACCAAAACAGGCTTCCATACATCTTTGTATATATAGTATAAATATACAAAGATGTATTGAAGCCTCTTTTCGTGTAACATTGATACCTATCAGGCGAATTTGAACCCTCCGATCAAGATCTAAACGATCATATCCATTCGCTGATGGTCTGCGAATAGCCTGTCAATTTTGCGTTGGTTGGCTATTCGCAGACCATAGAAGTCTGCGAATAGCCAAATAGTTTTGCGTCGGTTGGCTATTCGCAGACCACCAGCGTAGTTTTTTTTGAAAAATTATAATAAAATATAAAAAAACTAAAATAATTTTTAAAAATTTAAATATTAAAAAATAAATTAAACAAAAAAATAAAAATAAACCTGCCGTTCGGGGGTGTGCGAAGCAAGGCGGTCAGGATTGGGCGAAGAACGTCGCGGGGCGGGTACTCTTGCGCGGGGCAAGGGGGACCCCGTGCACTATCACTCGGCTACGCCCGGGGCACTGGGGGGGGGGGGGGGGGGGCGAGCCATGTGTGCGTGTGCGTGTGCGTGTGCTTGTGCGCGTGTGTGTGTGTTTGGTGTCGTATGATGCAACTCATGCAAGTATTTATGTTGTACCCTTAATTTGGGAACATAAATGCATAAGACACCTCAGGTATTCAGCTCGGTGGCATCAAGTATTTAGCTCGACGGTCTCTTGGCGACCTCCTAGAGACCTCGTCGGGGGGTGCCCTGTATCATTGCCTATAAATAGGACCACATTGTAACGGGTGGAAGACAGTTGACACCCTGCGAAAAGTCGCACATTTGAAGATTTGGCGACCTTGTCTGCCTTCCACCGAACTCGCACAACACTTGATTTGGGAGGGGGAGTTCTTATGTACTTATGGGTATGCGGTGGGACCTTCACAGTGTAACATAACCACCTCATTTGATAATAAAATAGTTACGACCCCTCATTTGTTCACTTTATGCATATGTTTGCAAATTCAGAGGCCATTCGTTCGAATATTATTTTAGTAAATTCAATATCATTAGAAAAAAATCACATTTAAATGCATTCAAAGATATTTTTGAAGTACTACATTTTAAATATTAGAGGTGTGGCATGAGAGATTTTGAGTTGCTGAAAATATCTCATTTAAATTGTACAACCCCGTATTCGCCGAGTGGGTCTCAAAGGGTCAAGGGGCATGCAAGGTAGGCCAAGAAGAGCATTCGCCAAGAGTGTTGAGGATCACTCGCTCAGGTCAGGAGAGGCAGGGAAGCCTCAGGACGAGTGCAAGCCTCATCCGCAAAGCACTCGCTCGCTTAGGAGTGCGAATGAGCAGGAGGTCAGGCGAATGAGGGCGGAACCCCACTCGCCCAGCGAACCAAGCATCTAGCGAGTGATGCCCCTATGGATCACTCGCCCAGTGGAACCTAGGGTCCAGTGCGCGAGAAGTCTGGCGAGTGATGCTTTCACGGACCACTCGCCCAGAAGGCTCTAGTGAGGAAATTACCTAGATACCCTTCATGGGCTGCCAATAGCCATTCATAACAACAGAGTTTGGTTGTTAGCAGAACAGTTCGAGGTGCGATTAGTAAAAATAAAATGCAGATTTATGATATTTGTAGACTAGACTAGAAAAACTATAAATAAGCTCTTAAGGGCACCTTGGAGGAGATCCGATCTTTTGGACCCTCTCCTCCTGACTAGTTTTTGGTTGGCTCGTATTGCCCTCCAAGGTGCTCAGTTGAGCATTGGTTTGGGAGAGGACGCTCTCTAAAGATCTTCCGGGTGTGTGACGGGACCACCTCGCTACAGCTTTGGGTCTATTCATTTTTCTTCATCCACAATCAAGAGTGTCAGTAAGGGAGAAGTAGCTGTAGGCTACACCCCCTGTGAGTCCGAACTCAAGAGACCGGTTGACGGTTTCAACATTTTTGGTGTGGTAAGCGTGGACTGTAGCCTATAGAGGAAAATCTCTAGCTGAGCTCCATGGCTGGAGGTGAGGAAGAAAGATCTGACCCAGGCCACTCGCAACCACTCGCGAGTGGGGTTACGATGGGAATGCTTGAAGACTTCAAGCGGGAGGTCATGTAGACCTTGCATCTTGCATTCGTAGCCAGGAGTGAGTTCAAGACACCCGCAGTCCCTGTGGTCGCGCCCCAGCTGATAGGTGAGAACGCTCCCGGTCAGCGACTCGGGAAGGAGGCGGCGACCGAAGGGAGTGGGCGAAATATCCCCGGGCGGCAGCTCTTCCCCAGCCCGACGAGTGCTGAAGTGTGTGAACTGACTCCGCGAGACCATGCAACTCGCCGAATGAGGGAAGGGAGCCCCTTTTGTGAGCTGATCCTCACGGCCCCGGTTCCAAAAGGGTTCAGAGAACCCGTTATGTCATACTATACGGGCAGGGATGACCCGATACAACACGTTCAGTGGTTCGAGGACGCTGTCTCCATCAGGTAAGTGTCGGATGCTTTCAAGTGCTGATTCTTCTCCATCATCCTGAAGGAGAAAGCTCGGGACTGGTTTTACCAACTACCCTCAGGCTCGATCTACTGCTTCGAGGATCTGCGACGATGCTTCCTCTTGAGGTTCTCGACGTCCAAGAAGAGAAAGAAGGGAGCAGAGTTCTTGTTCGCAGTCAACAGGGAGAGGAAGAGACGTGTAAGACCCCCCTCCCGGAACACAAAACACGGTCGAGTGGAGTCTTATGCCCAGAACAGCCGCCTTGCGGTAGCGTCAGCGCACGGGCTAACCTGTACCCCAAGACGCCTATCCTGCCGGCTAAGACCAA
Organism: Dactylorhiza incarnata; assembly: GCA_033032865.1. NCBI lineage: Eukaryota > Viridiplantae > Streptophyta > Magnoliopsida > Asparagales > Orchidaceae > Dactylorhiza > Dactylorhiza incarnata. Next base: position 1,511,849 of record JAWHQI010000370.1, on the reverse strand, counting down.
TATCAATGTGCCAACCCATAATAAAAGAAACCACAGAAACCACATTCACACTAAGTATATAAAGTCCACAATAAAACAAAGCATGAACGCAGAAAGCTCCTGAATATCAGAGTGCAAAACTTGCCCGAAGGCTACAACAAAGCGCTCAAAAGCTCACGTATATGATAGAAGAAATGGACGGTATCGTAGTCTCAGGCCCTGTCTCTCTGGCCTGGCTATCCTCCTGCACCATTCACTGCTGCCGCTCCATCTGCGGGGTGTCCTCCTAAAATTAAGGCGTAGAAACCGTTAGTCATAAAGACTAAGTGGCTTCACATTCTCTCACCCCGGCGACTCTTAGGCACCGTGTGGAAGGAGAGAAAGAAAGATTGCAATATAACAGTAAGTACAATATGCAGGTGGCAATGAGGTATTACTAACCTAGCAGTTATATATCAACAACTAACAACACGTATTTAAAAGCGCTTACATCTAGCAGTTATATATCAACAACTAACAACATGTATATAAAAGCGCTTACATCTAACAGTTATATATCAACAGCTAACAACATGTATATAAGAGCACTTACATCTAGCAGTTATATATCAACAGCTAACAACATGTATATAAGAGCACTTACATCTAGCAGTGTATTAAGTAATATATATAAGGAACTGAATTGAGCTTAACTTATAAGGGTGCTCATAAAAGCTTATAAGTTAAGGGTTTGGTACAGAAATAGTAACTCATCATATAAAAGTGCCCATACAAATTTATATGATGAGGATCCTATGTGGTGCAATGCAATGCAGTGCAGTATAATGATTATGATATGATGACTCACCCATGCATACTCATGCACTCTGACTTTGTATGTACAAACCTTTAGTTCCCACTTTTCGGAGTTAGCTGAACTCTCTGGTACTACCGTTGTGGCTACGGTAGTGGTGGAGCGGGCATCTCCACCCCTAGGCGGGTATACACACTACTAGGCTTAGACCTCCCATACGCCTCTGTACACGTCCTAGGTGCACTCTAGAGTCTTGCGTACTCTTTGCTGGCACCTACCAGTCTTAAAGGTCGGGTGTGCGTCCTTTTGGGGATCATCCTCCAGACCGTAGTATAAATAACATACTGGCCCCTCAACCTCACACCCGCCTAAGTCAACGTACTGCCGTCGGTGTGACAACTGGCCCGTACCGAAGACCCGCCACTAAATAGTTTCTATGCACATGCAATTTGTCACCACGCGAGCCTCCAGCTCGCAGGACTAACCCGTCCTGAATAAAACTATCACCCGAGTCTCCAGCTCGCAATACTAAACTGACCTTATAAACATCGAGTCTACCGCTCGCAAGACTATCCTAGTCCTTCCTTATTTCTCTCGAGCCTACCGCTCGCAGGACTATCCTAGTCCTTCTTTATTTCTCTCGAGCCTACCGCTCGCAGGACTATCCTATTCCTTCTTTATATGCCGAGCCTACCGCTCGCAGGGCTAACTCACGCTCTTAAGCAAGCAAGGGCTCCAAACCGAGTCCCTTCCCACATTAACTTAGGATGTCGACCCATCCTAATCACTATACCAAGCCCTCAATGCTACCCGTAGGGAGTTAGCATGCTCTAAGCAATGAGAGGCACAGGTCCTGAGATTTCACTCCATACGATCCTAACTTAAGGACTACTTGTGCACAATATCATATATTCAAAACTAAAGATCAATGACTAAGCTCGACTTTGAGTCAAGGGTTATTCTGATCCAACCCTGTTAGATTCAACATATATATTTAAATGTTAATTCATACTACGCCATCAATCGTTCATCATATCCGAACACTTAGGTAAAAAGAGTGGTGTTACAAATGTAGTTATTCATCTAACGACACATCACGTACAATATGATGCTGCATCGTTCACTGCTGCCGCTCCATCTGCGGGGTGTCCTCCTAAAATTAAGGTGTAGAAACCGTTTGTCATAAAGACTAAGTGGCTTCACATTCTCTCACCCCGGCGACTCTTAGGCACCGTGTGGAGGGAGAGAAAGAAAGGTTGCAATATAGCAGTAAGTACAATATGCATGTTGCAATGAGGTATTACTAACCTAGCAGTTATATATCAACAGCTAACAACATGTATATAAAAGCGCTTACATCTAGCAGTTATATATCAACAGCTAACAACATGTATATAAGAACACTTACATCTAGCAGTTATATATCAACGGCTAACAACATGTATATAAGAGCACTTACATCTAGCAGTGTATTAATTAATATATATAAGGAACTGAATTGAGCTTAACTTATAAGGGTGCTCATAAAAGCTTATAAGTTAAGGGTTTGGTATAGAAATAGTAACTCATCATATAAAAGTGCCCATACAAATTTATATGATGAGGATCTTATGCGGTGAAATGTAATGCAGTGCAATGATTATGATATGATGACTCACCCATGCATACTCACGCACTCTGACTCTGTACGTACAAACCTTTAGTTCTCACTTTACGGAGTTAGCTGAACTCTCTGGCACTACCGTTGTGGCTACAGTAGTGGTGGAGCGGGCGTCTCCACCCCTAGGCGGGTATACACACTACCAGGCCTAGACCTCCCATACGCCTCTGTACACGTCCTAGGTGCACTCTAGAGTCTTGCGTACTCTTTGCTGGCACCTACCAGTCTTAAAGGTCGGGTGTGCGTCCTTTTGGGGATCGTCCTCCAGACCGCAGTATAAACAACATACTGGCCCCTCAACCTCACACCCGCCTAAGTCAACGTACTGCCGTCGGTGTGACAACCGACCCGTACCGAAGACCCGCCACTAAATAGTTTCTATGCACATGCAATTTGTCACCATGCGAGCCTCCAGCTCGCAGGACTAACCCGTCCTGAATAAAACTATCACCCGAGCCTCCAGCTCGCAATACTAAACTGACCTTATAAACATCGAGCCTATCGCTCGCAAGACTATCCTAGTCCTTCCTTATTTCTCTCGAGCCTACCGCTCGCAGGACTATCCTAGTCCTTCTTTATTTCTCTCGAGCCTACCGCTCGCAGGACTATCCTAGTCCTTCTTTATTTCTCTCGAGCCTACCGCTCGCAGGATTATCCTAGTCCTTCTTTATATGCCGATCCTACCGCTCGCAGGGCTAACTCACGCTCTTAAGCAACCAAGGGCTCCAAACCGAGTCCCTTCCCACATTAACTTAGGATGTCGACCCATCCTAATCACTATACCAAGCCCGCAATGCTACCCGTAGGGAGTTAGCATGCTCTAAGCAATGAGAGGCACAGGTCATGAGATTTCACTCCATACGATCCTAACTTAAGGACTACTTGTGCACAATATCATATCCTCAAAACTAAAGATCAATGACTAAGCTCGACTTTGAGTCAAGGGTTATTCTAATCCGACCCTGTTAAATTCAACATATATATTTAAATGTTAATTCATTCTTCGCCATCAATCGTTCATCATATCCGAACACGGGTAAAAAGAGTGTGTTACAAATGTAGTTATTCATCTAACGACACATCACGTACAATATGATCCTCAGGTGCATACCCCGACATCGTTTAAGTATATCCTCTACTTTAGTGGCAACTCGCATGTCTTATAACTCAGCATTAGTTGACTGGTATGAGTGTATAAAAAGCTGATCATAAACACTAGTATTTATAAGTCCCATATCATTGAAGAATCAAGCATGAAGTAGACGGTTAAGTATCCTATTTCTACGAGTACAGTCAAGTCGTGTCTTACTATCATGAGAACATGTACAAACGACCTCCAATCAACAAGTTTTAGGTTCATTAAATGATTTGCCCCAATATTTAGAATCACTCACCTCCAATATTATATTAGAATCATATTAATAACATTTACATACAATTTAAATTGGAGCACTATTCAAACCACTACTTGCCTAAAGTTTCACACGCAAACTTATTGTCCTGGAGCGTCATCAACAAGTGATTAATCAAGTGGCTATATCAAAACCAAGACTTCTAAAAATTTCTACTATATGTCATGGTTAGTATCTTGAGTGTTTACACCATATCTCAGCTCATTCGGAGTAATCGTGATAACCATTTGCGGCACAATAGTTTTTATAACATAATATTGACAAATCACAGCAAGCCTATATCCGAAAATTATGACATTTAAGAGGGGTGTCCACATTGTCATCAAACATTTATCTACCAATTCCAAACAGCTTTCGATAAGCAAAACAAGGTAAATCACCAAATTAATATGAATCCGTACGCCTACCTCGCCGAGCGCTAAATATATTATTTATCAAATAACTAATATAAACTACACGGATCTAAGTGCCGATCGAACAACGTCCGGTCATCTTCTTCCTCCAGCCTGGGGCTGTGAATTGCCCGACCTGGAGTCTAATAAAACTCTCACATCATCCACCTTATTTCCTGTCCGACCAACCAACATCACCGCCCCTTTCTCGTATGTGAGATGCATCGACGAGCGGCAAATTAGTGACCGGAGGTGACCGGAATAAATAGTCAGAACATAGATTTTAGCCATCCCTCCACGGCTTGCTCTCAAATCAACTCAATTGAGTTCGACATCTCGCCTAGTTTGATCTAAGAAACTAGCACAAGGGAGAGGCGAGGAAGCTCAATGATGGAGAGGGACGGCCAACGCTGGAGGCGGCCGACCATGGTGGAGTCGAGCAAGTGCAGGTTTCAGTTAGATCTTGGAAAGGAGGTGGTGTTGGTCGGAGCAAATCTCGCCGGAGATGGAGAATGAGAGGAGAACCTTCCAGATCTGGAGTTAGAAGGGAAAGGGGACTGCTCGGTTCGAGAGGTTGGAGATGGCTGCTCGGCCATGGAGGAAGAAGATATGGAGGGGTCAGCTTCGTCCATAGTCAGATCTGGAGGAGGAGAGAAAAGTAGTGAGAGGGAGAGATCTATTACGCAGCTGGGAGGAGGGCTCGATGAGAGCTCGCCGTGAGGAGGTGCGCCAGAGGAGGCTCGCCGGAGTGGAGCAGTTGCCAGAGAGGAAGGGGATTGGGCTGACACTTGTTTCCGCCGTCAGGGCGCAGGGAGGAAGAACAGATCGGCTGAAGGTATGATCTCTAACCTAAAGATAATTAATATTTATAGTAATATTTATTATTATTATTATTATTAGATTAGGAGGATTGATTGGATTTCAATCAGATGCGCGTAGATTTCTCTAGGAAGCTCGGAATTTGTCCCGGGCGGGCTCATTATTACCGTCTCGCCGATACGCACCTATCGAAATGATCAAAGGTCAATTCTGAGTCTGTTTGCTCACTTTACGCTCTCCAGCGTGTTTACGACTCAATTCACTTAAATGTCAAAAACCTTTCAAACAACGTAGGAATCGCAAACAGATAGATCCGTTGAACTAGTACTATTATTACGAGTGTAACAAGACTGACTGGGGTCAATTGCGAGATTGTTTGCTCGATTTCACAAACGTGGATAAATACGTTATTCGCAGACCGTGTCATTTGAGCTAACGTACATACTATAATTCCTTCAAGGTGGTACGCCTCCTTCGAGTTTTATCGCTCAAATTATGCTCTCCTGACGGCTCGAATCCCGATACAGCAAACATCGGGACAAAGAATAGAACTGGTACTCGCCGCATTCATCGAGTGCACTTCCCCGGCTTAGGTGCAAGCCTGGCCCTCAGTACACCCCGAGCCCGAGTCAACTCGCTTGACTAAAAAATGCGCACAAGGGGTCTAGCTCGAATCGGGATGTTACAAATCCAATAAACGAAGAAACAATTTCGTCCCCGAAATATTTGGTTGAGGCTAGGAGGATTTTCTGGATGAGAGTAAAATATACTCACCACATTCATTCATGGGCACTTCATCCATAATAATTTCAAGGTTATATACGCATTCTCAATTGTTGCGGTTTATACATGGAAACTAGATTGCATGCGCACTCTTTCCTTGTGAAGTCATACGAACTAATAATAACACACACTATTTCAAAAATCACTACATCAATCTAACTAATTATGTTGTGATTTAATCTCAAGCACAAAACATACAAGGGAGCATTTAGCAAGGACTTGGGGGAACGACATCAAGCAGGCTACTCATTTATAAAACCATGATGCAACAGGCTACCACTACCAACTTCTAAATCGCTACACAGGTTCTATGAACCAGCAAGACTACCGAGTCACCAGCTCGTTTACACCTTGCAGGATTGGATTTCAAAACACTATAACTCTATAGCATGTGTCATCAACAGTTGTCTTGCATCAATATCATACCTGCTTGCCACGAGTCTCCAACACACATCCTCGGTAATTTTATTTAATTTACAATATCATCACATTATGCACGCAAACCAGTGCATAGACACCACTGTTGTGAATTTGTTAACTAAACAACCACGTTGCAAAACCTTGGCACTAAGAGTGCTATGATTTAAACCAATTATCCTAAATATGTCACTTTTAAACACACCTCTTTGATCAACAATCAAATACAACTCCAACTCAACAAATTTCAAGGCGTCCCCCAAAATTTGTCGCGCGGTCGTCGGACCGACCATTGATCACTGAGAGGCACTACAACACTATCAAGAGGATTCAAGATTTTACATAACTACACCCATGAGGTTCTAATGATGGAACTCATGCAACCAGAACCCAAGGACTACCACCAAGTCCTTATGTCATCCAAGCACTTGCCAGAATCCGACTAGTGCATAGCAGCACTCAAGGTCTACCATCTCAAGTCCTTACCATCACATCGGGATATCATCGCATCCTTCACATAGTAATGATGTACAACCCTCATTATCCAAGGGTGGACCCACTCAAGGCCACGTAGACAGAAGTCAAAAGACAAAGGGTCAACACAGAGACCAGCAGTCCAAGGCAAAAGCAGAAGAGATCCTGGCGAGTATACAGGCGATACTCGCCAGGTAGACGAGTATTAACCAGAGGAGCTCGTCGTGCGCAGGAAGCGGCAGAAGCCCTGGGCGAGTATTGGCCCGGCGTGTGCGAGCAGCACACAATACTCGCCAGATGAGCGACTATGGCATGGTACTCGCCGAGTAACCCATAGTCGCCGGGTTGGGGGCTGGGCTATAAAAAGCCCCCCTACCCTTTGGTTTTCCTATAAATAGGACCCCAGGGGTACTTGGATTGGCACCTGGACTTGAGCTTTTGGACCCCGATTTCCGAATTCTCGAGCCCGTCACCCTTGCTTTTAGCCAAGTCGGTGCCTTCCCTGTACCAAGCTTGGCCACTTTGGTTTCGGAGGGGAAGACTCTCTTGAGCTTCTGGGTATGTGGTGGGACCTCCCTGCCGCAGCACCTGGGGTCCTGTTTGTTGCTCTTCTAGCTTCTTCGTCGTTTCCAGCCAAGTCATCTCGTTGGACTGTTGGGCGAGTAGCCTCCGGCTGCATTGGTCCGAATCTTGAGGTCGGGATTTTCCTGGCGTCAACACTTTGGTGCGGTGAGCGTGGACCGCAGTCAGAGAAGGAAAGTTCAGTAAGAAGGCGAGATGGTCATAGTTGGCGACCATGAGGAGGTAGTCGGCAACTCGTCTGCGAGCGGCGAGTTCGTGACGTTAGCAGTTTTCGAAGCCTTCGCGCAACGCATGGAGGGGACCTTGCGAGCAGCGCTTCAGCCGCGCGCCGAGGTCACGGCGACCTCGCCGCATCGCCCGGTTCTGACCGAGGGAAGGAGTCCCCCTCGGCGAGCAGGAAAGGAGCATGTAGAGGATGTGACCGAGCGACCAAGGAGGTCGCAGTTCTACTAGCCGACCTCACAAGGGATTCGCTTCCGCGAGACAGATGAGCACGCGAGGTATCAGGATACTCACCCATATGGCGAGTATGGAGGTTATAATCGCCAGGTGGAGGATCGTCGCCAGGCAGGAGGGAGGAGCCCCTTCTGCGAGGAGATCCTTGTCGCGCCCGTGCCAGAAGGGTTCAGGGAGCCCGTCTTGAATTATTATTCAGGGAGGGATGACCCTGTTCGGCACATCCAGTGGTTCGAGGATATAGTCTCTATCTGAACAATGTCGGATGCCTTTAAGTGCAGATTGTTTGCCATCACCTTCCGTGCAAAGGCCTGGGACTGGTTCCACCAGTTGCCCGCCGGCTCAATTTACTGCTTTGAAGACCTGTGCCGTGGAGTGACGACCTGGTTCGACACGGCCCGGAAGCTGAAGAAAGAAGCAACGGCCCTGTTCTATCTGGTACAGAGGCCGGGTGAGGCGTTGGGACCCTACATCGAGCGTTTTCAAGAGGAGGTTCTGCAGATCCAGGAGGTGGATAGCAACATCCTGCTGTTGTCCTTGACGTTCGGTATAAGTCAATGCCTCTTCAAGTTGGAGCTCAGTAGGAATCCTCCCTATTCCTATGACAACCTCATTCAGAGGGCCAACAAGTTTGTCCGAGGAGAGGCTTCCAACCCTGACTTCCTGGCCAGGCTTGCTAAGGTGACCGGAGGTGAAGAAGAGGAGAGGGATAGGATCCCTGAGAAGAGGAAGAGAGAAGAGCCCCGGAGGGCGGAAAAGAAGAGGCCGGAGCGCCGCGAGGAAAGGAGAAGAGAAGAGAAGAAAAGGGAGGAGCCCAGGAGGGAGGAAGCCAGGAGGAGCGATGAGAGGAGGCCCATCGTGACCCCAGAGCGTCAGAAAGAGGAAAGGCGCTATCAGGTCCTATCAACCGGCCACCTTGGAGGCCGGCTGGACGGAACCAGCGTCAGGATCAAAGGGGAAGATCCCTGGAGAGAAGACCCTTTCGCCAGCCGGAGAGGCGTCAGGAAAGGAGGAGAGACAAAGCGATGGCGGTAGCCGGGTGTGGCCGCCGTCAAGGAAGGAAGAAGCAGCGGCCGAGAAGGCAGCAAGCGGAAGAGGTCCCCCTCTACTGTGACTTCCACCAGGCAGAAGGGCATGCGATGATGGCTTGCCCAGAATTTTTGGAAGCCAGGAGGAGGCTAGCAGCAGGAGAAGGTGGAGGGGAACAACGAAGGATCGAAGCCCCTGTCGAGCCGCCGGCAGTACAAGCCATCGCTCGAAGGAGGAATGAGGACCGGGTCGACCAGGGAGGTCGGGGAGACCTGGTTCAAGGAGGCAGAGTCGGAGTGATCCATGGGGGAACAGGGCTGGAAGCTTCCCGCAAGGGGAGCCTCCATCAGATCTATCGTAGGAGCGTCGCCTCAACCTCGCAAGCACCGCCCCCGATGGAGGAGATCACCTTTTCTGAGGAGAACATGTTAGGGAATGAGAATCCCTTCCATGATGCCCTTGTGATCCAAGCCGCAGTAGAGGACATCACCGTTGATCGGATCCTGATCGATAACTGTAGCTCCGTAAACGTCATTTTTAAGGGAACGTTTGACGGACTGGGAGTCAGAGCAGCAAGGGTTCGGGCAGCTGATGGTCCCCTCTTCGGCTTCTCCGGAGAGAAGAAGGAAGTGGAAGGAGGAGCAGATCTCCTTGTAACGCTCGGTGGCACCTCCATCAACTGTCGATTTGTCATCGTCGACGCCCCGAGTTGTTACAGGGCTATCTTCGGGAGGCCACTCCTCAACGCCTTCAAAGCCGTTCCATCTCCTACCATCAGTGCTTGAAGTACTGTAAGGGAGATGTCCAGGTTAGGATCAGGAGCGATCCAAAAGCCGCTCGGGAGTGCTATCTTAGCACCGTCAGTACCATCGGCTGGATGGCTGACGCAGAAGAGTTCAGAAGAGTGTTGGAGAGCCCGGCCAGGCTGGAGGTGGCCGAAGAAGTTGAAGAAATCGAGGTACTCTCCGCAGCGGGAGTACTGATGAGTCCTGATTATATACACCTTCATGGACTCATCCGGGCCATTATTTAGTCAATATCACGCACTTTAGCCTTATTATAGTTTATAATTGATAACCCATGCTAGGTGCACATTTTGGCCCAATTTGGTGTGTTTTCGTGTTTATTTCCTTTCATAGTACTCATATGTTGTTAAGTGCCACTTTCGGTGGCTAGATCTGTGTTTGTGCTGGAATAGGAGGCGTGCAAGTGTTCCCGGTGCAATTCTGCACAGGAACACTGCGCACGATCACTTGTTCTAGTGCGCACGACCACTGGTCGTGCGCCACTGATCGTGCGCACTTAGCCCCTTTTTACGAGTTCTGTCTGGTGCAGTGCGCACGCCCATCAACTCCAGCGCGCACGACCACCGGTCGTGCGCCACTGTCCGTGCGCACTTAATAGTAATTTTATGAGTTCTGTCTCACCTATTGCGCACGACCACCGACGCTAGTGCGCACGATCAACGGTCGTGCGCCACTGGTCGTGCGAGCATTTTATTTTATAACTTCATCTCTTGCAGGTTCTGTCCAGGCAGTGCGCACGATCGCAGGATTCCAGTGCGCACGACCACTGGTCGTGCGCCAATGATCGTGCGCAATGTTTAATCCAGCGCCTATTTAAGCGCCTGTTGCGATTTTAGGGCGATTATTCATTCCGGGAGCGGGATTTCTGTTCCGTACGCCGCCGACCGCCCCCTTGGATCGCCCCTACTTCATCTCCTACGCAAGGGGAAGCTTCCTCGGTCCATTCCTAGACATCCTCCATCGCCTGTGAGTGTTCTCCATCATCCGCAAGCCTCCAAGCAATCATTTTCGCTTTCCGCCCGGTGAGAAGAAGAAGAGACCTTGAGTCGAAGACGACGGAGCACGTAGGGAGATTGTGACAGCCCTCTACGCCGGAAGCATCGTCCGCCCGAGTCCGGAGGTAGCCCGACAACCTACCATTCCGGCCGTGAACGGCCGCTAGTCTTCACCGCCGGTTATCTCCTTCCTCTTTCCTTGATTGTACCCCTTTGAATCTTTTACTAAATGAATATTGTGATGTTTACTTGATGAGAATGAATGTTTCTGTGTTCTTATTCATGGGTTGGTTGTGATTCACCACGTTCAAGCGCACTCACTCACACACGCACGCAAGGCGTTTGCTTCGTGTTGGCAAGAGCTAATGACGGTTGTGAAGAGGTGTTTGCGACCCTCACTCTCTCGCGCCTGAGTCCACTTCATTCTCCTCACGAAGCACGGCATCGCGGCCGTTGCATCCACCTCACGTTGCGAAGCGGTGTTCTCGACCCGCATCTCTTTTATTGTTGTTAAAATTAGGAAAACCAACCAAAAACCCCTTGCTGTGTTTGTGAAACGCTTGTGTAACAATATTCACTGCACGATTTGATCACCCATCCTGCATTCCTCAAGAGACCGACATCCGGGGAATTTATTCTCCACAATTATTACTTGACAGCGACCGGTGCACTTGCCGACGCGCATCAAGTTTTTGGCGCCGTTGCCGGGGAACGCAGGCGTGTATCGTCTTGTGTAGTGACTCTCGTTACACGAGCAGTTGTTTTTGATCTTTTCATTTTCTTCTTGTTGTTGACAGTGCATGCAGAGGCAGATTGCAGGTGAACTTGCACCTTTTGACCCAGAAATCGAACGAACCGCTCGCGCGCGAAGGCGTGCTGCGGCTCTGCAAGCAGCCATGGGTGATCATGTGAACCCGAATGATGCTGATGCGCGAGTGCACGATGAGGGGCAAAATCCGGCCACTGATGAACAGGAGGCGGAGAGACCTCGGCCTCGTACTATGAGAGATTATACCACCCCCACTGCTGGAAGCGTGTATCCGGGCTTTGGGCCCAATATCATGAACAATCAGTTTGAGATAAAGCCGGCGATCTTAAACATTATCCGAAACCATGCTCAGTTTTCGGGGATGGCTAGCGAAGACCCGCATCTGCATCTGGCAGAATTCTCTGATATTTGCGGAACTTTCCGCTATGCGGGCATTGCTGATGACACAGTCAAACTGAGACTGTTCCCCTTCTCCCTCCGTGATAAAGCAAAAGTATGGCTTCATTCCATCCCGCCCGGGACTGCTGCAACATGGGATGCCCTTGCATCCAAATTCCTGGCTAAATTCCACCCGGTGGATAAGATTGTAAGCTTGCGGCGTGAAATCGCCACATTTCGGCAGTTGGATCAAGAGACTCTTGCGGAAGCTTGGGAGCGCCTCAATGAACTCCTTCGCCGTTGCCCTGGCCACGAGCTCCAGCCATGGAATGTGGTTGAATTGTTCTACTTCGCGATCGAGCCCAATTATAGGGCAATGATCGATGCTGCGGCCGGTGGTACATTGATGAACCACACCCCTGAAGATGCCCTGCGGATTTTGCGTGACACTGCCTCCCACAGTACCTTCTGGACTGCAGGGAGAAACGCTCCAAGAAGCAGCCGAGGACTCTTCATGGTTGATTCTCTTCCTTCTCCGTCTCCATCTGCTGCCATCATTACTTGTGAAGGATGTGGAGGTGGAGGCCACCATGCTTACGAATGCTCGGGGAACCAAGTGGTAGGTGATTTCGTGCACTTATCTTTAAATGAATCTGTGAATTATGTTGGAAATCAGTCCAAGGGGGCACCGTATAATAACACTTATAATCCGGGAGCGAGAAGTCATCCGAACTTCTCGTGGAATCCCAACACGCCCGGCCAACGATGGTCACCGGGGCAGCATCAAAATGATGCTTACGCCTCCGGGAGCCAACCGAGGCCGCCGCACCCGGATTACAACCAAGCACCCCCGACTCAAAAGAAGAGTAATTTAGAAGAAATGATGGAAAAATTCATGCTTGTAGCTAACTCGAATATGGCAAACCAAACTGCATCTATGCGAAACTTGGAGACGCACTTGGGCCAATTGGCCCAAGCGCTAACTGAGCGTTCGCAGGGGTCCCTTCCCAGTAATACGGAAAAGAATCCCATTGATCAAGGGAAAAGTTTGGGGGATGTGGTGGATGCCAATCCGAGTGAGCTGACAATCTCGTGTTCCATCAATCAGGTTGAAACAAAGGCTCTATGCGATTCCGGTTCCTCTCGCAATGTTATTGCGCTGCAAGATGTTGCGAAACTTCAATTGGAGATTAACACAGAGGAAAAGAAATCGCTGATTCTCGCTAACGGCACCATTATTCAATCCGAGGGAGAGGTGAGAAACGTGGAAGTAATAGTTGAGGGGACAACTGTGGTCGCGGACTTTCAGGTGTTGGGCCCCCGGGAAAATCAATCCATCCCTATCTTGGGGGTGCCGTTCTTGAAAGAGAGCGGCGCCACCCTTGACTTTGCCACGGGGTGTGTCATCTTACCTAACACGGCGCTGCAGCCCATTCATCTCGAAGCTAGAGCCGACACATCCACTCCTCCCCCTCTTGTTATTTCTGATGAACTTCTGAGTTGTGCAGGGAAGACGCATTTCCAAGAAACAGGTAAAGGGGAAATGGAGGAGTTCAAATCTGATGAGGAGGAAGTGATTGACTTTCGGAAAGAATTCGACGCCGAGAAGGAGGATGACGGCTGTCCGGGAAATGATGATGTGGATTTAGTCAAGAATGCTGATTATTTTTCTTCTTGTGATGAATCGTGTAATAAACTGTTTAAGCGTTCCGTCTCTTGGGCCGATCCGGTGGTCACAGTGACACCGGAAGTGACGCCACCTGATTCTAAGGAGGAAAAATCTGAGAGTTCACAACGGTGGCAATCTCCAACCGTCACCAAACTGAAAAAAGAAAAACTTCTGCGTGACGCTCGTGCTGCCGCTCTTCGTAGCAAGATGGCGGAGGTTAGGGGAGCATTGGGTAATACCAGTGCTGGCCCTAAAGCCTTCACCTCCCGCCTACATGCTACAGGAGATGCGCACCACAAGAGCGCTTTTAGTTGATGCGTGTTTTTAATTGCTGTAATGAACTATTTTTGAGTATGTCTTCTAAATTCCTGCACTCTTTATAAACAATGCTAATACAGGTATTTGGTCCAGCTTAAGGACGTTAAATGAAAGCGCTACTGGGAGACAACCCAGATTTTCGGTTTTTTTTTATATTTCCTTTTATCTAACCTTTCCTAGTTCAGTTTTTGTTTTTGCTTTTGTTGTTTTGAGTTTTGCTTGCAGGTTTTGTGTTCGATGGTGGATGCTGCGGATTGTCTTGATTTTAAAAGCCATTCTTCTGGTATGCTCACGTGCTGAGCATTGGGTAACTTCTTCCCTAGCTTTCAATTTTGATTTTCACCGTCATATCATTATGTTGTATGGTTTTGATTAAGTCTGGGGGAGAGCCGTTTCTTTGTCACCCACTGCACATGCTCATCTCATTTGCATACTAGAAGTATTTTAATTTCAGTTATTTAGTATCGTTCATCTTCACACACCACTTCACCCACTTGAGTGCGTGCTTTCTTTTGTGTTGTTCCGTTTAAACTAGTTTGGTTGGAATGTGAAATAGGTTATTAACACAGGAATTATTATTTGGAGCGCAGTGTCGACTCATGTAGTGTTCTAGTCGCTTCGCATGCTATAGTAGAATTTGCGTAGAATTAGATTTTCTTTATGCATTTAATTTATGTGCAGTATCTCTGCGTAAATTTAGATTTAATGTACTCAAGTGGTGAATTCGAATGAAATTGATGATAACCCGGTGTTGTGTGTGTGCGGTCGCTAAACGTGTGTTGCTCGAGTCGGGAGGAAGGTTTATCTTTCTCGTGGGCTAAGAACTTGCCCCAAGCGACTCTTGAAGCATGGGTGAGAGCTACTTGTTGAGTCAAGCATGATGTAGGCCACCATTTGGCTAGTTTGAGCTTTGTTATTCCATGCCCCTTTCATTCACCTTTGCAAGCCAAATTTGTGCCTACCATTTTTATGTTCAGCTCCTCCTCATCCACCAAAGCCTGAAGCCTATCCTACGCCCGCAACCAAAAAAATGTTTTAACTGTGCTCATAATTTCCAACTTGTGTGGTGTGTGGTATCATTGTGTTTTGAAGAGAAAATTTTGTCTATCCGCTGATTTTGAACCAACTGGAGGTTGCTTGAAAGAAGAAAAATATATAAAAGAAAAAAAAAGAAGAGTATCCTGAAAATAATCCTCCCAAGCTAAAGAGAAAAATCTGTTGGTATTTGTAAAGTAGGCTGTGTGCACACCTGGTTTTCATGATAGGTCTGGGGGTGTGTCACACGAGCATTGTTGTTTGGTTTTGTAAGGTGCAGTGTGCCGTTGGCTCATTTGGGTTGCGTAGCCGTCATGTTTATCTTTGCATATCATTCCGTAACCTAAGCCCCGTTTTAATCCTATAAGTCCTACTGATTTGATTTGCGAGTTTGCTAGCGCCGTGGAGAGAGTGTGACCGGGCAAGCGTATGGTTCACGACGTTGATGGATTTCAGCGGAGTTATTCCTAAGCCCCGATCTTTTGCAACACCCGCCTCAGCGTCTCGTCACTTCCATACCGGGCATGATCGTCAAATTCTTCATAATTCACCCACTGAGTACAATTAAATCTTTGATTACGCTTTAGTACTTACGTAAATTAGTTAGCATAGCTAGAATCTTCTTCTACTAGAATTCCTACTCGCATGCGTATGTTACTTCGCACTGTACTCCCCTGCGTAATTCGCTATTTTAATTATCTTTTTCAACTTCCGCCGGATTCGTTTGCTCGGGACGCGCAAACAGTTAAGTCTGGGGGTGTGATGAGTCCTGATTATATACACCTTCATGGACTCATCCGGGCCATTATTTAGTCAATATCACGCACTTTAGCCTTATTATAGTTTATAATTGATAACCCATGCTAGGTGCACATTTTGGCCCACTTTGGTGTGTTTTCGTGTTTATTTCCTTTCATAGTACTCATATGTTGTTAAGTGCCACTTTCGGTGGCTAGATCTGTGTTTGTGCTGGAATAGGAGGCGTGCAAGTGTTCCCGGTGCAATTCTGCACAGGAACACTGCGCACGATCACTTGTTCTAGTGCGCACGACCACTGGTCGTGCGCCACTGATCGTGCGCACTTAGCCCCTTTTTACGAGTTCTGTCTGGTGCAGTGCGCACGCCCATCAACTCCAGCGCGCACGACCACCGGTCGTGCGCCACTGTCCGTGCGCACTTAATAGTAATTTTATGAGTTCTGTCTCACCTATTGCGCACGACCACCGACGCTAGTGCGCACGATCAACGGTCGTGCGCCACTGGTCGTGCGAGCATTTTATTTTATAACTTCATCTCTTGCAGGTTCTGTCCAGGCAGTGCGCACGATCGCAGGATTCCAGTGCGCACGACCACTGGTCGTGCGCCAATGATCGTGCGCAGTGTTTAATCCAGCGCCTATTTAAGCGCCTGTTGCGATTTTAGGGCGATTATTCATTCCGGGAGCGGGATTTCTGTTCCGTACGCCGCCGACCGCCCCCTTGGATCGCCCCTACTTCATCTCCTACGCAAGGGGAAGCTTCCTCGGTCCATTCCTAGACATCCTCCATCGCCCGTGAGTGTTCTCCATCATCCGCAAGCCTCCAAGCAATCATTTTCGCTTTCCGCCCGGTGAGAAGAAGAAGAGACCTTGAGTCGAAGACGACGGAGCACGTAGGGAGATTGTGACAGCCCTCTACGCCGGAAGCATCGTCCGCCCGAGTCCGGAGGTAGCCCGACAACCTACCATTCCGGCCGTGAACGGCCGCTAGTCTTCACCGCCGGTTATCTCCTTCCTCTTTCCTTGATTGTACCCCTTTGAATCTTTTACTAAATGAATATTGTGATGTTTACTTGATGAGAATGAATGTTTCTGTGTTCTTATTCATGGGTTGGTTGTGATTCACCACGTTCAAGCGCACTCACTCACACACGCACGCAAGGCGTTTGCTTCGTGTTGGCAAGAGCTAATGACGGTTGTGAAGAGGTGTTTGCGACCCTCACTCTCTCGCGCCTGAGTCCACTTCATTCGCCTCACGAAGCACGGCATCGCGGCCGTTGCATCCACCTCACGTTGCGAAGCGGTGTTCTCGACCCGCATCTCTTTTATTGTTGTTAAAATTAGGAAAACCAACCAAAAACCCCTTGCTGTGTTTGTGAAACGCTTGTGTAACAATATTCACTGCACGATTTGATCACCCATCCTGCATTCCTCAAGAGACCGACATCCGGGGAATTTATTCTCCACAATTATTACTTGACAGCGACCGGTGCACTTGCCGACGCGCATCAAGTACCTGGGTTGCTGAAGATCGGCGGGTCGCTGAAGACGGAGGAAAAGATCGAGATGGCGGCGTGTCTGCAAAAGAACGTCGACATCTTTGCTTGGAGTGCCGCCGAGATGCCAGGAATCGATCCTGAGGTTGCATGCCATCGCCTCAACTTGGATCCTGCGGTCCAGCCCGTCCGCCAGAAGAAGAGGAGTAGCGCCACCATCTTGGCCAAGCCGATCCGGGAGGAGGTGAAAAAACTGCTCGATGCAGACTTTGTATCGGAGATCCAGTACCCAGGCTGGGTCTCCAATGTTGTAATGGTGAAGAAAGCGGGGGGGGGGGGGGGGGGGGGGGGGGGGGGGGGTAGCCGGAGGATGTGTGTTGATTTCTCTTTGATGTATAAAAGCTGCCCTAAGGATTGTTATCCCCTGCCTCGAATCGACGCGCTGGTTGATTCAGCCGTCAGTTTTTCTGTGATGAGTTTCCTTGATGCGTTTTCAGGATACCACCAGATCCGGATGCATCCCCCCCGATTGCCGCGATGTCTCCTTCATCACCGATGATGGCTGCTACAGCTACAAGATGATGCCCTTCGGGTTGAAGAATGCAGGAGCTACCTACCAGCGGATGATGGATCACATCTTCAAGGAGCAGAAGGGGAGGAACCTGGAAGTGTACGTGGACGACCTCTTGATCAAAAGAAAGAGCGTCCAGGATCACGTAGCTGATCTGGTGGAGACCTTCGCGGCGCTGAGGAAATTCAAGATGAGACCCAATCCGACGAAGTGCGTCTTCGGAGCAGAAGAGGAAAGTTCCTGGGGCATCTCCTTACCCCGGAGGGAGTAGAGCCTAACCCCGATAAGGTTAGGGCGATCCTGGAGATGCCGTCCCCAAAGACAATGAAGGAAGTCCAAAGGTTGACAGGAAGGCTGGCGGGTCTTAGCCGCTTCCTATCAAAGGCCGGAGAGAAGTGCTCTCCATTCTTCAAAACACTCCGTAAAACTGAAAGTTTCGAGTGGTCCGAAGGATGTGAGAAGGCGTTCGAAAGACTGAAGGAGCAGTTGACTCAGACACCTCTCCTTCAGAGCCCGAAGGAAGGCGAAGACCTGCTCATCTACCTGGGAGTAGGAGCAGAGGCAGTAAGTTCTGTGTTGGTCCGAGAAGAAGGAAGGAAGCAGCTGCCCATCTACTATGTCAGTCGGGTGTTGAAGAAGGCGGAGTTGAAATATCTTATCCTGGAGAAGCTTGCTTTTCGCCCTTTTGGTGTCGGCGCGGAAGCTCCGACCTTACTTTCAAGCTCACTCCATCCGGGTTGTGACTGATCATCCTCTCCGAAATGTCCTAGAGGGAGTGGAGCATTCAGGGAGGTTAGCGAAATGGTCGGTAGAACTCAGCGAGTTCGACATTTCCTTCTCACCCCGGGTGGCGATCAAGGCCCAGGCGGTAGCAGACTTCCTGGCTGACTTCTCGGTGGAAATAGAGCCAGGGGAAGAAGCTCTCAATCCAATTCCGTGGAAGATGTTCGTGGACGGAGCCTCAGGCAGAAGTTCTGTGGGAGTGGGCATCGTGCTCGTCAGCCCACAGGGAACAAGGATCGAGCAAGCCGTCGAGATCCTCTTCCCCGTCACAAACAACCAAGCGGAGTACGAGGCCATAGTGGCAGGCTTGCGCCTTGCCAAGGAGTTGGGGATCTGTGATGTCCGGGCTTTCACGGATTCGATGGTGGTCGCTTCGCAGATTCGAGGAGATTTCGAGTGCGCGACACCATCCTGCAGAAGTACTTAGTGAAGGTGAAAGGGTTGATTGGAGGCTTCCAGTCCTTCTTCGTCGAGCATGTGCCAAGAGAGGAAAACTCGGCAGCAGATCGCTTAGCCAAGTATGGGCCGAGGGCTGGAGGAACTATTACCGAGCTTTTCCGCCCATCCATTGAAGAAGGAGAGATGATGGAGATCGAGCAACACCCTTCATGGATGGATCCCATTGTGGCCTTCCTGGTCAGCGGCCAGCTCCCAGCAGGCGAAGGGGATCAAAGAAGATTTCGGTACAAGGCGGCGTACTATTTACTGCAAAACGGAGAGCTATACCGCAAAACCATCTCAGGCCCCCTGGCCAGATGTGTCTCTGAAAATGAAATACCCCGAGTGTTGGAAGAGATCCACTCGGGAGAGTGTGGAAGCCATTCTGGGACCCGCACTTTGGATCAAAGGATCCTAAGGCAAGGTTACTTCTGGCCTACTATCCGAAAGAATGCTGAGACCTTCTCGAAGAAGTGTCAGAAGTGCCAGCTCTTCGCCCCCCTTCAGTTACAGCCGGCCCAGCAGCTCCGATCAATCACCGCCCCATGTCCGTTTGCCATCTGGGGGATGGACTTGATCGGCCCTTTCCCTCAAGCAAGTGGCCAGAGGAAGTTCATTCTCGTCATGATCGACAACTTCTCCAAGTGGATCGAGGCCAAAGCTTTGGCCAAGACCACCTCTCAAGTCGTGAAGAACTTCATCTGGGGGGAGATCGTCTGCAGATTTGGAATTCCTCTCACCATCGTCACCGACAATGGTCCCCAGTTTGCCAGCTTAGAATTGGATGATTTTTGCAGGCAGCTGGGAACTGACCTTCGATTCGCCTCCGTGCACCATCCCAGGAGCAATGGTCAAGTGGAGGCCGCCAACAAGCTGATCATCAATCTGCTAAAGAAGAAAGTGGAGAACCTGAGAGGTAGTTGGGCGGACCAGCTCCCCTCGGTACTATGGGCTTTGAGGACCACTCCTAGCTCAGCCATCGGGGAGACACCGTTCAAGCTCTCTCACAGATCAGAAGCTCTCATTCCAGTAGAGTTTGAAGTCAGAAGCCCAAGGGTGATAGCCGCGGAAGACGGAAACGAGGAATGGCGATTAGAGAATGAAGAAGCGCAGAAACTATCCCTCGACTACATAGAAGAGCTGCGAGACCTGGCCTCAGCTAGGCAAGAAGAGATCAAGCGCCGAATGGCAAAATATTTCGATAAAAATGTCCGCCTCAAGCACTTCCAAGCAGGTGACCTGGTCCTAAAGAAGGTGGACGCGGCAGGAAGATCAGCAGCCGTCGGAAAGCTTAACCCAAACTGGGAAGGACCCTTCATCATCCAGGAAGCACTCCTAACAGGAGGGTACCGCTTGCAGAACCAAGAAGGCGAGCTGCTAGGGAACACCTGGAGCGGCGATGACCTGAAAAGGTTTTATCCCTAAAGGGAGTGTACATGCCCCCCCCCCCTTGTAAATTCATTTACGTATAAATAAAAATTTACATCTCCCTGAAACATGGGATGAGACGGTCCTTCCTATCCTAGAGAAGTCTTTTAAAGAAGGAGGCCAGTATAGTCGATCTCCACGCTAGGTTGGGAAACGAGCCTCCGACTTAATCCTCGTAAAAACTCAGAATGGATGATGGGACAGTGCCTCGGGTGTGCATTCCCTTAAGTCCAAGCCTCTGCAATGACGGCCGAGATCAGCTCCCCACTTGCACGTTGGCCGCGGTTCCCACCCACCGCACTTCTCGTCCGACTGGAGAGATTACCAGGAGAAAGTTTGGACGCCGACCTCCCGATTCGGCAAAGAAATGATCGATTTAACTAGCTCAGGGGACCCTTGAATAAAGGTGTCGTATACCCTCGAGAGCTGAAAGCTCGCAGCAAGCAATCTGTTTCCTAAAAATATTGTGTCCGATCATGTGAATTGGTGTGCTTAACTCCCTGCTAATTTATTGAGCAACAGGAAGCAGGTTTGATCCACATCCAGCATCCAAGTAGGATGGAGGCCTCGGGATGGTATGTCCCTTTGGACCTCCCTGACTTCCACTCCCTGCTTGACGTCATCCTACGTCAACATTCAACGCCGCAAGTTGGAAAACGAGCCTCCGACTTAACCCTCGTAAAAGCTCAGGACGGATGATGGGACAGTGCCTCGAGTGTGCGTTCCCTTAAGTCCAAACCTCTGCAATGACGGCCGAGATCAGCTCCCCCCTTGCACGTTGGCCGCGGTTCCCGCCGATCGCACTTCTCGTCCGACTGGAGAGATTACCAGGGGAAAGTCTGGAAGCCGACATCCCAACTTAGGAAAGGGCAAAACCGATCTGATCGACCAAAGAATGGAGACATTCTGGCATCCAAGTAGGATGGAAACCTCGGGACGGTGTGTCCCCTTGGACCTCCCCGACGGCCATTCCCTACTTGAGGGCATTCTTCGTCGACATCCGGTATCCAAGTAGGATGGAGGCCTCGGGAAGATGTGTCCCTCCAGACCTCCCCGACTGCCATTCCCTATCTCTTTCCCCTTAAAAAGTCCATTATTATTAAATGATTCTAATGAACTCTTCACCAGGTGCAAGGCAAGGCCTTAAGAGCATGTGTCCCTCGGGACCCTCCAAGTGCCCCTCACGACTCGACTCAATCAGAAGGTACCATTGAGAAGGCGAGTATATAGGTAATACTCGCCAGATGGGCGACTATACATATGCGAGCATGCAGGTGCGAGTATGCAGGTGCGAGCACTCAAACTCGCCTAGAGCCTAAGAGCCTAGCGAGCACTCAATCTCGCCTCGAGCCTAGGAGCCTAAGCTACATTCAAGAAAGGAAGCAAAAGCAGAAGAAACAGGCGAGCAAAATCTTGTCCTTTTCATTTATATGTTTGGTGTAAAATTACAAAATATCTTCAAAAGGGTTTACAGAAGGTCGCTGGGCGAGCAAAAAGGGTGCCCAGGCGACTAGGCGTCATCCTCGCCATCAATGTCTGCATCCGGATCATCGCCACCATCATCATCATCATCCTCGTCCTCGGAATCATCATCCGCGGAGTCACTGGACAGCTGGGAAGATACTCGCAAGGGAGAGGTGGACTCCTCGGCGAGCAACGCCGGGATGAGGTCCACCACTGTCAGCTCCATCGCCGCCAGCTTCAGAAGGTCGCCAGCCTTCAGTTGGCTTAGGATGACAGTCCCCGTTGCTCGCGCGATCTCCCGACGAATGCGAGGCATATCGTCGCCAAACATCCTGATCTGCTTGCCAACCCTGGAGGGGCCCGCCACCGCTGGCTGTTGCTCGGCAGGCCGAGTTTCCAGCTTAGCGATACGAACTTGGGCGGCCTCCAAAGCCAGCCGGGTGTCGTCCAGTTCTTTCTCCAGCTGGGAGGTCTTCTTCGCCATCTCCACCTCGGCGGCCTGCAAAAGCAAGAAGACGCGGAAGGTAAGCAAACTATTCGGCAAAGTGGCGAGTATCCCAGAAGCGAGTATAGAAGCAAGACGAGTACCTCATGCTCTTTCTCTTTGAGCCCCATGGCGATCATCTTCTTACTCTGGGTTTTGATTACCCCCTCATACTCGAGCAATCGCCTTGCTGTCGAATGGGCCAGCTCGGCAGATCGCAGCAGAGATCGCGAGGTTTGGTGAGCCAGATACTCGGAAGACTCCTCCTGCAGTCTCTCAGCATCCTCGCAACCATAGATGGCGTGGAGCACATCGAAGACCTCGCCCTTATCCTCCCAGTCCTCTGACCATGGCGGGAGGTTGGAGCTTAGAGACACCACGTGGGCGCTCTCCGACCAGGCCAACAAGGGGCGACCATAGGCATCCTCTCCACGCCCGCCGAGGTTGAAGTTCGGGTGGGCATAAGGCTCGATAGCCTCAGAAGCGTCCGC
The DNA here is from genome assembly GCA_033032865.1 of Dactylorhiza incarnata. Classification (NCBI taxonomy): domain Eukaryota; kingdom Viridiplantae; phylum Streptophyta; class Magnoliopsida; order Asparagales; family Orchidaceae; genus Dactylorhiza; species Dactylorhiza incarnata. Next base: position 1,489,171 of record JAWHQI010000370.1, on the reverse strand, counting down.
CTTCTTGCCGAGGTCCCTGTGGGCGACCTCCTTCTTCTTCCGCTTCTTCGAAGGCCCAGAAGCTTCGCCGACGATCAAGGGCTCATCGCCTCCTGGAGATAAATCGATGGGCGAGTAGACCCCATCCCCGCGAGCAGAGGTCCCCGCACCTCCTTGTGTGGAAGCCGCCGCCTTCAACGCCACGGGGAGAAGCTCGCGTGGTAGAACGTGGACTGCTGCAACAAAAAGAGAAACATCTCCAGTTAGTCGCCAGAATGAAGACGAAGAACGAGAATTGCGAATACTCGCGCGGTAGGTTACCTTCACCCGGGAAAATCTCAGCGAGTTCATCTACTCGCCTCCTCCAGAACACCACATCAAGGCGGCGATTCTTGAAGGATTCGAGCAGTTTCTCGCCACCCTCGCTTAGGAAAGAAGCCCCGAAGACGCTCTCCGGTGGCTGGAAGGACCTGTCGGGAATGGCTTGGAAGTCGCCAGTGATGACGACTAGTCGCTCTCCCCAGTGATGATTCTTCTTTGCCGTGCCGACCAGCGTGCAGACATGGCTGCACAAGAAGACGACGCCCTCACCTGTCGCCATGAAGTGGAATATCCGCCTGAAGACGGAAAGGTCGAAGGCGACCCCCTGGTCGCGCAAATAGCAGAGGAACCCCACGATCATCGCCACCCCATTAGGGTTGATCTGGGCAGGGACTATCCCAAAGTAACGGAGTATCTGGCTGAACTCTATCCACAGTGGTAGTCGCAGGCCCACCTCGAAGTGGCGAGTAGGGAACACCCGCTCGGTGGTCAAGACAGTGTTTAGTCGCTCGCCATGGCGAGGAAGCCGAGCGACAAACCCTGGCGGGATGTACTTCGCCGAGAAAATCTCCAAGTCCTTCTCGGTCGTGATGGATTTCTTGAAGGTGGTCGCCGCAAAGTTCTTGGCATGATTGGCACGCCGTATGGTCGCCTCGTCAGTCATCTTAGGAAAAAGAGGGAAAGAAGGGCGAGTATCGAAGGAATGCGAGAAGAAGAGAAGAGGATGGAAGATACTCGCGTGTGAGCTAGAAGATCGCCGAAAGCGTAATAAATACTCACCCCCCCCCCCCCATTTATAGTTGTCGGGTAGCTTGGCTTATAGAGCACGACGTCGCGATTAGGAATAAGGGGGGTGGCGAGTATTAAGTTAAAGTCGCCAACTCAGCAAGCGCGCGTCATAAAGGCGCCGACTTCCAAATCACGAAGACTACAAGAAGAAGCATGAAAGAAGCTCGCCAGGAACAGGCGACATGCAGACATTACTCGCCAAAATTAAAGAAGATAGAAAAAATCTGACAAAAAATCCATCACAGAAAAAGAAAGCAGAGCAAGTAATAAAAGGCGAGTTTCCAATACTCGTCGAAATAATATTACATCAATGAGAAATGGTTCAGAGTTACAGGAATGCTCGCCAAGGGCGACATAACATAAAAAGAAGACAACATTTAGGGAGGCGCCTGAAGATTCGCCTGAGGATCCGGAGGCTGAGGATGTCGCCCAACCCAACCCAAGCTGCGAGCTCGCTTGAAGTGCTCGAAGGCTACAGACATCGCGTCCTCGTCTTGCCGCAACTGATCTTCAATCCTCGCCAGCCGAACGACCGAGCCCATGCTCGCGTGCATCCCCACCATCTCGTCATGGTGCAGCTGCTGGCAATGTTCGAGCCTCGCAACTCGACGCTCCAAGTCGCTGACAGTATGAAGGCGAGATTCTGCACCAGCCAGGCGAGTATCAAACTCTTCCAGCCATGATACTCGCACCTCCAACTCGGTCAAGCGACGATGAGCGTCAGTGCTCGCCAGGCGCTCAACCCGTGACTCCATATCATTCAGGCGGCGATGAGGCTCACTGACCGCCAGGCGCTCTAGCTTCGCCTCCAAATACAGGATCGCGCGAGTAGCCCTCTCCTGGTACTCGCGAGAAGGAAGCCCGGCAGAGTCGATCAAAGCTCCTATAGGAGTACGAGCGCGAGCTGCAAAGAAGGCAATAGTATCAGAGCTTTGACAAAATGAAAGGAACGGAGTGAAGATAGTGGCGACTATCAAAGACAGCGACCAAGTACCTGGCCGAGGACTGCAAGAGTGACGGCGAGGAGAGCCCCTTCCTCGCTGAGGAGACGCGCTGTGATGGTGATCGCCTCGCCGAGCAGGGTGGGACCCAGCGGCCTGACCCCGGCTAGGAGGCGCGTTCCCTCGACCGCGACTATCAGATGGTCGCCCTCCCCCCTCGGGGGAAAGAAGCCCGAAGGGCCCTCAGTCCCGCCACGGCGCGAGGATTCGCCCTGGTGGGTTGAGGGAGCAGTAGAAGTCGAAGGGCGTTGCTCACCCTGAGTAGTGGCAGAAGGAGGAAAAGGAGGAGGTAGCGGAAGCCCACCCACGGGCAGCTGCGAGCTGCTCGCCAGCCCCAAAGATTGAAGAGGCGGTGGTGGCGGAAGCACGCTGCCCGCCAGAGGAGCCCGTTGCTCGCTCATCGGCCTCTTCTCCATCAATGAGCTGTGGAGAACTCGCGCCCCCACCACCCCTAGGCGAGATCATGGGCGATGATCTCAGAGGAGGTACGGCCAGAGGCTCCTCCTGAGCACCGATGGTGGACGAATCTGCGAGCATAGAAGAAACATTTAGCAATACGGACCAAGTTGAGGCTAATCAAGGAGGTGGCGAGTAGGTAGCTCCCACCTCGCGCAGGAGCGAGATTCTCCGATTGATTCTGGGCCGAGGTCCCAGGCATGCTCGCCTCCTCGGCGACATTTGGAACAGGAAGATCAGCGGCCGGCGAGTTGCCCTCGTTAGAAAGCCCCAACTCGTCCAGCAGCTGCTGATGTTGGTCGCCCAAAGGGACGGCGGCATCGTCTTCAGCAACCTTCTTCTTCCCCTTCTTATTCTTCTTCGCCAGCCACTTCCTCTTCTTGGGGGCGAGGAAGTCCTCAACCTCGGGACCTAGGCGTGGAGGGAGCGAAGGACTGTCGAACAGACCTACAAGACCAGCCATGGCCGCCTTAGCTTCTGCAGCATAGTCGCGCGCCATCGTGAGCGAGTTCAGAAAAGTCGTGCCACCAGAGACCCCTGCCCCTCTATTTATAGAGCTCGAGCGTCGGCCAGCGAGATGGCGAGTATAATCCAATAGTCTCCAGTGGACAATCTCGTCGAATGAAGGATTGGATGATTCTTTTCGAGCAACTACGTTACTCGCAAAGAGCGGGGATTGTGTACAACCCTCATTCTACGAGGGTGGACCCACTCAAGGCCACGTAGACAGAAGTCAAAAGTCAAAGGGTCAACACAGAGACCAGCAGTCCAAGGCAAAAGTAGAAGAGATCCTGGCGAGTATACATGCGATACTCGCCAAGTAGGCGAGTATTAACCAGAGGAGCTCGTCGCGCGCAGGAAGCGGCAGAAGCCCTGGGCGAGTATTGGCCCGGCGTGTGCGAGCAGCACACAATACTCGCCAGATGGGCGACTATGGCATGGTACTCGCCGAGTAACCCATAGTCGCTGGGTTGGGGGCTGGGCTATAGAAAGCCCCCTACCCTTTGGTTTTCCTATAAATAGGACCCCAGGGGTACTTGGATTGGCACCTGTACTTGAGCTTTTGGACCCCGATTTCCGAATTCTCGAGCCCATCACCCTTGCTTTTAGCCAAGTCGGTGCCTTCCATGTACCAAGCTCGACCACTTTGGTTTCGGAGGGGAAGACTCTCTTGAGCTTCTAGGTACATGGTGGGACCTCCCTGCCGCAACACCTGGGGTCCTATTTGTTGCTCTTCTAGCTTCTTCGTCGTTGCCAGCCAAGTCATCTCGTTGGACTGCTGGGCGAGTAGCCTCCGGCTGCATTGGTTCGAATCTTGAGATCAGGATTTTCCTGGCGTCAACAAATGACATACATCTAAATCATGCTAAATTTTACTCAACGTCACCCCAAAGGTCCTAATTGGCACACAGCAGGATGTATTCATATCCTCAATTACCCAATTATATGATTTATCCATGAGTTCATGTATGAAAACTCGATAACCTCATTGTATATCCCAAAAGGTTTTAGATCACCATGTCTCCTTGGTCTACTTCTCCGCTTAACCTTCGATCAGAGCGAAGACATAACCATCCTTTAGGTACTCACCTCTGTTATTCTGGTTGGGGACTCAACGTAATCCAATACTTGGTGTTTAACCATCCACCTTGCTTAAAATGCTCATTCATCAAGGAGTACCTAATTTTAATAACGACGACTTGTAACGACTTAGATGGGAAAACCTTATTATAGCAAGGCTAAGTGAAGCAGTCTGCAAAGATTTTTAACTCCTGGTGAAACCTCAGTTGGTCCATTAGCTAGGCCAATAAACGAAGAAAAAGGGTTAGCCCCCATACACCTAAGTTATGTTTCTTCGACCACCAGCATGGTACATTCACCCCATGTATGCACACCGGCCCTATGGGCATGTCGTCCTCGATTAGGAGTTTTACCCTATAAGCACTTGCCACAAGGCACTTGAATAACAGTTCTTGGGACCTATTAAAGTGTTATAGGCCCTCAAAGATACCATTTTCAACAACCTTTCTAGGGGTCGACATGCTCCCGACTACAAAATGGTCACTTTCTAGACTCGCAGTCTTATTGGATGTAAACTACAGTGAGGAGCATCACATTATGGGTACGAACATCAAACTTAGAAATCTATTACTGCCCCAACAGTAGATAATGAGCACTACTTCTAACCGCGATACTAGTCACGAGTTGCTCTCACTATAAGGGGGGGTCTTAACATTTAACATGTGATTTCACTATATCTACTGTTGATAATTAAAATTTATTTCCCAAATCGTGAATCTTTCTAAAAGCGATCATGATATTTTCGATTTGTGTTCAGACTCTCTATATAATCATATTTCTAGTGTAAAGATTCATACATATAATATACATCTTCCAAGTTTAGCAAGTGATCGACTACCTTTTAACTTTTGGGGGGTAAGGATACTTCCAATGTCATGTTATGACGAAATATTCATGTGTTTAATCATCAAGAATTTCCACCATTTATCTTTTAGTTCATAAAAACAGTCGAGTTCACATTCACCTCATTTCACTTGCCATGATGATATCCTATCTCAATCCACAAATCCCCAACATGATGTTATTGCCTCAAGAATTTAAGCTTGGACAAATTTACATTTTCAATGATTCCCAAAAATCAACATTTGTTCGACCTGTGATGTTTAACAATTTGTCTTAGTGATATTACGAACCCCCGTCGCAGGCTTAGAGGAAGATATATCTATCACTTCCTTCTAAGAGCACAAGGACCCGAGTCGGGTATTACTTTGGTCCAACCTAGATCATAGTTAGACTTGCACCGAATTCATAATTTGTGCCGAATTTCTTTTAGGATCCAGATAGTTCCATTTAAAGGGTCTCTTATCGTGAACTTAAACCTTGTCTCATTGTAGGGTTATGATACCGAGCCTCTAGAAATCTACCTTGCCAAGGCAATACTACTACACATAACCCTTACTTGTTCGTATATAGCGTATAAACTCCAAAGTTGCCCACAATCGCCGCTAGAGATTGCTAATGATATGTTTATTCCATGATAAACATTTGAGATTTTTAAATCACTCAACAAGTCATGCTAACCTTGTCATCTTCATAAATCAAACGTAGTCGAATAAAAGAAGCCACATTCAGTTTTGGCCTTTTACTAGTCGATTTGGATCTATTAATTTTCCCTAACATCCCTTTAACATACATGTCATTGCAAATTTCCTAACTTTCTGGGATGGTTGATCATTAAACCACTCGTACCAATACAAACTTCATTATATCATCATGAGGGTTCATAATTTTATCAAGTACCAAGCTATTATGTCATCCAAAGTTAAGTATAGGTCGATACGGATATTTACCAAAATGGCTAACTGACTACTTTCCTCGTCTTCTTATTCGCAGTCTTAAAATAGTGTAGGGAGCAAATACTCATCCTTGAAATACTATCATTTGTTATTCTGCTAGTAAAATTTCATCGATCCAAACTTGACATTAGTAGTCCACCTTGCCAAAGATGAACTACTCCATCAAGTACCATCAATATCAATTGTTCAAAATTTGTGAAGATTCTTAAATCCTAATGATACCCTAGTTGGTAACACTGGCCCAATAAACGAAGAGATAAGCCCGCCGTAATTCTTGGGCAGAATCTCTTCGATCACTAACGTGGTACGTCCATCTCCTATAAGCACACATCCTTAGGACATATAATCCTCGACCTGGAGTTTCATCTCGACGATTACTGATACAGTATTTTCTTTAGGCCTTTAGATCTATCATTTACAACAACTTTTTTTTTGGGTCAACATGTGACCAAGTCAAAAGAGATGTGCCTCTTCTAAGATTTAGATTCTTATTCAACCTCTGGTATTTATCATGGTAATAACTTCACTATGATCAAGATGGAGTGTATTAAGTTATCAGTTAGACTTACGAGTCTCTTACCACTCTAGTTAGTAGATCATACGCATCAATTCTCCTATGGATGGTTCTATTAATTTGGGTAAGATGATGGTATAATTTAATGAATGTAGTAGGAATATCAAAGTATAAGCCTTGAGCACATACTCTTGCAATAAACTCTTCCCTGAACCACTTGGGTATTCACATACCTCAACCAAGTCTATAACTGAGGTCGACTCCGAGATTAGGATGCGCCACAAAACATGTTGGTAAGTCAAAACAAGGTGGTGTCCTAGTTAGGTTGGCACTCGTTCTAAGGATTAGTGGACATACTTAGAGTGAATACCATATGGGCACACCACAGCTTCCGTTGCATCAGTTTGTCCTCAAATTAATTGACCGAGCAGGGGTGGTGTCATGGGTTAATGGACTTTTTTTTATCTCAGGATCGTTGCGCTTTGATACCATTTGTAAGACCCCCCTCCCGGAACACAAAACACGGCCGAGGGGAGTCTTATGCCCAGAACAGCCGCCTTGCGGTAGCATCAATGCACGGGCTAACCTGTACCCCAAGACGCCTATCCTGCCGGCTAAGACCAATATCAATGTGCCAACCCATAATAAAAGAAACCACAGAAGCCACATTCACACTAAGTATATAAAGTCCACAATAAAAGAAAGCATGAACGCAGAAAGCTCCTGAATATCAAAGTGCAAAACTTGCCTGAAGGCTACAACAAAGCGCTCAAAAGCTCACGTATATGATAGAAGAAATGGATGGTATCGTAGTCTCAGGCCCTGTCTCTCTGGCCTGGCTATCCTCCTGCACCGTTCACTGCTGCCGCTCCATCTGCGGGGTGTCCTCCTAAAATTAAGGCGTAGAAACCGTTACTCATAAAGACTAAGTGGCTTCACATTCTCTCACCCCGGCGACTCTTAGGCACCGTGTGGAAGGAGAGAAAGAAAGGTTGCAATATAACAGTAAGTACAATATGCAGGTGGCAATGAGGTATTACTAACCTAGCAGTTATATATCAACAACTAATAACATGTATTTAAAAGCGCTTACATCTAGCAGTTATATATCAACAACTAACAACATGTATATAAAAGCGCTTACATCTAGCAGTTATATATCAACAGCTAACAACATGTATATAAGAGCACTTACATCTAGCAGCTATATATCAACAACTAACAACATGTATATACGAGCACTTACATCTAGCAATGTATTAAGTAATATATATAAGGAACTGAATTGAGCTTAACTTATAAGGGTGCTCATAAAAGCTTATAAGTTAAGGGTTTGGTACAGAAATAGTAACTCATCATATAAAAGTGCCCATACAAATTTATATGATGAGGATCCTATGTGGTGCAATGCAATGCAGTGCAATGATTATGATATGATGACTCACCCATGCATACTCACGCACTCTGACTTTGTATGTGCAAACCTTTAGTTCCCACTTTTCGGAGTTAGCTGAACTCTCTGGTACTACCGTTGTGGCTACGGTAGTGGTGGAGCGGGCGTCTCCACCCCTAGGCGGGTATACACACCACTAGGCCTAGACCTCCCATACGCCTCTGTACACGTCCTAGGTGCACTCTAGAGTCTTGCGTACTCTTTGCTGGCACCTACCAGTCTTAAAGGTCGGGTGTGCGTCCTTTTGGGGATCATCCTCCAGACCGTAGTATAAATAACATACTGGCCCCTCAACCTCACACCTGCCTAAGTCAACGTACTGCCGTCGGTGTGACAGCTGGCCCGTACCGAAGACCCGCCACTAAATAGTTTCTATGCACATGCAATTTGTCACCACGCGAGCCTCCAGCTCGCAGGACTAACCCGTCCTGAATAAAACTATCACCCGAGCATCCAGCTCGCAATACTAAACTGACCTAATAAACATTGAGCCTACCGCTCGCAAGACTATCCTAGTCCTTCCTTATTTCTCTCGAGCCTACCGCTCGCAGGACTATCCTAGTCCTTCTTTATTTCTCTCGAGCCTACCGCTCGCAGGACTATCCTATTCCTTCTTTATATGCCGAGCCTACCGCTCGCAGGGCTAACTCACGCTCTTAAGCAAGCAAGGGCTCCAAACCGAGTCCCTTCCCACATTAACTTAGGATGTCGACCCATCCTAATCACTATACCAAGCCCTCAATGCTACCCGTAGGGAGTTAGCATGCTCTAAGCAATGAGAGGCACAGGTCCTGAGATTTCACTCCATACGATCCTAACTTAAGGACTACTTGTGCACAATATCATATCCTCAAAACTAAAGATCAATGACTAAGCTCGACTTTGAGTCAAGGGTTATTCTCATCCAACCCTGTTAGATTCAACATATATATTTAAATGTTAATTCATACTACGCCATCAATCGTTCATCATATCCGAACACTTGGGTAAAAAGAGTGGTGTTACAAATGTAGTTATTCATCTAACGACACATCACGTACAATATGATCCTCAGGTGCATACCCCGACATCGTTTAAGTATATCCTCTACTTTAGTGGCAACTTGCATGTCTTATAAGTCAGCATTAGTTGACTGGTATGAGTGTATAAAAAGCTGATCATAAACACTGGTATTTATAAGTCCCATATCATTGAAGAATCAACCATGAAGTAGACGGTTAAGTATCCTATTTCTACGAGTACAATCAAGCCGTGTCTTACTATCAGGAGAACATGTACAAACGACCTCCAATCAACAAGTTTTAGGTTCATTAAATGATTTGCCCCAATATTTAGAATCACTCACCTCCAATATTATATTAGAATCATATTAATAACATTTACATACAATTTAAATTGGAGCACTATTCAAACCACTACTTGCCTAAAGTTTCACGCACAAACTTATTGTCCTGGAGCGTCATCAACAAGTGATTAATCAAGTGGCTATATCAAAACCAAGACTTCTAAAAATTTCTACTATATGTCATGGTTAGTATCTTGAGTGTTTACACCATATCTCAGCTCATTCAGAGTAATCGTGATAACCATTTGCGGCACAATAGTTTTTATAACATAATATTGACAAATCACAGCAAGCCTATATCCGAAAATTATGACATTTAAGAGGGGTGTCCACATTGTCATCAAACATTTATCTACTAATTCCAAACAGCTTCCGATAAGCAAAACAAGGTAAATCACCAAATTAATATAAATCTGTACGCCTACCTCGCCGCGCGCTAAATATATTATTTATCAAATAACTAATATAAACTACACGGATCTAAGTGCCGATCGAACAACGTCCGGTCATCTTCTTCCTCCAGCCTGGGGCTGTGAATTGCCCGACCTGGAGTCTAATAAAACTCTCACATCAGCCACCTTATTTCCTGTCCGACCAACCAACATCACCGCCCCCTTTCTCGTATGTGAGATGCATCGACGAGCGGCGAATCAGTGACCGGAGGTGACCGGAATAAATAGTCAGAACACAGATTTCAGCCATCCCTCCACGACTTGCTCTCAAATCAACTCAATTGAGTTCGACATCTCGCCTAGTTTGATGTAAGAAACTAGCACCAAGGGAGAGGGGAGGAAGCTCAATGATGGAGAGGGACGGCCAACGCTGGAGGCGGTCGACCATGGTGGAGTCGAGCAAGTGCAGGTTTCAGTTAGATCTTGGAAAGGAGGTGGTGTTGGTCGGAGCAAATCTCACCGGAGATGGAGAATGAGAGGAGAACCTTCCAGATCTGGAGTTAGAAGGGAAAGGGGGCTGCTCGGTTCGAGAGGTTGGAGATGGCTGCTCGGCCATGGAGGAAGAAGAAATGGAGGGGTCAGCTTCGTCCATAGTCAGATCTGGAGGAGGAGAGAAAAGTAGAGAGAGGAAGAGATCTATTACGCAGCTGGGAGGAGGGCTCGGTGAGAGCTTGTCGTGAGGAGGTGCGCCAGAGGAGGCTCGCCGGAGTGGATCAGTTGCCGGAGAGGAAGGGGATTGGGCTGGCACTTGTTTCCGCCGTCAGGGCGCAGGGAGGAAAAACGGATCGGCTGAAGGAATGATCTCTAACCTAAAGATAATTAATATTTATAGTAATATTTATTATTATTATTATTAGATTAGGAGGATTGATTGGATTTCAATCAGATGCGCGTAGATTTCTCTAGGAAGCTCGAAATTTGTCCCGGGCGGGCTCGTTATTACCGTCTCGCCGATACGCACCTATCGAAATGATCAAAGGTCAATTTCGAGTCTGTTTGCTCACTTTATGCTCTCCAGCGTGTTTACGACTCAATTCACTTAAATGTCAAAAACCCTTCAAACGACGTAGGAATCACAAACAAATAGATCCGTTGAACTAGTACTATTATTACGAGTGTAACAAGACTGACTGGGGTCAATTGCGAGATTGTTTGCTCGATTTCACAAACGTGGATAAATACGTTATTCGCAGACCGTGTCATTTGAGCTAACGTACATACTATAATTCCTTCAAGGCGGTACGCCTCCTTTGAGTTTTATCACTCAAATTATGCTCTCTGGACGGCTCGAATCCCGATACAGTAAACATCGGGACAAAGAATAGAACTGGTACTCGCCGCATTCGTCGAGTGCACTTCCCCGGCTCAGGTGCAAGCCTGGCCCTAAGTACACCCCGAGCCCGAGTCAACTCGCTTGACTCAAAAATGCGCACTAGGGGTCTAGCTCGAATCGGGATGTTATAAGACGCTGGGGAGTTACGTGGATAGGTTCCACGATGAAATTCTCTTGATCGATGAAGTGTCGGGGCACACCCTGATGCTAGCCTTCATCTTGGGGCTCCGCGAAGGGTTCTTCAGAGTAGAGCTGGAGAGAGTGCCCCCACTTTCTTTTGAAGAGCTCATGGAGAGGGAAGAGAAGGACATCGAAGTGGAGGCGGCAAACCCAACGTTTGTCAGACAGATGGCCAAGTTGGGCGACGAAGAAGCAAGGGAGCAGGGAAGAGGAAGACATCAGGAGGTGAGGAGAAGAGAGGAACCCAGAGGTCCGGGGGTTCCAGGGACAGCAGCAAGGCATGGGGTACCAAGAGCCTAACAACGGCCTAACTTGGAGGCCCCATGAAGGACCAGGACAGGGTCAAGGTATAGGACATCAAGGAGGGGGGAATTTCCATGGGGGGCAAGAGCGGTTCAACCCCTCGGGGTGGAGACAGGGTCCGAGGCCACCTCCCCCCCCCCCTCAGCAGCAAACCATGGCAGTAAGCCGAGGAAGAGGCAAAGGAAGAGAAAATGGAAGAGGAGGAAGAGGAGGGGGCAGGGTGGTGCTGTTCTATTGTGACTTCCACCGGGAGGAAGGTCACGCGACGACCACCTGCCCGGAATATTTGGGGATGAGGAGGATGAGAGGACCGACATATCAGCAGTAGACGCAGAAGAGGATCGAGGAGGTGCTCCCCAGAGAGGGGGAGGATCGGTGCGAGGACCAAACTGACATAGGAGCTCGGGGGATCAGAGTGATCCATGGCGGGGTCAGGATTAAGGCAACTCGTAAGAAGAGCCTTCAGACGATGTTCAAGAGGAGTGTCACGCTGACCTCCCAGAACCCACCCCCTCTAGAAAAAATCACCTTTTCATGAAAAGACATGCCAGATTACGAGGACCCATTCAGCGACGCCTTGGTGATCCAAACTGTTGAAACCAGGACTTGGTCTCTTGTGGAGCTCGGGCCCCCCAAAGATGGGTGGAATCTAGCACTTACTGATCCCTCAGAAGGAACAGACCGAAGCCTCAGAACTAGACACAGACCCTTGGTCGCAACGAGGAGGTCCCACCACACACCCGAAAGATCTTAGAGCGCTTCCCCTCCCAAGACAAAGCTGAGACTGGGCACCTTGGAGAGCCTGGGAGTTGAACCAAGATAACCTAGGGAGAAGGAAGCTCAGAGTACTGAGATTGGATCCTCTCCAAAGGTGCCCTTCAAGGTCCTTATATAGTTTTTTGCTCATGGTTTGCTAATAACCAAATTCCGCCTTACACTTTTGCTATGCATAGCCCAAAATGGTCTGTCAACAGCCAAACTCCTCTGTTTGGAGGGGCTAACTGCAGACCACCAAGGGTTCCCAGGTAAAAACACCCCTGGACTTCTGCTGGGCGAGCTGCCCCCCGGGATTCTTCTTTCCTGCGAGAGCCTGGCTCGCCCTCCCTCCTGCGAGCGACCATCGAGAGTCTGGCTCGCCCGCCTTCCAGCGAGGCAACCTCCGAGGACCCGGCTCGCCCGTCTTACTACTCTTCTCGCCTGCTGATCCTTGAATCTCCACCCCTCCAGGAGAACACCGGGGTTGTACACAATCCCCGCTCTTCGCGAGGCTACCTTAGGTTCGCGAAGAAACATCCAACCCTTGGTGTTCGCCGGCCCCTTGCTGATGTGGCAAGAATCTTTTGGTGGGCCCCATGCCCAATGCCATAAATACCATTCTTTCGTGCCGGTGCATAAACTTTCCTCCCTCTTTTCTCTTTCGATGTTCGCCTCTATGTCCGTCGAGATGTCCACCAAGGAAGAGGCACTGGCTCGCCTTAAGACTTCGCAGGCGATCCAGAAGGCCAAAGCTGCATAGCTCGCCCCATGGATTTCCCGGCAACCCACTCCGCCTCCGCCTCAAGTCAAGAAGGCTAAAACTATCCGACGACCGCTCGGGGAGGATGGGACCTCGCCCGTGTCTCTGCCCCCCGCAACGAGCTCGTCTCGCAGGTTCTATTGTCGAAGGTTCGATAATTCAAGATTTACTCGACTGACTTGGTCTTCTTTGTTCGCAGAACCCTCCCCCTGAAGAAAATATCATCGGGCAGTCAACAATGGGGTCTCGCATCCCGTCCCCTGGGAGGACTGACTTCCTCCCCGTGGAGGTGGGGACCACCAACCTGCGAGTCTCATCCTCGCGTCCTAGTGAGTTGTTCGCCTCGCTATCTCTTGCGGTTCTTCGCATGATGAACCCGTGTTGTTCCTTTTGTGTAGTGACCCCCCTCGCGACCCCGGAGAGGCGAACCCCCACTCCGGTGGGCTCGCCAGCCCCACCTAAAATGACCATCCTCACCCCGGGGTTTGGCGCTCTAGGCCAACGGAGTCCGGGCGGATCGCTACTTGCCGACCCCCGGGTCGCGGACGACTCAATGCACCGCCCTTGCCTGGGGAAATCTATTACCCCTGCCTTCACTAAAGCCTTCAAGGGCCAGCCAAGCTCCTCTCATCAGCGAGCCCGTACCATCCTCATTTCGCCAGGTTAAATGATTTCTGTCGAATGCCCCCTTCCCACCCTTAATTGCTGATTTCTTCCTCGCAAGTGTTCCCCCGACTCCACCTGCCGAGTCGGAGCACGGAGAGGAGGAGATATCGCCTCTGCCTTCGCTGAACCAGGTCGCGGACTTCCTGGGGGACCCCAGCAATCCCGAGCAAATGAAGAGACGTGTCACAGAGCTGTTTCAAAAGTATGGCCTCATGCTGCGGGATCTGTACGACCAGAACCGGGTGGACAGGACTGCCTATGAAGAGTGGTTCGCCGCGATGGAGGATGCGCACGCGCGACTCCTTGTCGAGATGCGACAGGTAGCTCGCAGCGAGGTCACCTCGCGAGGGGTGCGCCTCACGCGAATCGAAGATCAGATGCGCCTGAGGCAGCGCGAGGTCCAATCAGTTCGCGAGTACCACTACCCGAAAGTACCACCGCATTCTGGGGTGCGAGGCCGCGGCCGCTGGAAGTGGATCAATTATTGAACAATGTTATTTACTATTTCTCGCTCGCACCTATTACCTCCCCTAGGGGTCTTGAACAATTTGTGAATTTGTAATATGGATATTCTTGCTCGCCCGCAGGCTTTTTCCTTTGCCTTTTATTATTTCTATATTCGTGCTGACTGTGCATGCACATTGCTTGTTTTATATTTCATATGCCTGTCTCGCTTCACGTTAGGCTCGCGAACTGCGGCCTCACCTTTGCGATTTTGATTTCATTCCCTGCAGCTGCCCCTGTCGACTTCCGGCCAAAATGACACATTGTCTTGTGTGGCCCGCCTATGGCAAGTCAGAGGATGTCGCTAGGACGCGAGTCCATCCGGAGCATACAAAGGTTCAAGAAGCTGAAACGTCACCGCGCGGTTCAGCTATCCGCACCCCTTGGCACTTCAAATTCTTTTCCGCTCTTTTCATTCCTATAAATAGCCATCGACCTTTCTTCTCCAACCACCGCATTAACTGTCTTCAACCTTCTTCCTTTCTTCTAGGCTCTCTCGCAGTTCTCGGCTCGTGCTCGCGCTTCTTCTGGCTCGCTGTTGTTTTAACCATGGTTGCTGATGGAGACTCCGAAGGGCAGGCCAGGTGCGTCGGGGCCTATCACGACCACACCTTCTTCTGCTTCACGCTCTCCGACGAAGAGTTTCTCACAAATGTGGACAAGTACATTCCCTCAGGATTTGTCGCTCGCCGCACGGCGAAACCGTCGCCATAAATGAGCCATCCCCTGACTAGATCGCCATCCCCATCGCTAACTTTGAGAATGGGTTGCGACTCCCTTATGGCCGGAAGTGCGCCAGGTACCTTACTCAACCCTGGCATTTCTTGCTCGCATCGCAAAGAGCGCGCTAACCCTTCTTTGGTGAATTTCCCAGGTACTCAAGTACTATGGCTTCTTGCCGTGCCAGCTAACCCCGAACGCGATCGTCGTGGTGGTCGTGTTCGCCAGCTACCTGCGCGAGGAGAAGATAGAGTTCAGCCTGCTCGTCTTCCGTTCCTACAAAGATGGAACAACCCACTTCGCGAGCCGACATGTCACTGTCTGCGGGACAATGAACAAGAGCCATTACTGGCATCAGAAGTTCATCCTTGTCAAAGGACCCTTCGGCAACATACCCTTCTCCCCCATCCAGCGAAACGAGGTGACCTACCACCCCCCTGCTTCGCTCGGGGGGGGGGGGGGGGGGGGGGGACGACGCGAAGCTATTCCAGTACTTGGAGGGGAAGAACTTCGAGGTCGCATACCTCATGCAGAAGGTGGACTCGCTTCTTCCGGTTCCCCAAGGAGAAGGTTTGACTCGCGCTCGTAAACTCCCCATAATTTTCCTGATTCTGATGACTAACTCTGTTGTTGCCTTCACAGGAGAGAGGGATCTTCCTCTCCGCCCCCCTGCACGTGAGGATCACAACCCTAGCCTCCTCCTCGCTCGCTACTACGGCCGCCGAAGCGTCCTGGGACCCTCCCGGCTCGACTTCTGGTAAGAAGCGACCGCCCCCTGCGAGCCAGCCCGCCGCAAAAACCCCAGCAAAGAAGAGGACCAAGGAGACCCCTGCCACAACAAAGGGGAAGGACATTGTGGTGTACCTGAGCGATACGGAGACCCTACTCCCCTTCTCTGCGAGTCAGAAGGCTGCCAAGAGGAGCAGCGAGGTCGGGGATGCTTCGGGCGATCCCTGTTGGAACATGGTCTTCCGCATCTCCTAGGTTTGAGAATAACAAATCCTATGTGTATTTGATCTCGTGTGTTTAAGTGTGTAGGATAACAAAGTCCACATGATTCAAGGATTACATAAGAAGGTTGCCTCCAAAGTTGAGCCATCAAATCCAGAACTCCTACTAGCGCTGGAGGTAGTACTAGCGTAGGCGCTAGCTGTCGTTCGACGAACTGTTAGCGGCGCTCGACGAAATGCTCATGATGGAGTTCGACGAAAATTCACTCGACGAACTCTTTGCTTCGTTCGACGATTTTTCGAGGATAATAAGAATGTAAAATGATGACCAGGCAATATCCGATAGCGCAGGCGATAGCGAGGAGCACAGTAGGCAAGAGAGAAAAGTTTCCTCCGATTGAAGATTCTGCCGCGCAGAATGTGTCCTAATATGGGATAGCGTCGGCGGTAGCACTAGCGCAGGCGCTAGCGCTAAGTCTATACAAAGGACATCTTGGCTTCGTCTTCCCGATCCTCTAGAGATCCAGAATTCCAGAGCTTTGTGCCACAGCATAGAGAGGAAGGTTCAGAGAGATACTCCCACAAATCCATAAAGGCTAAAGGAGATCCGTGGAGAAGATTTCAACACGCGTCATCATCGTGACGAAAGACCGCATCGACTACGATCATACTCTGCATCTTCATCTACTTCTCCAAGAGATCCACATAGAGGGATTTTTATATTATTGTCTTTTTATTTCACATCTTTTCTTGTAATCGTGTAGTAAATTCGCCTCGTGTTGGCGACTAGATCTGGGTAGGACTTATGGCTGAAATTCGCCTCGTGTTGGCGACTAGGTCTCAGGTGTAGGTCTAGGGGGTGCTCGAGGCCATATCCGGGGAAGGGTTGGCTAGAGCGGCTTGAGGCCGTATCCGGGGAAGGATCGGCTAAAGCCAACCGGTTCATGGGGATACGAGTCGGTATAGAAAACAAAAAGAGTTTACTATTCATCGCCACCGATTTCTAGCGTCATAGAAGTCAACTTTTGTAAAACTTTATTTGTTATTAATAAAGCATGTCTCTACTTTATTTCAATTGTTTCTCTTGACTTCTTACTGTCTTTATTCTTGCATTATTACAAAGCTTTTCAAAATATAACTTAAGTTTTTGAAAACTCTTATTCACCCCCCCTCTAAGGGCGCCTACTGATCCAACAAGTGGTATCAGAGCCAGGTTATTCCAAATCGGCTTAACAACCGGTAATAATGGCGTCTCATGATCTCGCTTCTACTAGTGGGGTAAATTTTTATGAAGAAGAAAAATCTTCTAAACCACCTTTATTCGAAGGGAGAAATTATAAAGGGTGGAAATTATTAATGGAAAAATTTATTAAAAGTTTAGATATCAATGCATGGGATATAGCAATAGTTATACCAGCGAACGAATCAAATAAACAAGAGCATCACCTAAATGCAAAAGCTATGCATTATATTTTTTGTGCTTTATCTCAAGATATTTTCAAATTAATATATTGTTTTTCTAGTGCATACAAAGTATGGAAATTTCTTGAAGAAATGTATGATTCTCCTACTACAGGTATGAAACAATCACAAGAACCGGAGAATATGCAAGCTTGCACAAGTCTTCAAGAATGCTCCTCTCATGACGGTTCAATGGAGCACACATCAAATGGAAAAGAAGAAGAAGTACTGTCTTCGGAAGAGGAGTGCCAAAAAGATGTAAAAGAAACGATATGCTCAAATCATGCCTCTCCCGAAAGCAATGTAAGGAAATCAAATCCCATTTTCTATACTTCTATTTCTACATTACAAATGCTTCAAACTACAAAGCGCAAAATTAAGAAACTAAAAAATGCTAATAAACATTTGCGCTTAGAAAATAAAAATTTAAAGGCAAAAATTAATGAAGAATCGAATTCAAATTTATCTAGTTCTACACATGGCTCCTTAGTTGAAAACACCACAACTTGTGTAGAATATAATGAATTAAAAAAAAGCACAAGAAACTTGAAAATGATTTTATTTTAGTAAAAGAACAAAATGAAAAATTATGTTTAAAAAATTCATCTTTGATAAATGATTGTGCTAAGTGCAAAGACTATAAAATTGAAATTAAAGTGATGGATGAAACATTTGATGAATATTGAAATAAATATCAAGATCATATAGATTCAATTGTTTCCACTCTTAAAAATAGCACAATCGCTTATAATAAAGCTAGACATAATTTAAAAATTAAAAATAATCAATTAAAAACTAAAATCAACTTGCTTAAGGAAATCATAAAGAAAAATTCTCAACACATACATTCTCAATATAATGCAAAATCCAAAAGAAAGTTGAATGTGATTTCTCAAAACGTGAATAAGCTAAACAATGGAAATAAAAAACATCAAAAGATTGTAAATGAAATTCCAAAACTCTATCATCATCATCATTTACAATATCAATCTTCTCCCAACTTAAAATTAAACGCAAACAAATTTCCTTTAAATAATAAATTCAAAAGTCATTTTTATCCAAACATACAAGAAAAGGACTATGGAAATTTGAAAAATAAAAATAGTATTTGTCCAAGGTATGAATGGAGACCCATACTTAAGAATGAAGCACTAATGTCAAAAGAAAGGGTCCATCCATCCTTGTCTCCCCAAAAGCCATCTCGCTATATTTGGGTACCCAAAGGAACCATCCCACATGGTCCCCTTTGGATACCTAAAACTCTTATTCGTTAGGTATCATCAAATGCATGAAGTAGAAACTTTTCAAAATAAGATATACAAATTTCTACTTCATGATGTGCTTTAATGTCCTTTTTATTTTTCTTGTTGTTTTCCTTTTGAACTATCATGTCATGGTCATCCTATATAGTATTGAAAATATGATCCTATCTCTTAAAAGCTTAATATGTTTATAAAATCAAATTGATCAAAATTCAAAAGTCATATCTAATTTTGATGACCTACATATATCTCTCCTATTCATTATCTATAAATATCTTTTATTATTCATATAAATCAAATTCTAAATTTGCTATAAGATATTTTAAAATTAAATCAAGTCATTAGGCTATTAAGCTTTTTAGCCTTCACCAACAAGTGGTTTAGAGGAATAACATAATCTACAAGAAAGTTCAAGATCTAAATTAAAACTCAACTTTCAATATGGTTGTATTTAACAAAAAATTATATTGTGTTCACTCCTTGATGTCAAACATGATCTAAACCATCACTATTGTTCACCTATCAAAAATCACATATATATTCAAAATTCTTAATTAAAAGAAAATCACTAAAATGTATTGAAAGAATTTATCTTCATAATGAATATTGATGTCACTCGCACCACCATGATCTATTGATGTCCGTTGCTAAAATTCTCTAAAATCATATATCATAACTCACATCAAATATCTTCTAAAAACAACTATTTCTATCACATCCATATGAATTATATGATGACAATTGATATTATAATTGTTTTACCATGGTTGGTGTATTATGTGTGTATTGTGATTTATTTCTAGTTTAGACCTTTGAATCATCTTGATATCAAATCAAATAGAATCATCACTCCATTCTAGGTCTATAAGTTGAAACACTATCAAACCTTGGTATAACATTAATCTCAAACTTATCATACTAGCATTGTCGCCTAAAGAATATTTGTGTCTATGTTAGGTTTTATATGTTTACCAAGACATACAGGCTGGGTATTCTCATCTAGGGCTTATCCATGGTATTCCTGTGCATGAACATTATGGTTAATAACTAAATCATGCATATTTGATTTGTTCATTCATGTCATCTCATGCAAAGTTTAGTTGGTAAAGTCATATACAAAATCGCTAATGTTTCATGAAATTTGCACTATCTAGACATTTCCTAAAAATCTGAAATTTCAGCATGAAACTACTGTTTGGACACTTAATCAAGATCAACAAACAAAAATTTCAAAATCATCAAAAATCGTGTACTGTTTCCCGCGCTAGTGCTAACGCCGGCGCTAGCGCACCTATGTGTTTTTCTGTATTTTTAAAATTTTGAAAAATCCCTAAAAATATATTAATCTATGTGTACTATTCATTTCTGCACTTTTGCTTTTATTACATTTTTGAAAAATCAAATACAAAAATACAAAAGCCAAATTACAAAAAATATGTTTTGCCTTTTTTTGGTTTTTTTGTCATTTGTTTAAATTCTATTTCTAAAAGCAAAAATCAATTACAAAAATATAAAACAAAAAAACAAGTATCAAAAATTATTATTTTGAACTTAACTTTTCTATTTACATGTATCTTGCGAAAGGGTGATTTGGGCTATCATCCCATCATATCACCTAGTACCGGGCGAACCTCTCACAAGGTAGTCCTCGGGAAGTTCAAGATCAATCTTATGAGTTCAAACTTTAAATACACATTATTCTTCAAAATATCAAAAATACTGTATGGACTTCATTGAAAATCAAGCATGATTTAATCTATTATTTAGAACTTCTATAATGTTGCAATTTATCTTTTCAAACTACTTTGAACATTGCTTTCATCATGCTTTGATATATCTATTAATATGTGCATCAATTATATAGAAAAAGTTGTGTAGAACTAAGCTTAGCATGCCTCTAAGTATGAGTAAATGTTTTATGATTGATAATGATCTTTATTCACTCACTTATTTTGGCATTGTCTACATATGTGTTTAATCTAAGAATGCTTGTGTATGTTTTGTATTAGTACAATGAATTAAAATTGCACAAGTATCTTACCTACACTCCTTTATTTGCACTTTTAAAAAGTTAAGAAAAGTGGTTATGTTTTTTCATAAATTATATTGGTTTGCAAAACAAGTGTATTCGGAGAACTTTATACAAAACAAAAATCATAAAATAAAGTTGTACAACCCCTATTCGGCAGACAAGAGCCCAGGGTGTCCGGCGAGTAGGCTGGCACCCCCTGGCGAGTAGAGCCAAGGGTGTCCGGCGAGTAGGCTGGCACCCCCTGGCGAGTAGAGCCAAGGGTGTCCGGCGAGTAGGCTGGCACCCCCTGGCGAGTAAAGCCAAGGGTGTCCGGCGAGTAGGCTGGCACCCCCCTGGCGAGTAGATCCGAGGGCGTCCGGCGAGTAGGCCGACACCTCCAGGCGAGTGGACCCATTTTCAGGCGAGACCAGGTCGGGAGAATCCGCACAGGAAGATCTTTTTGAGATAAAATCCCCTGGATGCCCTTAGTGGTCTGCCCATAGCTCCTCAGAACAGCGGAGCCCGGCTATCAGCAGACCAACTTGGGGTGCGTTTAGCGGAAACGTAAAGCAGAACTACGCTATCCGCAGGCCATCCGGACCATTTTACCCTCATAAGAGTTTGCCTATAAATAGGACCCATTATGTCTCAGATCAGCACAGATCCACCCCCCTTGAGAGAGCATGTGCTTTCTTCCTTGTGCTGTCTGAGACAGGCTCAGCTTCTGGTTTTCGGGAGGGGAAATCAAGTTAGATTTCCGGGTTAGTGGCGGGACCTCCTCGCTGCAGCCAGTGGGTCATTCTTAGGGAGCTACCTACCAACCGGTGAGGGTCAGTTCTTAGCTCGGAACACTTAGTTCTAGGGATCCGACGAAGAGAGAAGTAACTCAAGCTACTCCCCAAGTCTCGAACAAGTTGGACCGGTATCCCGGTTCCAACATTTTTGCTGCGGTGAGCGTGGACTGTAGCAAGAGAAGAAAATCTCATCTGACGATCCCATGACTGAACGCGGCGAGCTGGGAACCGACCAGGGGAACTCGCCGCCTTCGGGCGAGTTCGTGACCAAGAGTGTCTTCGAGCAGGGGATGAAGGCGATGGAGGATACCATCCGGAGGTTACTCACACCTCGCGCCGAGGTGGAAGTATCCCCCCGGTCACAGTCGCCTCACCCGCAGAGGCGGGTCCAAGTCAGCGCCTCGGCAAGGAAGCGCTCCTATGGGAGGAAGACCAGCCGCTCCGTGCGCGAGTGCTCTTCGCCAGCCCGACGGAGACTCGCCAGTCAGAGGGCGAGCACGACTAAGTCCGCCCCCTTCGCCAGCTCGCCCCGCGCAGTCCGTTCTGCGAGTTGGTGCTGTCCGCCCCCATTCCTGCAGGGTTCGTAGAGCCCGCCATGAGTTTCTGCTCCAGAAAAGAAGATCCCGTCAAGCATCTGCAATGGTTTGAAGATATGGTCTCCATCAAGCCGATGACGGATCCCTTCAAATGTCGGTTGTTCGCCATAACCTTCCAGGAAAAAGCCAGAGATTGGTTCCACCAGTTACCAGCGGGAAGCATCTACGGGTTCGATGACCTGCGCAGAAGTTATTTGCTCCGCTTCTCTACTTCCAAGAAGAGGAGGAAGGGTTCAGAAGATCTTTTCCTTATCAAGCAAAGGCCCCAGGAGATGCTCGGGTCGTATCTGGATCGCTTTCAGGAGGAGATCCTCCTGGTTCAAGAGGTCCCTGGACACACCCTGATCTTGGCCTTCAAGCTGGGGTTGCAGCCAGGGTTTTTCAAGATGGAGATCACTCGCAATCCCCCCCTATCGTTCGAGGAGTTAGTCGAACGGGCCAGAAGGCAGATCGAAGGAGAGGCTACCAGCCTGGAGTTCGTGGCCAAGTTAGCAAGGTTGGAGGGGGGAGAGAAGGAAGGAGATGGAAGCGGCCGGCGCGAGTCCAAGAGGAGGAGTGAGCCGAGAAGGCGAGAAGAGGGAGGGTCCCGGGAGAACAGGGATCAGCGAGATCAGGAGAGGAGGTTCCAGTCCCCGCCTCGCCGGCCGGCCTGGAGACCTGCTGGAGGAGGCTACCAAGGGAGACCGGGAGGGAGGTATTCCCCGGAGCGACGAGACCGCTGTCACTCCCCCGAGCGGAGGCAAGGTCAGTGGAGGCAAAACCAAACACCGCCTAGAGAAGCTAATGTGATCAGGAGAGGACGAGGAAGAGGAAGAGGAGGAAGGCCGCGACAGCCTCGAGGTGGAGAAGAGCGTCGGGCGATGCCCTACTGCGACTTCCATCAGTTGGAGGGCCACGCGACGGCCACGTGCCCTGAGTTCTTGGAGTTAAGGAGGGGAGCTGGAGGAGCCCAGGAAGGGCATGAGAGGCGAGAAGGAGACATGTTGAGGATCGAAGGGGGAGGAGCCCCCGCCCCAAGGAGGTGTGAGGATAGGGGGTATCTGGGAGCCCATGGAGGGATAGGGGTCATCCACGGAGGAGCAGGGTTGGAGGCGACCCGGAAGGGGAGCCTCAACGCCGTGTATCGGAAGAGCGTGGCCTCTACCTCCCAGATTCCGCCACCGTCAGGAGAGATCACCTTCTCAGAGGAAGACATGTTGGGGAACGAAAACCCTTTCTGCGACGCTGTGGTGATCAAGGCCGCGATAGAAAACTATACGGTCTCTCGCATCCTAGTGGATAACGGGAGCTCCGTCAATGTCGTGTTCAAGAAAGCGTTTGATGCCATGAAGGTGGAAGAGAAGAGGGTTACCTCGACGGAAGGGCCGCTCTTTGGATTTGTGGGAGAAAGAAAGGAAGTAGAGGGAGGTGTGGAGTTGGTGGTGACGCTGGGAGGAACCACCAAGTGCTGCAGGTTCGTCATCGTGGATGCCCCCAGCAGTTACAATGCCATCTTCGACAGGCCGCTCATCAGCGCCTACAAGTGTGTGCCCTCCTCCTACCACCAGTGTCTTAAGTATAACCAAGGAGGTGTGCAGATCCGGATCCGAAGCGATCCCAAGGTGGCAAGGCAGTGTTATCTTAACGCTGTCAACATGATCAGCTGGAAGGAGGAGGCAGAGGCGGTGGACCTGGTGATGGAGGAGATGGCGAGGCAGGAAGCGACCGAAGAAGCAGAGGAGACGGCAAGGCTGGAGGCAGTCGAAGAAGTGGAGGAGAAGGAGATCCTAGCTGAAGGAGGGAGGCCGGGAAAGGTGAAGATCAGCAGGGAGCTGGAAGAGGAAGACAAGGAGAAGATTATGTCCTGCATCCAGAGGAATGCAGACATCTTTGCGTGGAGCGCAGCCGATATGCCAGGCGTCGACGCGAACGTCGCCTGCCATCGTCTCAACTTGGATAAAGGAGTCCACCCCATCCAACAGAAGAAGAGAGCAACCGCCACCACCCTAGCCGAGCCCATCAGGGAGGAGGTCAAGAAGCTGCTGGAAGCAGGGTTTGTGTCGGAGATCCAGTACCCAGGCTGGGTCTCCAATGTTGTAATGGTGAGGAAGGGAGAGGGGAAGTGGCGCATGTGTATCGACTTTTCTATCCTTAATAAAGCTTGCCCCAAGGATTGTTACCCTTTGCCTAGAATCGACGAGCTAGTAGACTCAGCCGTCGGATTCCCTGTCATGAGTTTTTTAGATGTTTTTTCTGGTTACCATCAAATCCGCATGCATCCACCCGACGTGAAGCGCGTATCTTTCATTACCAACGACGGATGCTATTGTTATAAAATGATGCCATTCAGGCTTAAAAACGCAGGAGCAACCTATCAGCGCATGATGGATAGGGTGTTCAAAGAGCAGAAGGGGCAAAACTTGGAAGTATACGTCGACGATCTCATGGTGAAAAGCAAGAGCGTCGGGGAGCACCTCCATGACTTGGAGGAGACCTTCGCCACGCTGCGGAAGTATAAGATGAGACTAAATCCGGCCAAGTGCGTGTTTGGGGCTGGAAAGGGGAAGTTCTTGGGACACCTCTTGACTCCGGCTGGAGTAGAACCGAACCCGGACAAGGTGAAGGCGATCATGGAGATGGAAGCACCCAGGAACGTCAAGGAAGTTCAGCGCCTGACAGGTCGCCTAGCCGGGCTGAGCAGGTTCCTCTCCAGGGCAGGAGAGAAATGCTCACCTTTCTTCAAAACCCTCTGAGACAATAAAAAGTTTGAGTGGTCGGCAGAGTGTCAGGTAGCCTTCGAAAGCCTAAAACTCCAGTTGGCCCAGGTACCCCTGTTACAAGGGCCTAGAGAGGGAGAATACCTCTTCCTATACATAGGGGTGGAGTCAGAAGCGGTAAGCTCGGTCCTGGTCCGCAAGGAGGGGAAGCACCAACTCCCCATTTACTACGTAAGTTGGGTCCTGCGGAAGGCAGAACTGCGGTACCCCATCCTGGAAAAATTGGTGTTTGCCTTGATTGTATCGGCGCGGAGACTCCGACCGTACTTCCAGGCCCACCCGATCAAGGTAGTGACCGACCACCCTCTCCGCAATGTCCTAGAAGGAGTAGAGCATTCTGGCAGGATGGCGAAGTGGTCAGTAGAACTTAGCGAGTTCGACGTCACCTACGTGCCCCGACTAGCCATGAAGGCCCAAGCAGTGGCAGACTTCCTAGTCGACTATACCACAGAAGTAGGCAAGGAGGAGATACCCCAGCAGGTGGCGTGGGAAGTGTTCGTGGATGGAGCGTCCGGGAGGAACTCATGTGGAGGAGGCATCATCCTGGTCAGCCCACAGGGCACCAGAATTGAGCAGGCCGTCAGCATTCGCTTCCCTGTTACCAACAATCAGGCGGAATATGAGGTCGTAAACGCGGGGCTACGCCTAGCCCAGGAGTTGGGAATCCATGACATCAAGGTCCACTCCGACTCACTGGTGGTCACCTCCCAGATCCGAGGAGAGTTTGAAGCAAAAGAGCCGGTACTGCAACGCTACCTGGTAAAAGTCAAAGACTTGGTGGGCGTCTTCAAGTCATTCTCCATACAACACATGCCAAGGGAGGAGAACGCCCGAGCGGACTGGCTGGCCAAATATGGCCCCCTGGTCGGGGAAGCAATCACCGAGTTGTTTCGGCCTTCGATCGAGGAGGGAGAGGTGATGGGCATCGACCGACCCGCTTCGTGGATGGATCCCCTGGTCACCTTCTTGACCACAAGATGCTTGCCCGCGGAGGTTCAAGATAAGAGACGGTTCAGGTACAAGTCCGCTTATTATTTACTAACTGACGGGGTGCTCTACAGGAAGACTCTATCCGGCCCCCTAGCCAGGTGCCTGTCCGAAGAGCAGGCCTCCTGGGTCTTGGAGGGGGCTCACGCAGGCGAGTGCGGCAGTTATTCGGGAAGCCGAACCCTGGAGAAGAGGGTACTCCGAGCGGGATACTTTTGGCCCACCATCCGGAAAGACGCCGAAGAGTTCGCAAAGAGATGCTCAAAGTGCCAACTCTACGCCCCGCTCCAGTTACAACCAGCCCAACGCCTCCGGTCAATCACGACCCCCTAGCCCTTCGCCATTTGGGGGATGGATCTGGTAGGACCATTCCCCCCGGTAAGCGGGCAAAGGAGATACCTCCTGGTGATGATCGATTATTTCTCCAAGTGGATGGAGGTGAAGGCCCTGGCAAAAACAACCTCCATGGTAGTGAAGAACTTCATTTGGGGGGAGATCGTGTGTAGACATGGCCTACCCCTCGCCATCGTCACCGATAACGGCCCGCAATTCGCAAGCCTTGAGCTCACCGATTTCTGCAGTCAACTTGGCATCGATCTCCGCTTCACTTCAGTTCATCACCCGCAAAGCAACGGCCAGGTTGAAGCAGCCAACAAAGTCATCCTCAACCTGCTCAAGAAGAAGGTAGAAAACCTGAAGGGAAATTGGGTGGAGCAGCTCCCCTCGGTCCTCTGGGCCCTGAGGACCACCCCCACCACGGCAACCGGTGAAACACCATTCAAGCTATCGCACGGCTCGGAGGCTCTCATCCCGATAGAGTTCGAAGTCCGGAGTCCCAGGGTGGTAGCGACAGAAGATGGGGATGAAGGGTGGAGACTCGAGAACGAAGGGGCGCAGTGACTCGCCTTGGATTTCGTGGAGGAACTTCACGACCAGGCCACGATCCGACAAGAAGAGATCAAGCGAAGGATGGCAAAGCACTTTGACAAGCAGGTCCGAGTCAAGCAGTTCACCAAGGGAGACCTGGTTCTCAAGAAGGTGGACGCAGCAGGAAGATCCGCCGCGGTGGGCAAACTCCACCCCAATTGGGAAGGCCCCTACATTGTGTTCGAGGTGTTGAGAACTGGCAGGTACCGCTTGCAGAACGTTGAGGGAGAACTCTTAGGAAACACTTGGAGTGGAGACGACTTGAAGCGTTTCTACTCCTAGCATTAATGTAATACTTAGTCGATCCTTGTTATGCTTAAAAATAATAACGCTTTCCATGGCAAACTTATAACGTCTCACCACCTAGGAGACAGACAACGAGCAGTGAATTCTAATTCCTCGAGATGTGTTGTTTCCGTAGACCAGGCCATAGCACTGGGCTCCTCCCCTGCAGGCTGGCTACTTGCCCCCTCGAGTGAGTTCTAAGTCCTCGAGATGTGTTGTTGCCGTAGACCAGGACGTAGCACTGGGCTCCTCCCCTGCAGGCTGGCTACTTGCCCCCCTCGAGTGAGTTCTAAGTCCTCGAGATGTGTTGTTGTCGTAGACCAGGCCGTAGCACTGGGCTCCTCCCCTGCAGGCTGGTTACTTGCCCCCTCGAGTGAGTTCTAAGTCCTCGAGATGTGTTGTTACCGTAGACCAGGCCGTAGCACTGGGCTCCTCCCCTGCAGGCTGGCTACTTGCCCCCTCGAGTGAGTTCTAAGTCCTCGAGATGTGTTGTTGCCGTAGACCAGGCCGTAGCACTGGGCTCCTCCCCTGCAGGCTGGCTACTTGCCCCCTAGAGTGAGTTCTAAGTCCTCGAGATGTGTTGTTGCCGTAGACCAGGCTGTAACACTGAGCTCCTCCCCTGCAGGCTGGCTACTTGCCCCCTCGAGTGAGTTCTAAGTCCCCGAGATGTGTTGTTGCCGTAGACCAGGCCGTAGCACTGGGCTCCTCCCCTGCAGGCTGGCTACTTGCCCCCTCGAGCGAGTTCTAAGTCGTCGAGATGTGTTGTCGTCGTAGACCAGGCCGTAGCACTAGGCTCCTCCCCTACAGGCTGACTACTGGCCCCCTCGAGTGAGGGTTGTGCCCTATAGTGTACTAGAACCTTGTTACCACCTCAGGGGAGGATGAACAGGTAGGCGAGGCGAGTGGTATAAACATCCCTCCGAGGCGAGCTCGACACCGCCGCCATCTTACTGCCTTGCAGGAAGTCCCAGTGTGAGCGTGTGAGCAACCAGCGCGGCGAGTCTTCCGCCAGCCTCCTCGCGTTGGTGGCCAGGGAAGGGGGGCCTGGGCGCCGGATCTACAAAAGAACCCTCCTGTGCGAGTCACAGCCAAGCGCGAGTACACTCTAAGGGCGAGTGGAAAATGCGTATGCGTAAAAATTGATCCTAAGCATGAGCGACATAACCGCAGAATAAAATAAAGCAAAACGCATCATGGCAAATACGAGGAGAAGGGTGAGTACACCCAAAATAAACACGCCAAGATAAGTTTATTGTTACAAAGCCATAATGGTTAGACGTCCGGACCCTCTTCTTCTGACCCGCTAGAGGAGTCCTCATCTTGGGCCTCGATGGGAGCAGGATTCACCGCCTCGCGGTATAACTCTGGAAGAAGGGTGGCGAGATCAACCTGGGCCCCATCAGCAGTAAGCATGAAGCGGCGCCGGAGGCGCTCCCGCACGAACACCGCGGCCGCGATCGCCAGCTTCCGGCGCGTCTCGGCGATTTGAGCAGGGGTAAATTGGAGGAGGGTTGGCGCGTTCGACGACTCCCCCCGGCTGGGGTGGCGAAGTTCCTCTATTTCAGACTCGGCTTCGGCGAGGCGATTACCGAGATAATCGACCTGACGCTGCGAGGCGATGAGTTGCTCTTCCAGTTCAGATATCCGCGTCACTAGCGCCACCGCGGCCGCCTGAGAAACGAGACATTAGCTAACCCCAAGTTAAGCAAGTAGGACGGAGGCGAGGCAGGCTAAATACCTCGGGAGGGGGAACCTCCTTGGCCTGGAGCTCGGCTATCTCCCTATCCCTCTCAATCATCTTCTTCTCCAACTCCGCGTGGGCGGCGCCCAGGTCGCGGAGCCGCCTGTTCGACTGAATCCCCCGCCGTGCTGTCTGGTGAATCAGCTCGGCTGTCCGGAGGGTGGAGCAGCAACTTAGGTTGGCCAACTCGCGGATAGGAACCTCCGCGAGTACCTCGGCGTCATCTCGCCCGTACAACCCAAAGATCAGATTGAACGCCTGATCGCTGACCTCCTCGAAATCCTTCCAAGAGGGGAGGAGCGAACTCACGGAAACCCAGTTCACCTCGTGATCCCATATCATGAGGGGGTCACCCCGGGAGTCCTTACTCCGCATCCCCAGCCCGTAATGCGGGTGAGTGGAAGGGTCGGGAGGGGGACTCGCCGGAAGGCGGGAGGAAGAACCCCCTGTCTTCTGCTTTTTTGTCCTCGGCTCGCTCGCCGAGGCGATTTCGGGATCCACCTGCCCCTTGCCCTTGTCCACCGGCGAGGCCGACCCGCTGTCCACCGTGACCACCACCCCTGCGAGGGACCCCTCCCTGGAAGGCTCACTAGACCGTTGTCGAGAAGCATCATGAGGGGTAAGAGGGGGACGGTGCGCTCTCCTACATTTAAACACGAGGCAGTTAGTAATCACCCCCACCAGGAACAGATAACCAACACCGCGAGGCGAGTAAGATTTACCCGCTCCCGGATTAACGAAGGCGAGTTGATCCATGCCCTGCCGCAGGAAAACGACGTCCAAGACCTTGTCCTTCAGGAAACAATAGAGTTCGAGCGCGTCCCCCCTCAGGCGAGGCGGTCGGTACTCTGTCTCCATCTTCTGGATGGGGGCGAAGGGAATGTTGTCATAGTCGCCTCGCACCAGGATGAATTTGTCCGTCCAATGGTGGACCTTATTGAAGGTCTCGGCAACCTTGACGCACACGCTGGTGAAAAATAAGGTGCCGTCACTGGTCGCCTTCAGGGTCATCACTTTGCGGAAGGTGGAGAGGTTGAACTCTATCTTCTCTCCGCGGAGGTAGCAGGCATAAGAGACCAGGACGCTGATCACGTTAGGGTTGACCTGCGCGGGGATCATCCCGAAATACCAGAAGACTTGACGAACCTCAGGCCACAGGGGCAACCTCAACCCTACCTGGAAGTGGGCCAAGGGAATGGCGAGCTCTCCACTATACAACGAGTTGAGAAACTCGCCCGGCCCTGGCCGCCTCGCGGTGTAGCCCGGAGGCAGGTAACGCTTCTCAACATCCGCCAACTCCTCGCCGAGGGTCTGCGAGCTGGGAAAGTTGTGCGCCCTGAAATTGTGGACGCAGAAGGCGCGCCCCTCCTCGGATGGTTCTTTCCCCATAGCGGGCCACGAGTAGGAGCAAGGGAATTCGGTGGGAGAGGTTCAGAGATAGGATGCCTGGGATGGGTAGGGAAGCGTACCTTCCAGCGCAGGAGGACCCTCTATTTATAGTCCCTGCCCCCAGGCCTAACCACGCGCGAGCAGATCACCTAGCGTGGCGAGGAGGCCCTAAGCAGCGAATAGATATAGAAAGAATGCATGCCCATCAGAAAAAAGGAAAAATAACGAACGAAGGAAGCACACCATACAAGCACAAAAAGAACACATGTAAATATATGATAAACATTCTTGGGGTGCCCAACGCGAGTACAAGTAAAGAGACATAAAAGGACGCCTGAGGATTACAAGGACCCGTGGGTCGTGAGTTAGATTGCTAAGCAGGCTCTCAAAAAATCAAAAGAAAGAACAGGGACTATCCCTGAAGATCTCAACCACGATGCACCAGGCTGCGGCCCCGACGATGAGGACGTTGGGGGCGGCGAGCTCTCCAGGCGATGCCTTGGGCCGCACGCAAGTCTTCGCGAGCCCTCTCCAGGATCCCTTCGCTCTGGCGGATATGTTCCTCGCCTCGCCTAATGTGCTCCTCCAAAAGGGATGCCTCCCCTGTAACATCCCCAATCCTTCTAGACCCCTAGATGGTGTTAGGGCATGGGTGGTGTGCAGAGTGGCCACTAAGGCCCTTGGGCCAAGTAGAGTGTGCTAAGTGCACACCAAGGGCACAAAATCAACATAGCCCAATACCACTCCCTTAGGCCAATTGACCCTCATTTCACCAAATTGACCTCCCCCATACCACCCTAACCACTAAGGAAGACCATTACCATGAGAATTGCACTTGGGTGGGACTCAATTGCATGAAATTGACCAAAGTCAACATTAGGTCAACATTAACTAAACCAAGTCAATTAGGGTTCAATTGACCCTCAAATGTTTAAATTGACCTTGCCACCACACTCTAAACACTTTAAGGAACTCATTGGACCCAAAAGCCCCATCCCTTGGTCAACCTTCTGACCAATTTGACCAAAGTCAATTTTAGCTCAATTTAGGTCAAAATCACACCTTAAGGCAAAATTAGCCCAATTGGGGTCCCACCATGGACCAACCTATGTTGGGTGAGGTTAAGGGACCCATGACCTCCAAGTGGGGTCAACCCACTCACCATGGTTGACCAAAGTCAACCATGGTCAACATAGCCTATTATAGGGAATTTCAAGCCTAAAGTGAGTGGGATCGGGCTCAATTGAGCCCGAATCCACCCGTCGATTTCATGGAAATCGGCTCAAATTGAGCCACCCAGGCTTGCCGGAAAACGTCCCCTCCGGCCGCCATGTCGCCGGGAGTTGTAGCCCTGACCACCACGAAGGTGGTGGCGGTGGTGGTTGGTCGTGGTGGCCACCAGGTGGCCGGGAAAGGGAGGCGCAAGTTGACCCAGATCGGGATGATCCCAATCGTTGGCTGGAGGAGGAAGATGACCCGCTGCCCTTGGATTTGCTTCAAGATTCGTGTTGATCCTCTTTTACTTGCATTTAATTAATTCACTATATATGATATTCTGTCCTTATTGATCAGCCAACTTCAAATGGAAATTAAGGACACTTAATGGCTGATTTAGAAAAAGTGCCCAACATGAAAGTTGTAGGCCTTGGTCTTAAACTTCATTTGACCTTGAGTTTAGGTCATTTGGTGACCTACAGCCTCCTAGGGAGCTGTTTTACTAGGACTGGTCCTACACTAAGTCAGTCCATTAGAAAAATTGCCTAGGTCAAACCCCTCCATCTTTGGAGCTATGATTATAACCATGGGTTGGTATACCCTAGGGGCACCCCCTGCCAAAGGGGCAGCCCTTGGTGGTCAATTTTACCTAGGGTTTTTGTGGTAGTTAGTATTTTTAAATTAAGTTGATTTTTGGAGCATATGATGTCCAAATGACACCAAACTTTGGTGGATGGCTCTTTTATATGTGTGTAGTTACTACCTAAAATTTCACTCCATTTGGAGTTGATTTGATATGGAAAGTTGGAAACCCTAATGAGGACCTTTAAGGGTCAAAGTAGGGTTTGAATCAATTTGAGGAATTGAGTGTGTTAGCCTCCTCCCATCTTGTTGGTTATGTGGGTATAGCTATTCAAATGCTAGTGTCACACCCTAATGGTCCATTTGGAGCCATTAGGGTGGGGTGACCTAAAACCCTAAGGGTGAACCCTTAAGGGTGCAAAGTTGGGTTTGTGAAGAACTTATGATCAAATGTACTTGCCTTGGCCTAGGATTTTGTAGATAGGTATGTGGGAGTATAAAATGACTTGGTAAATTAAATGAGGAATTTTTTAGGTGTATTTAGGTGTATTTCTTCCTAATAAATGAAAGTGCCCCTTTCCTTAATAAAATAAAATGCAAGGTCATATGAACTTGTATGACTTTGATATACTATCAGTGGGTGTGTTAGGGTGAAATAAGGTTATGGTAATTTTGTTATGATTTGTTGAAGCATTATTCTTTGTATGAGAAGCTTTAAGTGCTTGCTAGCTTTAGAGTATTTAATCCTTTTAAAATATCAAATCATAGGGCAATGTTATGATACTTTGGAATCTGTCATTTTATGTCAATATGAGCCCATGATAAATGTTTGGGCGCTTGATGATTTCTATTTCTTGTACTCCATGTGGAAAGTGAAATTTACATCACTAGTGTAATTAATCCTGTTAAAATACCAAATCATAGGGCAATGTTATGATACTCTGGAATTTGTCATTTTATGTCAATATGAGCCCATGATAAATGTTTGGAAGCTTGATGATTTCTATTTCTTGTACTTCATGTGGAAAGTGAAATTTACATCACTAGTGTAATTAATCCTTTTAAAATATCAAATCATAGGGCAATGTTATGATACTTTGGAATCTGTCATTTTATGTTAATATGAGCCCATGATAAATGTTTGGGAGCTTGATGATTTCTATTTCTTGTACTCCATGTGGAAAGTGAAATTTACATCACTAGTGTAATTAATCCTGTTAAAATACCAAATCATAGGGCAATGTTATGATACACTGGATTCTGTCATTTTATGTCAATATGAGCCCATGATAAATGTTTGGAAGCTTGATGATTTCTATTTCTTGTACTTCATGTGGAAAGTGAAATTTACATCACTAGTGTAATTAATCCTTTTAAAATACCAAATCATAGGGCAATGTTATGATACTCTGGAATCTGTCATTTTATGTCAATATGAGCCCATGATAAATATTTGGGAGCTTGATGATTTCTATTTCTTGTACTTCATGTGGAAAGTGAAATTTACATCACTAGTGTAATTAATCCTTTTAAAATACCAAATCATAGGGAAATGTTATGATACTCTGGAATCTGTCATTTTATGTCAATATGAGCGCATGATAAATATTTGGAAGCTTGATGATTTCTATTTCTTGTACTCCATGTGGAAAGTGAAATTTACATCACTAGTGTAATTAATCCTTTTAAAATACCAAATCATAGGGCAATGTTATGATACTTTGGAATCTGTCCTTTTATGTCAATATGAGCCCATGATAAATGTTTGGAAGCTTGATGATTTCTATTTCTTGTACTTCATGTGGAAAATGAAATTTACATCACTAGTGTAAATAATCCTTTTTAAAATATCAAATCATAGGGTAATGTTATGACACTTTGGAATCTGTCATTTTATGTTAACATGTGCCCATAACAACAGTTTGGAAGCTTGTAGATTTATAATTCTTGTACTTCATGTAGAAATTGATATTTGCCACCTTTGGATGTTTAATCATTTTAAAATATCAAATCACATGGTATTGACACAATAATTTGTCAGAGGCCTCTAGGTACCCATACGAACACTTGGTAATTTTTGTTGAATTTTCAGAAGTGAATTACTATTTTTCCTAATTATAGTGGCATTTTGGTAATTATACAATTATGATGATATGGTAGGCCAAATGACATCCTAGGGTCATAATACTCAGTGAAACACCATGATATGGAATATTATATTACTGATAATTTTCATGTAACATGAGGAATCATTTTGAGGGTAGTTCATGTGTAATTTGACTTAAGTCCTTAACTATTTTGAATTAAAATAAATACCAAATTGATATGGAAAATTATGGAAATTGGACAATACCTTATTACGGTCAGTAGTAGCCTAGGATAATTATGCCAGACCCTGGTGATGAGTTTTTAGAAGGGTTCACTTGTGGGATTGATGGATAGTTCAATTTGGTGGTCTGCGTTTAGTAAAAACAGAATTTTGAGTGTTTGATAATTCAGATCCCTAAGTAGTGTTTAGAAGTTATATCCATTCAGTAAATGAGTTATATCACACCATGATTCAAGGAGGGTCAATCCTAGGGTTGGTTGTGAGGTTGTATTAGGGTTAATGTAGAAGGAAAAGAGGTACGTCCAACCCAATAGGGTCAGACGGGTCTGGAGCTAAATCACACTAAGCATATGAAATGATGAGGGTGAACCAAATGTTAACCACCAACTAAAGTAATTGTCTTGAAGAGGACGATGGGGTTGAGCCCATCGATCTGTAGTACCGTTAGGGGCCCCTTACGGAGTACACCGCGGGAAGTCCAAGATTCACCCTAAATATAACATGAATTAAATTGTAGGCAAGAGTAGCCTAAGTGGGTATGCAGACTGGTATGGATCTCCTCCGGGAAAGAGATGGGTTGGATCAGCTTGTGTGTTAGTCCCTGAGCCGGAAGCTCGGGTGGACATGTTAACACCTGTTACTTAATCAAATAGTGGCGAGTCTTCGGTACTAGGCTAGTCGTGTCACCGGCGATAGTACGTTGACTCAGGTGAGGGTGAGGTTTAGAGGGCCGGTAAGTTTAAGTACCGCGGTCTGGAGGACAATCCCTAATAACCCACGCCGACCTTAAAGTCTGGTGGATTCCAGCAAGAGTACGCAGGAGCTCCGCTGTTGTGTTCTTAGCGTTGAGGCGTACATGAGGTCTAGGCTTGGTAGTGACTATACCCGCCTAGGATGTGGAGTGCCCGATCCACTACCACCGTGAGCCACGATGGTCGGTACCCGAAAGGTTGGCTTCCTTTCAAACAAAATGGGAACTATAAAGGTCTGTGCGCATAGAGTCGTGTGGGTGAGTCACATTGCATAAACTCATTAAAACATCATAACCATAGCATAGCATAACATACACATTAGCATACCCCCATCATATAAATTAGTATGGGCTCTTTTATATGATGGGTTACCTGGACATCTTAACTTATATGTCGTATGGGCGTTCATATAAGTTAAGGTACGAATCTGTGATGGTAGCTTAGATTTACTTACTGCACTGCATTTTCTTCCTATTTACTGCTTATTTCATTGCTCTACTTTACTGCTTTATACCTGCACTATACTGCTAGCTATATTTTATTGCTTTACTTATACCTGCTAGAATAGTGCCGTGTCACCACCTTCTTGTTTACCCCTTGTTTGTCCTCCGCTTCTTCCTCCCGCACGGTGCCTAGGAGTCGTGGAGGGAGGCGAGGACAAAATGACTTAGTCTTTATGACTAACGGTCGGTGTGACCGCAGGAGTCTGAGGAGACGGAGTTGTCCCGCGTGCAGCAGGAAGAGATGACAGGACCTGAGCAGCAGATGCAGCGCACTACCACGATGCCACAGGTTGATGATTAGATAGTTAGATTTCCGCTTTTGAGAGCTTTTGTTGTAGACTTCCGCATGTTGTAGAGAGAGAGAGAGAGATAGTACATTACTTTGCATATGTATCGGGTTTAAGCCCCTTTAGTTGTACTTCTCTTATGGACTTTCTGTTCTTATTATATACTTATATATGATGCTGTGATTGTGGACATGCCTTCTTTTATGTACTTACTTTTTGGCATTATTTACTTATGATCGTAAAGCCGGCAGGGTTGGTGCTGAGCGGTGTTGGTCGACCCGAGTGTCGGTGACACCGCAAGGCAGCGATTCTGGGCGAAGATCCACCTCAACCGTGTGATACGGGAGAGGTTTGAGTTTCCAAGTACCCGAGCGGGTTTTGGGAAAAGAGATCTTACATCCCCCACGGTGCCCGCCACCTGAGCAAAGCGATGAAGATCGTCATCGGCAGCCTTCTAGCGAGTCTCCACCTCATATAACCTCGCCTCCGCGTCATCCATCCGGCCAAGTAGGCCGTCTTCACCCTGCAGGTTGTCGTGAAGTCCATCCACTTCGGCGAGGCGACCACCAAGGTTGACCAATTGGTCCTTCACCTCGGCCGGCGGCATAGTCATCAAGAAGGAATCATGGGCCCGAAGGACAGCCATCAGGCGAGTCCATGACTCCTCGTTGAAGGCAGGGGGGTCCGCGAGAAACTCCCTCAAGGGAGTGGACGCCGCTGGCGGCGGCGACCCCGGAATCGAGTCAGAAGACGGTAGACGACTAGACGGGAGGGACCCGTGGCTGCCTGAAGACGAGAAGTCAGGCGAGAAGGGTAAGACGGAAAGAAGAATAGAGACGAGGTAAGCGAGGCGAGTACCCTCCAACGCGTTGTCCTCTCCGAGGTGGATCTGTCTGCAACCCCCCGGTGGAGGTGGATAGGCGAAGAACCACACCAGTCCTCCCCGGCAAGGGGCCCATCGTCAGCGACTTCCCTCCAGAGGTCAGGCGGGCGGGCTGACCTATCCCAGACTGAGACAGGGGCTGTTGCAAGGGAGGAGCCAGAGTTGAACCAACCCGACCCAAAATTGAAGACGACGCGGTCGCTAAATCCGTTGAGGGCGCCGCAGCAGGTTGCCCTTGTGAAGGAGGGCGAGTAGAGAGCGATGCACGGAGCATGAAGTCAAGACCTGGTAGATATAATCGGAAGAAAATCGTAGCCTTACCCAATGTCAGGACGGTAGGAGCAGGAGGGAGCAGCAGGCCAGTCATAAGGACTAGAGGCGCTCTCGCGTCCTCAGTCCCACCGGTGGTGACTTCGACCCCGCCCTCATTCTCTCGGTTAGGAACGTCAGCGTGGGGCTCTTCAGGGATCGGCGAAGCGGTAGGCCTCTTAAGTGGGGGATCGCACCGGGCCGTAGAGTCGGGATCGGTAGAGGACTTCTCACGCAGCTCGGGTTCCGCCCTCTTTCTCTTATGCTTCCTTTTTCTCGCGGAACCCGGGAGGCAATGCGTCGAAAACTCGCCAAGGATGTCTAGGACCGGGCCGCCTCAGGTTCGTCGTCTGCGATAACCCGGTTATCAGCCCGAGAAGAACCCGCCCCAGAAGACATCTTGGAATGAGGGGATCATGGTACACCCTCACCCTATTTATAGAAGAAGGCCCTGTCAGCGCGCAGCCCCGCCGAATAGGAGGTTGGACTCTTCTTTCCGACCTCTGACGAGCTCGCAAAGAGAGGGGATTGTGTACAACCCCTATTCGACAGACAAGAGCCCAGGGTGTCCGGCGAGTAGGCTGGCACCCCCTGGCGAGTAGAGCCAAGGGTGTCCGGCGAGTAGGCTGGCACCCCCTGGCGAGTAGAGCCAAGGGTGTCCGGCGAGTAGGCTGGCACCCCCTGGCGAGTAGAGCCAAGGGTGTCCGGCGAGTAGGCTGGCACCCCCTGGCGAGTAGATCCGAGGGCGTCCGGCGAGTAGGCCGACATCTCCAGGCGAGTGGACCCGTTTTCAGGCGAGACCAGGTCGGGAGAATTCGCCCAGGAAGATCTTTTTGAGATAAAATCCCCTGGATGCCCTTAGTGGTCTGCCCATAGCTCCTCAGAACAGCGGAGCCCGGCTATCAGCAGACCAACTTGGGGTGCGTTTAGCGGAAACGTAAAGCGGAACTACGCTATCCGCAGGCCATCCGGACCATTTTACCCTCATAAGAGTTTGCCTATAAATAGGACCCATTATGTCTCAGATCAGCACAGATCCACCCCCCTTGAGAGAGCCTGTGCTTTCTTCCTTGTGCTGTCTGAGACAGGCTCAGCTTCTGGTTTTCGGGAGGGGAAATCAAGTTAGATTTCCGGGTTAGTGGCGGGACCTCCTCGCTGCAGCCAGTGGGTCATTCTTAGGGAGCTACCTACCAACCGGTGATGGTCAGTTCTTAGCTCGGAACACTTAGTTCTAGGGATCCGACGAAGAGAGAAGTAACTCAAGCTACTCCCCAAGTCTCGAACAAGTTGGACCGGTATCCGGGTTCCAACAAAAGTGACAAAGATAACTCCACCAAGCACTACTTGAACCTCCTGATAAGTCTTAATAAGCGTTGTGAGGTTGAGCACCTTGGAAAGAATAGTAAAGTATCTTGTGCAAAACATAACTTTCTTTCAAAATAAAAACCACTTATTCTTAAGTACACCGGATCACAATAAAAAATCAATATTGAAGAATATAATTATGTGATCCCCCAAACACTACTTTGCACTCTGATAAGTCTTAATGAGCATTGTGTATGCAAAGCACCTTGGTAGTTGTACATTTTTTTTGTCCATTGAAGTGCATGGAAGTAAAATTATTTGTGTTTTATTGTGCTCTTACTTTACATATTTCTTGTATTTTTGATTAAAACATTTGTTTACTCTATTCAAAATACTCTTATGTGCACATCATTATCTTCCATAACACTTCTTCTCATGAGTATTGGATCCTAATGCAAATTCTATAATACTCTTTACTTATGAAATGCACTAGATAACCTAGCATGCTTTCTACAATGTTTGGTATGTTTTGAAATTATGAATTAAAATAACATTGTAGTAATCTTTTTGATAACATTATTTCATGCTTGGTTACATTATTGTTAAATTTAAAGATTTTAATTGAACAAAGATTTACAAAAACATCTTCTTTATGAAATTTAACTTATATATCTTCTTATGGATCATCATTGATTACAATAAGATGATTTTTGTATTTCTATAAGTCTTCCGCATCATAACCATATAATTATTTTACCTTGCGCTTTCATGCTTATATCAAAGTCTTAAATACCAAAATTCCTTTCTTTCAATAAATGGTAGACTTGCTTGGTGGAATTTATATTGGTTATTCTAACACAAATATTGTTATTACGCTAAAAACTCTGATTCATTAATGGATTTCAAATAGCTATGTGAGTGTTTTCATAAATTCAAATAAAAATATAAATCCATAGGCTATGTCATTAGATTTAAATGCTAAATGTTTCCAATAATTATTATCCATGACTTCATTTCTCACCATAGCGGGGGCGTAGGGTTGTAGACATTAGATAACCTTATCTCTAGTCATGTCTTGTCCTTAACCGGGGAGGGTTCCAGTGGGGCCTTGCGAGGCACTGATGAGTCTGGTTTATACAGTAATTTCCGGCCTCATTTGGGTTTGTTTTAGTGTCATTGCACTTCAATTGCTGTTCATACATGCTTATATTGATAGCATGGCGTATCCGCGCCTATTGTGCAATCCTTCCCCCTTTGTGGCATGTTTTTCCTATATATTACTGTATGCATGTGTTATGGATCCGGTGGTGTGCACGGATCGGGGTTATTTGTGTTTTTCCTGCAGGTCCTGGGATCGTGTGCACGTTCGGGATGGTGCGGGGCAATTTTTGGCCTAAAAAGCCTCTGATCGTGCACATTCCTTCGCGCACGATCAGGCGCATGACCAATGGTCGTGCGTTAATTCCCGTCCCTGATTGAGCGTCGGCGCACGAGCACGGGCCTTTCTTCGCGCACGACCACTGGTCGTGCGCCCCTGACCGTGCGTTGTTTTCTATCTTTTTCTTTGCTACAGGTTGACTGCGCACGATCACAGGCATTCCTTCGCGCACGACCATTGGTCGTGCGCCACTGACCGTGCGCAGTACTTATTCTGCTCCCTATTTAAGCCGCTGTTCCGCGAAATTAGGGATCGGGCACTATTTTGGGGCGCGATTTCTGAGCGCGAGTCCGCCGTTCCACCTCTCCAAGGTCCCCCCTTCCATTCCTCCCTTTGGGAAAGCTTCATCCATTGATCCTAAGGTCCATCTAGGGTTCCGGAAGCATTCTCCGCCATCTACGGCCAGCATTCCATGAGGAAGACATCTCCATCGGGCGAAGGAGAAGTGACCCAGCTCTGAGAAGAAGACGGGCAACGGTTGGAGGTAGTGACAGCCTCTAAACCCCGGAAGCAACCAAGGACTGAGCTCGGAGGAGGCGTGACGACCCCCCATTCCGACCAAGATCCGCGGCGAGACTTCTCATCTCGTGGTTACTTCTACCCCTTCTCTTTTTGTGATTTGTACTCTTTATGGTTGTAATGAACTAAGTGAACATCTGTTTGTCTATGAATGGGAGTTTATTTATGAATGTGTTCTTTACTTGATGCTGTGTTGTGATGCGCTCCGCCCCCGCTCCACTTACACCCACACGGTCTAGTACTCGCTCTAGCAAAAGCTGGAAGCGATAGCGAAGAGGTGCCTTCGACCCTCAACTCTCGCATTTGCACTCACCTCATCCATATGCTCACCGGCCATCCGCTAAGCGAAGCACGGCATCGCGGCCTGCACTAAATCCATCCACCAAGCGACGCGGTGATTGCGACCCGCATAGTTTGTTTAGTTTTCTCATTCCCGTTCTATAAAACCAACCAAACCCCCCTTGTTTTGTTAAACTTAGAAACCCCCATAATTAATCTCCTAACGAGCAAATCGTATTACCCAACTTGCGGTCCTTTGAGAACGATATTTAGGGAGCTACTCCCTACTTTTATTACTTGACAACGACCGGTGCACTGCCATCGTACCGCATTTCGTGCCTGCTAATTAGCGGTGTGGAAATAGCGCGTCAAGTTTTTGGCGCCGTTGCCGGGGACTGCAAGCGTGTATAATTTGTCTTTCGTGGGAAATTAGTTTAAGGGTATTTTTGTTTTTGATATTTCTCTTTTTGGTGTAGTGTGCGCATGCATAGACAATATCTTGGTGAATTTGCAGCATTTGATCCTGAGATAGAGCGTACTCTGCAGGCGCGTCTACGTGCTGCTGCCACCATGGATGTTAACGAAAATCAGGCTAATCCAGGAGTGGGAAATGCACCGGCTGTTGCTCAAGCGGCTGATGAGAATGAAGTGGTTAGGCCACGACCTAGGACCATGAGGGATTACACCACTCCTACTGTGGGGAGTGTGTACCCCGGATTTGGCCCCGCTATTACTAACAACAATTTTGAGATAAAGCCAGCCATTCTGAATATGATCCGCAATAATGCCCAATTCTCCGGGTTAACCAGTGAAGACCCCCATCTTCACCTAGCTGAATTTGCGGAGATTTGCGGTATATTTTGGTACGCAGGAATTGCTGATGAGACAGTGAAACTCAGGTTGTTTCCATTCTCCCTCTACGACAAGGCGAAGGCTTGGCTCCACACAATACCACCCGGCGCAGCTACCACCTGGGACGCTCTGCAGACAAAGTTTTTGGCAAAATTCCACCCGGTGGACAAGGTTGTAAACTTGCGGAGAGAAATCGCAACCTTCCGGCAACACGATCAGGAGACCCTTGCGGAAGCATGGGATAGGTTCACGGACCTCCTCCGGAAGTGCCCTCAGCATGAGCTACAACCTTGGAACTTAGTGGAAAATTTCTATTTTGCAATTGAGCCCAATTATAGGGCCATGATTGATGCTGCTGCAGGCGGCACCCTTATGAACCATACTCCCGAGGACGCACTGAGGATTCTCCAGGACACCGCCACTCATAGTTCGTTCTGGACTGCTGGAAGAAACGCCCCAAGGAATGCTCGTGGACTCTTTGAGGTGAGCACATCGGGTGCATCTGCTGAGGTGGCATCAGCACCTTATGACAACGTCGTGCTACTTAAGAGGCCTGCCCTCCCTCCTGCTCCAATAATGGCCATTTCGTGGCAAGGATGTGGAAACCTCGGGCATCATGCATATGAGTGCCCCTCAGGTGAGCAACCCGCTGAATTAACTTTTGATAAAAGTGTGAATTATTTGAATGATCAAAATCGGGGAGTACCATTTAACAACGGTTATAACCCGGCCGTGAGGAGTCACCCGAACTTCTCTTGGAAACAAAACGTGCCTAACCAACGATGGCAAGGAGGCTCGCATCAATTTGATGCGCAAGCCTCCGGTAGCTAACTGAAGCCACCACAACCGGGGTTTGCTCAAAATGCACCACCGCAGAGGAAGAGCGCATTGGAAGAAATGATGGAAAAGTTTGTCGATCTGGCTCAAACAAATATGGCCAATCAGACTGCTTCAATGCGGAACTTGGAGACGCAGCTAGGCCAATTGGCCCAGGTGCTCTCCGAGCGTATGCAAGGTGCTCTTCCAAGCAATACTGAAAAGAACCCGCGGGAGCAAAGTAAAAGCATTGCTGACGCAGATGGTGGTCAAGTGAGCCCATGCGTTGTTGAATGTGCTATCAATAATATTGAGGTTTCCGCGCTTTGCGACTCTGGGGCATCTCGCAACATTCTTGCTCTGCAAGATGTTGAGAGATTGCACCTAACAATGAACTCTGAGGACCGGAAGTCGCTGGTGTTGGCTAATGGAGTGACTGTCGAAACTGAGGGTGAGATTCGTGAGGTTGTAGTAAATCTTAATGGAACGGCTGTAGTCACTGACTTTCAGATTCTCGGCCCCATGGAAAATGATTCCATGCCAATCTTGGGAGTTCCTTTTCTAAAGGAGAGCGGCGCAACCCTCCATATCGCCACGGGTTGTGTCACCCTACCTTCCAATGCAACAAACCTTTCTGGATCATTTTATCTTCCTAACTTCTCTGTAAGTAAAAGTAAGTGCAGGTCCAATGAGGAAAAATCAGACTTTGACGTGAAGAATCCTAGAGAGGAGGAAAGTATCACTTTGATGGAAGAAAAAGCAAAGCAGCTCACAAATAATGAGCTGGAGATAGAAGGAAAAAGCAATGAGACCAAGGAGTGGGAAGACATGGGAGAAGGCGGAGCGATGAGCCTTCCAAACAATGTTTTTGTTCAAAACAAGAAATGTAAACAATCTAAACAGGTTCATTGGGCTGATCTACCCCCTTTTAAGGGTGCAGAAATGAAGCCCCCGGCTGATCCCAATCCGACAAACACTATAACTCCTCCCGCACATGGTGCTCGGTGGCGCTCCCCTTCAGTGGAAAAACTGAAGCGGGAAAGAATCCTGCATGATGCGCTCTTTGCAGCCCTCCGACGCGAGAAGGAGGAGGTTAGGGGCAAGGGAGAGACATCTTCCTTGGGCCCTAAAGCTTTCACCTCCTGCCCATCTCGCGTGACTGGGGAGAACCAACACAAATCAGCATATAGCTGATGCATGCCGGGATCTTCGGGCTGTGCTGTGTGCCATCTGTGATGTTTCTGTGCTTCTTGTTTCATGTTATTTGCTGCGTCGTACTATCTCTTTAGCTTTTTATTATAAGACTTTTGCTATCTAACGCTAATACAGGTATTTGGTCCACCTTCAAGGACGTTAAACAAAAGGGCTCTTGGGAGACAACCCATTTGGGACCATTTGGTCCCGTTCTTTCTTGTTATCTTTTTTTTTTGCTATATTTTTGTGTGCTTGGGATCTCTTTAATCGCAGGTCCGCATTTCTTGGAGCACGGCGGGATCACCGCCTTCTGAACAAAATGCCATATCTTCTGGTATGCTCATTTCTGAGCATGGGGTAATCTATCATCCTAGCCTTCTTAAGCTTATGCCGCTATCGAACATACTTTTTGCTTAGTGTAAGTATGGGGGAGTGAGAGTTAGCGTTACCTCGTGCACATGCACAGTGCACAGCATACTAGGATTTACAATGTGGTATATTGTAGCATTGCTCATCTCATGGCACACCACGACACCCACGTGAGTGCACTTAACTGTAGGCGCGCGACGAGTCTAACTCGTCTCGGTTGTGTGAATGGGAAATCACGGTGCTGGGTTTGGATTGCGAGACGAAGTACTGTGTTGACTCGTGGAGTGCTCTAGTCATTTATTCATGTCTCGCATAGAAATCTGTGTAGATTAAACTTTTCTTTATGCTTTTAGTTTTACATTTTATTCTGATAGCGTAATTCTAGTTTATTCTACTCAAAAGTGTTGAATCAGGTGCGAATCATTCGGTAGTGTGGGGATGTGTGTAGAGGGGTGCTAGGCTCGTATTGCTCGAGTCGGGAGGAAGAATCATCTTTCTCGGTGGCTAAGAACTTGCCCCAAGCGACTCTCGAAGCATGGGTATGAGTTAATTCAGTGCGTGAGCGTGACGTAGGCCATCATGTTGTCCAGTTTGAGCTTTGTATTCCGGTCCTAACATCTTATCCTTGCTAGCCTCTTGTGCCTACCCGATCCCGTTGATTCAGCTCCACCTTCAATCCACCAAAGCCAAAATGACTATCCTAATCGCACACCAAATTCTGAGCTCAAGCAATCTGTGCATAAAAAATTGGGTGTTGATGCGGTGTATATCTGTGATTGTGGTGGAAATGTGTTATTGAAAATATAGCTGTGTTGT
Organism: Dactylorhiza incarnata; assembly: GCA_033032865.1. NCBI lineage: Eukaryota > Viridiplantae > Streptophyta > Magnoliopsida > Asparagales > Orchidaceae > Dactylorhiza > Dactylorhiza incarnata. The sequence continues at coordinate 1,444,655 of JAWHQI010000370.1, read as the reverse complement.
ATCTAATTGTGCAAAATTGTGAAATTTGAAAAAAAAAGAAAAAAAATGAAATGAAACGAAAAAGAAAAAATTGTATAAAGAGATACATTTGGGAATACGTGGTGTACACAATTTTATTATTGTTGGGATAGTGTTTCGTTTGCAAGCTCATTTGGGTTATGTGTGCTAAGCCCCCGCATTTACCATTGTTTACCGCACCGTAGCCTAAGCCTAAATCATAACCTAAAGTCCTACTGATTTGCGCATCGAATCATACGAATGTCGTGGAGAGAGTGCGAACGGGTGAGCGTATGGTCATCGACACTGATGGATTTCAGTGGAGGTTGTTCCGAACTCCGGTGTTGAGTAATGTTCGCCTCAGCAGCCTTTCTACTTTCTTCCTACGCATGACCGAGTGATTCCCTATGATTCAACTTTCGAGTAGAAATAATATATAGTTACGTTGTTAGAATTATGTAAACTATTTTGCATAACTAAAAATTCTTTTTACTAGATTTCTATGCACATGCGTATGAGACTTCGCATATTACTCTGTCCTTGCAATTTCTAACCCAGCTATGCTTTTTCTCGCTCCGCCGGATTTGTTAGCTCGGGACGCGCAAACAGGTAAGTCTGGGGGTGTGATGAGTCTGGTTTATACAGTGATTTCCGGCCTCATTTGGGTTTGTTTTAGTGTCATTGCACTTCAATTGCTGTTCATATCTGCTTATATTGATAGCATGGCGTATCCGCGCCTTTTGTGCAATCCTTCCCCCTTTGTGGCATGTTTTTCCTATATATTATTGTATGTCTGTGTTATGGATCCGGTGGTGTGCACGGATCGGGGTTATTTGTGTTTTTCCTGCAGGTCCTGGGATCGTGTGCACGTTCTGGATGGTGCGGGGCAATTTTTGGCCTAAAAAGCCTCTGATCGTGCGCATTCCTTCGCGCACGATCAGGTGCACGACCAATGGTCGTGCGTTAATTCCCGTCCCTGATTGAGTGTCGGCGCACGAGCACAGGCCTTTCTTCGTGCACGACCACTGGTCGTGCGCCCCTGATCGTGCGTTGTTTTCTATCTTTTTCTTTGCTACAGGTTGACTGCGCACGATCATAGGCATTCCTTCGCGCACGACCATTGGTCGTGCGCCACTGACCGTGCGCAGTACTTATTCTGCTCCCTATTTAAGCCGCTGTTCCGCGAAATTAGGGATCGGGCACTATTTTGGGGCGCGATTTCTGCGCGCGAGTCCGCCGTTCCACCTCTCCAAGGTCCCCCCTTCCATTCCTCCCTTTGGGAAAGCTTCATCCATTGATCCTAAGGTCCATCTAGGGTTCCGAAAGCATTCTCCGCCATCTACGGCCAGCATTCCATGAGGAAGACATCTCCATCGGGCGAAGGAGAAGTGACCCAGCTCTGAGAAGAAGACGGGCAACGGTTGGAGGTAGTGACAGTCTCTAAACCCCGGAAGCAACCAAGGACTGAGCTCGGAGGAGGCGTGACGACCCCCCCATTCCGACCAAGATCCGCGGCGAGACTTCTCATCTCGTGGTTACTTCTACCCCTTCTCTTTTTGTGATTTGTACTCTTTATGGTTGTAATGAACTAAGTGAACATCTGTTTGTATATGAATGGGAGTTTATTTATGAATGTGTTCTTTACTTGATGCTGTGTTGTGATGCGCTCCGCCCCCGCTCCACTTACACCCACATGGTCTAGTACTCGCTCTAGCAAAAGCTGGAAGCGATAGCGAAGGGTGCCTTCGACCCTCAACTCTCGCATTTGCACTCACCTCATCCATATGCTCACCAGCCATCCGCTAAGCGAAGAACGGCATCGCGGCCTGCACTAAATCCATCCACCAAGCGACGCGGTGATTGCAACCCGCATAGTTTGTTTAGTTTTCTCATTCCCGTTCTATAAAACCAACCAAACCCCCCTTGTTTTGTTAAACTTAGAAACCCCCATAATTAATCTTATAACGAGCAAATCGTATTACCCAACTTGCGGTCCTTTGAGAACGATATTCGGGGAGCTACTCCCTACTTTTATTACTTGACAACGACCGGTGCACTGCCGTCGTACCGCATTTCGTTCCCGCTAATTAGCGGTGTGGAAATAGCGTGTCAGGCACTAAGGGGAAAGAGTGCTAGGTTGACTTGTGTCTAGTGTTTCCATATGGGACTAACACCCCAACCTACGGCATGTATGCAGCTCCTCATGCCCATCCGTCACTTAGTACGGGGCTAGGGTGTAGACAAATTGTCTGGGTAGTTTAGTTACTTGGAAATCATTACATTTTTTTTTTGCTTAAAACTCTTATATAAAAAGGGGATGAACCAACATAATAATACTCAAACTCTGATCTATTTAAATGAAAAGTATTCTAAAACTTCTTATCATTTTCTTTTCTACAGGCTCGATCATGCCTTTATCTTATTGTCAACTTTTAAGTGGTGTCTCCTTACCCGCTTTTGCTAATAACAAAAGGGGGAGAACTAACATGATAAATAAAATCTGCTATCAAAATATAATGCTTAATTAAGATGATAGCTTACATATTAGGAGAGCATTCACTTAGGGGGAGCATGTATTTAGGGGGAGCATTTCTATATGCTAAAATCGAAAATTATCCTAAGTCATCACTCTCACACACACACAAGTATGTTTCTTCATGCTTATATATTAAAGCTCTGATTTTATCATTAATGGATTTGTTATTATCAAAATGGGGAGTTTGTTGGAACATGGTCTTCCGCATCTCCTAGGTTTGAGAATAACAAATCCTATGTGTATTTGATCTTGTGTGTTTAAGTGTGCAGGATAACAAAGTCCACATGACTCAAGGATTACATAAGAAGGTTGCCTCCAAAGTTGAGCCATCAAATCCAGAACTCCTACTAGCGCTGGAGGTAGTACTAGCGTAGGCGCTAGCTGTCGTTCGACGAACTGTTAGCGGCGCTCGACGAAATGCTCATGATGGAGTTCGACGAAAATTCACTCGACGAACTCTTTGCTTCGTTCGACGATTTTTCGATCGACGAAAATGATTGCTTAAGCGCAATTGCCGGGAGAACTTATAGAAGGAGATAGCACCAGGCAATATCCGATAGCGCAGGCGATAGCGAGGAGCACAGTAGGCAAGAGAGAAAAGTTTCCTCCGATTGAAGATTCTGCCGCGCAGAATGTGTCCTAATATGGGATAGCGTCGGCGGTAGCACTAGCGCAGGCGCTAGCGCTAAGTCTATACAAAGGACATCTTGGCTTCGTCTTCCCGATCCTCTAGAGATCCAGAATTCCAGAGCTTTGTGCCACAGCATAGAGAGGAAGGTTCAGAGAGATACTCCCACAAATCCATAAAGGCTAAAGGAGATCCGTGGAGAAGATTTCAACACGCGTCATCATCGTGACGAAAGACCGCATCGACTACGATCATACTCTGCGTCTTCATCTACTTCTCCAAGAGATCCACATAGAGGGATTTTTATATTATTGTCTTTTTATTTCACATCTTTTCTTGTAATCGTGTAGTAAATTCGCCTCGTGTTGGCGACTAGATCTGGGTAGGACTTATGGCTGAAATTCGCCTCGTGTTGGCGACTAGGTCTCAGGTGTAGGTCTAGGGGGTGCTCGAGGCCATATCCGGGGAAGGGTTGGCTAGAGCAGCTTGAGGCCGTATCCGGGGAAGGATTGGCGAAAGCTAACCGGTTCGTGGGGATACGAGTCGGTATAGAAAACAAAAAGAGTTTACTATTCATCGCCACCGATTTCTAGCGTCATAGAAGTCAACTTTTGTAAAACTTTATTTGATATTAATAAAGCATGTCTCTACTTTATTTCAATTGTTTTACTTGACTTCTTATTGTCATTATTCTTGCATTATTACAAAGCTTTTCAAAATATAACTTAAGTTTTTGAAAATCCTTATTCACCCCCCTCTAAGGGCGCCTACCGATCCAACAATCCCAAGCCAACGAGCCATAAGAATTTTGGCCTCGGTGCGAAGCTCCCAGATGCGGTGGGCGAGCCGCTGGTGGCGTGGAATCCTGATCACAATAGTTTCTCATACTCTTCGCTCCTCCCCTCCTGGGTTGAAAGCGACCAGGTTGGGGCGAGGCATTCGCCATTGCCTTTGGGATGTATGGTCGCGAGGATGCCGCTAACTTCGACGCCCTAAGGTCCAGGCTGCTCATTTACGAGGCCATGCGAGCCCAATTCCGGGCTTTGGAGCTCACTCACATGGTGGGTCGGAGGTAACTTACTTCGAAAAGGGATTCTTAGGAGCTCAAGCGCGAGCTCCAGGAGGCCTCCGACGAAGTCGCGCACCTCAAGGGAAAAGAGGTCATATCTGAGGGTCTCCTCACCAGCCTCCAAGGCGAAATGGTAAGTGATTCATATAAACTTTCTATCTCGCTCGCCGTATTTCGCTTTATTTGACTTAACCTTTTCTTTTACAGGACGCTGAAACAGCGAGCCAGCTCCTTTCACGGAATGCTGACCTGGAGATGGAGAGCGTGGTTTTGAAAGCTCGGATTTGCGAGATGACCAGGGCCGTGCTACCCCCGCCTCCTTTGCGAGATGGAGTTCGTTATAGGATGCGAGACGAGGAGGAGGTGACTCGCAAGAACTCGATGGGCATCGCCAACCTCGTCTTCGATACCCTCAAGGGGGCAAACCTGCTTTCCCCGGACGCGATGGATCTTACTGCCGAGGATGTCGTCCCCGACCTGTTCGAGCCAATTCCAGAGTCCGGGGGTCGCGGGAGCGAGGAGGAGCTTTCTGAAGATCTTCCTTAACTTTTAGTTTTTTATGTATACTTTGATTTTGGCTGGCGAGATCGTTGTTATATGTAATGAATATTTTTCAAGATATGAAAGGATTCTTTTGCTAACTTTTTAGTACATTTTGTCATTCTCGCGCTAATACGTTTAGTCATGCTCGCGCCATTACGTTTAGCCATGCTCGCGCCAATACGTTTAGTCATGCTCGCATTCGCCCTTTTTCCTTTGCAATAATTATGTGGTTGTCACCGTTTTATTGAACCTTCTTCATTTTGTCACGCTACAACGCACCCATACACACTCAATAAGACGTTCGCGTAGTTTCCCCCGCGTAGATGCTTGTTAGATATACTTTCCGCTTGCTTTCGCACCTGGACAAAACGTGGTTCGCTTCGCGCCTCTGGCTCGTCCACCATGGGTCCTTGCGAGCAAGGTCGATGTTACCCTACCTCGCTCGCCACAACCCCTGCGCGTGACCAAAGGTTATTCATTAGTTACCGCGCCAGCGAACCCCCGTGACTCTCTTATTTAGGTGTTGTTTTAGACTTTTCGAGCGTTTTGCGAGCCAGGATTTGCCTTGAAATGCTTGGTTGCCCGCGCATTCAGTCGTTTCGCTACAACCCTTGGACTTAGCTATTTTCCATCTGATAGTGCTTCTTATCTTCGCAGGAGCGGGCCCCGGGGCTCACCCAGTCTAAAATTTCCCTCGTATTTGCGAATCAAGCCCATCAGTACAAACCATCTCCTTGCCAGCCTCTCCAGAGATCAACCTGACCCACCGTCTAATGAGAGCCCGGCAGCGGAATCGATCTGGGGCACTCCAGCACCAACACTTGCTACCTTGCCAGCCTCTCCAGAGATCAACCTGACCCACCGTCTAATGAGAGACCGGCAGCGGAATCGATCTGGGGCACTCCAGCACCAACACTTGCTACCTTGCCAGCCTCTCCAGAGATCAACCTGACCCACCGTCTAACGAGAGCCCGACAGCGGAATCGATCTGGGGCACTCCAGCACCAACACTTGCTACCTTGCCAGCCTCTCCAGAGATCAACCTAACCCACCGTATAATGAGAGCCCGACAGTGGAATCGATCTGGGGCACTCCAGCACCAACACTTGCTACCTTGCCAGCCTCTCCAGAGATCAACCTGACCCACCGTCTAATGAGAGCCCGGCAGCGGAATCGATCTGGGGCACTCCAGCACCAACACTTGTTACCTTGCCAGCCTCTCCAGAGATCAACCCGACCCACCGTAATGAGGGCTCAGCAGCGGAAATGATCTGGGGCACTCCAGCACCAACACTTTCTACCTTGCCACCCTCTCCAGAGATCAACCTGATCCACCGTCTAATGAAAGCCCGATAGCGAAATCGATCTGGGGCACTCCAGCACCAACACTTGCTACCCTGCCAGCCTCTCCAGAGGTCAACCTAACCCACCATCTAATGAGAGCCCGACAGCGGAATCGATCTGGGGCACTCCAGCACCAGCACTTGCTACCTTGCCAGCCTCTCCAGAGATCAACCTGACCCACCGTCTAATGAGAGCCCGACAGCAGAATCGATCTGGGGCACTCCAGCACCAACACTTGCTAGCTTGTCAGTCTCTCCAGAGATCAACCTGGCCCACCGTCTAATGAGAGCCCGATAGCGGAATCAATCTGGGGCACTCCAGCACCAACACTTACTACCTTGCCCGCCTCTCCAAAGATCAACCTGACCCACCATCTAATGAGAGCCCGACAGCGGAATCGATCTGGGGCACTCCAGCACCAACACTTGCTACCTTGTCAGCCTCTCCAGAGATCAACCTGACCCACCGTCTAATGAGAGTCCGGCAGCGAAATCGATCTGGGGCACTCCAACACCAACACTTTCTTGAGGACCCATGGTTAGAAAAAGTGTTGAAATTAGCATATGATGGATAGAACATGTAATAGATTATCATAAAAACTTAATGGTAAAAATGTTTTAAGTCATCCCTGCTTCAGCCCAGGCTGAGGGGTACCCCTTCCACATCCTAAAGGTGGTACTCTCCTGACCTGAGCACCTCGTCTACAATGTAAGGTCCCTCTCAGTTGGGATTGAGCTTCCCCACCGCGGCTCCCCTCCCGACCGCATCGACCTTTTTCAAGACCAGATCTCCCTTCTCGAACTATTTCACCCGGATGTGCTTGTCGAAATATCGGGCCATCCATCTCTTGACCTCCTCCTGCCGAATGGTGGCCAGATCCCGAAGCTCCTCCACCAAGTCCAAAGACAACCTTTGACCTTCTTCGTTGTCATCTCGCCACTCTTCATCTCCTTCGCCCGCGGCGATAACCCTAGGTGATTTGACATCAAACTCGACTAGGAGGACGACCTCAGATCCATGGGAGAGCTTGAACAGAGTCTCCCCTGTGGCGGTATTTGGCGTGGTCCTCAAGGCCCAGAGGACCGAGGGTAACTGGTCCACCCAACTACCCTTAGGTTCTCGACCTTCTTCTTTAATAAGTTCACAATGACCTTGTTCGCCGCCTTTACCTGCGCATTACTTCTTGGGTGGTGGACCGACGCGAAGCGGAGGTCTATACCAAGCTGTCCACAGAAACTGATAAACTCCTCGGTGGCAAACTGTGGCCCGTTGTCCGTGAATATGGGTAGTGGAAGCCCATGACTGCATATTATTTCGCCCCATATAAAATTTCTCACTACTTGGGATGTTACCTTGGCCAACGCCTTCACCTCCAGCCACTTGGAGAAGTAATCAATCATGACTAGTAGGAACTTTCTTTGACCACTCGCTTAGGGGAAAGGACCCACCAGGTCCAAACCCCATATTGAAAAGGGCCAGGGGGATGTGATGGTCCGGAGTCTTTGGGGTGGCAGGAGTTGGAGAGGGGCGAACAACTGACACTTCGAGCACTTCCTAGTGAACTCCGCCGCGCCCTTACTGAGGGTAGGCCAGAAGTAGCCTTTCCTAAGCACTCTCCCCTCCAAGGTTCGACTCCTGGAATGGCTGGCACTCTCCCCCGAGTGGATCTCCTCCAAGACCCTCGGGACCTCCTCCTCCGCCACGCAACGGGCTAGGACTCGCTCGCAAAGAGCGGGGATTGTATACAACCCCGTATTTGTCTTGTGGGTCCATGGGTCCCCAAAGGTTCAAGGGGCATGCAAGGTAGGTCAAGAAGAGCATTCACCAAGTGTGCTGGGGGATCACTCGCCCGGGTCATGAGAGGCAGGGAATGTTGGGTTTTTCTAGAACCATACATCAAATGTAGGCGCAGCGGAAATAAACAGAAACAACCCAAAAAAAAAAGACTTTGGATCGGCCATGAACGTTGAATCAAGAAGTTAACAAAAATGCTAGGTATGAAATTACCTTTGCGGGATTGGATCAAATCCAACCTAGATGCTCCACGAGTTGATTCCTGTCGTCGGCTATGCGAGTCCTCACGTAGAATAATGTCTACGTCTCTACAGTGATCCACACGAGCCGGGAGAAGAATGACTGCACCTTGAACTTCCACGAACTGCTAGGTTCGCTCCAGGAAGAACACACACGACGACGATCGCCGGAGAGGAGGTCGGCGGAGGCGAACGAGCGACGGAACTCCTTCCGTCTAGGGTTCGGGCGAGAGCGGAACACTTCCGTTCGGCCTTTTCTTTTCGTTAGTTATATGAACCCTAAAAGAAGTCCTATTTATACCCAAAGGATAAACAGCTTCTAGAAGAATCGCTATCCGCAGACCACACATCAGAATAAGGGCTTCTGTTACAATTCGTCGGAATTCCACGGAAGATCATTCGTCGAGATTTCACGGGACAATCCGACGAATCCGATGAATCAGATCAGACGGCAACATTTGCCGAGAAAATGATCTCTGTAACAATTCGTCGAGTCTTCACGGGACAATCCGACGAATCCGACGAATCAGATCAGACGGCAACATTTGCCAAGAAAATGATCTCTGTAACAATTCGTCGAGTCTTCACGGGACAATCCGACGAATCAGATCAGACGGCAACATTTGCCAAGAAAATGATCTCTGTAACAATTCGTCGAGCCTTCACGGGACAACCAGACGAATCCCGACGAATCCCGACGAATCCCGACGAATCCAGACAGACGACAACATTTTGTCGAATGAGGGGTTTCTGTAATAATTCGTCGAGTGTTCACGGGACAATCCGACGAATCCCGACGAATCCGACGAATTCTATCCGTGTAAACCCGACAAATTCAGACAGCAACAACCTGCTGGATTTCCCCATTCTATATATGGTGATTGGTAACATTTACCAACACAGTCAATCTACCAACTTCTCCACATGCTCTTATGTGCGACCCTGCAGGCTCATATCGCGTTGGCAGTGAGATTACATGTTTGACCACTTCTAGATCACAATGGCAACTCCAACAGTCTCCCACTTGATCTTGAAAGTATCAAACCAAAAACCTCACAAACAATGAGCGGCATCTAGCAATGCATCATTGCTCCCCAAGCAATAAGAGTTCATAACTCATAAGCCTTTATGACCAATGTTCCAGCGTTGTCTTTGTCCCTTTGTCCCTTACATCCGGAAAGAACTAGAGGCATGGACCGTGTCACCCTCATAATAGCTCAATCCAAGTTTCTTGATCTAGAACGGACTTCCAGAGAATGGTGAGCTCAATATCACATATTGACTCTACCAAGCATGGCCATGCATTTCTCAGTCCAATTCCATCAAGGGGCCCATGGATGCAACTCCTGTTATATAGGAGGACAAATCCCATATCTGCTCACACCCAAACACCCAAATGATTCGTAACGTACCCAACGACCACCCTTATCATCAACCTTCTTCAAGGAAGACTTTAGATGACATCAAAGCACGCTCTTCCTCACTCGGTGAATGTTGTGACTTCAGGTCAAAGGACCACAACACCATTGTCAAATGAGACCTACTTGTGACACTTTTAAGTAACAATCCACAAAGTAGTCTCAGGTTGGGTCTGTCCAGTACAACTTGTTCACTAACAAGTACCCACGTGATGACTTGATATCACAATATCATGACCTGTGAGAACCGGCCATCAGTCAACACACATGCTAGTCTTAATGTATCATCATCACCCTTAGCTTCTACGATGATACCTCGACCAGGGACCTTTTAAGAATGAAGCTTCGAAATCATAGGCTCTCACATTCAAGTCTCGTACTTGATGTCCTATGGAAGCGAACATTCTAAGGGTATTTATCACGAATTTTATTCTATCATATAGAAACAGTATATCGTAATAAAAGAACTTGCCATTAATCGTAAAAAAGAAATAATTGGTACACAATTCATCATATGAATAAATTTTAAACAGCCAACAGAATATTTATTTTACATGCAACCCACAAGACTCCCACTAGAGTTGATCATTCAGGTATCGTATACCCATTGATCTAGTATGACCATCATGCTTTCTCTGCGCGAGAGGCTTTGTCAGTGGATCTGCAATATTCTCCTCAGTCGGCACTCTGCAAATGTTCACATCTCCTCGTTCGACAATCTCACGAATAAGATGGAACCGCCGAAGTATGTGCTTGGAGCGCTGATGGGATCTAGGTTCCTTAGATTATGCAATTGCACCATTGTTATCACAGTAGAGAACTACGGGACCAACAATGCTAGGAACTACATCTAGCTCGCCGATGAATTTCCTAATCCATACAGCCTCCTTCGCTGCATTAGCTGCAGCGATATACTCGGCCTCAGTTGTAGAATCAGCAACTGTCTCTTGCTTGGAACTCTTCCAGCTCACAGCTCCTCCATTCAGGCAAAACACAAACCCTGACTGAGACTTTGAATCATCCCTATCAGTTTGGAAGCTGGCATCCGTGTAACCACTTACAACGAGCTCTTCCTTTCCACCATACACCAAGAATACATCCTTAGTCCTTCTCAAGTACTTCAGGATATTCTTTACGGCTATCCAGTGACATTCACCGGGATCAGACTGATACCTGCTAGTCATGCTCAAAGCAAAAGAGACATCGGGTCGAGTACATAACATTGCATACATGATTGACCCAATTGCCGAAGCATATGGAATCGACTTCATGCGGTCCTTATCTTCGCAAGATTTTGGACACTGGTCCTTAGAGAGATTCACACCATGAGACATGGGAAAAAATCCTTTCTTGGACTCAAGCATGTTGAACCGCTTCAACACCTTGTCAATGTACGTACTCTGGGTCAAACCCAGCAACTTCTTCGATCTATCTCTATAGATCTTAATACCGAGTATGTAAGTCGCTTCACCCAAGTCCTTCATAGAAAAGCAGTTCCCTAGGTTGTTCTTAACAACTTTCAGGGTAGGTATGTCATTCCCGATCAGCAGTATGTCATCTACATACAATATCAGGAAGACAACAATGCTCCCACTGATTCGCTTGTAAACACACGGTTCATCTTCATTCTTGACAAAACCAAACTCTTTGATCTTCTCATCAAAACGAAGATTCCAACTTCTAGAGGCTTGTTTCAATCCATAGATGGACTTATTCAGCTTGCATATTTTAGTGGCTTCATTTGGGGATACAAAACCCTCGGGTTGTGTCATGTACACTTCCTCAAGGAGGTTTCCATTTAGGAAAGCTGTTTTGACATCCATCTGCCAGATCTCGTAGTCATAATACGCAGCAATAGCAAGCAATATCCTAATGGACTTTACCATGGCAACAGGGGAAAAGGTCTCATCATAGTCAACACCATGAATTTGCTTGAAACCCTTAGCCACCAGTCGCCCTTTGAATGTCTGTACATTCCCATCCATGTCGGTCTTCTTCTTGAAGACCCACTTGCACCCTATGGGTCGTACCCCTTCAGGTGGTTCCACCAAGTTCCAAACTTGGTTTATATACATGGAGTCCATTTCGGATTTCATAGCCTCAAGCCATTTGTCGGAGTCCGGTCCATTCATAGCCTCTTGGTAGGTTGCTGGTTCATCATCATGATCCATAAGCAACACATTACCTATTTGAGACACGAGAAATCCATATCTCTCAGGCTCAAATCTTGGTCGACCAGATCTACGTAGGACTTGTGTTTCGTGAGCAGGTTCTCTAGGTACAACATCTTGTAGTCCTGGCTCAGAATCCAACTCTGGTTCATTCACTATTTGTGGTTCTTGAACTTCTTCAAGTTCTACCTTTTGCGTCTTTCTTGATAAGAACTCTTTCTCCAAGAAGACACCCGTCCTTGCGACAAACACTTTGCCCTCAGACGGTAGGTAAAAGTAATATCCCTTCGTTTCCTTAGGATATCCCACCAGATAACACTTATCTGATTTGGGTTCCAGCTTGTCAGGCATTTGACGTCGTACGTATGCCTCACAGCCCCAAATTTTAATGAACGACATACTAGGACGCTTCCCAGTCCATATCTCATATGGTGTCTTTAGAACCGTTTTCGTCGGAGCGCGATTCAGTGTCATTGCAGCAGTCTCTAAAGCAAAACCCCAAAAGGAAACAGGCAAGTCTGCATGACTCATCATCGACCGTACCATGTCTAACAGAGTACGATTTCTCCTCTCAGACACACCATTATGCTGCGGTGTCCTAGGTGGAGTGAGCTGTGATACAATACCACACTCTTTCAGATGATCACGGAACTCATGACTCAGGTATTCGCCACCTCGATCAGATCGGAGTGCTTTAACCTTTTTACCCAATTGGTTCTCCACTTCATTCTTAAACTCTTTGAACTTTTCAAAGGTTTCGGATTTGCACTTCATAAGATACACGTATCCGTATCTACTGAAATCATCAGTAAATGTAACGAAGTAGAAATACCCACCTCTAGCCATAGAACTCATGGGTCCGCATACATCACTATGTACAACACCCAAGAGATCCTCAGCCCTCTCAGTATAACCAGTGAAAGGGGCTTTAGTCATCTTGCCTAAGAAACAAGACTCACATCGCTCAAATGATTCATAATCAAATGAGTCCAATAGTCCATCTTTATGGAGCTTGGATATGCGCTTCTCATTTATATGGCCCAAACGACAATGCCAGAGATATGTAGGATTTGAGTCATTTGTTCTTAGTCTTTTATTATTATCTACATTATAGATCGGATGGTCCAGGTTCAAAACATAAAGACCATTAAACAATTGAGCTACAGCATAACAAACATCATTCTTAAATATAGAACAACAATTGTTCTTAATTATAAAAGAAAATCCAATCATGTCTAAGCATGAAATGGATATAATGTTTCTAGTTATGGCCGGAACATAATAACAATTATCAAGTTCTATTACAAGCCCACTGGGCAAAGAAAGACGGTAAACCCCTACGGCTACAGCAGCAACTCTTGCTCCATTGCCGACACGTAGGTCCACCTCTCCTTTACTCAGCAATCTCCTCCTTCCTAGTTCCTGCACATTTGTACAAATGTGAGAACCACATCCGGTATCCAATACCCAAGATGAAGGAGCAGAAAGGTTTATCTCTATAACATAAATATCCGAAGCGGAAGTCATACCTCCCTTCATTTTCTGCAGACCCTCAATGTACGAAGGACAATTCCTCCTCCAATGACCAGCCTTGCCACAGTGGTGGCATTTCCCTTCCTTCACGGTGCTCTTCTTTTTCAGCGCAGAAGATTTGGGCTCAAGATGTGACTTAGGTCCCACCTTCGTCTTCTTGAAGCCCTTGGCCTTACCCTTGCCTTTATGTACCATCAATATGGGACTAGCAGGCTTGGCCTTCTTCATGTTTATTTCGGCAGTTCGCAACATGCCTAGGAGCTCGGGCAGTGTCTTGTCTATTTCATTCATGTTGTAGTTCAAGACAAACTGCTCATAACTATCCGGCAACGATTGCAGGATAAGATCTGTGGCCAACTCTTGACCCAGAGGAAAACCCAGTCTCTCCAGGTTCTCTATATACCCAATCATCTTGAGTACGTGAGTACCAACTGAGTCTCGAGCTCCCATTTTGCACTGAAATAATGCCTTCGTGACATCGAACCTCTCTTGACGAGCTTGCCCTTGAAACATTTTCTTTAGGTGCTCGTCAATCTCCTTGCACCCCATGTTCTCGTGTTGCTTCTGAAGCTCAGAGTTCATGGTGGCAAGCATAAGGCACTCGACGTCTAAGGCGTCATCGGTATACTTCTTATAAGCATCCTTATCAACACGGGACGAGTTCCTGGTCGGCACCTCGGGGGCTTCTTCTTCCAAGACGTAGAGCTTTCGCTCTTGCCTGAGAACAATTCTCAGGCTCCTATACCAGTCCATATAATTCGTCCCACTAAGCTTGTCCTTCTCAAGGATAGCTCTTAGGGACAAGGTGGAATGTGAACCACTTGCCATGGAATTCTACAAGAATTCATGCAGAATCTAATTAGTACCTTAATTTCAAAATACAATTTATTTTTAATTTGGACTTTAATTAAATACTCCCACTATTTTATTCAAATTGATGGCCCTCACTATCAATTCGGAGAGTCCATTGCGAGCTACTCTCTTAGTGGACAAGATCCGTATTTCACCAACACCACGAGTCCGCTTTGGCGTTCCTCTCATAATGCGGTTATTTAGGTAGGCAACGCTTGCCAATTGCATCCTCATGCAATTCTTGTATGGCTGGTGAATAACTCCTTATTCGCATCCATCATATGGAGCATGCCAACCCTATGCCTCTAGGCACTCAACCTTTGAGGTCACCTAGTTAAGTTAGACCCGATGTCGACAGTGGGATATCACAATTATCCGCTCGCACCCTTATCAAGATAGATTAATGCACCTTGCTTTGGCAAGCCCACACTTCATCGATCGAGGCAGGAAGAGTGTCATCCATCGGAAGGCATCCGAACACTTAATATTTGATGAAGGGATTTTAATTTTAATAATAGGTTAACACTTAACCATGATCAACATTTGATCAAAGTGCACATCCACAGAAAAACAAGCTTTCTTAAATCCACATGCATCCCTTATGTGCACAACATAAGACTATCAACCTTTGATAGACGAAAAGGCTAAATCTGGACATTTAGAACTCTTCCAAATCTTCAGATTTACATGCATTGGACAAAAGCAAAGACAACTCGACTTAAAGCAGTAGACAAGCTCGTCTCTCATTGTTGGATTCAAAATCCAAAACAATACAAGGGTTCATTAACCACTTGAGGGACGGTTACTGCTAAGGAGACAACAATTTCTAACAATTAGAAATGACCACGAAATCCCAGACGTTCCTGGCGGGGTTCCAAGGGGCCGCGCCCCTGGCGGGGTCTTAGGGGCAGAGCCCCTAACGGGGTCCAAGGGGTAGCGCCCCGACCAAATTTTCGAAATCCCACCACCAGAAACCACACAAAATCACATCAAATGTGATATTCCAAGAAGAAATCTTGACATTTAGAACGCTTCCAAATACCTAGATTTGCACGTACTGGAATAACCAAACTTCTGAAACAAAATTCATGACCAGAACCTCGCTCTGATACCACTGTTGGGTTTTTCTAGAACCATACATCAAATGTAGGCGCAGCGGAAATAAACAGAAACAACCCAAAAAAAAAGACTTTGGATCGGCCATGAACGTTGAATCAAGAAGTTAACAAAAATGCTAGGTATGAAATTACCTTTGCGGGATTGGATCAAATCCAACCTAGATGCTCCACGAGTTGATTCCTGTCGTCGGCTATGCGAGTCCTCACGTAGAATAATGTCTACGTCTCTACAGTGATCCACACGAGCCGGGAGAAGAATGACTGCACCTTGAACTTCCACGAACTGCTAGGTTCGCTCCAGGAAGAACACACACGGCGACGATCGCCGGAGAGGAGGTCGGCGGAGGCGAACGAGCGACGGAACTCCTTCCGTCTAGGGTTCGGGCGAGAGCGGAACACTTCCGTTCGGCCTTTTCTTTTCGTTAGTTATATGAACCCTAAAAGAAGTCCTATTTATACCCAAAGGATAAACAGCTTCTAGAAGAATCGCTATCCGCAGACCACACATCAGAATAAGGGCTTCTGTTACAATTCGTCGGAATTCCACGGAAGATCATTCGTCGAGATTTCACGGGACAATCCGACGAATCCGATGAATCAGATCAGACGGCAACATTTGCCGAGAAAATGATCTCTGTAACAATTCGTCGAGTCTTCACGGGACAATCCGACGAATCCGACGAATCAGATCAGACGGCAACATTTGCCAAGAAAATGATCTCTGTAACAATTCGTCGAGTCTTCACGGGACAATCTGACGAATCCGACGAATCAGATCAGACGGCAACATTTGCCAAGAAAATGATCTCTGTAACAATTCATCGAGTCTTCACGGGACAACCCGACGAATCTCGACGAATCCCGACGAATCCAGACAGACGACAACATTTTGTCGAATGAGGGGTTTCTGTAATAATTCGTCGAGTGTTCACGGGACAATCCGACGAATCCCGACAAATCCGACGAATTCTATCCGTGTAAACCCGACGAATTCAGACAGCAACAACCTGCTGGATTTCCCCATTCTATATATGGTGATTGGTAACATTTACCAACACAGTCAATCTACCAACTTCTCCACATGCTCTTATGTGCGACCCTGCAGGCTCATATCGCGTTGGCAGTGAGATTACATGTTTGACCACTTCTAGATCACAATGGCAACTCCAACAGGGAAGCCTCAGGACAAGTGCAAGCCTCATCCGCAAAGCACTCGATCTATTATGAGTGCGAATGAGCAGGAGGTTAGGCGAATGAGGGCGGAACCCCACTCGCCCAGCGAATTAAGCATCTGGCGAGTGGTGCCCCTATGGATCACTCACCCAGTGGAACCTAGAGTCCATTGCGCGAGAAGTCTGGCGAGTGGTGCCTTCATGGACCACTCGCCCAGAAGATTCTAGTGAGGAAATTACCTAAATACCCTTCGTGGGATGCCAATAGCCCTTCAGTACAACGAAGTTTGGCTGTTAGCAGACCAGTTCGGGGTGCGATTAGTAAAACTAAAAGACGGATTTACGTTATTTGCAGACCAGACTAGAAAAACTATAAATAGACCCTTAAGGGCACGTTGGAGGAGATCTGATCTTTTGGGCTCTCTCCTCCTAGCTAGTCTTTGGTTGGCTCGTATTGCCCTCCAAGGTACCCAATTGAGCATTAGATTGGGAGGGGAAGCTCTCTAAAGATCTTTCGGGTGTGTGGTGGGATTTCCTCGCTACAGCTTTGGGTCTATTCATTTTTCCCCATCCACAATCAAGAGTCAGTGAGGGATAAGTAGGTGTAGGCTACACCCCCTGTGGGTCCGAACCAAGAGACTGGTTGACGGTCTCAACATAAATTTAATTAAATTAGTTTTTATTTTTCTTATGATTAATTTGTTAAATAAAAGTATTATTTTGGTTGTGGGTCACTCGAGGCGCTTTTGAACCGCTCGAAAATGAACCGTCCTAGCTCGGGAGCGGTCGAGTGCGCAAACAGTCGTAGAAAAAGCTGACAGCTGACAAGAGAGTTTTTTACATGAAAAAACCCCAGAAAGAGGAAAAAACCACGGGGTCGGGTCTGCGCCGACCAAACTTCCACTATATCTTAGTGCTATTACAAAGCTTTGTAGAAAATTTGAGCCTAAAAGACCTTCTCTCATTACAGTTGTAGAGAGAGAAGGGGAAGAAGCTTTGATGGTGACAGGTCACCGCTCGTTATAGTTATAGAGAGAGAAGGGGAAGAAGCTTTGAGGGTGATAGACCACCGCTCGTGAGGCTAAGCATTTTCTAAGTTGTTATAGAGGGGAGAAATGCGCTCGTTACAGTTTGGAGTCTTCAACTGATGCTCGGAAGAGGGAGTGGTGCGCTCGGCATGATATGGAGTGATGTGCTAGTTGCAATATGCATGGTACAATGTGTGTGGTGCAATGCGCAGAGTGAAATGTGCCCGGAGTGCAATGTGCGCAGGGTGCAATGTGCGCGGGGTGCAATGTGCACGGGGTGCAATGTGCGATGGGTTTAATGTGCACGGGGTGCAATGTGCGAGGGGTGCAATGTGCGCGGGATGCAATGTGCCCGGTGAAATCCCTAAGGGGTCTTCGAAGGCTTCTGGGAGATCTTCAAGAGATTTTCAAAGGTCTTCGAAGATCTTCGAGGATTCCTTCGAGCGCACAGAGATATCTTCGAAGGATTCTTCGGGAGCTCTCTCAGGCGTAGAAGGTAATGTGGAATGAAAGGAAGACCTGAGGCCCCTTTTATAGGTTTTGAGGTGGCGTTTTCATAAATAAGTGGTTTGGTTGTTCGGCTATCCGCACTCCGTAACCAATTTATGTATTATGCGCACACCCATTATGTGTACTTTTAAGGCAATATTCGTATCGTAACCAATTTATGTACTATACGCACACCCATTATGAATATGGTTATGCACACACCATAATCATATTATTTGTTATACACAGGTCGTTATGCGCATTTTTGTTATGTGCACCCCAATACCTTATATTTTATTATGCGTACAATTACCTGACCGGTTATGCGCACACCTGTGAAGGATTATATGGTTAATTATGTGCATACTATGACCATATAATTTATTGTACGCACATTGTTATGCAAATTTTCATTATACACACAATGCCATGTGAATTTCCGCTATTCTCACCCCGTTATTATACATTTTACTATGTGCATATTCACATTAATGTAACTAGCTAGGCGCATGCCCATTATGTGGATTCGGTTATACGCACACCCCATAATGGGTGGTTACATGGAAGTTGCACGACTGGCGGCAGAAGTTGGGTGGTGTCCGAGGGGCCGGCCGGTGGAGGCCGACCGGCTGTGGCCGGCATGTGGAGGGCGGTCGGTGGTGGTGGACGGCCGAGAGTGCGGCTTAGGAGGCTGGTCGGGCGGCTGACCATGCGTCCAAGGAGGTATGTCGGGCGGGGGGGGGGGGGGGGGGGGGGGGGGGGGGGGGCACAGCCAAGAAGGCCGGTTAGGCGCCCAGCCGGGCGACCATGGAGACCGTGCGGCTGCGCCAATGGGTACGCATGGCAGCGCGACAGATGTGCGGCCTTGCGGCCATGCTCCGCGTGACCTTGTAGCTGCACGGTGGCAGCGCGGGTGGCGCGCATCCTTGTGGTAGCGCGGCGGCGTCCATGAAACTGCGTGGCCAAGGGGTCGCGCGCAGTGGTGCGTGCAGCCGTACGGGCTGTAGTGCGCACGCATGCGTGCAGTCGAGAGGCAGTCTGGGCCGCGCCGACTGCTGCTCGATGGGGGTTTGTTGTCGGCGGTCACCGTCATGCGTCGTGGCACACGTTCATGCAGTCATGGCGTGAGTGGGGTTAGCGGGTTAACTTTGGTCAACCCTACTCACCCCCACTTTCTCCACTAAAGAAGTGGATCTCTTAGCTATCAGCAACCCGTAATTCCTATAAATTTGAGGGGAACTCATCATTTGCCCCCGAAGTTCCCGATGTTTGCGGCCGTAGCGAGAGGAGTGTGGGAACATTCTATTATTTATGTTGCGCGCGCAGGAGTTGCGAAGGTGGGAGGTCTATCATAACCATGCCAGAGGTAGGAGACATTGCGAGGGCGGAGCGGATCGAAATTTGGAGAAAGCGTTATAGGATACTTGCTGGGATATAGGTGAAAATCCTGTATATGGAGGAGGGTGCGCAGAACCCTCCTACCGGCAGCATGACGATCTGTGGGTCTTGCCTGAAATCACGATTCCGTCTTCCGCCTTCAAAGGAGGCGATTGAGATCTTTAGGTTATGCGGCGAAGATGATGACCATAGAGGTGGAGTCTTGATTGGAGGACGAGCACAAGATTGCCTTCAAGCGGGGGATGGGGAAGACCCTTCGTATGGTGGAGCGGAAGATTGGTTGCAGGGTTGCCGGGCTCAACATTGGAGACCCTTTTGAGGATTAGCGCTCTGATATTGACATTGAGTAGTGACTCGCATGTTTATGTAACTTTGTACCTACATTCAACTTGCATTTTTTTACTTACAGTTTTTGTATGTTATTGCGTCTTGAATGCACATGTTTTTTACATAGTTATGTGTGGATTTTTCCTGCTTTTAGCATTACTTTGTTTTTGTGATGTCGACATTCTTCTTTTAATGTGCGGCTTTAATTGGTTTTTATGTTTTAACGCCAATTGCGTGGGGGTAGGACCCCGACGGTGTCGTGACTTACTACAGGGGGAAGGGCGGATGCTTTTAGCCGGGTAGTGCGAGGTCAGACAGTGAATGGTTGACGCATTCGAACTGTTGGTGATCGTACGGGGGGTTGACCTTGGCTGTGACGTGACCTACTATAGGGGTGAAGTACGGACGCTTTGAGCCGGGTAGTGAGAGTTCAGGAAGGACTGACCCCAAGGTTTCGGTGAAGGACTAACATTTCAAACTGTGGGACCGTGAGGGGGCAGGCTCTAGCGGTGTTGTGACCTACTACAAGGGATAAGGGCGGACGCTTCGAGCCGGATAGTGAGAGGTCACTGGGGGACTAGCCCCAAAGTTTCGGTGAAGGGAGGACACTTCGAACCATGGGCAACCGTAAGGGGGCAGGCCCTGGCGGTGTCGTGACCTACAACAAGGGCGAAGGGCGACGCTATGAGCCGGGTAGTGAGAGGTCACTGGGGGACTGGCCGCAAAGTTCTAGTGAAGGGCGGATGCTTCAAACCGTGAACGATCATGAGGGGGCATGCCCTAGCGGTGTCGTGACCTACTACTAGGGCGAAGGGAGGACGTTTCGAGTTGGGTAGTGAGAGGTCACTGGGGGGTCCCTTTGTTGGAACATGGTCTTCCACATCTCCTAGGTTTGAAAATAACAAATCCTATGTGTATTTGATCTTGTGTGTTCTAGTGTGCAGGTTAACATAGTCCATATGACTCAAGGAGTACTCATGATGACTGCCCCCAAAATTGAGGCCAAAATTCGAAGAGGCTCACTAGCGTCGGCGGTAGCGATAGCGCCCGGCGCTAGCGATGATTAGCGCGATTTCGGCAGTGTTTTTAGAAAGAGCTAGCGCCCGGCGGTAGCTACTAGCGCTGGCGGTAGCATGGCGCACAAAAGGCATAGAGCAAAATGTTGCCGCGGATGGGAGATCCTGTCGCGCAAAATCTTTCCTAATCCGGGCTAGCGCCGGCGGTAGCGCTTGGGCTATAAAAGGACCCCCCCCCCCTCTCCTCTTGTTTTCGGACACCCATTGCATACACCTCAGAGAGAGAGTACTAGAATTCCAGAGGCTTGTCTTAGCCGAAATTTGAGGTCCCAGCGAAGCTCTGCCAATTTCTGAAGGAGAATTCCATCACGCCGAATCCAGACGAAGTCCGCTTCAACAAACGCTGATTCTACAGCGGATCTTCATCTCCGACTTCAGAAATTCATCTTAAGGGAGGTTTTGTTATTTTATTTCTCTTTCTTCATTGTAAACGGTAGTGAAATCGCCTCGTGTTGGCGACTAGGTCTGGGGTAGACTTAGGGCTGAAATTCGCCTCGTGTTGGCGACTAGATCTAGGCTAGTTCTAGGGGGTGCTCGAGGCCACATCCGGGGAAGGATTGGCTAGAGCGGCTTGAGGCCGAATCCTGGGAGGATAAGGCTAGGGCCACCGGTTCGTGGGGAAGCGAGTCGGGATAGAAAACAAAAAGAGCTTTTTTTATTATTCGCCTCCGATCTCTAGCGTCATCGAGATCAAGTTTTGTAAAACTTATTTATCATTAATAAAGCTTGTCTCTCTTTTTGTTTTACTTAACTTATTTCATGTCTTTAATCTTGCAATAATTCAAAGTTTAATAAATATAATCTAAAGTTTTTGAAAACCCTTATTCACCCCCCCCCCCCTCTAAGGGCGCCGACCGATCCAACAAGTGGTATCAAAGCTAGGTTTTGTTCCAATTGGCTTAACAACCGGGAACAATGGCGTCTCATGATCTCGCTTTTCCTGAGGGTCAAGGGGTTAGTCGACCACCTCTCTTTACTGGGTCAGATTTTAACTACTGGAAAAATCGAATGATGTGTTTTCTTATGACCATGGATGTAGAAGTATGGAACATGGTAGAAGTACGGTACTCTCCGCCTACAACTGTAGTAGGAGAGGCGACATTAGCAAAACCTAAAGATAAATGGGATGACAACGATAAACTAAGGTGTAAAAATAATGCTAAAGCAATGAACGCTTTATATTGCGCTTTAAATAGGACTGAGTTTAATAGAATTTTTGCATGCACAACTGCTTATGATATTTGGAATCAATTGGAAGTTACTCACGAAGGTACATCGCAGGTGAAAGATGCCAAGCTGTTTCAACTGGAATCTGAATATGAAAAATTCAGGATGGACACGGAAGAGGACATCAACTCAATGTACACTCGCTTCACAAAGATTGTCAGCACATCAAAGGCGCTTGGAAAGACCTACTCCGACGGGGACTTGGTGAGGAAAATTCTTCGTTCCTTACCTCCAAGGTTCAATCCGAAGGTGACGGCCATCTCGAAGTCGCACAACTTAAGAACGCTCCAGATCGAGAATCTCATTGGGAATCTCAAAACCCATGAGGTAGAACTACAAATTCAACATGACGAATACAACAAGGAGCCGAAGAAAAAGGCGTTGGCGCTGACATCAAAGAAGGAGTGCATCAAAGAGGACGATGATGATGAAGAAGGACTCCTGGTGAAGAATTTCAAGAAGTTCATCAGAAATCCAGAGAGAAGGAACACATTCCGAAAATTCTTCCAAAAAGATACTCGACGAAAGGGATCCTCCTCTTCATCGAAGAAAGAAAAAGGAAGCGATGACGAAGAAGAAAGGCCGCCTCCAGAATGCTATCACTGCAGAAGAACCGGGCACATTCGGAGCCAGTGCCCAAAATACCAAAAGGAAAGGAAAGAACAAAAGAAAGCAAAAGAAAAGAAGAAAGTGCTGAAGGCCGCTACTTGGGATGACTCTTCCTCTGAAGAGTCAAACGGTTCTGAGTCAAGTAGCGAGGAGGAAGCAAACTTGTGCTTAATGGCCAAAAGCGATGATGATGACACCAGTGTTCTTAGCGACACTGAGGTATCTCCTCCTACCTTTGAAGAACTTTATGATAAATTTGTTTTATTAAATCATGAAAATGAATCTATTATAAAAGAAAATCGTAAGCTCACAAAAAAATTAGTCTCTCTTGAAAAAAGAAAAGTTTCATGTCAAGAATGTGAGCACTCTTTATTTATGATAAAAAAACTTGAAGTTTCTCTCTCTAATGCCCTTTCACAAAACAAAATTGTTGCAAAAGAAAAGGGGGACTTAGAGAGAAAATTGAAAACTTCTATATTACAAATTGAAAAGAACAAAAAAGGATTTGAAAACAAATGTGTTATGATTGTTCAAGAAAATACATCTCTTAAAAAACAAAATCAAAATCTCAATTTAGCCATAACCAAATTCAGGATTGGTCAAAAATCCCTGGATATGCTTCTGGGTAATCAATGCTTTGAGTCTGGAAAAATCGGACTCGGATATAAAAGTGAACATTACCGCCCGGCGCTAGCTACTAACGCCGGCGGTAGCTCTAAAGTTAAAAATTCTTCTGGTTTTTCTAATGTACAAACATCATCCAGCAAGGGCAACGTAGAAACTCAGAAAAGGGTCTCAACCCCCTTTATTTCGTGTGCTAATTGTCTTAAATTTGGACACACGTCTAGCTCTTGCAGGAATATAATAAATCAACGATCATTAAAACAAATCTGGGTACCTAAGAAATCCACTTACTCTATGGGTGGTACCTCTTGGGTATCTGGGTCTTTACTCTCATCCTCTTTCTAGATTTGCAGGAAGGCTAAGGAAATAGAAGACGTGTGGTATTTGGACTCAGGCTGCTCCAAACACATGACGGGCAATAAAGCAAAATTCCTTAGCCTAGAAAAGAAGAAAGGAGGAATAGTGACGTTTGGCGATAACGGTAAAGGAAGGATCATGGGAGTTGGTACAGTGGGTAACGCATCTTTTCTTATATCAAATGTGCTTTATGTGAAAGGATTAAAACATAACCTAATATCTATAAGTCAACTGTGTGATAAAGGTTTAGACGTACTTTTTGAATCTTCCACTAACCTTTGCAAGATTGTTAATCCTAAAACAAAAGATGTGTTATTAACTGCACCTAGAATTCATAATGTTTACATAGATTCATTTCATGATCTTTCTAAATCTTCTATAAAATGTTTTATAACAAAAAATGATGAATTAGAATTATGGCATAGACGCTTAGGCCACGCTAGTACAAAGCTCATCTTAAAACTAGCAAAAAGAGAATTGATTTAGAGGATTGCCTAAGTTAAATGAAAATATATCTTCATTATGCTCTTCATGCCAAAAGGCAAATTTACTAAGCCATCTTTTAAAAGCAAAAACGAAATTTCTACATCAAAACCTCTGCAATTAATTCATATGGATCTTTTTGGTCCCGTTAACACTGCGAGTCTTGGTGGTAGATTATACACTTAGGTTCTCATAGATGACTATTCTAGATATTGTTGGACTTTATTTCTCTCCTCCAAATCTGATGCGTTTTGCGAATTTTCAAAATTATGTACTCGCATTCAAAATGAATTAGATTTAAAATAAATTGCATTCGCTCAGATCATGGAGGTGAATTTGAAAATAAAAATTTTAAATCTTTTTGTGACATGTTAGGTATTAAGCATGAGTTCTCTGCTCCACGCACACCTCAACAAAACGGTGTTGTAGAATAGAAAAATAGGACAATACAAGAACTTGCACGCACAATGCTATCTGAATACAAATTACCTAAGTATTTTTGGGCAGAAGCCGTAAGCACTACATGCTATGTAATGAATAGAGTTATGCTTCGCCCATCATTAACTCTCACACCATATGAACTCTACTATCAAAGGAAACCTAATGTATCATATTTTAGAGTATTTGGATGTAAATGCTTCATTCGTAATACAAAAGATTCTTTAGGAAAATTTGACGAAAAATGCGATGAAGGAATATTTCTTGGTTATTCTTCAACTAGTAAAGCATATAGAATATTTAATAAAAGATCAAGCAAGGTTGAGGAGTCAATTAATGTCAGATTTGATGAGTTTGTTCCATGTACAGAGAAGCTCCCTACAGGTACCGATGATGAACCTTTGCCATCCTTGGAGCACGACGAAGAAGAACCGTCCAAAGAAGAGGAGGAGAAGTCAAAAGAAGATGAATATGTACCTCCAAGCATTCTAAACTTCTCCAAAAATCATCCAAAGGAGCTAGTCATTGGGGAACCTTCTGCTGGGGTAAGAACTCGTTCCTCTCTTCATGAAACATTTTCAAATATTTGCTTTGTGTCTGAAATTGAACCTAAAAACGTTTCCACCGCTTTAAATGACGAATTTTGGTTTTTGGCAATGAATGAAGAGTTAGGACAATTTGAAAGAAATAAAGTTTGGAATTTAGTAGAAAGACCATCTAATCATCCAATTATTGGCGTAAAATGGATTTTTAAAAATAAGCTAGATGGTGAATCTAGGATTGTAAGAAATAAAGCACGCTTAGTTGCTCAAGGCTATTCACAAATCGAGGGGGTAGATTTTGAAGAAACTTTTGCACCCGTAGCTCGCTTAGAATCTATACGAATATTTTTGGTATTTGCGAGTTTTAAAAGAATAAAATTATTTCAAATGGATGTTAAAAGTGCCTTTTTAAACGGGTTTATTAAAGAAGAAGTTTATGTAGAACAACCCCCCGGTTTCATAAATGAAAATTTTCCAAATCATGTTTATAAATTAGAAAAAGCGCTTTATGGTTTAAAACAAGCGCCCCGTGCATGGTATGATCGTCTTACATCGTTTTGTTAGAGCACGGTTATGTTATGGAAAGTGCAGACAACACACTCTTCATTAAGCATAAAAATAACGAATTAATTATTCTACAAATATATGTTGATGACATCATTTTTGGATCCACTAATGAAGAGTTTTGTAATGAAGTAGTCTTAATAATGAAAAATGAATTTGAAATGAGTCTTGTAGGAGAACTATCATATTTTCTTGGTTTTCAAATTTTACAAAGAACTGATGGTATTTTTATTTGTCAATCAAAATATGTTCACGATATGCTTAAACGATTTGGATTTGAAAATCTTAAACAAGCTTCTACTCCTATGAGTGCTTCTTTAAAACTAGGAAAAGATGAATCTGGAATTTCTATTGATCAAACGCTATATAGAGGAATGATAAGTTCTCTTCTTTATTTAAGTGCATCTAGACTAGATATAATGTTTGCAGTATGTTTATGTGCTCGCTTTCAAGCCAATCCAAAAGTATCTCATTTAAAAGCGGTAAAACGTATTTTTTCGTTATCTAATAGGGTCATCTAAACTAGGATTATGGTACCCACATAATGACTCTTTCACACTCCACGGCTATTCCGATTTGGACTACGCTGGGTGCTCACTAGATAGAAAAAGCACTAGCAGTACGTGTCACTTTTTGGGACCCTCTTTAGTTGCATGGTCTAGTAGAAAACAATCTTCGGTTGCACTCTCCACCACGGAGGCTGAATATATAGCACTTGGTAGTTGTTGTGCACAAGCGTTATGGATGAGCCAAACACTAGAGGACTTTGGAATTCATCTCAAAAACATAGATCTTAAATGTGACAACAAAAGTGCAATAGACCTCACATATAATCCTGTACACCATTCTAGATCCAAACACATCGACGTTCGTCATCATTTCATTAGGGATCACATTAAGAAAGAAAATGTAAAAGTAAGCTTCATTGGGACAGACTCTCAACTCGCTGACATATTCACTAAACCTCTTCCCGATGCACGATTTCGTTTATTACGACTTGAGTTAGGTGTGCTAGATCTTACAAGTTAAAACATGCTCACAAATACAAGCTTCTTCACTTTTAACCATCAAAAACATCTCCTAAAAATCTGTACTTTCAGCATGAAACTACTATTGGGACACCTAATCAAAATCAAGAATCAACAATTTCAAAATTTTCAAAAAACACTTACTGTCTCCCGCGCTAGCGCTACCGCAGGCGCTAGCGTCCATGTTCATTTTTTTTGTATTTTTTAAATTTCAAAAAATCCCTTAAAATATATAAATCTATATTTTCTAATTAGTTTTGCACTTCTGTGTTTCTTTATTTTTTGAAAAATCAAATACAAAACTACAAAAACCAAATTACAAAAAATATGCTTTTCTTTTTCGCTTGTGTTGTTTCCTTTGTTTAAAGTTTATCTTTATGCAAAAATCAAATATAAAAATTACAAAATAAAAAATTACAAAAATATGCTTTTATTTGCTAAAATCAAATACAAAAATATAAAACTTTAAAACTATAAAAAAAACTGTATGATTTTTTTTTGTGAAAAATCAAGCATGATTTAATCTACTATTTAGAAATTCTACAATGTTGCAATTTATCTCTTCAAACTACTTTGGACATTGTCTTTCCTCATGCTTTAATATATCTATTCCAATGTGCATCAATTATAGTTTAAAAGTTGTGTAGGATCAAGCTTAGCATGCCTCTAAGTATGAGAAATGTTTTATGTTTGATAATGATATTTATTCACTCACTTTTTTGGCATTGTCTACATATGTATTTAATCTAAAGAATGCTTGTGTATGTTTTGTATTAGTACAATGGATTAAAATTGCACAAGTATCTTCACTACACTCCTTATTTTGCACTCTTAAAAAATTAAGAAAAGTGGTTATGTTTTTCATAAAATCTATTGATTTGCAAAACAAGTGTATTCGGAGAACTTTGTACAAAACAAAATTATAAAATAAATGACAAAGATAACTCCACCAAGCACTACTTGAACCTCCTGATAAGTCTTAATAAGCATTATGAGGTTGAGCACCTTGGAAAGAATAGTAAAGTGTCTTGTGCAAATCAAATCCTTCTTTCAAAAATAAGAAAAACCACTTACTCTTAAGTACACCGGATCACTAGTTTCAATCTTAAATTTCAATATGTGATCCCCCAAGCACTACTTTGCACCCTGATAAGTCTTGATGAGCATTGTGTGTGCAGAGCACCTTGGTAGATGTACTTTTTATTGTGCATTAAAGTGTGTGGAAGTAATCTTATTTGCGTTTTATTGTGCTCGTACTTTACATATATCTTGTATTTTTTGATTAAAACATTTGTTTACATTACTCAAAAATACACTTTTGTGCACATCATTATCTTCCATAACACTTCTTCTCATGAGTATTGGATCCTAATGCTAATTCTATATTACTTTTTATTTATGAAATGCACTAGATAACCTAGCATGTGTTCTACAATGTTTTGTATGTTTGTGAAATTATGAATTAAATTAACATTGTGGTAATCTCTTTTTGATAAACATTATTTCATGCTTGGTTATTATAAAACTTAAAGATCTAACTACAAAATGATTTACAAAAACATCATCTTTTGTGAACTTTAACTCATATTTTTTTGGATTATCATTACTATTTGATGTTTTTGTATTGCTATAAGTCTTCCGCATCTTAACCATATAAGTGTTTTACCTTGCGCTTTCCATGCTTACTTAATATCTTGTACTCTTTGCATCATCACTTATTCTTCAAAATTCCTATCTTTCATTACGTGATAGATTTACTTGGAACACTTTTTATTGGTTACTTCAAACATAAAAATCTTTTATGCTACAAAAACTTTGAAAATTTTGTAATGCTCATAACTCTGATCTATTTCAATGAAAAACAATTCTATAACTCCTTATCATTTACTTAAAAAGCTCGATCATGCCTTCTCTTCTATTTACAAATTCTTTGGTGCTTTGTTTCCCTACCCACTTTTGCTAATAACAAAGGGGGAGAACTAACATGATAAATATAACCCGCTATCATAAACCCAACATGACAAATTCAGATGATAGCTTACATATTAGGGGAGCACTCACTTAGGGGGAGCATGTATTTAGGGGGAGCAATTCTAAATGCTAAAATCAATAATTATCCTAAGTCATCACTCTCTCACACACACAAATAGAGTTTCATCATGCTAATTTATTAATGCTTTGATTTATCATTAATGGATTTGTTATTATCAAAAGGGGGAGTTTGTTGGAACATGGTCTTCCGCATCTCCTAGGTTTGAGAATAACAAATCCTATGTGTATTTGATCTTGTGTGTTCAAGTGTGCAGGTTAACATAGTCCATATGACTCAAGGAGTACTCATGATGACTGCCCCCAAAATTGAGGCCAAAATTCGAAGAGGCTCACTAGCGTCGGCGGTAGCGATAGCGCCCTGCGCTAGCGATGATTAGCGAGATTCCGGCAGTGTTTTTAGAAAGAGCTAGCGCCCGGCGGTAGCTACTAGCGCTGGCGGTAGCATGGCGCACAAAAGGCATAGAGCAAAATGTTGCCGCGGATGGGAGATCCTGCCGCGCAAAATCTTTCCTAATCTGGGCTAGCGCCGGCGGTAGGGCTAGCACCGACGGTAGCGCTTGGGCTATAAAAGGACCCCCCCCCCCCCCCCCACCTCTCCTCTTGTTTTCGGACACCCATTGCATACACCTCAGAGAGAGAGTACTAAAATTCCAGAGGCTTGTCTTAGCCGAAATTTGAGGTCCCAGCGAAGCTCTGCCAATTTCTGAAGGAGAATTCCATCACGCCGAATCCAGACGAAGTCCGCTTCAACAAACGCTGATTCTACAGCAGATCTTCGTCTCCGACTTCAGAAGTTCATCTTAAGGGAGGTTTTGTTATTTTATTTCTCTTTCTTCATTGTAAACGGTAGTGAAATCGCCTCGTGTTGGCGACTAGGTCTGGGGTAGACTTAGGGCTGAAATTCGCCTCGTGTTGGCGACTAGATCTAGGCTAGTTCTAGGGGGTGCTCGAGGCCACATCCGGGGAAGGATTGGCTAGAGCGGCTTGAGGCCGAATCCGGGGAGGATAAGGCTAGGGCCACCGGTTCGTGGGGAAGCGAGTCGGGATAGAAAACAAAAAGAGCTTTTTTATTATTCGCCTCCAATCTCTAGCGTCATCGAGATCAAGTTTTGTAAAACTTATTTATCATTAATAAAGCTTGTCTCTCTTTTTGTTTTACTTAACTTATTTCATGTCTTTAATCTTGCAATAATTCAAAGTTTAATAAATATAATCTAAAGTTTTTGAAAACCCTTATTCACCCCCCCCCCTGTAAGGGCGCCGACCGATCCAACACCCTTTTGTTCGAGCAGGTTGTGCGGTCCTTTTCGAGCTGACCTAGACAGTACATGAGCAAAGGTTATGATTGTCATTGAAAATCAGTGATGGGAGCTTGCAGCTCACAATATATATATATATATATATATAGAGAGAGAGAGAGAGAGAGAGAGAAAATGCAAAAAATCATTAATAGAATCGGCGCAGGTTTTGCGCATTCCAGGTGTGAGGGAGAGTCTTTTCTTTCGTCGTTCTAAGCTTGAACGTCCCTGGTTTCACAACCGCAGTGACAATGTACGGTCCCTCCCATGCTGATGAGAGCTTGTACTTTTGTGTCCCTTTACTGGCTGCTTCGATGATGCGCAGGAAGAGGTCTCCAATGTTGATTGGCCTCGACTTCACCCTCCTGTCATAAAGCCGGTCTACACACCTCTGGTAGACGATGATTCGTTTGGTTGTGGTATTGCTGACTTTGGATACAAAATTGAGGTTCTCCCGAAGTTTCTCATCGTTCCTTTCTGGGTCAAAGGTTTGGATGCGGGTACTTGGGAAGACGATGTCTACGGGGATGATGGCTTCATTCCATGGCAAAGGTTGTATGGTGTTTCCCCAATTGGAGTTCTCTTCATGGCTTGGTATGCTCATAGTACATTTGGGAGCACGTCGACCCATTGCTCCTACCTCCTAGATGTGCATCTTCAGCCCTTTGAGATAGATGTGCATCTTCAGCCCTTTGAGGATGGTGTGGTTTATTTCCTCTACCTGCCCGTTTAACTGTGGGTGCACCACAGCTGTGTGGAGGAGGCTGATTTTTAGGTCTTTGTGCATCCTTGTGAATGACTTTCCTGTGAACTAGGTGTCATGGTCTGCGATAATGACTGCTGGAATGCCAAAGCGGCAGACAATGTTCTTCCAAATAAACTGCTTGGCATTTTCCTCGGTTATCTTGGCAAGGGTCTCAACTTCTACCCAATTGGTAAAGTAGTCGATGGATATGATGATGAACTTATTGGAACATGGTTTTTCGCATCTCTTTAGTTTGAGAATAACAAATCTCATATTGTATTTGATCAAACTTGTTTTATGTTTATAGCCTGCATGAACTCACAGATATGATACTAGGATGTTACAAGCTAGATAGGGAACTGATTAAGGATAAAGATGCAAAGTGGCCACTAACATGTGGCGTTGGCACTAACGCTGACGTTTGCACTAACGCTGGCGTTAGCGTCCGGTCGATATTGTCCCCATGTCGGATGTTGGTCAAGTCAACATAGAATCTTCTAGTCGACATGGCGTCCCCCAGATGACATGCCGCTCGACGATAATTCCACTATCGTTGGGCGTTATTCCTAACGACAAGCGTTATCCCTGAAATATGCAAGCGCTCCAAAATCAAATTCAAGGGAAGATCTCTGGCGGAAAGAACGACGCACATATGGAAGGAAACTACCGCTGGGCAATATCGCTAACACGGGGTATTAGTATTGCCTGAAATATTTCCTAAAGCGCAGAATCTCCTTCTCGGATTGAAGATTTTAGCGCTCAAAATATTCCCTTAAGTGTTACCGTCAGGCATTATCAATACGTCGGGTAGTAGGGGTATTAATCTATAAAAGGAAATTTTCGATGCTCTCGTTGCTGAATGAAAAAAAACTCTAACTCTACCACACTGAATACTCTGTGAGGGACCTTATTTCAAACGTTGGAGAGCACTCTCATCAATAATTACAAGATCAAAATGAGTATTTTTGAAGGAGGATTCATCACGCTTATTCAACGCGAAGAACGAACGCATCGACAACGCTGATCTCATGCGTTCCTTCGTCATCCTCTTCATAAATCTCTATAGGGAGTTTTATTTTCAGATTTCACAGTTACATCTTGTATTTTCTTTTGTTTACCAGTAGAGAAATTCGCCCGTGTTGGCGGCTAGGTCCGTGTGTGGCTTAGGGAGAATTCATCCGTGTTGGCGACTAGGTCCATATGAGGCTTATGGGGGAATTCGCAATGGCTGTTAGCGACTAGATCCTTGTGTGGTTTAGGGAGAATTCACCATGTGTGTTGGCGATTAGGTCTAGGGTGTAGATCTATGGGAGGCTCGAGGCTTCATCTGGGGAGAGATTGGCTAGAGCCAACCGATCTGATAGTTTATATAGGTGTAGTCAATAATACCTAGAGGGGGGTGAATAGGTTTTACTTAATTTCTTTCTATAAACCTAATGTTTCTAGCTGCAGAAAATACAATCACAGAAAATACACAAGGATGTATAGAGGTTCCTCAAGACAGGGTGTCTTGAGTACTCCTCTTTCCCCCCTTCACCTTTCTAACAATGAGTTAGACAAGGCCACAAACTCCAATCTCGTCTCCTCGAGATTACACCACAAGTTCCTCAGAACTTCTCAGATCACGAGTGATCCTACCTCAGGCACATCAGTCTTACACTCAGGCTCAGCAGCCCTACACTTCAGGCTCAGCAACCCTACAGCTCAGAGTTTTATAACTCCTACCACTCAGAAATCCCACAGATTTCCTACCTCAGACCTATGAAGAAGTCCTACCACTCAAGCTGTCAACACAGCTCTACACACACAGGCTCATCAGCCTTTCACTCAGGCAACAATGCCCTACAAAGATATAATAGAGTTTGTTTTGATTACAGAAGATAAAAGAGTTACTCTCAGGTCTTCTGTTTTCCTTCTTCAGATCTGAAAGGCAGAAGCTTCAGATTTGAATCACCTTGATCTTATCCTTCAGCAAAGCAGAAGATCAACTTGCCCTTCTTGAGTAAGTGCAGGAAGAGCTATCTAATCTCCCTAGGAAGATTAACTTCAGCTTCAGAGAATGACTTCAACTGGCTGAAACGAGAATGCTCGATTGCGGCGTGCAGCAAGAACTTTTTAATTGAACAGTTGATGTTGTTGTGCCCTAGCTTCTTCTTTTATACCTTCAAAAGACTTCAACGGCTATTTCGATCCTCCTGACACGGTATGGGGCGGATTGGAGTTGCTTTTCCCTTTTATTTGTCGTTTGCGCCAAAAGAAGATCCCGTCTGCACATTTGGATCTATCTCAGCGGTTGGGCTGAGACAGCTTTCAGTCTCAGCGGCAGCTCCAGTCCCCTTCTCACTGGTTGTTCCAGTCTTCTTCTCAGTGGACCTGCTGAGATGGCTCCTCGTCTCAGCGGTTGTGACCCATCGTCTCAGCGGTTATGCTGAGACAGATCTTCATCTCTATGTGGATGATTCCTTCTTGTCCAAGGCCATGTTTGGCCCTTCCTTTTGAGTTACCTGCGCCTGTATATTCTACACAAGTGTAGCTTTGTTAAATACAATATGTCCTTAGCATTAGGAGTGATGCCTCTTCAAATCAAGGTTATATTGAGGACAATATACCCAACACGGTCCTTGGAAGAAGGGTCGGAATAGAAAACAAAAAGAATTTTTCATTATTGCTTTGATTTCTAGCGTCATAGAAATCAAACATTTTGTAACCTATGTTTTATGAAATAAAATCATGTCTTTTTTTTTGTTGTTTACTAATTAGATTTTATTTCTTATTCATAAATATTTTAAATAACAATTTCTGTCGAAGTTTAAACTCAAAATATATTGCAAGGTTCATTATTGTTCTATAACTCAAGGAATTCAATCTCTATGAGCTAGCGCTGGCGGTAGCACTTACCGCTGGCGGTATCAAACAAAGTTTGAATTCCTCCTTTTCTAAAAAGTAACTTTTGATACATTCTTTTCTGCAAAGTTAAAATAATGTTTTATATAGAATATTCTGAAATCTCTTTAATTCACAATAATATTTGTATTCAGAATTAAATTCTCAAAAACACTTATTCATCCCCCCCCCCCTCTAAGATCGCCAGTAGATCTAACAAAACTTTCGATGCAATCTTTTCTGCAAAATTAAAATAAGGTTTTATATAAAATATTCCGAAACCTCGTTAATTCACAATAATATTTGTATTTCGAAATAAATTCTTAAAAACCAATATTCATCTCCCCCTCTAAGGGAGCTAGTAGATCCAATAGAACTTTCTCTACCCAGACACCAGGGGGAGAGGACCTAAGAGATCGATTCCCAATGGCCAGGCACTCTGGAGTGATGTGAGCGCGATTGGTGGCTGATGCGTGATACATTTGCATGCAACTGACAACTCTTGTACTTCTAGACGAACTCCCATGCGTCCTTCTTTGTTATTGGCCAATAGAAACCTTGGCATAAGATTTTCAGGTCCAAGGCCTTTACACCCCAAGTGTTCACTACAGACTCCTCCATGCGCTTCCCTCGGGGTGTATTCTGCCTCGACCGCCGGTAAGAACTTCAGATAGGGCCCGGAGAATGTCCGCTTGTATAGCTTTCCATCGATGATGGCGAACATTGATGCCCGCATTCGGATCCGCCGTGCTTCCAGGCAATCCTTGGGGAATGCACCCCTTGGAGCTGATGTTGAGGGCTGGCTTCAGGTGCCCTTGCCAGTCGGGCAGGATGCTCGGAGCTGGCAGCTTCTAAGAACTCCTCAGAGAAGTTTTCTCGATGGATGTCTGGAGCATGGATCGGAGGCAGAGGAGGTAGATTGACTGGCGTGGGTGTGCAACGGGAGTTTGGGAAGCCCCTTGGTTCCTCAGGAGGGCCAACATCTCGGTCTGTTATTCCTCCGTCAATCGCATGCGCCCTTCTAGCGCAGATACGGATGCAAGTGCCGCCTCTTCCACGTGGGGAGCATTTATGAGGGAATGGAAAGGAGAGGGATCGATACATCCTTCCGGGATCGATCCTTCAGTGGTATGAGCGCTCTGTCTTGCCATGGACGCTAGTCTCGAGTATCGCTAAGAGAGAGTTATTGTCTTCAGAGTCTTTGCAGAGCTTTGGAAACACTTTCCAACATACTGCGCCAAATTGTTGCGGGTCACTCGAGGCGCTCTTGAACCATTTAAAAATGAACTGTCCTAGCTCGGGCACATTTGTGTGTTTGTGGTAAAGAAGAAGAAGGAAGTTGTGGTTGCATTGCCTAGTTTAGGCACGAGCGTTGTAGTGAAGCGGAGGTCAGCGACCCGCGAAAAAGAAAAGCTGAGGTTGGCGACCCGCGGAGGTGTGAAGCGGTACTTGCGACCCGCATTAGTGTTAATTTTATTTTCATGTTTTAGACTTAGTGAAACTCAACCCCACCCCAACCCCACACCCCCCCCCCCCCACCCCGCTCATCTCCCCCTCCCCCCCTCCACCCACCCCACCCCGCCCCCCATCATCTCCCCACCCCCTACACATAGACACACCAACACATAAATCCGACCTTAAGAGATTTCGATCTCACACCTTAAGAGACTTCGATCTCAAATCTCTCCTAGTTTTTGAATCCACCTTTCCGTGCTTCGCGAGAGATTTGATACTCAGGAGTTACTCCCCATTTTATTAATACTTGGCAACGACAGTGGGTGCACTTTCCCTACCGCTCAGAGATTTCAAACGTCAAGTTTTTGGTGTTGTTGTCGGGGAGCATGACATGTGTGATTCTTCCTCTAAGAGAGTGGAGAAAGATAATCTCTCCTTTGTGAATCGTATCTTTTGTTTTTTGTATTTGTTGGGAAAAACCCTTTTGATTTATCTAACAAATTATCTTGAAGTGATTTCATTAGTTAGGTTGTATTACCCACATTATTTATAAAGGGTAAAATGGTCATTAGATGTCCTAAGATGTCACACTAACCTTAGAGTGTCAAGAACAGGTCAAGATAAGCACAAATTCAATTAAGTTAAAACTTGTGTTGAATAGAAGTCGACACAACTTCGACTAGATATCAACGCAACTCTGACTGAAAGTCGAAGTACTCAAACTACCTGTCGAAGTATCAAGTCAAGTTGACGCAACATCGAAAGGAACTCGACGCAGAAGGAAGAGCCTGTCGAAGTATCAAGTCAAGTCGACGCAACGTCGAAAGGAACTCGACGTAGAAGGAAGAGCCTGTCAAATCCATCTTAGAAGTCGACGCAACTTCGACTTCAATTCGACGCAGAAGATGAAGTTCAAGTCCAAGTCTTCAACTCAACGGATGTGTCGATAAGAACTCGACGCAACGTCGACAACTGAGTTCAGTCAAAGCTAAAAAGAAATTCGAAGCTTCTTCTATAAGAACTATGAGGTGCGTCGATATGAAGGATAATGAATTCGACGCAACGTCGAATACAGACAAAAAAGGAAGGTTTTCTGATGTCCTTTCTGGTGTTTTTCAGATGTTCTACAAGGCTGAAATCTGTTCTCTAACGGCTTGTTTATTGCCAAGAATGGAATGGAGTATTTCAGAAATACAACAAAGACATTCTTGGAAGATATTCAAATCAGATGGACGGGTCGGGAACTTAAATAGAAGGAAACAATTTATTGTCTAATGGACATTCCTTCTAAGGATAGTCCAGAAGAAGAAAGAAATTCAAACACAAATCAATAGAGAATAAGAATGATGAGGAAGAAAGAAAACAGGGACCACTCATTATTCTCTCCGTCGAATAGGGCTTCTCCTTCTTCCTCCTTCAACCCTAAGACAGAACAAAAGAACAACTACTTAGCACAGGAATAGATCACAGCAAGACTGCTGCATCGTTTTCTACATCATATAACACCAAGTCAACAAAAGTGCAGAGAGGATCAGGATCAAAGCTTACACCCCTTGCAAACATCACTATCTTAAGCAAGGGTTCATCATATTCAGATCCTGAAATAAAAAGAAGCTACAACATCCATAGAGATAGCTGTTGAAGGATTCTAACTGAAGAATCATATTATCTTCTTCCTCTTCTTCTACTGCTCTTATTCTACAACTATAAAAGAGTTTTAACAATCCCTCTTTAAAAGGATTCAGTGGTTCTAAGAGTCTCCTTATCAAAAGACTTAGTGGTTCTAAGAGTCTCCTTATCAAAAGACTCAGTGGTTCTGAGAGTCTCATTATCAAAAGACTCTGGAACTGTTAGTGCAATCCTATTAGGGAGGTAGAAGAGTGGACTACCCACATTTTGGAGAACCACTATAAAATTTATGTGACTTCTGCATTGCTTTTCTGTGCTGTCCAGTTTACTATTTTCTGTTTTATATTTTATGTGCTTACTTTATTCTGTTTTGGTATTAATGATTGCATAGCACTTAATAGTTTTATTGTATGCATAACTAGGGTATAAAAGATTTAAAATTCCATTCACCCCCCCCCCCCCCTCTAGAGAATACTCAGAGGCACACTGTGCACTTTCAATTGGTATCAGAGATAGGTTGATAATTAAAAGGTTAACACTTTGATCAAAATATCTCCTCACTCTTATTTCTTTATTTAAAATTATCTAAAACTATTTTATAAAGAAAAATGAGTTCTAAGGACTATGCATCAACAAGGCCACCAGTGTGTAACTTGAATAACTTTACACTCTGGAAGGCCAGAATAAAGCTCTATATGAACTCCATTGATGAAGACATCTTTGATGTTATCATTTCAGGTCCCCCAGCTCCAGTCAGACAAGATGCCATTGGATCTGCAACACAAAAGTTGTCCCAAGGAATGAGTGGACAGAAGCTGAGAAAAAGCAGAAGGCATGTGATGCCAAGGCAATGAATATTCTGGTCTCCACAATGTCAAATGACATTTTCCAGAAAGTTGCTGACTGTCAATCAGCAAAAGTGATCTGAGAATCTCTTTCCAGAATTGTAGAAGGGAGTTCTGATGAAAGAAAGGGCAGGAAGTTCCTTCTCATATCCTAGTATGAGAACTTTCAAAAGAAAACCGAGGAGAACGTAGCTAAAATGTATGACAGATTCGGTTATATAATAAATGAGTTGAAAGGTCTGGATAAGGAGATCTCTCTGACGAAAATAAATGATAAGATTCTCATGTGCTTCCCAAGCTCATGGGACTCAAGGATCTGGGCTATCAGAGAGTCTAGATGCCATAGAGAGATCTTTACTGATGCTTTGCTAGGAAAGCTCAAATCTTATGAGATGTTATTAAAGAGCAGGGCTCAAACAGAGGCTAAAGAGACAACCTCAACTCCCATCCAAATGATTCTTGCCTTGAATGTTGATGAAGGAGAGTCCTCCACTCCTGAAGATGAGATGTTCAGTCTCTTAGCAAGGAGATTCAGAAAGTGGGTCAAGAGAGAAGACTCAAGAAGAAATGGGAGGAGCTCAAAACCTAGATTTAATAAGACTCCAAAGAAGGAAGTAATCTGCTCTCCTGCAATAAGTCAGGGCACATAGCCCCTGAGTGTGCACAAGAACAAAATGACAGGGGCAGCAGCAAAGTGGAGCAAAAGAAGAAGTCTTTCAGGAAGAAAAACAAGAAGAAAAGTAAAGGTTTCATTGCTGAAACCTGGAGTGACTATGAAGCAGAGCTAAGCTCCTCTTCATCAGAAGGTGATGAAGAAGCTGTTGAAGCTTCCTGCCTGATGGCATTAGGGATCTCCTCAGGTGATGAAGAAGAACATGTAACACTATTTGATAATTTTGATTTTTATTCTGATGATTTCAAAATGTACTTTAAAGAATCCTGCAATGATCATCTTGAGGTACAAAAAGAAATAAAAACAGTTAGGGTAGAACTAGAGAACCTTAATAAATATGATTTATATCTGATAAATCAAGATTTAATAGATGAGATTCATAATAAGGAATCATAACTAATTGACATAAGAAATGAAATTTTAAAACTAAAGGAAGAGCTAACAAAGGCAAAGGCCTTTGAAGACTCACTCAATGGGAGGAGTCAAAATCTCAAAGATATTACACAAAATCTCTCTATGAGATTTAGACATCTAGGTTTAGGAGCAGAGCCATCCACTAGCATAGAAGTCCCTAGCAAACCAGCCTGGAAAAATCCAGTTTGATTTATTAAACCTAGTGACTATCAAATAAGTGAGAGGAGTGCAATATTTGAGGATCAGGATAATAATAATTCTGATAAAATCATTGGATTTAATAAATCAAACTCTAATAGTGAGAAAAGATCTCTAGGGAAAATCAATCCAAACAAACCAATGAATCTAAATAAAAATGGTGTTATAAAAGAGAAAATTGTTTGACACTCTGCTGATTTATTATATTTTAATACATTCTATACATATTTCAAGTACCAATATAATAAACCTAAATTTGATAAACTCATTATCTGTCATCCAAAAGGATATCATGAAAGACCCTTCTATTCTTTCATAGAACCTTATAATGGTAGAAGCAAAGGGCCCAAGATAACTTGGGTACCCTCTAATGTTTGATTTACATGTGCAGGGAAACTTAGAGTCATTTTCTCAGAGAAAGTGAAGGGAAAAGAAAGAAGTAGATAATCAATAATGAACTACATGCAAAGGGAGTAATCTCTACTCTAAAATCCTTTGTTGAGTTTATAGTTCATGAAAATAAGAGTATAAATACTATTTTCAATAAAAATCATTGCTGGGAAAAACAACAAGAACTTTCTAAGAAAATAGAACTGTTTATTCAGATTTGCGTCGAATAGAATTCGACGAACCGCCCAATTCCACTCGACGCCAACATTGAGAGCCATCTGCATCAGGTAATTCAAATAGCATTCAACGCAGCGTCGATTTCATATCGACGCATACGTCGATTTAATAGTTGCTCGTCAAATTCGAAGAAACGTCGAGTCATAATCGACGCAACGTCGACAAGACATGCGCGCGCAGTTTCACTTCTAGAAGCTGCCTCTACACATTTTGGCATGCTGACTATTATTCTTTGTCGACGGTGCTTCGAGTACAACCCTAAGTTGCGATGAATCATCTTCTTTTAAGTAACATAGACGTCGAATTCATTATGCTTTCGAATTCTTTCATTCTTGCTCTCGTGCTTTCTTTCTCTCCAACTCTCTTACGTTCTTCTCTCTCTCTCTCTCTCTATCTTTCCTCTTGTGTTTGCAGGAACTTCAGATAAGATGGATCCACCAAAGGTGAACTCAAGATTTGACATTGACATAGAATCATTCAATGCTACAGCAGAAAGTTTCAAAGCGATCTTGGATCTCTTCCAAACAGCAGGACTCACAAAACTGATTTCTACCAGATGCAAGATATATGATGTAGAATTAACAGAGCTGAAAGATAATATCCATATTGAAGAGGATGAGTCCCTTCGAGGAAAGATTTCTAATGCAGATATTCATTACTGAGGAATTGCTGAATTTCACCTTTGACTTGCCGGCAGGAGAGGAGCCATCTGAACGACAGGTGAAAAAACTCGACAAGCTTTGCAGATCATGAATTTCACTAAAGACAAGCCAAACAATATTAAGAAGAATGACTTTTCTGAAGAGTACAGATTCCTGGCAGACATTGTAGACAAGGTTTTACTATGTAAAATCTCGTCTCATGATGCAATTCCCAAACAGCAACTACAAGTAATGGGAGTTCTGGTTCTGAACAAGAAGATAAACTGGGGGAGGTGCCTCTTGAAGATGATATGACACAAATATGCAAATAAGGAGAATTCTTACATGAGAATGATGAGCCAATATCTGTTGCAACAGTATCCAAGTGTATGTACATCAAAAGGGGTGCCAATTCCACCTGGGAAAAGAATCAATATTGGGATCTTTTCAAAATGGACCAGGCAGATTCTAAAGCCTGGTCAAGCTGCCCCCTCCCCTCCTTCTTCTCTAGTTCCACGGGATCATGAGCCAAGTCTACCAGACCATCACAGAATACTGTTCCAGATGATGCAAATGCTCAAAATCTCCAGTCTATTCCATCCACTACAGCCCCAGAACCTACACCTCAGATTCCTCTCCAACCACAGCAACAACCATCAACCATCATTTCTACTAAAAACACTGCAGACAACCAATCTACTCCCCTAACACAATATCTCATCACTCCAGAAGATAATCAATCACACTCCCCTATCCACCAAAATCTTCCAGACTTCAATGAGGATTCCATAGCAATTCCTCCAGTTATCCTATCCTCGCCTACTCTTACCACACCTCTTGTCTCTACCGCACATCCTATTCCTTCCTTTGATATTGAGCAAGTAATTTCAAAAGCATTAAGACTGGCTACTATCACATTTGCTGACTTGCTGGCCACTCAAGCCAGAAAGTTCAATAAGAAGTACTCCCAGATGGAGACAGAGTTGAAAAATCAAAAGAGTCCCTCCTGCCACTAAAATCAAATGTATCCTCCTCCATGATAACTAAAGAATTCTTAACCTCCCTTGTAAGTGAGGTTCAGAAGGGGGAGAAGATCCAAGAGGAGTAGATGCTTAATCAAGGAAAGGGGGAGAACTTTCATGAGGAGGAAATAATTGGTCAAGAAAATGTGAGTGGCCAGGAGAAGGAAAAGGTAAACAAAC
The DNA here is from genome assembly GCA_033032865.1 of Dactylorhiza incarnata. NCBI lineage: Eukaryota > Viridiplantae > Streptophyta > Magnoliopsida > Asparagales > Orchidaceae > Dactylorhiza > Dactylorhiza incarnata. Next base: position 1,403,389 of record JAWHQI010000370.1, on the reverse strand, counting down.
TATATTATATCATATGGTGGATACAATTATCACGATTATGAAGATCGATATGATTTCTTGAAAGCTCATCATATTGTCTATGTGTTTATAATGTCATTATTGATCTGTGTATATGTGTTTGTATTTAATTTTATGTCAATGTATGCTCAAAATCACTTAATCAATTTGTAAAATTTGTTAAGAAAAATAGGTGGTGATTGTTGGAAAAAAATCTTTTGATTTATCTAACAAATTATCTTAAAACGATTTCATCAGTTAGGTTGTATTACCCATATTGTATAGAAAGGGTAAAATGGTCATTAGATGTCCTAGGATGTCACACTCACCTTAGAGTGTCAAGACCAGGTCAAGATAAGCATAAATTCAATTAAGTTAAAACTTACGTCGAATAGAAGTCGACTAGATATCGATGCAAGTCTGACTAAAAGTCGAAGTAACTCAAATTGCCTGTCAAAGTATCAAGTCAAGTCGACGCAACGTCGAAAGAAACTCGACGCAGAAGGAAGATCCTGTCGAAGTATCAAGTCAAGTCGATGCAACATCGAAAGGAACTTGACGCAGAAGGAAGAGTCTGTCGAAGCCATCTTAGAAGTCGACGCAACATCGACTTCAATTTGACGCAGAAGATGAAGTTCAAGTCCAAGTCGCAACTCAATGGATGCATCGATAAGAACTCGACGCAATGTCGACAACCGAGTTCAGTCAAAGCTAAGAAGGAATTCGAAGATTCTTCTATAGGAACTCAGAGGTGCGTCAATATGAAGGATAATGAATTCGACGCAACGTCAAATACAGACAGAAAAGGAAGGTTTTCTGGTGCTTTTCCAGATGTTCTACAAGGCTGAAATATGTTCTCTAATGACTCATTTATTGTGAAGAATAGAACAGAGTATTTCAGAAATACAGCAAACACATTCATGGAAGATATTCAAATCAGATAGACGGGTCGGGAACAAAAATAGAAGGAAACAATTTATTGTCCAATAGACATTCCATCTAAGGACAGTCCAGAAGAAGAAAGAAACTCAAACACAAATCAATAGAGAGTGAGAATGCTGAGGAAGAAAGAAAATAGGGACAACTCATTATTCTCTCTGTCGAATGGGGCTTCTCCTTCTTCCTTCTTCAACCCTAAGACAGAACAAAAGAACAACTGCTCTGTACAGGAAAAGATCACAATAAGACTGTTGTTTCATCTTCTACATCATATAGCAGCAAGTCAACAAAAGTGCAGAGAGGATCAAGATCAAAGCTTATACCCCTAGCAATCATCACTATCTTAAGCAAGGGTTCATCATATTCAGATCTTGAAATAAAAAGAAGCTACAACATCCATAGAGATAGCTGCTGAAGGATTTTAACTGAAGAATCCTATTCTCTTCTTCCTCTTCTTCTACTGCTCTTATTCTACAACTGTAAAAGAGTTTTAAGAATCCCTCTTTCAAAGGATTCAGTGGTTCTAAGAGTCTCCTTATCAAAAGACTCAGTGGTTCTAAGAGTCTCCTTATCAAAAGACTTAGTGGTTCTGAGAGTCTCCTTATTAAAAGACTCATGCACTGTTAGTGCAATCCTACTAGGGAGGTAGAAGAGTGGACAACCCACATTTTGGGGAACCACTATAAAATTTCTGTGTCATCTGCATTGCTTTTCTATGCTATCCAGTTTACTATTTGTCTGTTTCATATTTTTCCGTGCTTACTTTATTCTGTTTTGGTATTATGATTGCATAGTACTTAGTAGTTTTATTGTGTGTACATAACTAGGGTATAAAAGTTTTAAAACTATTCACCCCCCCCCCCCCCCTCTAGAGAATACTCAGAGGCATACTGTGCACTTTCAGTATTGTTGTTTGGTTGTTAGCTTCTTGTTTGTTTTCATGTTTGATTTCTGTTAGTTGTCCTGGAAAGGAGAAAGGGTGTGTTGGTCTCGCTTGACCCTGAAATTGAGCGTACACTGCGAACTTGAAAATGACAGCAGGCCCTGGTCATGGTTCACTGCAACCCCAATCCCAACCAGCAAGCTATGGGGGATATGAACTCGGATCTGCTCATTCAAGTAGAGGAGGAACTGGTGCAGCCGAGAGCTCGCATAATGTTTGACTACACAACCCCCACCATGGGAAGTGTGTACCCAACATTGAGCATGGCCATCATCAACCTATAATTTGAGATTCGGCCGTCCATCCTCAATATGTTAAGAAATTCTGTGCAATTTGGTGATCTTCCTCTTGAGGACCCGCACCAGCATGTATTCAATTTTTTGGAAAGCTGTGATACTTTCCGGATTAATGGGGTGACAGATGATATAATTAGGATGAAGCTCTTTCCCTTTACATTGAGGGATAAGGCCAAATCATGGGTTTTGTCCATCCCTTACGGAAGCATCACATCGTGGAATGATTTAGTAAATGCTTTTCTGACGAAACTTTTCCTTGTCGCAAAAATTTTGTCGGCACGCACTGAAATTCATACTTTTAAGCAACGAGACCAAGAGTCCCTTGTTGAAGCTTGGGAAAGATTTAACGATCTCTTAAGATGGTGCCCTCAACATGAGGTGAACCTTTGGGCACTTGTTAACATTTTTTATGGGGCTCTTAATTCCTGCATTAGTGTGAATGTTGATTTCGCTGCTGGAGGATCAATGATGGGAAAAACTCCCGATGAAATGTGTTGAATTATAAAGAATCCCGCACATCAGAATGCCCAGTGGGGCGATGGTAGAGGAACCCCCGAGAAGGTGGTAGCTTGATTGCATCAAGTGGATCCTTACACTGCTATTTCGGCCCAACAGGGGTCCATGTCGAGGAAGATAGAAGAATTGAGTCTGGCGGGGAAAGGCACACATGTTGTCACCCTTATGTTTGTGGTCGCTTGCCAAAGTTGTGCCCAAGGGCATCACTCATTTGAGTGCCAAGTGGGGAGCTCCCCTGCTGAATCATTCGTTGCCAACACCTTTGAGGAGGTGAACTACCTAGGCAATCAGCAGAGAGGCCTGCATTCTCCAACACATACAATCCCAGGTGGAGAAATCACCCAAATTTTAGTTGGAGAGATGACCACGGCAAACACAAGGTGGGCAAGCTAGTGGTAGCTGGCCACTACAGCAGCATGCTCCTTCCACGTATAATCATGGCAAGTACGAATAAATGGCACCATGGGAGGACAAGCTTGATCAACATGTTGATTTTACTAAGTCCTTTATTGTTAATCAGAATACCACGGTGAAAGGCCTCGAAACCCAAACCTTCTCAGCTTAACTAGCTCATAACCGAAAGAATGCCTGGTACTCTCCCAAGTCAATCGGAAAATAATCCACACGAGCAAGGACGAGGCTTATCTGATCTTGCTCCAAATTTTGGTGGAGGTATCGTGGTTGAGTATAAGTTGAATAGTGTTCCTACTCAAGTCCTAGTTGACACAGGTTCCTTTTGGAACATCATCGCTTCAAGGGATGTTGACAAGTTCAGCATCCATACTGATGAGGAGGAGGTCGTGCCACTTTTGTTAGCAAATGGTGAGAGTGTTGTGACAGTTGGAGTTGATAAGGATGTCGAAGTTATAGTAGATGGCAACAAAATCATTGTGGAGTTTCAAGTAATTGGTCCGCCTGAAAATGAGTCACCACCCATTTTTGGCCTCCCCTTACGACTCTTGGTGCGACTCAGCATTTTGCATAAGGACGCATTTCTTTTCCATCTAATGTTACTTCCTCCAGCCATATCCTTAATTTTTTGAAGATGATACACCTCGGTGTAGTAATATTTTTTTAATGAGATTTCGTGTACCTGTGTAGGTGATGTTGAAGAAGAAGAGAAGATTGACAAGATGATGATGGTCAATGTTGTGGGGTTGTTGACAGAGAATGATGTTGAAGATGTGTTGGTTGCAGAACTTGTGGAGAAAGCTGTTATTGTGAAAGATGAGAGTGAAGAAAGAGTTATTTTTGTTCATGAGGCGGCTAGAGCGAGCCGAGGTTCCAAACCAAAAGTGACAATGAAAGTGCATTGGGCAGACCTTGCCTCTACAATTCCGGTGGAGCAAGGTGCTGACCCAGTTGTGGCTGATATTAGTTTGTCTTCTATGAGGACGTTCCTCGGTGGAGGTCACCGTGGGTGGAGCTAAAAAAGAGAATTCGTGACGAGCGCGCACCCCGCGGAGCTGCAATGCTGATTACATCCGGTGCAAGGCCAAGAGAGAAATTGTCTCACCCACACCTATGCACCGAAAATGCATCGTCCCCCTCCCTCCAAGTCGAGTTATATCACAAATCACCTTATAAATGATCTTTACCCAGTTAGAGATTGGACGAGTTAATTAGGAGTAGGAGCAGACTCTGCAAACTTAAATTTTACTTTTATGCTCGAACAATATTTATATACTGCTTAAAACAGGTATTTAGTCCATCTCAAGGACGTTAAACAAAACGCTCTTGGGAGGCACCTCATTGTTGGAACCGAGATTTGTCCCAACGAGGAGTTCGGACCCCCTGAGAGGGGGCAGCTAGCACTTACTGATCCCGCAGAAGAACCTGACCGAAGAATTAGAACTAAACACCGACCCTTGGATGCAGGGTGGAGGTCCCACCACACACCCGGAAGATCTTAGAGTGCTTCCCCTCCTAAGCCAAAACTGAAGTTGTGGACCTCGGAGAGCTTGAGGAGCTAACCAAAGATGTCCTAAGGAGGAAGAAGCCAAAGAATGGGATCCTCTCCAAAGGTGCCCTACTGGGTCTATATAGTTTTTCTCTTCTTGTCTGCTAATAGCGTAACTCCGCCTTTTCATTTTATTAATCACACCCCAAACTGGTCTGCTAACAACAAAACTCCGCTATTCTGAAGGGCTATTGGTAGCCCACAAAGGGTATCTAGGTAAATTCACCTCTAGACCCCATTGGGCGAGTGGTCTATGAAGGCACCGCTCGATAGTCTTCCCGCAAGACGGGTTCACGATATCTTACTATGCGAGTGGTCCGTGAAGGCACCACTCGCTAGACCCTGGCCTCCCGGGCGAGTGGGGCTCCGCATTTCATTCGCCTGATGGCCCACGCACCTAAAAGCCTGGGCGGGCGAGTGCTTGATGAAGAATGCGCTCACCCCCCTCTACTAGCCTGAGTCGCTTAGGCAGAGCGGCGAGCCCCGCTCACCAAATGTTGCTAAGTGTTGAGAATCTCGCTCTCATGATTCCTGATTTAGAGAAGTCACCAATTCAAGAGAACTTCACTATGTATTTGATTACCTCTTAGCTTTATCATCTCAGTAGAAAACAAGTTCAAAGAATGTCGAGCTGACACATATCGTCAAAAAAGACGACTTATCATCGAAAAGGGTATGCATGTCGCTGAAATGATGTGCAGAGCAAAGTTGGATGATCATATCGGCTATCGTCGAGACAACATATGTATGATGATATCGTTATGACATCAACACTAAAACACCTCGCAACGATATCAGAAAGCCGAGATGAAGAAGAAGACTCAAGCATAAAAACAAGTCAGATGTCGACGATATCATCATAAAGAAGCCTTGTCATTGGAAAGTCTAATCAAGGCAGATATCGTCATAAAGAAGCCTTGTCGTTGGAAAGGCCAAGTAAGACTGATGACAGCAATATCGTCGCAAAGAAGGCTTGACGTCGAGAAGACTAAGGAAGGTCACATGAAGGCAGACAGTTGTTGAAGAATAGTCTGTCGACTAGATATCGATTATGTCGTCGACAAGATAAGGTGGTTACAACGATATCAAGCAGTCAAGAAGATTACGCCGACATCAGTTAGATGACTTCATGTCGTCTTAATTGCAAGTGCATAAGGGATGTCCCATATCGTCGAAATATCCTTGTCTTAAGAAGAAGAAAGAAGACTTGAAGATCTGTCCAAGTCCATGACTGAAAGTGCACAGTGTGCCTCTGAGAATCCTCTAGAGGGGGTGAATAGAGATTTAAAAATTATTCTTATTCTAACTGTGAGTACAATAAGATAATCTAAGGATTTATGCTCAATCAAGATCTCAGGCAGAATAAAATAGTGCTGAAATATAAAGCAGAAAATAGTAATATAAACTAGCTATAGGGATAGCACAGAAAATTAGCAACCAGAAGACACACAGATTTTTTATAGAGTTTCCCCAAAATGTGGGTAATCCCCTCTTCTACCACCTGGTAGGGATGCACCACTGTGCCTGAGTCTTTTTGTAAGGAGACTCTTAGAACCACTGATCTTTTGATAAGGAGATCATGAACCACCAGATCTTTTGATAAGGAGATCTTGAACCACCAGATCTTTTGATAAGGAGATCTTGAACCATTGAATCCTTTGAAGAGGGATTAACAAAACTCTTTTACAGAAGGGAATTAGAATGAGAAGGAGGGAGAGAAATGGTGTAGGAATTCTGTTCTCAGAATTCTTATGAAGGCTGTATGATACACAGCTTTTTGTATCTATCACTGGATCTGCTCTTCATTAAGTCCTGCTTATAATAGTGATGTTTTGCAGGAGCTTTGATTGTCAGATCCTTTGTGATTCTGCTTGCTTGAGATCTGGCTGTTATGAGATGGCGATGAAGAACAGCTTTTAGATCCTTCGTATTCTTCTTCTGATAAAGATCAGCCTGCTATCTGATTGTGATGATGAGCAGTTGTTCTTATCTTCTCTATATCTTCTCAGTTAGGGTTCTTGAGGGAGGAAGAAGAAGAGCAGAAACCTGGAGAGAAGATGCCGGCCGATTGTGATGAATGATGTGGTTTGTCTCCTCCATCTCGGCCCTTATATTGTCTGCCTTCGATTTTGAATTCTATTTCCCTTTATGGTAAGCTCTGAAAAGGTATTCTACCCTTGACAATCTCTCTCTTTTACTTTCTTTAAATCTCGACCCGTTCACCAACCTTAAGCATGTTTCCAAGAAAGCTTTTTGCCTTCTTGTAATTCTTCTGTCTATTTGAGGCAATTAATGAGCCGTTAGAGAATGGCCTTGAGAGAGGTGAGTCATGAGAGAGAGTCAAAAATGACAGCTGAAAAGGTTTCCCTTTTCAAAATGTATTTGACGTTGCGTCAAGTTCTCTTCCTCTCTTATCGACGCACCTTCGAGTTCTTGTAGGGGTAGATTTGAATTCATCCTTGCTCTGACTGAACTCTGCCAGTTGACATTGCGTTGATACCCAATCGACGTAACCGTCAAATTGATTGCTTGGCTTTGAACTTCATTATCTGAGTCGAGATGAAGTCGATGTTGCGTCGACTTTAGATGGATTCGACAGGTACTTCCCTCTGCGCTGAGTTGAAGTAGAAGCTACGTCGACTTCTCAAAGTACTTCGACAGGTCCATGGCCTCCACGTCGATATCTATTCGATGTAACGTCGACTTGAGTTACTTCAAAAGAAGGGTTGAACCACTTGGACTTCTAGTCAGAGTAGCGTCGACAATAATTCGATGTTGTGTCGATTTCTATTCGACGCTAATGTTAACTTTGCCCATATTGTGCTTCTCCTGGTCTGATTTTGACACCCTAGGTTGGGTGTGACATCCTAAGACATCTAATGACCAGATTACCCTCACTATACAATGGGTAATTCAATCATAAGAGATAAAATCACTTTTAGGTAATTTGTTAAGTTAAATCAAAAGGAGTTTTTCCCAACAATCTCCCATTATTTATCTTAACAAATTTTAAAAATTGAATAAAGTGATTTTACATATTTCTTTGCATAAACAAACATAAATGATACCAGACATCCTGGACATAATTAAATGAAGTACATACAAGACAGCATTGGTATATAAGACAATAACATATTGTTTTTCACAGACCATTTCATTTTAATGTCAGGAAGTATGTAGATATCCAGAGCTGTTTTTCAGGAAGAATAGTTTCTAACAGAGTACCTGAGCCTCATTGCTCCTTCTCAGGAGTTCTTCTTTTTCTTGAGAATACTTTTGAGGAAAATTTCCTTGGGGCGATCTGCAAAGGCTCATCATCTTCTTCAGTAGTTTCTTTGAGAAGCTCTCCCTGACTTTGTGCATTTACTTCAGCTTCCTGGGCAGCTATCTGAGCTACTTCATCCAATAGTTCTTTATTATGAATCTCATCCTGAGCTACTACTGTATTTACAGCTGCCATTTCTTCTTCTAAATTCCTTTGAACATCTGGGACAAGCTCCCCCTGCTTATCTGCATCTGTTTGCTCAACATTCATTATTTATTGGGGCTCCCCCTCATCTGTCATAAATTGAATGACATCTGCCATCTCTTTGTCAATTATCTCCCCCCGAGCCAATGGGAGCACATCTTGATATGCTTCACTCTTCTCTTCCTCATTTAACTTGTCTGGGAGCTCCCCCTAAATCTGTGCACCCTGAAATGTGGTCACTTTGTCAAGAGCAGGCTCATTATCATCATCCCCTTTTTCTTGTCCACGCATATCAAGAGGAGGTCTTTCTTCCTCTAATATGTTCTCCCCCTTCTTGACCTTGCTGGCCAGTGAGGTTAAGAACTCCCTTGTAACCATAGAGGAAGATACAAAATCTTTGAGTCTCTGTAAGGATCTTTTAAAACTTAATAGCTCACCCTCCATTTGTGAGTATTTTCTGTCAAAACTTCTATCCTGAGAGGCCACTTGGTCTGCAAATGTGGAGGATGCAATGGCCACATCTTTATAAATGATCTGCTCAAGATCAATTGTGGGTGGATGAGATGTAGATGGAGGAAGTTCTTCTTGGATAGGGGAGAGAGGATGGTAAAAGTCAGGTGAAAAATGAACTGATGATGGTGGAGGAGGAGCAGGTTAATAATCTGGAATGGCAGTGGATGGTAGTTGATGGGATGGTTGAGGAGATGGCTCGGGGGCTGAAGAGGATTGGGGTTGTTGTTGTTGTTGTTGCGGTTCAGGTGAATGTTGGGCTGGAGCATCATCCTGATGGATATCTGGAACATTGTACAATGGAGGTGGAGAGAGAGAAGGAGGGATAGTATCCCTTAGGGGGTCTGTAATGTGCCTTTCTTGCTCTTGAGGAGGAGGAGATGGAGGAGGTGAAGCTGGGGCTTGACCAGGCTTTAAGATTTACCCGGTCCACTTAGTGAAGATCCCAATATTAATCCTCTTCTCAGAAGGAATAGGCACTCCTTTGGACTTACACATACTAGGATAGTGGTGAAGCAGTACCTGACTCATGATTCTCATGAAAGCATTCTCTTTGTTGGAGTACTTGTGAACAATTAGCTTTAGGAGGCACCTCTGTTGGGAAAATGATTTCTCTTAGCCCCTGAAAATGAGTTGAATATGAATTCCAAGAAAGGAAAATTAGGATAAGTAAATATTCATCGAATAGTATTCGACGCAATGTCGAAATAAAGTCGACGTTTCTATCAGAATGAGTCGAAGTAGCTCCAAGCAGAATTCGACGTATCCTATGTCGATGTAGCTCTAACTTCTAGTCGACGTATCTTGAGAAGTCGACGCACCCTAGTCGACGCACCTTCCTTATTCTCCTCTCGACGTTTTGCCAGGACGAATTCGACGCCTACGTCGAATAGTAATCGACGCACGTCGATTTCTATGATTAATTCAAAAATCGCCAGATCTCTTTCCTTCTTTCATAGATCTGATTTATATGGAATCAAATTATTCTTTATAGTCGTTCTGAATTATTCTTTTCCTCTAATGAATTCTTGGCTAATTTGATTAAATCCATTATGGACACTATTTGAAATCAGAATGAATACTTTCCTTCTATAGATATAATTGTTATGGAAATTTCTCCTTCTTTCTAATACTCTGCCTGCTAATTGATTACTCTCCTATAGTGTTATTTTAATGAACAGATCTATAAATAACAAGGTGGTCGGCAGAAAGAAAACAAGTGATCCACCATTTTACATTTGAAAAAGAGGAAAAGCTCCCAAGTGAAAAAGAGAGAGAATTGAGAAATAGTGTTGCAGCAAAGATCAAGCTTCCTTCTCCTTCTCACTCTGAAGCCATGCTGCTGCAAACTCTGATAGCTCTCACAAAAGAGAAAAAAGGCCTACAATCTCCTTCTCACTATAGAAGAGAGATTTCATTCACTACTTCTTGTGCTTCCAATCTTCTTGCTAGGAAGAAGATTCCTTCTTGTCTTAAATACTTCTTCTTCTCTTTCTTATTTTCATTTTTCACATATTGTAAAAGAGTTTTTAGAATCTCTCTTCAAAAAATTCAGTTGTACTGGTTCTAAGAGTCTCCTTTTCAAAAGACTCAGTTAGTTCTAAGAGTCTCCTTATCAAAAGACTCAGGGTGGTTCTAAGAGACTCCTTATCAAAAGACTCTGTGCAAGATAGTGAATTTCCTACCAAGGGGGTAGAAGAGTGGACTACCCAAAGTTTGGGGAACCACTATATTTCCTTGTGTTGTGCTGTGATTTCTTTTCTTGCATTTACTTTCTTTACTTACTTAATTCTTGTTGGTGTGTGGGAAGCCTTAATCTGTGATCACCACATATATATATATAATTGCACAAAATATTTTAAATCTCTATTCACCCTCCCCCCCCCCCCCCCTCTAGAGAATTCTAGTGAGGTTAACTGTGCACTTTCAACCTCCCCCAGTTAATCTTCTTCTGCAGAACTAGCACTCCCATAATCTGCAACTGCTGCCTGGGGATAACATCATGGGCTGAAATTTTATATAGCATAACCTTCCCCATAATGTCAGCCAAAAATCTGTACTCCTCTGCCACATCAATCTTTTTAAGATTAATTGGCTTCTCCTTCTTGAACTGCATTATTTCCAGGACATTCTTTATTTCCTCTCCTGACAGTTCATATGGGTCATTCCCAGTGGGTAGATCAAATGTTTGGGAGAGTATCTCTTCAGATATGTTGATGTCTTGACCAGAGATTGTCCCTTGGAGAGAACCACCATCTACTACTGAAATAGTATCCTTGAATTATGTAAGTTCTACATTTAGAACGTTACATCTTGCAGAGATCAGCTTTGTCAAACCAGCAGAATGAAATAGACTAAGGATGGCCTTGAAGCTTTCTGCAGCAGCATTGAATGACTTGATGTCCACATCAAATCCAGAGTTAACTTTTGGTGGAGCCATTTGAATTTGGGTGTACCTGCAAACACAAAGAAGACGAGAGAGAGGGCCACGAGAGAGCTGGAGAGCAAGAGAGCAAGAGAACAAGAGGAAGAGAATTCAAAGGTGTAAATGTTTCGACGCAGTAATTGCTTAAAAGCAGATGAATCGCCGCTACTTAGGGTTTAGGTCGACGCACTGTCAATAACACTTGTTATTTGGCGCACAAAGCTGTGTCGAGATTGCTTCTAGAAGCAATACTGTGCGCGCTGATATATCGACATTGCGTCGACTAGTACTCGACGTAGCTTCGAGGCTATTCAGATACCCTAAGTCGACGTAGTCATGTCGACGTTACGTCGATTTCCATTCGACGTAATTTCGAATTTAATCAGTGTTTAATAAGTCGATGTATGCGTCGATATGAACTTGATGATGCGTTGAATTCTATTCGAATTGTCTACTCTGAGTGCTTCTTGACGCTGGCGTCGAGTAGAAGTCGATGGTACGTCGACTTCTATTCGACGTACCTCTTAGTAAACATATCTATTTCTTTAGAAAATTCTTGTTGTTTTTCCCAGCAATTACATTTATTGAAAATAGATCATAATATAATGTTATAAATGTTAAGGAGGATTCAAGGTAGAAATTACTCCCTTGAATGAAGTTTGTTCCTTATCCTTGAACAATATCTTCCTTCCCACTCCTTTCTCTCCTGAGTGGGACCTAAACTAACCCTGCACAAGTAATTCAAACATTAGAGGGAACCCAGGTTACCTTAGGCCCTTTGCTTTTACCATTGTAGGGTTCAATGAAAGAATAGAAGGGTCTTTCATGATACCCTTTGGGATGATAAGGAATGGTTTTCCCAAACCTACTGTTTTGATACTTAAGATGAGTATAGAATATATCTAAATGCAGTAGATCAGCAGAGTGTTTTATTATTTTAGATTTTGTTTTTACTTTTAGATTGTTGTTATTTGATTTCTCTACATTGTTCTTTCCTAAAGGTTTTTCTTTCTTATTCAGATGTATTTTGTTGGGTTTATCTATCTTATTTGAATAACTACCAGCCTTACCCTTGATTGATGCACTCTTCTCACTGGGTTGATAATCACTAGGTCTAACAAAGGAAACTGGATTTTTCCAGGCTGGTTTCCTAGATGTTTTTGTGCTAGTGGAGGACTCTGCTCAAAGGCCTTTGCCTTTGCCTTTGCAAGCTCTTCTTTTAGATTTGTGTTTTACTCTCTAAGCTTAATCAATTCTATCTCTTTACTATTAAGTTCATTAGTTAGATTTTGATTTATTAGAAGTATTTATTCTTTCTTAAGATTCTCTAATTCAGTTTTAGCTGTGTTTAACTCTTTTTCTACCAAAAGATGTTCAATGCAGAAATTTTTAAAACATGGTTTAAAATCATCATAGCTAAACTCAAATTCATCAAAAACTGATACATGTTCCTCTTCATCATCTGATGACATTCCTAGTGCCATCATGCAGGTTGCTTATGCTTCTGCTTCATCATCACTTTCAGATGAGGATGAGCTCACTTCTACTTCTGAATCACTCCAGGTTTCAGCAATGAAACCCTTTGCTTTCTTCATGTCCTTCCCTCTGAGGGACTTCTTCTTCTCCTCTTTGTTGTTACTTCTTTCCCTTAGCTCTTGTGGGCACTCAGGAGCAATGTGCTCTGGTTTGTTGCAGGTATAGTAGATATTCTCCTTCCTTGGAGTTTTATCATACCTGGGTCTTGAATCCCTTTCTTTTCTCCTTGAGTCCTCAGTCTTGGCCCACTTCTTGAACCTTTTTTCTAGCAGACTGAACATTTCATCCTCAAGAGTGGAGGACTCTCCTTCAGCAGCTTTCAAAGCTAGGCTCCTTTGGATAGGAGCTGGGGTGGTTTCCCTCTCTTCTAACTCAGCCCTATTTTTCAGTAACATCTCATAAAGCTTAAGCTTTCCTAGCAAAGCTTCAGTTGAGATCTCTCTGTGGCATCTGGATTCTCTGATTGCCCAGATCCTTGAATCCCATGAGCTAGGGAAGCACATGAGACTCTTATCATTAATTTCAGTCAAGGATATTTCCTTGTCTAAGCCTCTGAGCTCATTAATGATAAGACTGAATCTGTCATACATATTGGCAACAGATTCTTCAGCTTTTTTTTTGAAAGTTCTCATACTGGGATATGAGAAGGGACTTTTTGTCCTTTCTTTCATCAGCACTTCCTTCCACCATTGTGGTGAGTGAATCCCAGATTTCCTTTGCTGATTGGCACTCAGCAACTTTCTGGAAAATGTCATATGACATTGTTGACACCAGAATATTCATGGCCTTGGCATCACATGCCTTGACCTTCTTTTCAGCCTCTGTCCATTCCTTTCTTGGTACAGCCTCAGTTGTTGAGGTTTCACCTTCCTTTTGTCTGACTAGTGTAGGAGGACCTGTGAGAAGAACATTATAGATGTATTCATCAATTGAATTCATGTACAACCTTATCCTGGCCTTCCAGAGTGTGAACTTATTCAAGTTACACACTGGGGGTCCTGTGGAAGCATAATCCTTAGTACTCATTTTCTTTATAAAATATGTTTATAGAAAAGAAATAAGATAAGGAGGTCTTTTTGATCAAGGTGTTAACCTCTTAATGATCAACCTATCTCTGATACCAATTGAAAGTGCACAATGTGCCTCTGAGAATCCTCTAGAGGGGGTGAATAGAGATTTAAAAATTATTCATATTCTAACTGTGAGTACAATAAAATAATCTAATGATTTATGCTCAATCAAGATCTCAGGCAAAATAAAATAGTGTTGAAATATAATGCAGAAAACAGTAATATAAACTAGCTATAGGGACAACACAAAAAATTATCAACCAGAAGACACACATATTTTTTATAGAGGTTCCCCAAAATGTGGGCACTCCCCTCTTCTACCACCTGGTAGGGATGCACCACTGTGCCTGAGTCTTTTGGTAAGGAGACTCTTAGAACCACTGATCTTTTGACAAGGAGATCATGAACCGCCAGATCTTTTGATAAGGAGATCTTGAACCACCGGATCTTTTGATAAGGAGATCTTAAACCACTGAATCCTTTGAAGAGGGATTAACAAAACACTTTTACAGAAGGGAATTAGAAGGAGAAGGAAGAAGAGAAATGGTGTAGGAATTCTGTTCTCAAAATTCTTATGAAGGTTGTATGATACACAGCTTCTTGTATCTATCACTGGATCTGCTCTTGATTAACTCCTGCTTATAATAGTGATATTTTGCAGGAGCTTTGATTGTCAGATCCTTTGTGATTCTGCTTGCTTGAGATCTGGCTGTTATGAGATGGTGATGAAGAACAACTTTTAGATCCTTTGTATTCTTCTTCTGATTAAGATCAGTCTGCTATCTGATTGTGATGATGAGCAGATGTTCTTATCTTCTCAATATCTTCTCAGTTATGGTTCCCGAGGGAGGAAGAAGAAGAGTAGAAGTCTGGAGAGAAGATGTCAGCCGATTGTGATGAATGTTATGGTTTGTCTCCTTCTTCTCAGCCCTTATATTGTCTGCCTTCAATTTTGAATTCTATTTCCCTTTATAGTAAGCTCTGAAAAGGTATTCTACCCTTGACAATCTCTCTCTCTTTCCTTTCTTTAATTCCCGACTCGTTCACCAACCTTAAGCATGTTTCCAAGAAAGCTTTTTGTCTTCTTGTAGTTCTTCTGTCTATTTGAGGAAATTAATGAGCCGTTAAAGAACGGCCTTGAGAGAGGTGAGTAATGAGAGAGAGTCAAAAATGACAGCTGAAAAGGTTTCCCTTTTCAGACTGTATTCGACGTAGCATCGAGTTCTCTTCCTCTCTTATCGACGCACCTTCAAGTTCTTATACGGGTAGCTTCGAATTCATCCTTGCTCTAACTGAACTCTGCCAGCTGACGTTGCGTTGATACCCAATCGACATAACCGTCAAATTGATTGCTTGGCTTTGAACTTCATTATCTGCATCGAGATGATGTCGATGTTGCGTCAACTTTAGATGGCTTCGACAGGTACTTCCTCCTGCACTGAGTTGAAGTAGAAGCTGTGTTGACTTCTCAAAGTACTTTGACGGGCCCATTGTCTCTACGTCGATATCTATTCGATGTAACGTCGACTTGAGTTACTTCGACAAAAGGGTTGAACCACTTGGACTTCTAGTCAGATTTGCGTCGACAATAATTTGATGTTGCGTCGATTTCTATTCGACGCAAATGTTAACTTTGCCCATATTGTGCTTCTCCTGATCTAATTTTGACACCCTAGGTTGGGTGTGACATCCTAAGAGATCTAATGACCAGATTACCCTCACTATATAATGGGTAATTCAATCCTAAGAGATAAAATCACTTTTAGATAATTTGTTAAGTTAAATCAAAAGGGGTTTTTCCCAACAATGACATTGACAAGCTCTGTCGTCGAGATCTTGTCTATGTCGTCGTAAAGATGGAAATATCGTCGAGACATATTCAAAAGTTGTCAGACGCGCTGTCAGCATTTAATGTCGCCGTCTGATTGTCCAATTAGCGCGTGCTCTTAAGGTATGGGCGTCAGTCAGTGGAGGACATCATAGGAGACCATTATGCAACTCCTTAGTCGTATAAAAGGGATAAGTGTCTGCTCTAAAACGTGCACAAATAATACAAAAAGAATTTACGCAAGATCTGATAAAATAGTGAAAGCGGCGTAAAAGGAAAAAAGAAGAACTGAGAACAAATCGATCTTCATCCATTGTTCTCGGAGAATCAGTCTAGCCTCATCGGCTGATAAGGAGAGTTCTAGATAAATGAAAAGCTTGAAGAAGATCTGCGACCAAGATTCAAATCAGAAGTATCTTCTTCAAGTCAAGAAGCCGATCTCCATCAGGCAGAAGAATTTATATTCTATCTTTCTTTGTAAGGCTTGCGGGCCAAAACTATAAGATCTGTTTTCAGATCTGAGTGTAGATCTTGAGGGATTGAGATCTGTGAGGCTTGAGGGCCAGGGTAGAGGACTTGCGGATCCAACTGTGTCGAGCTTGTGGGCTTGGGTGTAGTATAGGCTTGCGGGCCTAGGCTGTAGGACTTGCGGGTCCAAGGGGCAAGACTTGCGGGTCTGTGCTGTGTAGGGCTTGAGGGCCTGAGTGTCGTGCTTGCGGGCTTGAGTGTAGTAGGGGCTTGCGGGCCTAGGTTGTAGGACTTACGGGTCCGAGTTGTAAGGCTTGCAGGCCGGAGACATTAGTGGAGTTTGCCGAGCCTAGCACACTGCTAGGTAGGCATAGAGGGACAGAGGACTACTCAAGACACCCTATCTTGAGGAACCTCTATACATCTTGTGTTGTGTGCTGGGATTTTCTGTGTGACTTTTCTGTGATGTGCTTACACTATATGTCTCTTATAAAAATATTCTAAAATAGTCATAGTCACCTAACCCCCCCCCCCCCCCCCCAAGGTGACCGTTCTATAAATAACATTAAATGCACCCCAAAGCGGCGAGCATACACTAGCCTCACCCTCGAAATCCGCTCCTCGCAAGGAGGTGAGTCTGGCTCACCCGCCCTCGCGACCCGCTCGTCGCGAGGCGGCGAGCCCTCACTCGCTTCTCCTATGCCCGAATTTCAATTTTATCCTATAGCGAACACGGGGTTGTACACGATCTCCGCTCTTTGCGAAATTATCCTAAGCTCGTAAAGAAACATCCAACCCTTTGTGTTTGTCGGCCGGTTGCTGACCTGGTAGGAATCTTTTGGTGGGCCCCATCCCCAACGCTATAAATACCACCAATCATGGACGATGGGTAACCCCTTCACCCTTCGTCTTCTTTCGCCATTTGCTACTGTAGCTGCCAAAATGCCTCTTTTGGAAGAAGACCAAGCTCGCCTGGTCGCGTCACGGGCGAGCGGACGGTCATTCACCATCGAACTCGCACCTTGGCTCGCCCGGCGGGCCCCTGTGGCTTTCCCAAAGATCAAGAAAGCGAAGACGGTCCAGCGACATACAGGGGAAGATGGGTCCTTACTCCCAGATTTGTCACCTAACACCGGTCTCGCCCAGCAGGTATTCGAGTTGATAGGTCTTGAACTCCCATGAAAATAGGCTAATCATCATTCTTTTGCTCGCGGGACGTGCTTCTTGAGGGAGTCACCGCAGGCGAGGTTCCGACGGGCACTCGCCCTCCGACCCCTAGGAGGGCCGGTTCGGCGTCCATGGACATCGTCGACCTGCTCGACTCCTCGGCACGACCTGGTGAGTTGTCTGCCTTCATCCCTGCTAACTGGATTCCCTCGGCCATTGACTTTCCTGCGTTGTCACCTCTTGCAGAGACCCTCCTTGCGACCCCTAGGAAGCGCACCACTCCAATGGGTTCACCGGCTCCACTAGGCGATACCATCCCCACCCCAGGATTTGGTCTCCTAGGCCAAAAAAGCCCTCGCGGCTCGCTACCCACCGTCATCTGGATCGCCAGCAGCGCGCCGCACCCCCTGGCTTGGGGAAATCTATCATGCTGACCTACACTGAGGCCTTCCAGGGACCGCCGATCTCCTCCCGCCAGCGCCCCGGTAAAGCGACCATGGCCTCGCCAGGTTGGTCAACATTAGAGATTATTTGCACCTTGCTTTCACCATTGATTTCTTTTTTGCAGGTGCCCGTGAGAGCTCCCCCGCCGATCCTGACCTTGGGGAATAGGAGATGTCCCCCCCACCCTCGCCGGATAAGATTGCTGACTTCCTGGGTGATCCCTGAAACCCCGAGGTGCTGAAGAGGCGGACCACTGAGGTGTTCCAGAAGTATGGCCACGTGCTCTGGGATCTGTACAACCAGGCGCTGGAGGACAGGACGGCCTCCGAGGAGCGGCTCGACATCCTCGAGGATGACTGTGCAACTCCTTGCCGAGTTGCGGTTGGATGCTCGCGGCGAGGTCACTTCCCCGGGGGTGCACCTCTCACGAGCGGAGGATCAGGTGCTCCTGCTGCAGCGCAAGCTCCATGCCATCCATGCCTACCAATATCCTTGAGTGCCGCTGAGCTTGGGGGTGCGAGGGCGAGGTCGATGGAGGTGGATCCAGTATTGATCCTTCTCGCGCTCACACCCATTCGACGAACCCTGTGTTGTAACCTTTATTTATTTAAACGATCTGCTAACTCTATTATTATTATTAGCTTGGTACTTCTCGCCCGCCATTGAGCTTTCTTTTATTTACTCGCGTTGTGATATTACTGCTTGTGTCGCGTTCGCTAGTTTTTACTTTTATTTCTTTATGTTTCTGCATGCGACCTATATTGGGCTCGCCTCGCCTGCCGCGAGCTGGCTTTTCCTGCTATTGTGCTCATGCTTCCTTATTATTGCGAGCGGGTTAGGAAGAGGGACTGTCTTGAGGATTGAGGAGTATCGCAGTGAGATTCTGCTAACCGCACCCTTCGACGCTTCAACTCCTTTCTGCCTTTTCTGTTTTTCTATAAATAGGTCATGTCGTCATGCCCAATTACCGCATTTATCATCCTAGCCCTATGCTTCCTTTGTTCTCGAGATCTCGTACCTTCCTTCTCGCACTTGCTTCTTCAGATCTCTAGCGACTTTCAAAATGGTTGGTGATGGTGGCGATGCCGAGGGCCGAGCCAAGTGTGCTTTGACTTTTTCAGATCACTCATTCTTCAAATGTTTGCTCACCAAGAGCGAATACCACGCCATGGTCGCCAACTACATCTCGCCCAGGTACATAGATCGCCAGCCAGCGAAAACTGATGTTATCAACGAGCTCTTAGCGGACGAGATTGCCATCACCACAACCCACTTTGACGTCGGCCTGCGGCTCCCCCTATGGCCGGAAATTCGCAAGGTATTTATTCGCGTTGCTATATTCCTTCTCAGACTCGCATAAGGCTTCTAACCGTGTGTCGTGGGTTCTCCAGATACTCAAGTATTTTGGCATGATTCCGGGCCAGATGACCCCCAACTCGGTCGTCATCATGGTAGACTTCGACAACTACCTGAGGGAAGAGCGGATCGAGTTTAGCTTGCCGGTCTTCCGCAAGCTCTTCTCCTTCCTGGCTTACAAGGATGAGACTGCCTATTTTGCAAGCCAGCACACCAAGGTTTGCGAGACGGTCAACAAGAGCCATCACTGGCTCCATATGTTCATTTTTGTGAAGGGGCCTTTCGGCAACATCCCCTTCTCGCCCGTCCAACATGACGAGGCGACCTACCGTGCTCCCATGCTCGGTGGTCACGAAGCCAAGCTCTTCATGTTCTTGGCAACGAAGAACTTCGAGGTCGCCTAACTTCAGCGAAATGTCGACTCGCTACTCCCTGTGCCGCCCGGAGCAGGTTTGACTCACGTTCGCTCCTTATTTTGTATTCCGCTTTTCTGTCGTTAGCTAACCCCTGGTCGTTGCATGATCATTCGCAGGGGAGCGAGACCTTCCACTCCACCCCCCTTACACGAGTGTCGGGACTATCCTCTCTGGCCTCGTGCTCGCTACCTCGGCCGTCGCCGCGTGCCGGGACTCTCCCAGCACTTCCGCGCCCTCTGGCAAGAAGCGGTCCGCATTTGTGTGTCACAGGACGCCTCCCTTGCCGCCGCCGCCAAAGAAAAATAAAACCTCGACTCCAGCTAAGGGGAAAGGGTCCTCGGGGACCTGCCAGAAGTAGACCCTTCGACGAGCATGCCTGCAGATAAGGAGACCACCGAGGTCGTTGAAGGGGTCGCCAGTATGTCGGGCGTGCCTACGTCGGCGAACCACCGGAATTTCTGTCTTAGCACGAAGCACCGGGATGAGGCCGATGAGCCTCTGCTGGACTGGGATCCGGAGGCCAACAGGGCCTCCATGTCAACACTCCTCCCCTCCTGGTTGGAGCAGGAGACCATTGGAGGCCAGGCCTTCGCCTTCTCTTTCGGGCTTTACGGCCGGGAGGATGTCGTGGACTTCGACGAGCTGACGTTCTGGGCGCTCGCTCACGAGAGCACGCGAGCCCAACTCCGCGCCCTAGATATTGCCTACATGACGGATCAGCGATGCCTCCAGGTGGATAGGAATTATGAAGAGCTCAAGCGCGGGCTGAAGGCCACTTTGGAAGAGATCGCGAGCCTTAAAGAGAAGCAGAAGATTTTCGATGGCCTCTTCGCCAGCCTTCAAGGCGGGATGGTAAGTTGTTGAAGAATTTCCCCTTGCATACTGTTTCTTTTGACTAACTCACCTTCTCCTTTGCAGGATGCCGAGACCGCCAATCAGCTTCTCTCCCGCTCCTCCGACCTGGAGAAGGAGATCATCAGGCTGAAGGCTCAGAATAACGAGCGGACCTGGGTCGTCCTTCATCCCCTCCTCACATCGGCAACACTCAGACATACTCAGAGCGCGAGCTGGATGAGATGATGCAGAATCTGCCGCTTAACCTCTTCTCCTAACCCTATTTTTGCCTTGTCGCAACGTACTCACGCACCCTTCACGCGACACTCGCGCGCCCTTCACGTTGAAATCACGCATCTTTCTCGCAGCACTCGCGCGTCTTTTACTCATAGATAGTCATTGAACATGTGTTCACTTACCACCATATGGAAGCTCACGAGCGCCGATGCTCCATCGTCGCATTACGTACCCTTATGACGGTGATTTCCTCGATCGTCTGATGCATCTCGCTTCTGCGTCAGACCCGGCTCGCTCGCCCTCGTCTACCGCGAGCGAGGATCCCCCCACGCTATCTCATGTGCGCCACCTACCTTGACCGATTCATTTCGATCATTCATATCTCTCTATACCTGAGAGACCCTGACTCGCTCATCTAGGTGTGCTACCACTTTCCCTTGCTTAAGTACCTGCGAGCGAGGTCCTCCCCCACGGGAGGCCTTGTATCACTAATTTATTTTGCCAACCTCTCGCCAGGTGAGCCTTGTTTTGCTTTGACCTCTGAGCGACTTGTCGACCCTGCCGGCTAGTGGGAGCCTGACAACGGTATTCCCAAATCATGTCACAACTTTTACCTTGTCAGCCTCTCCAAAGATCAACCTGACCCACCGTCTAGTGAGAGCCTGATAGTTTATGTAGGATGTAGTCTTAAACACATAGAGGGGGGGTGAATATGTTTCTTTTATTTTAGGCTTAGTGTTTTCTGTTTCTAGGTTAGTAAATTATCAAGCAAAGAAAAAACACAAAGAGATTTATAGGGGTTCCTCAAGACAGGGTGTCTTGAGTAGTCCTCTTTCCCCATTCACCTTTCTAACAATGAGTTAGACAAGGCCAACTTCTCCAAACTCAGCTCCAAGAGCTTACAACACAGATCCCTCAGGATCTCTCAAGTTTTCCCAAACCCTACCTCAGGCACAGCAGCCCTACCTCAGTGGAATCCACCTCCTACAGCTCAGACCACCTCCTGGTCCTACCTCAAGCTGACCCTCAGCTCTACAACTCAGGCTAATCAGCCCTACCTCAGATCACACATTGATCCTACCTCAGAGGAATCCTCCTCCTAGAACTCAGGCCAATCAGCTTTACACCCTCGGGCAATAAAGCCCTACAGTCTCAGAACCCAAAGGCTCCTACAGATGATATAATAAGGTTTACAGAATGAAAGAAGAAAAGATCAAGCATGTTCTTCTTCATCTTTTCAGCTAATGTTGCAGACTTGAATCAGGGAGGAGAAGAGCAGCTCAAATTTGATTCTTCTTGATCAGCACTTCAGATGAAGGACTGGATCTACTTGCTCTATCCTGAGATGAATCAAGATGAGCAATCTCTTTTCTCCTTGCAGCCTTGTGTGAGCTCAGTTCTTGGCTGCCGACAATGGAACAGTACGCTTCTGCTTCTTTGTGTGCTCGAGAGAAAGATTGATAGCAAAAGTTATTTTCTCAACCCTAACTTATTTCTTTTATACTCCTTTGATCTTTAACGGCTCTCAGTCGTCCTTCTTACAGATATGAGAGTGATTGGTGGACCCCACAATGCCTTTCTGCAGCTTGCGCCAAAAGCAGAACCCGCCAGATCACGTTTGAAACTGTATCAGCAGTTGGGTTGAGATGGTCAGCCTTCTCACCGGTTGCTTCTGTCCCGTCTCAGCGGATCCGCTAAGACAGACAGTTCTCTCAGTGGTTTCTTCTATCTGCAGCACACCTTGCCCAGATGCTTTCTCAGCGGCTCCTGGTCTTGCCTCAGCAGTTCAGCTGAGACAGAGAGCTTGTCTCAGCTGATCATACATTACACCATGGTGTGCCCTTGTCCTGCATACTTATGAGATAGAAATAGGGTTTATCAAATACAACTTGTACTTAGCATTGAGTGTGAGGACTCTTCAAATCGAGGGAATATTGAGGACCATTTTCCCAACAATCTCCCCCTGTTTGAAGAAGGCAGAACACCCTCAAATGCTAGAGTACATTACTCATAAATTCTTGATATGTGTTATTGCAGTAATGAATTCATCATATCATGCTCATTGCATCAAAGATTTTATAACAGATAATGTTTATGAAAGTCATATTACCACAAAGTTTAATCAATCCAACAGTGATATTTGATAAACATGACAATGCAACATAGATTGAATTAACCAATCAAAACATGGTAAGGTTTAGTTATAACTCAGATTTGCAACTTAGATAGGTTGGTAATTCAAAGCTCAGTTTGCATTCATATATTCATAAAACATTTCAAACAAAGTATAGTTCAATTAGCATCCAGCCATTCATAAGATATTTTCTTTTCTTAGAAGATTTGTTTTGAATACTATATTTCCCCCTTTCTTAGAAGATTTATGCATAAGATATTTATGCATTCATTTAGAATTATCTTTTCTTAGAAGATTTGTTTCAGTGTGAGTTCAGGATTGATGACTGCATTTGTATCCTCCCCCTTTCTGGCTTCTTCATAAATTTGTTGATGGAGGTCTTGCTGAATGTTGATAACATCAGCTGGGGCATCATCCTGCTCATCTTTAGTGTTAGCATCTTGATGATCACTCAGATTGACATTAGCAGCATGATCATCCTCCTCCCCCTCAGAGAGAGCATTCTTTTCTGTTGAGTCCAGGAATGCTATAACCTGATCTTTATCAGTTGATGGCTCTTGTGGCTGCTCCCCCTCAGATGGAGCACACATCAGTGCTTGAGGATCAGAAGTTATGACTTTGTCCAGCTGCAGTGGATGGACAGGTTCAGTTGGCAGGTCCTTTGGTGTAGCCTCTTTGTTAAGAATGTTGTGTGACCTAATGTCAGCACCAGCATCTTCATCTTTGTTTGAATGATCACACTTACAACATGACATGATCAGCCTTGTTTTCTTAGAAGATGAGGGGGTTGCCTTTAGTTTCAAAGGCTGACTCGTAGTCAATACCCTGGTGAATCTTTCTCAAGTCTTGATGTCCATTCTCTTGAGATATTGAAGATTTGCTCATTTGGATGTGTTGAACTTGTCAGGGTAGGTTTGCTTTTCACTAATCAGATTGGCTATTTATATGGCTTAAGACTTGGGTAAAATTAAACCTGATAATTGGATTTTATTGCTCTTATAATTTTAAGTGTAAATGAAATGACATCATATGGCTGAGATCGTCGAACTCAAACTGAGTTCATCGAACTCAAACTGGAGTTCGTCGAACACAAGGCTTAGTTCATCTGAACTACATCATAGAGCTGAGTTCGTCGAACTCAGAGCTGAGTTCGTCGAACTCAAACTGAGGTCGTCGAACTCAAACTGGAGTTCGTCGAACACAAGGCTTAGTTTATCTGAACTACATCATAGAGCTGAGTTCATCGAACTCAGAGCTGAGTTCGTCGAACTCAAACTAGAGTTCATGTGAACTACATCATAAGGCTAAGTTTGTTGAATACAGAACTAAGTTTATCGAACTCAAAGTTGAGTTCGTCGAACTCAAAGCTAAGTTTATGTGAACTACATCATAGAGCTGAGTTCGTCGAACTCAAAGCTGAGTTCGTCGAACTCAAAGCTGAGTTCGTCGAACTCAAACTCGACGTTCGTCGAACCAAGGAAAGAGTTCGTCGAACACAGATTTTTCCCAACTGTCTAAGTGCAACCTGAAGCTCAGCTGAAACAGATTGTTCTGGTTAAGCTGATCATACTCCTTTAAAATCATTAGAGATAGGATTACTTGAATGCCTAATCATGTCTCTTATAGGATTGATGTGTCAACATTTTAAGTTATATCAAATCAATATTGGAAAAATGAAGTGTTTTACACTATTCTACATTTAACATTCCTAGTTCAATCTTGAAGGCATTAAACTTGGCCTCATCCAATGGCTTAGTGAAGATATCAGCCACTTGACTATCAGTGGGGACAAATTCAAGGCAGATATCTTGAGATTCTATATGTTCTCTTATAAAATGATATCTTATTTCTATATGCTTAGTCCTGCTGTGAGAGACAGGATTCTTAGCAATAGAGATAGCACTGGATGAGTCACAATAAAGAGGAGAGTTACTTACCTTGAGGTTGTAGTCCTCTAGCTGGTGTTGAATCCACAATAGCTGTGCACAACAGCTCCCTGCAGCAATGTATTCAGACTCAGCAGTGGAGATAGCCACATTTGTCTGCTTTTTGCTGCTCCATGATATCAACCTTCTTCCTAGGAATTGACAAGTACCACTTGTGCTTTTTCTGTCTTCTTTGTAGCCTGCAAAATCTGCATCTGAAAATCCAGTTAGTTCAAAATCATTGTTCTTATGGTACTAAAGGCCAAGATGTAGGCTGCCTTTAAGGTATCTCAGAATCCTCTTTGCAGCTGTGTAATGAGATTCCTTAGGACATGCCTGGTACCTAGCACACACACATATAGCATACATAATATCTGGTCTACTAGCAATTAAATATAACAGGGATCCAATGATGCACCTGTACATGGATTCATCAAAGGCCTTGCCCTTCTCATCCTTGTCCAGGGAAATGTTGGACCCCATGGGAGTTTTCATGGTGGAAGCTGATTCCATCCCAAACTTCTTGATAAGCTCTCTAGTGTACTTGGTCTGAGAAATGAATATACCTTCATCAGATTGTTTTACTTGGAGGCCTAAAAAGTACTTAAGCTCTCCCATACTGCTCATCTCAAACTCCCCCTGCATTAGGTTGGCAAACCTTTTGAAGAGGTTGTCATCAGTAGACCCAAATATTATGTCATCAACATATATTTGGACTATGATACACTTGCCCCTTGTTTCCATAAGAAACAATGTGCTATCTATCTTTCCCCTCAAGAACTTATTCTTGATGAGAAAGCTAGACAATGTCTCATACCAAGCCCGGGGTGCTTGCTTAAGACCATAAAGAGCTTTCCTAAGTAAGTAAACATGACTAGCGAGGGTATGATGTACAAAACCTGATGGTTGCTCAACATATACCTCTTCCTTCAAGTCACTATTGAGGAAGGCTGATTTGACATCCATTTGATACACTTTGAACCACTTGTGGGCAGCATAGGCATGGAATAGCCAAATTGCTTCCAACCTTGCAACAGGGGCAAAAGTTTGATCAAATTCTATCCCTTCTTCCTGTCTATATCCCTTGGCTACCAGCCTTGCCTTGTTCTTTATGATTGTGCCATTTTCATCTAACTTAATCCTATAAATTCATTTGGTACCTGTGATATTGTGTCCTTGAGGCTTTGGCACCTATTTCCATACCTTGCATCTCTTGAATTGTAGAAGTTTTTCTTGCATAGCTTGAATCCAAAAGGTGTCTTGGTTGGCTTCTTCAAACTTCTTGGGCTCCATATGTGATAGGAAGCTCAAGAATAGGGCTTCATTACGAGCCCTGCTTCTGGTTAATACACCTTGATTCTGATCTCCAATTATTTGTTCTCTTGGATGATCCCTTAGATGTCTCACAGCTGTAGGCAGTCTGTTCTCAGCTTGTTGTGTTGTTTCTGCTGGTTCAGCAGTGTCTTCAACAGCATTGACTTTTTCCTCTTCAGGGATGGCAACATCAGAATAAGCTTTGTTGCTGCTGGGTGTGTTTTGTATAGACATCCTTTCCAAATCCTGTTCATTTCCTATCAAGACAGAAGATCTAGACCAGCCCTTATATATTAGGCTGGTCTCATCAAATACTGCATGCATAGATTCCTATAGAACATGAGTTTTCTTGTTATACACTTTATAAGCTCTACTATGTGAGTCATAGCCAACAAGAACACCCACACTGCATTTCTCTGCAAACTTTGTTAATTGAGATTTTTCATTGTTTAGAATGTAGCATTTGGAGCCAAAGATTCTAAAGTATGAAATTGTAGGTTGTTTGTCTTTCAGAATCTCATAGGGAGTTATTCCATGAACCTTATTGATGGAAGCTCTATTGAGAACATGACATACAGTATTGACTGCCTCAGCCCAGAAGTATTCTGGGAGTGAGGAGTCACTAAGCAGTGTTCTCCCAGCTTCTATCAAGGTCATATTCCTCCTCTCAGCCACACCATTTTGTTGTGGAGTCCTTGGGGAGGAGAACTCTTGGGTGATACCATATTCTTCACAAAACTTTGGCATAGCTTCAGATTGAAATTCTGTGTCATGGTCAGTTCTAGTCCTGACCACAGCACATTGCAAGTCATTCTGAATTGCTTTGACATGAGTTATAAAGATATTTAGAGGGCAGACTTCTTCTTTAGTAAGAATACTCATGTATATTTTGAGTGATCATCAACAATCACCAAAGTATACAACTTCCCACCTAGGCTCTGAATTGGCAAAGGACCAAACAAGTCCATATGCAAGAGATAAAGACATCTTTCAGTGTCTTTGGAGCCAATACTCTTAAAGGTGGCCCTTGTTTGCTTACCCATTTGGCAAGCATGACAGGGACCACTTTTAATACATTTTATATTAGGACTATTCCTAACAAGGTTTTAATAGAATAATCTATACATTGTCTTGTAGTTAATGTGAGCAAGTCTTTTGTGTCATTGAACACAAAGGGACTCATTCTCATTAGCTACAAGACAAACAGATGTAAGAGATTTACTAAAAATAAAGTCTAAGCAATAAACATTCCCACTCCTAGTGCTTGAGAGAATGGTCTCTAAGTCTTTAGACTTTTTAATCAAGCACTTGTCATTGTGGAATTCAATGACATATCATAGATCACATAGTTGACTTATGCTTACTAGGTTGTGTTGCAACCCTTCAACATAAGCTACCCTTGTAATTGAGACCATGTCATTGGAGATCATACCATATCCTTTGGTGATTCCCTTTTCTGACCCCCCCAAAGATAATTTTGGGTCCATTCTTCACAGCCTTGTAGTCCTGTAGAAGAGTTCTTGTTCCTGTCATGTGCCTTGAGCACCCACTGTCCAAGTACTAAATTTGGTTAAGGCTGGTACTTGAACTAACCTGCAAGAAGAAGTTTAGTTATCCTTAGTAGCCCAAATAGCTTTGGGTCCTAGGTACTTATTAGCATGATGGAGTGACCTTACACTAGCTGCACCCTTTGCAGGAAGGCTCATCTTTGCATATGGCATATTGGGATTGTGCCAACACTCTATGGAAAAGTGTCATACTTTACCACAGCACCAACATTCATGAATGTTGTATCTCCTCTTCTGAACATTTCTTGAGGGGTGTGCAGCACAGTCCACATGTTCAGGATGAGAGACAACAGCTCTTCTCTTGTTTCTTTCAGCAAGAATTTGGCTGAAGGTCAATCTGTGGACAGTCTTAGTGGTCTTTGTATTAATGCCATCAACTTGCTTTGGCTTTTGGGCAATGCAAGTTTTGATGGCATTAGACACTGAGCATTTAGACATGTCCATTGATTTGGCAGCAGTCATGTTCTTGGCCGAATCAACCCTAGAAGGGCTTGCTTTCTTATTCTTGAATGAAGGGGCTGATGTACCAAATACAAATGGTCCAGGTTGGGCCATTTGAATTTCCTCATGGGGAGCCTTCATAGCACTCAATCCCATTCCCTTTCTTCCACTATGGGAAGGAGTCTTTTCCTTCCTATAGGTACTCACATTCTTCCAGTGACCATACATGCTTTCATGGTCATACCTGTTGGAAGGAATACCTTTTGAAAGGTGGTTTGAGGCTTAGCCTTACCCCTGCTCTTTTCTCCACTACCTTCTCCTACTTCCATTTTATTGAATCCTAGTCCTCTCTTATTGGATTGAGAAGAGAAGGAGTCAATAATAGGGAGCACAGATTTTGGCTTGGAGAATTGAGCCACTAGGCTTCTTTCTTTCACAAGCTTCTCCTCAAGATCCTTGATGACCTTGTTCTTCAGGGATATGATGCTCAGATGGGTGATAGTTATCCCCTTCAGATGTCTAATTTCCCTATACATCTGACTCATCTTGGTAGAAGATTCAGTGCATTCTTGTTTTTCCATCTTAAGGGAATCTATATTTTGGGCTTGCCTCTTGGTTAGCTTTTTGCTCCTTTTCAGAGCTTCCAAGAGAGCATCATACTTGTCAATCAATTGATTGACATCTACCTCAGCTTCTGAATCACTTCCACCAATTGATGAAGGTGCTCCAGATTCTGGGCCAGTCTCATAATCAGAAGAGGATAAGGAATGAATTAATACCTGTTCATTTTCTGAGATGTTCTGACTGTCCTCATCATCAATGATGGCCATGAGGCCTAGCTGAACATTGTCCTCTTCATCCTCCTCTATATCACTATCTGAGTGTGATAGAGGGGCCCTGACTCCAACCTTGGCAGCAGGATAATCTTCATCTTCTTCTGCTGCAAACAGCCATATGTAGGCTTCTTCTTCATTCTCTGAATCTGAAGTTGAGGATTCAGATTCACTCCAGCTTTTTTCTTTCTTTGCTAGGAAGGATTTTTCACCCTTCCTATCCTTTTGGTGATGATGCTTCTTATCACCATTCTCCTTTTTTGGGCTGGAAAATCAGCTATGACATGTCCAGGTTTGTTGCAGCAATAGCAAATAATGTTATTTGAAACATTTTTACTGGATTTGGAATCATACCTGTTACCCTTTGGGTGTTGTCTTTCAGATTTCCTGTGGTCTTTCTTGGAGTGTGATGAGGAGGAGGGCTTGTTCTTCCATTGCTTCCTCATCATCATCTTCTTGAACTGCCTTGAGAAGGCAACAAACTCTTCATCAGAAGAAGAGCTATCTGAGGTGCTAATTTCAGATTTTTTAGATTCAGCACTTCTCCTTGGAGGAGACACCATCCTGCCCTTGCTTTTCTTGAAGCTGTCAGCTTTGAGAGCTACAGATTTCTCCCTTGCCTGAGCCCTTGTTGAGGTGTCCACTTCCTTTCTTGCAGACAGCTCTATCTCATAAGAGAGCAGCTTACCAAACAGTGTGTGAGTGGGAGTTTCACCTAGTTTGGCCACCTCCCTTATGGCACAAATCTTTGTGTCCCAATCTCTAGTTAGATATCTAAGGAACTTGTCATTCAGCTCATAATCACTGAAAACTCTCTCATAGGTTCTCAGCTCATTGTCTATTCTGAAGAACCACTCATATCACATATAGATGCTCTCCCGGCTGAGCTGCCTGAAGGCTTCATACTCTTGGTTGAGGAGTGACTTTCTATCATCCCTCACTTCAGTTGTCCCTTCCATATATACTACTAATGTGTCCCACATTTCCTTGGCAGTAGTGCAGTGTACCAAGTTTTGAAATGTGGAATCATCAATAGCATTAACTATGATGTTCTGGGCTCTTTTGTCCATGGTGAATAATGCAAGTTCATCCTTAGTCAAGTCATTGAAGGTCTTGTCCACTCTCCTTGTTGGATCTATGGTGCAGGCAGTTTGAAAGGTGTAAGGCCCTTGCTTTACAGTTATGTAGATCCTTGGATCAGATGCTTCCATAAACAATCTAACCCTTTGCTTCCATATGCCAAAGTTTTCTTTGTTGCATATGGGCAACTTCATGGATCCCATCTCCTTCTGCAATCCAGAGGAAGCCATTGGATTGTTAAGACTATTCCTTTATAGGATATGGTCAGACAGTTATGTCCTTCTTGACCAACCAACCTATGATACCACTTGATAGTGTATGTAGGATGTAGTCTTAAACACCTAGAGGGGAGGTGAATAGGTTTCTTTTATTTTAGGCTTAGTGTTTTCTGATTTTAGGTTAGTAAATTATCAACCACAGAAAAACACAAAGAGATTTATAGAGGTTCCTCAAGACAGGGTGTCTTGAGTAGTCCTCTTTCCCCCTTCACCTTTCTAACAATGAGTTAGACAAGGCTAACTTCTCCAAACTCAGCTCCAAGAGCTTACAACACAGATCCCTCAGGATCTCTCAGGTTTTCCCAAACCCTACCTCAGGCACAGCAGCCCTACCTCAGAGGAATCCACCTCCTACAACTCAAACCACCTCCTGGTCCTACCTCAAGCTGACCTCTCAGCTCTACAACTAAGGCTAATCAGCCCAACCTCAGATCACACACTGATCCTACCTCAGAGGAATCCTCCTCCTACAACTCAGGCCAATCAGCCTTACACCCTCACGTAATAAAGCCCTACAGTCTCAGAACCCAAAGGCTCCTACAGATGATATAATGAGGTTTACATAATGAAAGAAGAAAAGATCAAGCATGTTCTTCTTCTTCTTTTCAGCTGTTGTTGCAAACTTGAATCAGGGAGGAGAAGAGCAGCTCCAATTTGATTCTTCTTGATCAGCACTTCAGAAGAAGGACTGGATCTACTTGCTCTATCCTGAGATGAATCAAGATGAGCAATCTCTTTTCTCCTTGCAGCCTTGTGTGAGATCAATTCTTGGCTGCCGAAAATGGAACAGTACACTTCCGCTTCTTTGTGTGCTCGAGAGAAAGATTGATAGCAAAAGTTATTTTCTCAACCCTAACTTATTTCTTTTATACTCCTTTGATCTTTAACGGCTCTCAGCCGTCCTTCTTACAGATATGGGAGTGATTGGTGGACCCCACAATGCCTTTCTGCAGCTTGCACCAAAAGCAGAACCCGCCAGATCACGTTTAAAACTGTCTCAGTGGTTGGGCTAAGATGATCAGCCTTCTCAGCAGTTGCTTCTGTCCCTTCTCAGCGGATCCGCTAAGACAGACAGTTGTCTCAGCGGTTTCTTCTATCTGCAGCTCATCTTGCCCAGATGCCTTCTCAGCTGCTCCTGGTCTTGTCTCAGCGGCTTCTGGTCTTGTCTCAGCGGTTCAGCTGAGACAGAGAGCTTGTCTCAGCTGATCATGCATTACACCATGGTGTGCCCTTGTCCTCCATACTTATGAGATAGAAATAGGGTTTATCAAATACAACTTGTACTTAGCATTGAGTGTGAGGACTCTTCAAATCAAGGGAACATTGAGGGTCATTTTCCCAACAGAGCCCGGCAACGGAATCGTTCTGGGGCACTCCAGCTCAACATTATATTGCCAGCCTCCCCAGAGATCAACCTAACCCACCGTCTAGTGAGAGCCCGATAGCGGAATCAATCTAGGAAACAGCTCAACATTACCTTGTCAGCCTCTCCAGAGATCAACCTGACCCACCGTCTAGTGAGAGCCCGGTATCAAAATCAATCTAGGGAACAGCTCAACATTACCTTGTCAGCCTCTCTAGAGATCAATCTGACCCACCGTCTAGTGAGGGCCCGGTATCGAAATCAATCTAGGCACTCCAGCTCAATATTAACTTGTTAGCCTCTCCAGAGATCAACCTGACCCACCGTCTAGTGAGAGCCTGACAACGAAATCGATCTGGGGCACTCCAGCTCAACATTACCTTGTCAGCCTCTCCTGAGATCAACCTGACCCACCGTCTAGTGGAGCCCGACAGCGGAATCATTCTGGGGCACTCCAGCTCAACATTACCTTGCCAGCTTCTCTAGAGATCAACCTGACACACCGTCTAGTGAGAGCCCGGCAGCAGAATCGATATGGGGAAATCCAGCTCATGTGCATTGTATGAACCTATAACGGGAAAAGACAATAGTACCAATTTATATCAACTCAACATAAGAGTTCAAGGGTAAAAAAATTTCAAGTCATTTTCGCTCCAAGTTCAGCTGAGGAGTACCCCTTCCACATCCCGGAGGTGATACCCCCCCCCCCCCCCCCCCCCCCCCCCGACTTGAGTGCTTCATTTACAATATAAAGACCTTCCCAATTGGGATTGAGTTTTCCGACCGCGGCTCCCCTCCCGGCTGTGTCAACCTTTTTCAGGACCGAGTCCCTTTTCTCGAACTATTTTACTCAAACGTGCTTGTCAAAGTATCGCATCATCCGTTGCTTAACCTCTTCTTGTTTGACAGTTGCCAGGTCCCGGGGGTGGGAAACGAGGTTCCAGCTCTTGATCATGAGGTCATCCATGTAGGCCTCCAAGTTTCTCCCATTTTGCTCACAAAAGACCATGTTCATCATTCGTTGGTACGTTGCTCCTACATTTTTCATCCCAAAGGGCATCATCTTGTAGCAGTAGCACTCGTCCCCTGTGATGAATGAGACGTCCTTAATGTCGCGGGGGTGTATGCGAATCTGATGATAACCTTAAAAAGCATCTAGAAAACTCATTATAGAAAAACCAACGGCTGAATCAACCAACACGTCGATTTGAGACAAGGGGTAGCAATCCTTAGAGCATGATTTATTTAATAAAGAGAAATCCACGCACATCCTCCACCTTCCATCTCCCTTCATTACCATTACTACGTCAGAGACCCAGCCTAGATATTGGATCTGTGATACAAATCATGCTTTGAGGATCTTGTCCAACTCCTCCCGAACGGGCTCCACTAGCTTGTCAGCGATGGACCTCTTCTTTTGCCGGATGGGGAAAGTGTCGGGGTCAAGGTTGAGGCGGTGTCAAGCCACATCCGCATCGATCCCCGGTATTTTTGCTTTGCTCCAAGTGAAGATGCCCACATTCTTCTGGACGCAGGCTAGGATCCTCTTCTGATCCTCGGGGCTGAGCTCTCCACTTATCTTCAATTTCTCAATCACCCCCGCCCGGGAGACGACCTCCAGCTCCACGACCTCCAGCCTAGATTGCTCCCCCCAATCACCTTCCTTCCTTCCTCCGTCATCGAGTGCTTTGGTCCCTTCTTCGTCCATCCTCTCCTCCCGAACTTCCAGCAGCTCCTCCGCCCCTTCCTCTTGGGACTGACCCTCATCTCCCCTTCCCTCTTCCATCTCCTCCGCCTCGGGCCCTTCAACGACCCCCTTCCACCACATTCTGCCTTTCTATCTCCTCCGTCTCTGCTTGCCAGGTGATGGCGTTGACCGCAGTAATGTAGCATTGCATTGTTACCTTTGGGTCTCCCCTCACCCGGATCCGTACTCCGCCCAGGCTGAACTTGAGGCATTGGTGGAATGAGGAGGGGACACAATGGAATGCGTTGATGAGGGGCTGTCTGAAGATGGCATTGTAGCTACTCGGAGCATCAACGATGACAAATCGACAATTGCGGGACTGTCCCCCCAAGATGACATGGAGCCCTACTCCTCCTTCCACCTCCTTCCACCTCTTTCCTTTCACCTGAGAACCCAAACAGTGGGTCGTCTGAGGCTAACACCCTCCTTGCCTTCACCTTCATCTCGTCGAACGCCTTCTTAAAGATGACGTTGACTGAGCTCCCATTGTCGGCGAGGATCCGGGAGACGGTGAAGTTCTCGATGTCTGTCTGGATCAAAAGCGCATCGTAGAACGGGTCTTCGTGGTCAGGCATATCCTTTCGAGAGAAGGTAATCTTCTCCTCCAGGGTGGGGTTTGAGAAGTCGAAGCCACGCTCCGATGGTATATGGTGTGGAGGCTTGTATTTCAGGTCACCTCGATTCCCACTCCTCCGTGGATCACCCTGATCCCTCCTCAGCTCCCCACGTCAGCCCTATCCACGCACATATCCTCTTCCGATGCCGCCCCGGTCACCTCCTCTATCCTTACCGATGGTTGTTGCTCCCTAAGGACTCCCGCCCTCCTGATCTCCAAGAAGTCTGGGCAGGTGGTCGTTGCGTGACCTTCCTCCTGGTGGAAGTCACAATACGGCAACTCCATCCCCCTCCCACAACCTCCGCCGCACGGTTTCTCCTCCTTGCTCTCGCTCCTCATCCTACTCTCCTTCCCCTTCCTCGACCGATCGCCATTGCCTGCTGAGGCGAGGGAGGGAGTGGCATCAGGCCATGTCTCCACCCTGGGTGGTTGGGTCTTCCTTGAACTCCCTGTAAATTGCCCCCTCCTTGGGCGAAACCTCTTCCCGGGCCTATGTCGGATGGTTTCAAATGCCGAATGGAAACCATGTCCTCAAACCATTGCAGTTGTTGGACGGGGTCATCCTTGCCAGTGTAGTAGACCATATCCGGCTCCCTAAAACCTTCTGGAATGGGCGCGAAAAG
The DNA here is from genome assembly GCA_033032865.1 of Dactylorhiza incarnata. NCBI lineage: Eukaryota > Viridiplantae > Streptophyta > Magnoliopsida > Asparagales > Orchidaceae > Dactylorhiza > Dactylorhiza incarnata. Next base: position 1,369,056 of record JAWHQI010000370.1, on the reverse strand, counting down.
TACCAGCTTGCAGAACAGGCTTCCCCCGCTCGCCGTCCTCGCCTGCCCCACTTGCCACACGAGTTCATCCATCAGGCTCGTGCTCGCTGGGCTGGGGAACAACTCTCGCCTTGCTATATCTCGCTCATGCGCCTCACAGACCTGCTCCTTGTCGGGCCTCTGCCCCGGGACATTATCTCCTACCCCCCCGCAACGGGATGACCTGGGTCACTGGTGTTGCGAACTTGCCTCGCGCCGCAGCGAAGGCGAGGTTAATTATCTCAAGCACCTCCCTTCAAAAATCTGTCAGCATCCCTACCGTTGTTGGTGAGCCAGATGGTGGCGAACCGCCACAGCCAGCATCTCACTCATCCTCTCCAGCCATGTTGCCTCCTTGGGAATTTCTTGTACTAGTTGCGTTCCACGCTCACCGCACCAAAAATATTAGAACCGAGATTTGGCCCAACGAGGAGTTCGGACCCCCTAAGAGGTGGCAGATAGCACTTGCTGATCCCACGGAAGTACCTGGCCGGAGAATTAGAACTAAACACCGACCCTTGGCTGCAATGTGGAGGTCCCACCACACACCCGGAAGATCTTAGAGTGATTCCCCTCCTAAGCTAAAACTGAAGTCGGGCACCTCGGAGAGCCTCAGGATCTAAACAAAGATGTCCTAAGGAGGAAGAAGCCAAAGAATGGGATCCTCTCCAAAGGTGCCCTTCATGGTCTATATATAGTTTTTCTCTTCTGGTCTGCTAATAGTGTAACTCCGTCTTTTAGTTTTACTAATCGCACCCCAAACTGGCCTGCTAACAGTCAAACTCGGCTGTTCTGAAGGGCTATTGGCAGCCCACAAATGGTATCTAGGTAAATTCACCTATAGACCCCACTGGGCGAGTGGTCCATGAAGGCACCGCTCGTCAGTCTTCCCATGAGCCGGGTTCGCGAGATCTTACTATGCGAGTGGTCCGTGAAGGTACCACGCACTAGACCCCTGGCCTCCCAGGCGAGTGGGGCTCCACCCCTCATTCGCTCGGTGGCCTACGCGCCCGAAAGCCTGGGCGGGCGAGTGCTTGATGAAGAATGTGCTCGCCCCCTCTACTAGCCTGAGTCACTTATGCAGAGCGGCAAGCCCCGCTCGCCCAGCTGTTGCTAAGTACACCCCAAAGCGGCGAGCATACACTAGCCTCGCCCTCGCACTCCGCTCCTCGCAAGGAGGTGAGTTTGGCTCGCCCAGCCCTCGCGACCCGCTCGTCGCGAGGCGGCAAGCCCTCACTCGCTTCGCCTATGCCCGAATTTCAATTTTATCCTATGACGAACACGGGGTTATACACCCATGATTTGCGTAGCCGTTTTTTTAACTCTTATATATTTATATATTCGTATTTTTGTTGTGTTGTTTGACTAACTCCTGCAGGAAGCTGGCGATGTTTATTCCTTGCTTTGCCGTGCCGGAACCGGGGGCAGATTTTCGGACGCAATGGTCAAATTCAAAGGCTTTCGGAATGCCCCATTCTCGGGCATGGGTAATGGATTTCTATCCCAACTTGTCTTTTCTTGCATTCCTCTCATGTTTTAGTATGTCCATTCGCATTGAGGACAATGCTTAGTTTAAGTCTGGGGGATAGTTTTCTGTTAGTCAAGCCCGCACTACACACACATTTCGCTTTTCGTTAGCGGTGTTTTAATTCAAAAAACTTCTCCCAAATTGTTTTAATTCTCGTGATTTTGTTCGCTCATTGCATTCAAATTTCCGCACCGCTACAGTATAACTTTAATTATTGTTAGTTAATTGTTTTTTCAATTATCATTAAATGTGTAGGTTAGATTAATTTATAATCAAAATTTTAAAATTGGTTAGTGAACCGTAGACTCGTGGAGTGCTCCTAGTCGAGTAATCATGTTCTCAGAAAGAAAGAAATTTAGAATTAATTTTTCTGCATAGGATAAATACAGTGTTGATATGCACCCGTAAAGATGACGTTCATCCATAGCCTTTGGGTGCGTTTAGAGAAAGCCCCACCAAGAGAGAATGGAGTTAGTGGGGATAAAATCCACGACCGCGAGAACAGGAAAATCTGCTACAAACAGTTCACACTCCGGCGTCGCCAGGCACGGCCAAGACCACGCCCCCGCCTCGACAAAACGCGGGCTAACCGCACCCCCCGTCACGGGGGAACGGCCTAACCGCGTCAAGCCGCACCCCTAAGGGGTGCGGCAAGGCTACGGCCAAGCCGCACCCCTTGAGGGGTGCGGCCAAGCTACACCCCATGTGGGGTGCGGCCAAGCCGCACCCCTCTCCGCATCGGGGTGCGGCCGAGCCCCCTCCCCCTTCTGCAGAGGGCTCGCAGAAGGCTCGGTCGAGGTCGCGCCCCTCGGTGGGTGCGGTCGGAGCCCAATTCCTTTTTGGGGGCGCGACTCCCCATTCCTCCTTTCGCTCAGAACGCTCCGCGCTCGCAGCACGCCCAGAACACTTCTGTGTTCGTTGCATGCTCAGAACGCTTCTTTGCGCGCTCAGAATGCATCCTCGTTCATTGCGCGCACAGAACGCTTCTGAGCGCGCTCAGAGCACTTTCGCATTCCCGACACGCTCAGAATTTGTCTTTCTAAATTCTCAGTTTGCAGGAACGGCTCGTCGCCTTTTTCACTTTCAACGAACCTGCCCGAACTGACCGAAGGGCGAGACGGTCATTTATGAAAAATGGCGATCTGTGTGCTCCGAATCGACCAGCGTTATTCGCCCGTCAGGTGGTTACGGTGGTTACGACGGCAAAATTACCAGGCTACCCCCGGCCAAAGCTATAAAAGGAGCCACATGCTTTCATTTCAAAGGACCGTGCCTTCTGCACCCGAGAGAGCTCTGTGGAATATTTCCCTCGGATTCTCCTTCGGTGCTTCGAAGATCTCCTTTGAAGCCTCGAAGATCTCATTCGAGTCCCGAATGGCGACTCGGCATTCTCACTTTTGTTCTCCCGAGCATTCTCACTTTTGTTCTCCACCGTTCTCAGAAGGAAAAAAGACTTAGTTTTCCGAGAGGTGGCCTGTCACCCTCGGAGTTCTCTTTCTCTCTCTATTATTGTAACGAGCGGCAGCCTGTCGCGCTCGATTTTTAAGTACCCGATTGTAACCCCCAGAAGATAGTGAAGTTTGGTCAGCACAGTTCCGACTGCGTGGTTTTTCACCCTTTCTGGGTTTTCCACGTTATAAGTCTCAGTGTACTTAACGAATCTCTAATTGACTATTAGCGCGCTTGACTCGCTTCAGAGCTAAGACGGTTCAAGTCGACCGGTCTACCGAGAGCACACAAGCGACCCGCAACAAGGGTATTTTCTCTAACTATTGTTTGTTTATATTCACTCATCGCTAGAACTTGATCGAGTCCAACGCGGGTAAGAGTTGTTTGTAGTTTCGCTAGTGTTGTATTCTAGGTTCACGGCCAGATGGTGTCCTTTCTTGGTGTCTAGAACTCGACCTTAGCGGCCTTCGAAGCATATGCACATAATAATAATTAACTCTACCCATAGAATTTTGGCCTTTCCTTGGATAGTTTGAGCATATGTATCCAAACCTACGTGCAGTGCCTTTGCTAAGCCAATTATGAGCCTACCACCCATTTTATTGATTCACCCCCACCATTACTTCTCCAAAGCTAAAATGCCAACCTATTCTCACACTTATAAATATGAGCTTAAAACTCTCGCTTTTCTTCATTTCTGAATTTGTGAATTATTTTGTCATATGGTGAGAAAGCTAAAAACATATTTGTTGGGTGCTTGTATGTTGAGAAAAATCTGAAATAGCAAAATAAGATTTGAAAAAAAATTAGAAATATATTTGTTGTGGGGTTGGCAAGTGGTGAGTGACCCCATGTGATTCAAATTTAAGTCTGGTAGTGTCACTCATTCTTTTTGCTTTTGGTAGCTACAGTTTTTGCGAACTCAAAATAGTTTTTTTAAGTATGAATTTGCCTCATGTTTATCACTTGAAATCCTCACCTTAAGTCTAAGCCTAAAATTAATCCTAATTAAGTCCGATAAGTAGAGTTAGTTGGTATTGAGTGTAGTGGAGAAGATGTGATCGGGCAAGCCTAAGGCCATCGTCATTGATTGATTTCTTTGGAGGTCGCCCTAGTAGTTCTGAGCTTATAATTTTGCACTCAGCGTTACTACTCTCGCCTGAACTATGCCTAGGACGGATCAGAGTTCTTTCGCTTAAGAGTGGATATAGCTTTTTGATAGTTGGTTTAAATACATTGTAGTTAGTCTATATGCTTAGAAATTTTTCTATAACCTATTTTTATTCTCCATGGACACGAGACTTCTTGGTCCACTTTCTTATTTCGTTTTTGATTAGTAATTAGTCTTACTTACTCGGGGTTAATGGTTGGATTGCTCGGGACGAGCAATAATTCAAATCTGGGAGTTTTGATGAGCGGTTTTCATATAATGTTTTAGGCTCTATTCTAGTATGATTTTTCTTTCCTTTCGCTGGTCTATTTGGTGTTTCTATCATAAAATCGTTGTTAATATAAGTATATGTCATGTGAGCACTTATGAGCTAGTTAGAACATTTTTTAGTTATTTCTTACGTGTGGGGGACCTCTTCTCCCTCTCTTTTCATTTTTTTTTTATTTAGATGTTTTAGATTTGGCTGTGTGGTTGTGTTTTTCTGAGAATTTTGAATGTTTTTCCTGCATGTACAGTGGTTGTGGTATTTTTACCATGCGTCTCGGCCTATTTTCAAAGAGGTCACTGGTCGTGCGTTTTCCTTCTCGCACGATCACTGGCCCCCTCTGTACACGACCACTGGTCATGTGTGGTCATTTGCGCATATCGTTTGGACCATGCCAACTTCACGTGCGTTTTCCTTAGCGCGCGAGTAGTGCGCACGACCATTGGTCGTGTGCGGTCATTCGCGTATATCATCTGGATGGTGCCGACTACACGTGCATTTTCCTTGGCGCATGAGTAGTGCGCACGACCACTGGTCGTGCACGGCTTATTGCAAAAATCATCCCGAGAAATCCATGAGTAATAATATCACGACCACTGGTCGTGCGAAGCAAACCCTTTTCCCCCCAAAACCTCATATTTTCCCGTCAGCCCAGGTTCCTTCTCGCACGAGCAGTGGCCTTTTCCTTCACGCACGACCACTGGTCGTGCGCCTGCTCGTGCGCTGGCTAATTTTCTGTTTTTTCTATAAATAGCCCGCCTCGTCTTCTTAGCGGGGAGTTCGCGATTTTTCCGCCATGTTTCGCAGTTTTTCGCCGTTTTAGGTCCTCAAGAGCTAGGGTTCATCCTCTAGGCTCTCCCTATCATACGGAAGCTCAAAGAAGGAGAAGAAGAAGCCCTTCTCTCGCCGCAAGCTAGGGAGCTGGACAAGAAGATGTGGACGGTGCAGTCTACTGAGAAGACTGGGTCCATTGGGAGCTCGTGATAGGAGTTCTTCTACCCCGGAAGGTAGCCGATGAGCGAGGCATACACGGAGTCGCTATCCGGAGTCCACCTTGCCTTTATGGAAAAGTCTCATGCACTGTTTGTATCTTTCTATTCCTCTCCTGCAATCTAGGCTGAGTAGTTGTGATTTCTCCTTTAACATTTGATGATGGTGGAATGGATCTATGCTTGAAGTATTATTATTTCCAACGAAAGTAATATTTGTTATTTTTCATTTCATTGGAGTAGCCTTGGTGGCCCAGTTTCTTTTTTGTGTTTTTCCCCTTTGTTGTGCGTTTGTGGTAAAGAAGAAGGAAGTTGTGGCAGCGTTGCCTAGTTTAGGCACGAGCGTTGTAGTGAAGCGGAGATCGGTGACCCGCGGAAAAGTGAAGCGGAGGTCGGCGACCCGCGGAGGTGTGAAACGGTGCTTGCGAGCTGCACTAGTGTTAATTTTATTTTCATGTTATAGACTTAGTGAAACTCCCCCCCCCCCCCCCCCCCATCTGACCTTAAGAGACTTCGATCTCAAGTCTCCCATAGTCGTTGAATCCACCTTTCCGTGCTCCGCGAGAGATTAGATACTAGGGAGTTACTCCCTGTTTTATTATTACTTGACAACGACAGTGGGTGCACTTGCCCTACCGCTCGGAGATTTCAAATGTCAGATGCCATGTGTGCGGTCGTGCGCGCATACGCGCGGTTGGGTGGCAGTCCATGCGGCGCTGGTTGCTTCCCGATGGGCGGGGTTTGTTGTCGGCGATCACCGTCGTGCGTCGCTGTGCGTGCTCATGGTGTAAGTGGGGTTAGCGTTGCCTAGTTTAGGCACGAGCGTTGTAGTGAAGCGGAGATCGGTGACCCGCGGAAAAGTGAAGCGGAGGTCGGCGACCCGCGGAGGTGTGAAACGGTGCTTGCGAGCTGCACTAGTGTTAATTTTATTTTCATGTTATAGACTTAGTGAAACTCCCCCCCCCCCCCCCCCCCATCTGACCTTAAGAGACTTCGATCTCAAGTCTCCCATAGTCGTTGAATCCACCTTTCCGTGCTCCGCGAGAGATTAGATACTAGGGAGTTACTCCCTGTTTTATTATTACTTGACAACGACAGTGGGTGCACTTGCCCTACCGCTCGGAGATTTCAAATGTCAGATGCCATGTGTGCGGTCGTGCGCGCATACGCGCGGTTGGGTGGCAGTCCATGCGGCGCTGGTTGCTTCCCGATGGGCGGGGTTTGTTGTCGGCGATCACCGTCGTGCGTCGCTGTGCGTGTTCATGGTGTAAGTGGGGTTAGCGGGTTGACTTTGGTACCCCCCCCCCCCCCCCCCCCCCCCCCCCTCCCCACACACACACACCACACCACATCACTTTCTCCACTAAAGAGGTGGATCTCTTAACAATTAGCAGCCCGAAATTTCTATAAATTGGAGGGACACTCATCAAATTTATTCTTACATGATTATTCAAAAATATAATGAAAGTTTATTGCCAAATTAATCATCCGTCTCACCAACTTATATTCTTACATAAAATAAATATAGTATACTATTCATTGATATATTATTATTAAATGAAACAAATTCTAGTATATATGGCCTTTAAAAAATGATGATTTCAATCTGAGGGGAGTTGGAAAAAAGGCCCACTTAGAAAAATGCTGTCCTATCACAGTTTAGTTTATTGCACAAATTAGAAAAATGATTATTCAAAAAAAGGCCCACTTAGAAAAAAGGGCCCATGTACAGAGTAATAAGTCATTCCTTTTAGCGGGCCGGTAACAGCAATGAACAATGGAGCCCATAGTGAGCTTTCATATAAGCTCGAGCTGATTGCGAGCTCGCTCGAAATCTTTTTTAAGTTCGCTCGAAATTACACTAAGGGTCCGTTCGTTTGAAAAGAATTGGCTTTCTGGAATTGGCTTTTCGATGAAAACCAATATCTATATGAATTGTTTTGTACAGAATTCCAATTTTGTTGTTCAGCGGTAAGATTGAATTCAGTCAACAGAATTGGAATTTAGGCACAAAAGTTGTTCGGCTGAATGATGGAATTGGTATTGGAATTAACATTATACAATAATTTTATAATACTCAAAATAGGCGTCAGCGCCAAACGCATTAAATTGCATAATATGTGTTAAGACGCGCGCTTTTCGCCCAAGCGTAATTTTTCCCGGGCGCGCATTTTTTCGCCAAGGTGCGCGTTTTTCGCCAAGGTGTGTGTTATTTTGACCATAACCGTGTTTTTCGCCCGATCGCGAGTTCTTCAGTTGGGAGTGCATTTTTGGCACGGAAACACACTTTTTGTCTGGACGTGCATTTTTCGCCCGTGCGCGCATTTTTTCACTGACACACATTTCGCCCGAGCTGGTGTTTTTCGGCCCAGGGTGTTTTGCGGCCCGGGCAAAAAATGCAATGTTTGGAGGAAAAATGTGCGCCATAGCAAAAAAACGAGCGCCCGGGCCGAAATAAACACGGTTTGGCGAAAAATGTGCGCCCGGGCAAAAAACATGTTCTCGCACGGAAAATGCGCTCCCGAAAAATATTCGTGCTGGTCAAAAAATATGTGCGCTGGTCAAAAAATATGTGCGCGGGTCGAAAAATGCGCATAAATTGATAAATTGATAACACTATTTGGGAGCAGAGCGCGAGAATTTATTGATTCTAGAGATTCTAAGAGCATTTGTACATAACATAAATCTTGGGTCCTATATTTTTAACCGATTGATTTTATGTTGGATAAATATGTACTAAACATTCTACATCCCACCACCCACTCCTATACCAATTAGCAAGTAATAAAAAAAATAATGTGTATGTTGCAAAGATCCTACATAAGGTGGGTGTCACAATAGTCTCGTGTAGGCTAACCCACTTCTTGGGTTGGATATTCAAGTTCTAATATTGTGATAGAACAAACTAAGCCCGAAAATTCACATCACGCGTGTCACTTGTTAAAGAAAATCACTTGTGGAAGTCAAAACTTAACAATTGAGAGGGTGTGTTTATGAGAAAATTGTTGCGAATTAAGAAAACTCATAAAGAACGCAATGAAGTCTCATCAAAAAAAACTGTCCCCATCAAGGCGGAATGCCATCAAAGCCACACGCATTGCTTGGAGTTAGCACCTCTATCGTCTATTGCTCTAATAGCAAATATAGTCATATATTGGTGCCCCCCAAATGCACCCTTAACATAAATCCAATAACTCTTGCTTAAATATAAAACTACCTTCAAAAAGTTTAATCTTCAACAATACTGACAGCAAAAATTAAGAAGCTTCTTTGAGAAACATTGAAACCAATTGGCATATCACAGAAATCACTGAAGAGGTGGGGGGGGGGGGGGGGGGGGGGGGGGGGGGGGGGGGGGGGATAATGTGCACAAATGCACTTTAAGGTAAAGTGTATTGATCCAACGATACGCGTGGATCAGTGTAATGCATTTTGAGATGTGTGCACTGATCCACATAGACCGTCGGATCAGTGTAATGCACTTTGCCGACTACCGTAAAATACATTTGTGCACTTTATCACCCCCTCTCCTTCCCCAAAAATCACATGCTCCCACGGCTTATAAACCCTAATTTAATAGAAATCCCTCTCACCACCCATGTGGTCCACTTCACAAACCAATCATTCACATCCATAATTATTGAACCGCTATGAAAAACAACCGAAAAAAGTAAAAAAGGTGGCCGCATATGGCTCATAAGATTCCTCTCCATGTCTAAATATAAACACTATATATATATAATGATTTATGAAGTCGAGAAAATAAGGAGAAGTATACACGATATTACACCACATGACCACACTCATGCGAAACTCATCTCCTACTTTTATCAGCACTATTGCTACCTAGTAGTGTAGTCTAGTCCTTTTCGAATCCATGGTGTGATTGGGACCGGCGCCGGTCACCATTCAGCAATTCGCAATCTCTCAAGAGTGCGTGGTCATCATTATGTGCTCGCCATACATAATACTGAGGCCTCGTTTCGGAGAACGTTGTCAGTATATAGCTCCACAGAGAAATAAAGCTCTCATCTTTAGGTGAGAAATGAATGTCAAAATGACCTAAGCTCAAAATGAATGATCACCGAAACTTTTCGTCGAAGTAGGCGAGACCATACATAGAATTGAATGTTATATATATATATAGAGAGAATATTGTTGTAATTTGGATACCATTTTTAGAGAAATTAAGCAGCTGTTAGACAACTAATTATATATAAGGCAGTTAATTAACCACTAACTAATATTCCTCACCTACTAGAGCTAGCTAGCTAGAAAACCAGCCAATAGGAAAAAAGAAGAAGATGAGAATAATGTGGGTCTATAGAGATGGAATAATAATGAAGGCGTGGTGTGGGGGTCACGTGCAAAACAGCCGAACACTGACACACAACACATGCACCTGCCTGCCCTTCCACATGCATCCTGTCCCCTTGCGATTTTTGTACTCAATTGTTATTAATTAGCACTAATAATTTTACTATCCGCACCCATTTTAAAGTTTTTTTAGAGCCTCTCCAAGAGGAGCGATTCTTGCGTCCGTTCGGCGTTTCGAAATCTCTGTCCGGAATCGCTGTCCGTGTGCAAGATCGAAGGGAGGCGATCAAATCTAAAAAATTATTGGGATTGGTGAACCCGTTCACGTAGTGGAGCAAAGAAGAAATCGGACTCCGCTCGTCGGATTCAAAAATTTCGCCTCCAAAAGCCTAACCGAACTCACAGTCCGCGAATCCTAAAACTTCCGCCTGCACACCACTCGCCCCCACCGGACCACCGAAATCGGCAGGATTTATTGCCGGCGGATCACCATCGAAGAAGGAAGCCCGCGGCACGGATGATTTCAGCCCGGAAGGCGTCGGAGGTGGCGGTGCTGCTGCATCTGAAGCCGCTTCCCGTCGGAAGTTTATATTCTGAAACCCTAAGAGACACCTCCATCGTCCTCCCAAAATCTCAGCTCCCGCCGTCTGTTCATCTTCGGTTGCTGCTCTAGTCATATGCATTCTTATTTTGTGAAAAACAAATTGATAAGGATTCATTGAGGCACCGTTTGGTGCGACGGTGGCGGTCGTGAATACGGTTGTAACGAACCGTCGTCCGTTTGGCGCGGTGTTTTTGCTCCGGTGAGTTTAGACAAAAACGTCACTGTCATTAATACATGTTTGGCATAACAACGGTTGTGAACACTACGAAGAAAAAAAATTGATTTAAAACATAAGAATGGATGTAGCTCCTTATGTGAGGTCGAGGGTTTACAAACGACGGATCGTAACCACCGTGTTCACGACCGCCATTGTCATGACAAATGGACCCTAAATTAGTGAAGAAATTGACACGCATTGAAATTAAAGGCCGCTTAGGCTCTCTTTGGAACAACTGTGGCGTTTAGAGCGCGGTTAATCTTAACTTTTTTCTTATCGACTCTTAACACAAGTGAAATTAATTACATTTTGATGATGATTTCAGAAGTTTATTTATAGCAATGTGTATTTGTGGTGATATTATTTACAATACTTTAAATTTTCATTTTTTCTAAAAATTTGTTTGCGGATAACAAGTATGTTTGCGGATAACCATTTTCAAAAAGTCGTTGTTTTCGGTTATCAAATAGTTGCGGAGCCAAAAATGCGGTGCTAATAACAATTCTCTTTTTGTATCTGAGCACCAGTTGTAATCTGGGAAGATGATGGTCGTTCATTTTATGCGTCTATCTAAAATCCGTTTTACGTATGACGCGTCATAACTTGTTCATAATTTGTAGAATCATGAACATGGTGTATTATACCTAGCTTTAAATCACATTTTAAGCGTCTAAGAATATATTTTATTACACACAAAATTTACAAAATATTAATGTTTTTACGATCATTTTAAGTGTTTTTTTTTCATATTAGGGTTTTTTTTCCGGAAAAAATTTGATCGAAAATCTTGCACTTTTTTTGTCATGCCATTATTGGATCGAATTTTTTTCAGAAATAATGAGAAAATGAAAAAAAAATAGTTAAATGATTGTAAAATTACCAAAATTAATATTCTGAATTTATATGGTAAAAATGTGATTTAGATGGCGTAACGCATCATCCTTGTGGTGCTATAAAATCAGTCATGCAAACCATAACCCTAACCCTAAAGTCACACGGCTCACTATACAGTCGGTGTAGGGTTTCAGTGGAGGGAGAGGAGATGGTGGTGGCGGGGGCAGGAGAGGAGGTGGTCGTTGGTGAGGCCGGCGGCCTGCATGAAGGAGTGTACGATCGTGGAGCCGCCGAACCGGAAGCCCCGGCGGACGAGATCTTTGCTGATGGATTCAGACTTAGAGGTTTTGGCTGGGATTTTTCGGCTGGTTTTGTAGCCCGGGGAGAGTGGCTTGTGGTTGACGAAGCCCCAAAAATATTTGTCCAGTGAGCCGAAGTCCTTGGTCACCTGCGCACGCAACAACAATGGATCGAATATAATTTAACGGAGCAGATTCAATATAGAAAAAAGGGGTTATTTACTAAGAACTCACCTCGAAGTTTACGTAATTACAGCTTCCACCCCTCTTAACTTTCGAAATTACAAAACCTCCCCTCAATGTTTACATTTCATAACATCCATGCACACAGGGGCGGATCCAGAGGGCGGCCCGAGAGACACGTGCACCCCCATTATTTTTCAAAATTGTTAGTGGATTTGAATTCCTCTCGTCGAGACAATGAATTTTGACTACTTATATGTCAAAAACGGTGGCCAGATGAGGAAGAAACGGCTCCGATAAGATGGAAGCGTTCTCACGTCACGTAACTAGTTTGTTTTGGGACAAAGTTGGCTATTTGCACACCAAAGTTGGCTATTCACAGACCAAATTTGGCTATTCGCAGACCTAGTTCAGCTATGTGCACCTCCAAAATTAATTTTCAACATGTGACTCACGACCATCCTACTCACCCCGCTAGCATTTGTGTTTTGAAATTTTTTGTGCACCCCCATTTATAATTTTCTGAATCTGTCACTGCATGCACAAAGAGTGGAATTGAGGGGGTTAGTTGTAATTTCAAAAGTTAGAGGGGCGAAAGCTGTAATTATACAAACTTCGAGGGGAGGTCCGTGTAAATAACCCTAGAAGAAAAAAAATTCTTCCTCTTTCTTTAAGACTTTAACTCTTCTGTATTAAATATTTTATAACTTTTTAAAATGAGGATAAATTTATGTATTTTGTTTTTTAAAAGGCGAACCTCATGCTTAATTATGGTCCCGTTTGGACAAAAACGTCTTCGACGTAGAATGCATTTTGGCTAGACAACGGTTATGATCGCCACCAAGGCTCTGTTAGGCGCTGCGTTATTGTTCCGATGAGTTTTGGACAAAAACGTCACCCTTATAGAATGTATGTTTGGCATGCCAACGGTTATGACCGCCGCCAAGAAAAAAACCTAGTTTTGAACATAAGAGTGGATGAAATTCCTTAATTAGCTGAGGTCGGGCGTTCACGAACGACATTTCATAACCACCGCGCGCGTTCACAACCGCCAACACCGTGCCAAATTAAAGATACGGTCCTAACGTCTCTTCCCATCTATTTGAATTAAGTTTGGTATTTTTGATGAAGAGGGTGAACTACGGATATATTATCGCTGTGAGTGTGCAAAAAAATTTTGTGCACGACAAAATCTCAAAGAAGAGAGAAATTACATTGATGAATGCCCTAAGATGAAAAAAAAATTGCAGAGTAAGAAACCAGAGAATTACATAGATTCACAAGAGATCACTCAAATCATTTTTTTTCTTACAAAAAATAAACAAATTATACTTTAGAACAAATATCCTCTTAGTTTAGAAAATGATATTCAGTAAATATATAATTAGAAAATGATTAATTATATCTCCCTTTAATAAGAAAATGATTTTCAACAAATTATTAATTGAAGTATTTTGATAAATTTAAGTTGTGGATGAGAAAATATATGATGTTAGTCCATTAGAATCCAATGCATAGGCGGACCTACATGAGGTCCAGTGTGGGCGGCTGCTCATACTGAAATTTAAAAAATAATCACTAAGAAAATTAATATATTTGAATTTTTTTAATAAATTAGAATTGACATAGTGGTTATTATCTTATGTTTTGGCTGAATTTACTATTTTGGTAAAAAATATCATTAAAAATGTAGATACATTTTCTAAAATTAAATATATTGCACACAAAAAATTCATTTTTTATATTTAGATATTGTGCAAAATAAATCATTAAAAATGTAGACATATTTTCTCAATATTTAGACAAATTTACAAAAAAAAGACATTAAAGATATTGAAATAATGTAAAAAAAAAAAATTAATATTAATGTCCACCGCATGCTACGCACGGGAGACCATGTAAACACTCATTAGTATTTAATAAATATCATATATATATTGATTTTATGTTAGCTCATTTTTTAAAAAAATCAAGTGTTCCATTATATTAAAAATATTATTTTATCATCTTAAATTTGTGTTAATATAAGATAGAAAAGTTACGACTAATTAGATGATGTCACACAAATATATCAAAAAAGTATAGATGATGTATGTGAGAAGAATTTGATGTGAAAAGATTATCCTCAAAATTATTTTTATTCTCACTTGATCTAGGCTTCGTTTGGGGGGACTTATTTTTACCGGTCAAGCGGTCACGACCGCATGAATCGGATCTTAATTAAGGTCCGGTTCATGCGGTCATGACCGCTTGACCGGTGAAAATAAGTCCCCCCCAAACGGAGCCCTAATTGCATAGAATTTTTTGATTAAAAAAATATAAATTGATGGGATTTGTGAATCCATCGGATCAGCCAAAAATAAATCTAGGTCGTAAATTGAATACTAGTCATTTCACTCCAAATAGAGAGGATTCTTATTCAAGAAGTGCATGAAGAGTTCCCCCTGCGAGCGAGTCTGTCACTCACATATGCAATAAAATTAATAATAATATTATTATATTTAAAATTTATAATCACGTTATGATGGTTGCGTTTTTGTCGAAACTCACTGCAGCAAAGCGCAGCCTGAAACAGGGGAAATTTTTTTATACTTGTAACATTCCTACAAGTGGGTGCGATATTAATTTTGTATGCTAAGATGTATATTTTTTACAAAATGAAAATAATAATATCGATTCATATTTTTTACGATCATTTTAAAATCTCATACACATATTTTTAAATAAAGGTTGTTAAAATTTTACCTTTCTTAATATTAAATACAACTGTAATTTTTACTGAAAAAAATCTACAATTTGATTTTTGTAGAAAAAATCAAATTGACGGAAAATAAATACCTCGAGAATTCTGATAGCATTGTCTACCACGCCGCGAACCCTCCCCTGCTCCATTGCATACTCTGAGCAGATGGAGTTAATCTGTCTCTCTGTGAACTTCGCCACCTCCTCTGCTTCAAATCCATTAAAGGCTGCTCTGTAACAGAGTATGGGAAAACAATAAAAAAAAATTCAGTTTTGACTGCAATAGATCAGATTTTCTATGCAATCGGAAAATTTATATGTTTCTCTCCACCTGAATTCCTCTCTCTTCTTCAGTATGGTGGTCCAATCCAGTCCCACCTGAAATCCACTCAATACTAGCAGTTCGAATAGAACTCTGCAAGGAAAAAACCAGAGGAATTTTTTTTTTTAAAAAAACAGAGGATTCGAATGATGGAGGAGAGAGAGGACAGATTTTCCGACATTATCAGAGAAAAATATACATATATTCTATTTGTGTGTAAGTTTTTCCTCGTTGTTCGAAAAACCAGAATACTATGATTTGCCCATTTGAATAGCTGTGTGTTCCGTGAATCTCTATCAAAAATTCTATTTTTGGAATCTCATTTTCACCGGAGCTCTCCTTCTCATCGCTTGTTTCTACCGCTAAAAAAAACAGAACCTAATCTCATGATTTCGTGTTTGTCTTATATTTTCATCAAATATACTTTAGTATGAACAACACTTTACCGGATGTAGGAAGAAGAAGAAGAAGAAGCGGAGAGAGAGAGAGAAAAATTACTTGTCATCATGAACAGGAACTCCCCATTCTTCATCATGGTACGCCACATAAAGAGGATCTGTGAAAGAAAAACAGGCAGAAAATTTCACAACGCCATTAGATTAATGAAAACCGGGGGGAAGAACTAACTCCACACGTATTCCAACTACCTGAATTAGAAGTAATAAAGTTGCATCTTTTCTCCCCCTGATTCACCTCCGCATTACCCCCTGAATCACCGGCAGCCTTTTCGCTCTTGAGCTTCCCCGCCGTCCTCCCATAATGCGCAGTCCTCAATTTCCTCTGCTGCTGCATCAGAGTCGCCTTCTCCCTCTGCGCAGCCGCAATGCTGCCGGCGGCCGCCTCCCCAGACGCAGCAGGCTCCACAGCCAGCTGCCCCCTGGCAGACACTTTCTTCGACTTCTTCCTCACCACCACGGGAGGCCTCGAAGTCGCCGACCTAGGCGTCGGCGGCTTCTCCCCGCTCGAGTTCAGGCCGTTTGGGTCATTCCTCCTCTTCAAAACGGCCTGCTCATGCGGCAAGGGAGTCGATGACAGCTTCTCAGGAAGCGGCTTCTTCATGGAGTCGTTTGGCTCGGCGGCGGCGGAGAAGCGGTTGCTGGCTGGCTGGAGAACCGCCCTGCCATAGATCTTGGAGTTGCACATGATGGTGTGAGGAAGAGAGAGAGAGAGAGGGGGGTGGGCGAGGACGGTAAGGGGGAGGAGGGAGAGTATAAATACGAAGAGATTGCCGGGAAGAAGATGGTGGGGACGGAGGAGTGAGGGATGGGTAACATGGAGAGATTGGGCTTCTGCCATACAGGCCTTGTGGGGTGAGCAGGGTCGCTTTTGCTTGGGGACCAGGGTATCCCACTAGGGCGCGATGGAGGATGGTGATCGTTGGAGTTATCTTCTTCAAAAATTCGATTTTTAATATTCCCCCCGCCTCTCCATTAATGCCTTAATGAGGTGCTAAATCTAAATACCATTATTCTTTGTGGAGGATAGTTTTTTTGGGGAGAAAGAATAAACATATTGTTATCGAGATCAGAATCCTATCCATTTCGTCAATGGAGGGAATTTATTTCACGGTTCAGATCAAATGTCTCTTGATCCGACGGGTTCATCTTTTCTCGTTAGATGTTGAAGTATTTTTTTCCATTAAATGATGAAATGAATCCTCTCTATTTCGTCAGAAATGAAGAGGATCCGGATCCCAGAGAAGGAGGGTTTCATGAAGGATAGGGTTAGAAATGGATAAAATTTGGAACTTTAGAAGTTTAGATCTTCTTTATTTGGAGGCAAATGAATATTATCTTTTTCACCATCTAGGTTGTCTCTTCATTTATTCAATAGGTTAAAGTATACACCCTTAGATAAATAAGACTATGTTTGTTTAAGCGTTTGGCCTCCATTTTATATTGGAGAAAACGAAAATTTCGGTTCTTGAGACATTTGAGAGAGCTTATATCAAAAGCACGATTTTTGTAAAAAGCAGTCTATAGGTATAAATCCAACCGTAAATCGGAGTTGCTTTTCCTACGGTGCAAGGCGGAAGGTGGAAGGCTCGATCCTCGTCAGGACTCGTTGTTCTTCTTCCTGCAGGACTCAAAAACCTTTGGGAACGGCGCGTCTTCCGGCAAGAGTTTCATTCTCGTTGTTCTTCTTCTGCGGGAGTTCGACAGTTCTTCTTCCAAGGGGAGTTCGGCCCCGTGCTGTTCTTCTTCCCGCAGGAGTTCGCTGCTCTTATTCCCGCAGGAGTTCGATGCTCTTGTTCCCACGGGAGTTTGCTCCTCTTCTTCCCGCGCGGGAGTTCAGTTTCATCGCAAACCTTGGTTCGTCTTCTCAACTCCCTCATGATACAGAGCTAGAGGTAGATCTTCACTATGTGCTTTTTCTTCTGACTCCCGATCTAGGAATAAGGAGTTTCCTAATGTTAGAAAACACTTGTAATTGCGCGGTCTCTACTGTGACCGCACCTTTCGGTCTGACCGCGCGGTCTCTCCCTGTGACCGCACCTTACGATCTGACCGCGCAGTATGCCTGTGATCGCACCTTGCGATCTCTACCTGTGACCGCACCTTGCAATCTGACCGCACAGTATGCCTGTGACCGCACCTTGCGGTCCCTACCTGTGACCGCACCTTGCGGTCTGACCGCACGGTCTCTTCCCGTGACCGCACATTGCTTTCGATCTCCAGAAACCACACCTTGCAAACCACGGTGACCACATATGTCGTTGTGTATAAATTTAGTCTCACATCTCTTATTTGTAATTTCTCTCATCTCCTTCATTCTATATAAAGGAGGTCATACCTTTGTAATATTCATATTTTTGGGAAATAAAATATTCATTTATTTTCAATTGTCACATGTCTTTGTTAAATTCTGATATTTCCAAGTTCTCACATGGTATCAAAGGAAACACCGATCCTCTGATTATGAACCCTCTGTTTCGTCGCCCATTTTTTCTCTTGAGAGGTCTCCTCCTTCTGATCTCGTGACCTCCTTTTGCATCTTGAGCGGTCTCCTCTTTCTGACCATGCTGTACAACCCTCATATTTCCCGAGTCGGTGTGACCCGACCCGGATGAGGCCAAGATAACGAAGGCGACCGAGACGGACAAAACGACCGCGTGAAGACGGTCAAAACCGATCAAGGCAGAAAGAGGCCGCGAAAGAGGCAGGGGGAGCGTCCGCTACCCCGATTCCCTTCGGGCGAGTGGGAGGAATCCTCCCACTCGCCCGGCACTCTTTGGGCGAGTGGGAGGAAACTCCCACTCGCCAGTCACCCTTGGGTGAGTGGGAGAAATCCTCCCACTCACCAGCCCTTCGCGGGAGGAGTGGGAGGATCTCTCCCACTCACCCGGGCGAGTGGGAGGGATCCTCCCACTCGCTCCCACTCGCCGAGCGAGTGGGAGAAGCCCTCCCACTCGCCGGTTGAGTGGGAGAGCTCTCCCACTCGCCGGGCAAGTGGGAGAGCTCTCCCACTCGCCGGGCGAGTGGGAGGGACACCCTCACTCGCCGGCCATCTTGGGGGCAAATGGGAGGGGTCCTCCCACTCGCCCAGCATGGGTGGGGAGGTCGGTATGACCTCCCGTGAGGGGGGGAGTGGGCACTTCGAGTCCCACTCGCCCCCCTCATGCGTGGTCGATTGCGGTCATGGTTGGACTGCGGACAGCAGGATTTTTGCTATCCGCAGTCCATTTTTTGGGAAGTCTATAAATAGACCCCCATGGGCACCTTGGGAAGGGTTGGTCACTACCCCCCCCCCCCCCCCCCCCCCCCCCCCCCCCCCCCCCCCCCCCCCCCTCGCGTGTGTCTTGTGAGCAAGCACCCCCCTCCCTTGTCATCCTTCAGCTGACAGTGAGGTGGTTCTTAGTACCCTCCAAGGTGCCCAGGCTCAGCATTGGCTTGGGCGGGGAAGTTCCGAGTGGGCTTCCGGGTGTGTGGTGGGACCTTCACGCTGAAGCTTAAGGGGTCTGTCTCTAGATTCTAGTTATCATCAAGTCCGAGTCTCTTAGTTCCTAGCAACCGGTCACGGGTCTAGGCTTAGGTCAAGTAAGGGTTAGTCGCAACCCCCTTTCGAACGCTGAAGCCGGGAAACCGGTTTCAACATTCTGGTGCGGTGAGCGTGGAAGCGACTAGTTCGGAAAACTCTGAGTGAAGTTGTAATAGACGAACTAGGAATGAAAAAAGGGTTCTGGGGTAATACCCCGATCTAAGATCCCCGACTAGAGACCATTCTCCGGGCTTAGTCATGCCGGTAGATGGGGGACTCGTCGGGTCGACTCGCTACTTGGTAAGGGGACTTGGAAGGCGTTGAGTTCCTCCACCTCTAGGTGCACTAAACACCTAGGACGTGGATGGGTACTTCCACCTCCAGTCAGCTTAGGAAGGCGTTGAGTCCCTCCACCCCCGGTTGAGCTAAGACTCCCAGGACATGGATGGGTACTTCCACCTCCAGTCAGCTTAGGAAAGCGTTGAGTCCCTCCACCCCCGGTTGAGCTAAGACTCCCAGGACATGGATGGGTACTTCCACCTCCAGTCAGATTAGGAAGGCGTTGAGTCCCTCCACCCCCGGTTGAGCTAAGACTCCCAGGACATGGATGGGTACTTCCACCTCCAGTCAGATTAGGAAGGCGTTGAGTCCCTCCACCCCCGATTGAGCTAAGACTCCCAGGACATGGATGAGTACTTCCACCTCCAGTCAGCTTAGGAAGGCGTTGAGTCCCTCCACCCCCGGTTGAGCTAAGACTCCCAGGACATGGATGGGTACTTCCACCTCCAGTCAGATTAGGAAGGCGTTGAGTTCCTCCACCCCCGGTTGAGCTAAGACTCCCAGGACATGGATGGGTACTTCCACCTCCAGTCAGATTAGGAAGGCGTTGAGTCCCTCCACCCCCGGTTGAGCTAAGACTCCCAGGACATGGATGGGTACTTCCACCTCCAGTCAGCTTAGGAAGGCGTTGAGTCCCTCCACCCCCAGTTGAGCTAAGACTCCCAGGACATGGATGGGTACTTCCACCTCCAGTCAGCTTAGGAAGGCGTTGAGTCCCTCCACCCCCGGTTGAGCTAAGACTCCCAGGACATGGATGGGTACTTCCACCTTCAGTCAGATTAGGAAGGCGTTGAGTCCCTCCACCCCCGGTAGAGCTAAGACTCCCAGGACATGGATGAGTACTTCCACCTCCAGTCAGCCTAGGAAGGCGTTGAGTCCCTCCACCCCCGGTTGAGCTAAGACTCCCAGGACATGGATGGGTACTTCCACCTCCAGTCAAATTAGGAAGGCGTTGAGTTCCTCCACCCCCGGTTGAGCTAAGACTCTCAGGACATGGATGAGTACTTCCACCTCCAGTCAGATTAGGAAGACGTTGAGTTCCTCCAACCCCGGTTGAGTTAAGACTCCCACGACATGGATGAGTACTTCCACCTCCAGTCGGACTGGGAAGGCGTTGAGTTCCTCTGCCTCCAGGTGAAGGTAAGCACCTAGGATGCTGATGGATACTTCCGCCTCCAGTCAGATCGGAAAGGCGTTGAGTTCCTCTGCCCCCAGGTGAAGGTAAGCACCTAGGACGCAGGCGGGTACTTCCACCTCCGATCGGTAAGATCCCCGACTACAGACCGTTCTCCGGGCTCAGTCATGTCGACAGATGAAAGGCTCATCGGATCGATTAACTACCCAATGATCGGTTCAAGTAAGGTACCAAATCCTCAAGCAGTAAAGGGAGAAATAAGCTGAGAAATTCATTACAATGGTAACTGGTTCAGTGATAACATATGTTACATTAGTCATTACTTCACCCCTATTGGTCCATACAGGATTAAAGGAAATAGGTATGCAGGAGATACATGGCTCCTACAAGGATCCAAAGAAGAGAAGAAGTCCCTGGCCACCCTCACGTTCAGGGAGAATAGCCACCGCTGCAAGGGGACGAGTCGGGTCGCGCAAGAGAAGGGGAGAACTCATGCAGGATGTCATCGGCGGAAACTCCCCTCCAGCTGTCTCGGAGAGCATCCACCTCATGAAGGCGGCCCCCCAGGGCTTGGGTCGTTGACGTCACAATCCTCCTGCGAGTACACTCGGCTTCAGCAGGGCAAGGTGGGGCAGCCGTCGCTGCCCTCGAAGGTTCGCCTCCTTCTCTCTCCTTTCTCCCTTAGCTGTCTTTGGGCTTCAGCAGGCGAGAAGAGAAACCGGCGCGCGAGCTCTTGTTGAGCTGCCTCCACTTCCAGTTGAGCTCTACTCCCTGGAAGATGTTGAGTTCCCTCCATCTTAGGTTGAGTTCGACTCGACTAGAGATGTTGAGTTCCCTCCATCTCAGGTTGAGTTCGACTCGACTAGAGATGTTGAGTTCCCTTCATCTCAGGTCCAGTTCGACTCGACTAGAGATGTTGAGTTCCTACACCTCCAGGTGAGCTCGGCTCCCTGTTAAGTGTTGAGTTCCTCCACCTCCAGGTGAGCTCGGCTCCCTGTTAGGTGTTGAGTTCCTCCACCTCCAGGTGATCTCGGCTCCCTGTTAGGTGTTGAGTTCCTCCACCTCCAGGTAATCTCGGCTCCTTGTTAGGTGTTGAGTTCCTCCACCTCCAGGTGAGCTCGGCTCCCTGTTAAGTGTTGAGTTCCTCCACCTCCAGGTGAGCTCGGCTCCCTGTTAGGTGTGGAGTTTCCTCCACCTCCAGGTGAGCTCGGCTCCCTGTTAGGTGTTGAGTCCCTCCACCTCCAGGTGAGCTCGGCTCCCTGTTAGGTGTTGAGTTCCTCCACCTCCAGGTGAGCTCGGCTCCCTGTTAGGTGTGGAGTTTCCTCCACCTCCAGGTGAGCTCGGCTCCCTGTTAGGTGTTGGGTCCCTCCACCTCCAGGTGAGCTCGGCTCCCTGTTAGGTGTTGAGTTCCTCCACCTCCAGGTGATCTCGGCTCCCTGTTAGGCGTTGAGTTCCTCCACCTCCATGTGAGATCGGCTCCCTGTTAGGTGTTGAGTTCCTCCACCTCCAGGTGAGCTCGGCTCCCTGTTAGGTGTGGAGTTTCCTCCACCTCCAGGTGAGCTCGGCTCCCTGTTAGGTGTTGAGTCCCTCCACCTCCAGGTGAGCTCGGCTCCCTGTTAGGTGTTGAGTTCCTCCACCTTCAGGTGATCTCGGCTCCCTGTTAGGTGTTGAGTTCCTCCACCTCCAGGTGAGCTCGGCTCCCTGTTAGGTGTTGAGTTCCTCCACCTCCAGGTGAGCTCGGCTCCCTGTTAGGTGTAGAGTTTCCTCCACCCCCAGGTGAGTTCGGCTCCCTGTTAGGTGTTGAGTCCCTCCACCTCCAGGTGAGCTCGGCTCCCTGTTAGGTGTTGAGTTCCTCCACCTCCAGGTGAGCTCGGCTCCCTGTTAGGTGTGGAGTTTCCTCCACCTCCAGGTGAGCTCGGCTCCCTGTTAGGTGTTGAGTCCCTCCACCTTCAGGTGAGCTCGGCTCCCTGTTAGGTGTTGAGTTCCTCCACCTCCAGGTGAGCTCAGCTCCCTGTTAGGTGTGGAGTTTCCTCCACCTCCAGGTGAGCTCGGCTCCCTGTTAGGTGTTGGGTCCCTCCACCTCTAGGTGAGCTCGGCTCCCTGTTAGGTGTTGAGTTCCTCCACCTCTAGGTGATCTCGGCTCCCTGTTAGGTGTTGAGTTCCTCCGCCTCCAGGTGAGCTCGGCTCCCTGTTAGGTGTTGAGTTCCTCCGCCTCCAGGTGAGCTCGGCTCCCTGTTAGGTGTTGAGTTCCTCCACCTCCAGGTGAGCTCGGCTCCCTGTTAGGTGTGGAGTTTCCTCCACCTCCAGGTGAGTTCGGCTTCCTATTAGGTGTTGAGTCCCTCCACCTCCAGGTGAGCTCGGCTCCCTGTTAGGTGTTGAGTTCCTCCACCTCCAGGTGAGCTCGACTCCCTGTTAGGTGTGGAGTTTCCTCCACCTCCAGGTGAGCTCGGCTCCCTGTTAGGTGTTGAGTCCCTCCACCTCCAAGTGAGCTCGGCTCCCTGTTAGGTGTTGAGCTCCTCCACCTCCAGGTGAGCTCGGCTCCCTGTTAGGTGTTGAGTTCCTCCACCTCCAGGTGAGCTCGGCTCCATGTTAGGTGTTGAGTCCCTCCCCCACCAGGTGAGCTCGGCTCCCTGGTAGGTATGGAGTTCCCGCCTCCCACCTCAGGTCGAGTTCAGCTCGACTAGAGGTGTTGAGTTTATCTCCACCCAAGGTTAAGATCATTTCAACCTAAAGGTGTTGAGCTTTCTCCACCTCCTGTTGAGCTCGGGTCGCAGGAGGGGCGTCTAGTGAAGAAAGGTTTTCCTCCCACCACAGGTCGAGCTCGGCTCGACTAGAGGTGCTGAGTTTCTCCTCCACCTCAGGTCGAGGTTAATCCGACCCAAGGTGTTGAGCTTTCTCCACCTCCAGTTGGGCTCGGCCCATAGGAGGGCTCTTAAGTGGAGAAGGGTTTTCCTCCCACCTCAGGTCGATCTCGGCTCGACTAGAGGTGCTGATTCTTTCCTCCACCTCAGATCGAAGTCAATTCGACCTAAGGTGTTGAGCTTTTTCCACCTCCAATTGGGCTCGGTGATGGACGCAAGGACCCGCCAGATGGTTGTGATCGTGTTTGTGATTCCACGTCGACGCATTACTTTGATCGCGGCGGCAAATTTGAAGACTACGATGGAAGATGCCGCGAGATTATTGCCAAGCTTGAAGAGTTGAAGTTTGCCGCGACATCCTCCGCCAACGTTGAAGTTTGCCGCGACATCCTCCGCCAACGCCGCATCAAGTCTCTGCCATATGTCATGATAATTTTACCGCGAAATGTTTGCCAAGCTTGAAGAGTTGAAGTTTGCCGAGACATCCTCCGCCAACGTTGAAGTTTGCCGTGACATCGTCCGCCAACGCCGCATCAAGTCTCCGCCATATGTCATGATAATTTTATTTCAGCATTTTAATTTCCTGTATTTAATTTCAGCATTTTAATTTCCTGCATTTAATTTAAGCATTTTGATTCTTGTAATTTTAATTCAATGTGATGTGGATGGCCTAGATTTGATGTTAGGATTGTGTGGCCATGATCTTGTATGTAACTCTATATATGTTGTTTTATGCTAATGAAAAAAAGAAGAAATTGGTCAAAGAAAAAAAAAACCCTATTCTACTCTCTCTTGGCAGCCGCCCCTCTTCCTCGTTTCCTATTCTTCTCTCTCTATCTCTCTCTCTCTCTCTAACCATTTCCCCTCTCTCCAAGGACACCCGCCAGCTCCATTCTCTTCCTCTTTCTCTATCTCTCACTCTCTCCCTCTCAGCCATCACATACCATAACCAGCCCCTCCTTCGTCTAGCTTTCGGCCCTCTCTCAAGAATATTTGGGCTTGTTCGTGGCGGCCGGATTCGAAGGCGACGGTGCTCAACTTCAAGGACTCTCCTCCGGCGACCGCCACCGTGAACGATCTAGGAACTTCTACAGCCCGGATCTACGATTCCGGGAAGGGTAACGCTTCCTAAACATTGTGAGATTTCTCTCAAAGTTATTTGTGGTGGAATAGGATCTGTGACGGATTTTCTCGACGCCATTTTCTCGCGATCATTTTCATTTGGGTTAGTGGAACGCTCTAGATTTTTATCTTTTATTCGACGAGGAGTGGCGATCCTCTTTTGTTCTTGTTGGGGAACAATCCACCCTTCCGAATCAAATTGTTTTGGTGGATGTTCTTTGGTACAACACCGCACTCGTCCGGACGCGAACATTCGTCCATTTAGCTTGACGGATCCCGGCTTATCGCCGACAGTTCGATCTCGACACGGAATTGCTATCCGTACGCGTACGATAATTAATCATAAGTTTAGTCGAGGGCTGCGTTTAAGTTGTGTTTGGGAAGAGCGGAGCGTTGATAGTTGTTGTTCGTAGTCGCGTGCGACCGTTTCAATCCGGTGGCCTGCATCAATTTGGTATCAGAGCTAGGTTGTGTTGATTTCTCAATCGACACCATCCTTATTTTTTTTCCGTAGGCCATTCGCTCTCACTTGGGTGTGCACCGTTTTGCCAAAATCTGAATTTTTTTAGCATTGGTGTGCAAATAGCGATTTTCAAAATTTCGTCGGAATCAACAAACAAAACTCCTGTAGGTTCTTAGTCAAGATATAAGAATTAAAATAAAAAAATATTTCAGTTTCATTAAGGTTTAGGTGGCTACAAAAATTAAACGCTCGTAATTTTTATACTGGACAGCACCTAATTTTTTCACTAGTAATGACTACTAGGCTGAATCCGGGGTATCCCCCGCCCCTTTCACGTATAACTACACCACATACCTGCTCTATGAAGATAATTAGGTTCAGCCATGACCCGATGCACCAATTTAAATTAAATTTTAAACACGGTGAGAAGTGGTGCAGGCTTGTTGTCGATAGCGTCTGCCACACAAATGTTATCACGGAGAACGCGGTGTCTAGGATGTTGGTGACCACTGAACCACATCCTCACCCATATCGGCTCATATGCCCTGATGAGAGCGTTGTGTTAGTGTCCCGACGATGTTTGGTGCCCCTCACCATCAAAGCCTATTCTGAGCACGTCTGGTGCGATGTCCTTCCCATGAAGGACTTTCATGTACTGCTAGGACACCCTTGGCTTGCTAGCCATGGTATTATATACGATGATCGCGATGACACCTTAGACTTCATGCATCAAGGTCGGCTTATATCTCTTAGGTCCACTCCACCTAAGAAGCCCACGGTCTCATCTGGAGACACTTGTAGCTCGACCGAGGCGACACCACCTAGGTTAGACACTCATGGGGATTTTGACACCCTTAGTCAAAATCAGCCCCTTGTATGTGTTAGCCCATCTGGGGCAAGCACACCGAGCCAAACCTTAGGACCCGACCCTATTAGTCTTAGCCAGCCCGGGGACATTATAGCCCCTGCTGAGTTACCCACGGGTGAGCTAATATTTGAGTCTGAGGTTAGTCTGATTAGCCAACCTCCACATGATTCTGACAGCCTTAGGGAGCCGTCTGTTGGCCATCCCGATGTCATTCTGGAGGTTGAGGATACTTTTGTTAGTGGGTTGAATGATTCAGGTACTGATGTTGAGATAGTTGAGGAGGTAGGGTTAGCCTTATCTACTCCTCGCACTATTGATCTTGGGATGAGTGCTCGTGATATTTTAGTGTCGTTCAGGGGAGAGGACAGACGGTCCAATCCATTTTCTGTCATTAGTGCTCGTGTCAGCACATTTTCTGCACTGGACTCTAGACTAGTGTTAGCCCCCCCCCCCCCCCCCCCCCCCCCCCCCCCCCCCCCCCGCTGATCCCTCACCCCTTTGTGGTTACCTGGGTTCCCCCTACGTCAGTCCCATTCTTGAAATACGGCATGGAACCCGTTACCCCCGCTGGGCGTGTTGAGTGGTTTTATTGGGTTTATTTTCCTATGTTAGCTGCCTCTGCTATGCATGATCACCCTAGGCTTTGTGTTCATGACACCATTCACGTTAGGAGTGCTAGCATACCTGTATTAAATTTGGGGAACGAAGTCACGAAATTTTCGAGCCCTTTTCCACCCACGGACCCACCACACCTTAGGACGATCATTGATTTAAGTTTATATTATGACTTATCATATGTTCCACGATGTCTTCACTCACCTGGACTTGATGTTACATTGCTAGACGACTCACTTGGGTCCAATTACTCTATTTTCACCGCACCCAATGGAGCATTCCGCTTTATGATCGATTCGATTTTAGTGGATCTTTCCCCTAGACGGTTGCCTCTTGACAATTTAGAGAGCGATGTTAGTAGTTTCGGTACTTTGCGTCGAATATTTGGAATGCTAGAAACTTTCACTTTACCATCGAAAATTTTTGCTGAGCGGGGCCTCAACCCCATTTTTAGTGTTTCGAGATGTCTTTCACTTTTTCTAGAGCCACTACATTTAGCTTTCTTCTCGTTTCCCTCCACTAAAAATTATGTTGGGTTGAGAGGTGAGCTGGGTAGCATGTCGTTCACGCTCATGGTGATCTCTGGAGGTATGATGTCTATTGATGTTTTAGCGCTTTCCCCTTCTTTTTCCTATGCTATGATCGAGGCCCTTGGGCACTGCTTTTTGCATGACAGGTTGACACAGGTGGACATTTCTTTGGGGCCAAGCTGGGCCCGTTGCTGCTTCCTACCACCCTGGCCGGATGGGCCACCCTCACGGCCCGCTCCCTCGGACGTACTTCTACAGGTTGCTGCTCTGCTACACCGGTTCCTTCACTCCCACTCATCGGTGATGAGTGTTTTTGAGTGGGGGAGGATTGATGGAGGCAAGGACCCGCCAGATGGTTGTGATCGTGTTTGTGATTCCACGTCGACGCATTACTTTGATCGCGGCGGCAAATTTGAAGACTACGATGGAAGATGCCGCGAGATTATTGCCAAGCTTGAAGAGTTGAAGTTTGCCGCGACATCCTCCGCCAACGTTGAAGTTTGCCGCGACATCCTCCGCCAACGTTGAAGTTTGCCGCGACATCCTCCGCCAACGCCGCATCAAGTCTCCGCCATATGTCATGATAATTTTACCGCGAAATGTTTGCCAAGCTTGAAGAGTTGAAGTTTGCCGAGACATCCTCCGCCAACGTTGAAGTTTGCCGTGACATCGTCCGCCAACGCCGCATCAAGTCTCCGTCATATGTCATGATAATTTTATTTCAGCATTTTAATTTCCTGCATTTAATTTCAGCATTTTAATTTCCTGCATTTAATTTAAGCATTTTGATTCTTGTAATTTTAATTCAATGTGATGTGGATGGCCTAGATTTGATGTTAGGATTGTGTGGCCATGATCTTGTATGTAACTCTATATATGTTATTTTATGCTAATGAAAAAAAGAAGAAATTGGTCAAAGAAAAAAAAACCTATTCTACTCTCTCTTGGCAGCCGCCCCTCTTCCTCGTTTCCTATTCTTCTCTCTCTATCTCTCTCTCTCTCTCTAACCATTTCCCCTCTCTCCAAGGACACCCGCCAGCTCCATTCTCTTCCTCTTTCTCTATCTCTCACTCTCTCCCTCTCAGCCATCACATACCATAACCAGCCCCTCCTCCGTCTAGCTTTCGGCCCTCTCTCAAGAATATTTGGGCTTGTTCGTGGCGGCCGGATTCGAAGGCGACGGTGCTCAACTTCAAGGACTCTCCTCCGGCGACCGCCACCGTGAACGATCTAGGAACTTCTACAGCCCGGATCTACGATTCCGGGAAGGGTAACGCTTCCTAAACATTGTGAGATTTCTCTCAAAGTTATTTGTGGTGGAATAGGATCTGTGACGGATTTTCTCGACGCCATTTTCTCGCGATCATTTTCATTTGGGTTAGTGGAACGCTCTAGATTTTTATCTTTTATTCGACGAGGAGTGGCGATCCTCTTTTGTTCTTGTTGGGGAACAATCCACCCTTCCGAATCAAATTGTTTTGGTGGATGTTCTTTGGTACAACACCGCACTCGTCCGGACGCGAACATTCGTCCCTTTAGCTTGACGGATCCCGGCTTATCGCCGACGGTTCGATCTCGACACGGAATTGCTATCCGTACGCGTACGATAATTAATAATAAGTTTAGTCGAGGGCTGCGTTTAAGTTGTGTTTGGGAAGAGCGGAGCGTTGATAGTTGTTGTTCGTAGTCGCGTGCGACCGTTTCAATCCGGTGGCCTGCATCACTCGGCCCATAGGAGGGTCCTGTAGTGGAGAAAGGTTCACCTTCCGTCTCAAGTCAGGATCACCCGAAAAGCTCGACAGGGATGTCCCGTTGGCAGATCCTTCCGTGGATTCCCCTAAGGTCCCACCTACTCGTCAAATAGGTGGGTTGGACTTTCTTTCCGAGCTTGGAACAAGCTCGCAAAGTGCGGGGATTGTGTACAACCCTCATATTTCCCGAGTCGGTGTGACCCGGCCCGGATGAGGCCAAGATAACGAAGGCGACCGAGACGGACAAAACGACGCGTGAAGACGGTCAAAACCGATCAAGGCAGAAAGAGGCCGCGAAAGAGGCGGAGGGAGCGTCCGCTACCCCGATTCCCTTCGGGCGAGTGGGAGGAATCCTCCCACTCGCCCGGCACTCTTTGGGCGAGTGGGAGGAAACTCCCACTCGCCAGTCACCCTTGGGTGAGTGGGAGAAATCCTCCCACTCACCAGCCCTTCGCGGGAGGAGTGGGAGGATCTCTCCCACTCACCCGGGCGAGTGGGAGGGATCCTCCCACTCGCCGAGCGAGTGGGAGAAGCCCTCCCACTCGCCGGTTGAGTGGGAGAGCTCTCCCACTCGCCGGGCGAGTGGGAGAGACACCCCCCACTCGCCGGCCATCTTGGGGGCAAGTGGGAGTGGTCCTCCCACTCGCCCGGCATGGGTGGGGAGGTCGGTATGACCTCCCGTGAGGGGGGGAGTGGGCACTTCGAGTCCCACTCGCCCCCCTCATGCGTGGTCGATTGCGGTCATGGTTGGACTGCGGACAGCAGGATTTTTGCTATCCGCAGTCCATTTTTTGGGAAGTCTATAAATAGACCCCCATGGGCACCTTGGGAAGGGTTGGTCACTACCCCCCCCCCCCCACCCCCTCGCGTATGTCTTGTGAGCAAGCACCCCCCTCCCTTGTCATCCTTCAGCTGACAGTGAGGTGGTTCTTAGTGCCCTCCAAGGTGCCCAGGCTCAGCATTGGCTTGGGAGGGGAAGTTCCGAGTGGGCTTCCAGGTGTGTGGTGGGACCTCCACGCTGAAGCTTAAGGGGTCTGTCTCTAGACTCTAGTTATCATCAAGTCCGAGTCTCTTAGTTCCTAGCAACCGGTCACGGGTCTAGGCTTAGGTCAAGTAAGGGTTAGTCGCAACCCCCTTTCGAACGCTGAAGCCGGGAAACCGGTTTCAACACATGCGGCCTCTCTTTGCTCTTTAGCGGTCTCTTTCTGAGCGGTCTCTTTTTTTGAGCGGTCTCCTCTTCTATGGGTACTCCGGATAACTCCTCCTCAACTACCCTGACCGCCCCCTATTCTGATCGCCCCTCCCCCAGCCTCAACTGCTTCAGGAAATTTAGGTACCACCTAAATGCTGATAGGACCAAACTATCCTGACTGGAGTGTCTCCTTCACATTTCTATTAAGATCCTAGCGCAAACGTCATCACCTCACTGATGACCCTCCTCCAAGAGGTTCTGCTACCTTTGATGATTTGGAGCGCCGAATCGCGAGGATCGAGCATCGTCGGCATCTACATCACGACGAACTGGTCAGGATACGGGCGAGCATGGGCTCGGTCGGTCGGCTGGCGAGAATTGAAGATCAGCTGCGACAAGTCGAGGACGTGATGTTGGTGGCCCTAGAGCACTTCAAGCATGCACGCAGCATGGGCTGAGTCGGGCGATATCCTCAGACTCTTGATCCTCTGGCGACTACCAAGGGGCCTTTGTAGTTATCCTACCTTTTTCCTTTGTCGCTTTATGTAGAGCAGAACGTCTCTTGGCGACTTTGTAGAGAAACATTTAAGCTTGTAATATTTTTGACGAGTATCCATACTCGCCCTTGATTTATTGTTTTCTTCTTCTAATTTTCTTTTAGTTTTTTGTGAGTATTTGTTTGCTTGGAATGTCGTATGTTGTTGGCGAGTTGCTGTATATTCTAGTGCAGGTCCTCGCATGCTGAAGGTCGGCGTATTTTCGCGTATGCCGTGAAAATGACAACTTCTTCCCGCTACTCGCCACCCCCTTATTTCTAATCGCGGCGGGGTGCCAATCTCCCACACCTTACCTTTGCCTATAAATAGGGGATGGTTAAGTATTTATTACACTTTCAGCGACCTTATCTCTCTTCGTGCGAGTATTCCTTCCTTCTCACCTTCAACTACTCGCTTCCTTTCTCTCCTTTCTTCACACCAGGATGGCTGACGAGGCTACTATTCGGCGCACTAGTCATGCGAGGAACTTTGCGGCGGCGACGTTCAAGAAGTCTACCTCGCGCCAAAAGGACTTGGACGATTTCTCCGATAAGCACCTGTCTCCGGGGTATACGGCCAGGGTTCCTCGCCAAAGCGAGCGCCTGAATAGCTTTGTAGAGGGCGAGATCATCTGCCCTATCCGCCATTTCGAGGTCAGTCTGCGACTACCACTGCGGCCAGAATTGTGCCAAATTCTGTGCTACTTTGGGATAGTCCCCTCCCAGATCAACCCCAATGGAATGGCGATGATCATGGGCTTTCTTCGATTCTTGTGAGAAGAGAAGATCATCTTTAATCTCTCCGTCTTCCGAAGGATCTTCCACTTCATGGCGACGGGCGAGGGCGTCATCTTCTTATGCAGCCATGTCTGCACTCTGGTCGGCACGGTGAACAAGAATCATCACTAGGGCGAGCAGCTCGTCGTCATCAGCGGCGACTTCGAGGCCATTCCTCGCACCTCCTACCAGCCACATGAGCATATATTCGTGACTCTCTTCTTGGAGGGACCTCGCGAGAAGCTCCTCGACACCTTCAGAGGTCGCCGCTTCGATGTGGTCTTCTGTCGGAGGCGAGTAGACGTGCTCCCAGAGGTCTTCCCGGGTGAAGGTAAATTACTGAGCGAGTATACACCATGCTCGCACTTTTATCTCTAGATGGCGACTAATTGGTCCTCTATCTTCTGCAACTTCTCTCACTCTGCCGCGCGATCCTCTCCCTGCGACGAAGGGGGTGGTGCCTCCTCAGGTGGGCGCGGGATTGTCAACCGAACCCATCGACTTGTCGCAGGTTGCCGATAACCCGGTAGTCGCCGGCGAGGAGGCCAGGCCGTCCAAGAAGAGAAAGAGCAAGGGCAAGATCTAGGAGCCCGCGAGGAAGAAGAAAGAGGTCGCGACTAGGGACCTGGGAGCGAAGGCGGATCCTGCCGAGGCCAGCGAGCCTCACAGCCATCCAAACTTTAACGAAGGCGTCCGCAGTGAGGATTCTTATGGTCGCCCGTTGGTGACCTGGGCGAAGAGCGCCTACGAGGTGAATCTGAGCACAAACCTCCCCGCTTGGTCGGAGGATTGGGAGGACAAGGGCGAGGCCTACGATGTCACCTTCGCCCTCTATGGTCGCGCCAACGCTGAGGCACTACAGGATGTGTCAGCCGAGTATCTGGCTCACCAGACCTCGCGCTCGCACCTGCGGTCTACCGAGCTTAGACACCAGACGGCGAAGCGTCTGCTTGAATCGAATGAGCGACTAAAGAAGATGGGCTAGAAGGCCATTTCGCTCGGCTTGCAGGTGGAGAAGTATAAGGTACTTGCTTATAGGCATGAGATAGATCTGCTTTTTCGTTGCTTGCATAATGTCGACTATCATGCTAACAATTATCTGCTTTGCTTGCAGAGGATGAGATAGTGGTCGCCCAGAGGATGTCGCAGCTCGATAAGGAGCTGGAGGATACTCAGGCTCAAGTGAGGATTGTCGAGCTGGAAACTCAGCATGCCGAGCAACAACCTTCCATGGTAGATCCTCCTCATGAGGGCAAGAAGATAAGTATGCACGGCGTTGAGATGACACAAATTTGCTGGGAGATCGCGTGAGTGACCGGGAAGGTCGTCCTGAGCCTGCGAGCTGAAGGCCATTTGATGCCGGAGGCGATGAACCTGACAGTGATGGACCTCATCCCGGCTCTACTCGTCGAAGAGTCCACCTCTCCTCTGCGAGCTCCTTCTCCCCGGCCTAGCGATGACGAGGATGACGATGAGGACGACGACGATGATGATGATGAGGAGGAGGAGGACGTCGACATCGAGGGCAAGGATGGAGGCGACGACGAGGATGGAGGTGACGATGTTGCCTAATCGGCAGGGCTCCCTTTTTGCTCGCCCTATCGAATCTTTGTAAAGCTTTTGCAGATGTATACTTTATACAAAATGAAAGAAAGGAATTTTTTGCTCGCATGTTCTCCTTATACTCGCACATTTTGTTGTACATCGACTTAGGCTCTTAGGATCAAACTCGATGAGTGCTCGCTAGGCTCATAGGCTCGAGGCGAGATTGAGTGGTCGTCGTTACGATTAGTGCGGCCTTGGGAGATACTTGAGGCGATCGACGATCATACCTTACTCGCATATGGTATACTCGCACCTACATGCGCACTTGTAGATACTCGCATATATGCATTCTCGCCTACTTCAGAGTCTTTGATGAAGCTTGAGCTGTGAAGGATACTCGAGGGGTCCCACAGGACGCACACTCTCAAGGCTTCTACTTGTACCTGATCAGAGTTGTTAGGACATTGTGATAGAAATAATAGGGTTTAGGAAGAATAAGCAGCGGATGACTGTCGGGGAGGTCCAAGGGGACACACCATACCGAGGCCTCTCTCCCATTACGTTACTGAATACTGACGAATAGGGAATGACAGTCAGGGAGGTCCAATGGGACACACCATCATGAGGCCTCCATCCTACTACGTTGTTGAATGCTGACGAGTAGGGAATAACAGTTGGGGAGGTCCAAGGGGACACACCATCCTGAGGCCTCCGTCCTACTACGTTGTTGAATGCTGATGAGTAGGGAATGACAATCGTGGAGGTCCAAGGGGAAACACCATCCCGAGGACTCCATCCTACTACGTTGCTGAATGCTGACGAGTAGGGAATGACAGTCGGGGAGGTACAAGGGGACACACCATCCCGAGGCCTCCGTCCTAGCTACTACGTTGCTGAATGCTGACGAAGATCTTTCTCCTGGTACTCAACAATTAGAGGGGATTAATCGCACCAACTCATATGATCGGAATAAATGCAGAGAAATTACCTCCCTATTTGCGAGCTTTTAACCCTTTATGGGTAAACGATGCCCTTATTCATGGATATCATGGTTGGTTAAATCGGTCATCTCTTCATCGGGTTGGGGGATTAGTGTCCGGACTCTGCTCTGATAACTTCTCCAGTCGGATGAGAAGTGCAATCAGGGGGTAACTCGGCCAACATGCAAGGGGGAGCTGATCTCGACCGTCAATGCAGAGGCTTGGTCTTAGGAGAACTCACTCCTGATGCGCTGTCCCACCACCTGACTTGAATTTTTATGAGAGTTAAGTGTGAGGACTGTCCCCCAAACCGATCGTGGAGATCAATTTTACCTACTTCGAAAAGATTTTCTAGAAGAGAAAAGAAACTCTCTCGGCCCATGTTTCAGGGGACGAGGATTTTATTGAATTGAAGTAATCTTTTCAAAAAAGAGGGACATATACATTCCTGCTAGGGGTAGAACCTTTTTAGGTCATCACCGCTCCATGTGTTCCCAAGTAGCTCTCCTTTGTGATTCTGCAGACGGTATCCGCCAGTTGTTGATACTTCGTGGATGATGAAAGGTCCTTCCCAAATCGGATTAAGCTTCCCAACGGCGGTTGATCGTCCCACCGCGCCCACCTACTTCAGGACGAGGTCACCTGCCTAGAAGTGCTTGAGGCGGATGTGTTTGTCGAAATATTACGCCATCTGTCTCTTGATTTCTTCTTGCCTAGCCGAGGCTAAGTCCCGAAGCTCTTTGATGTAGTCGAGAGATAATATTTGAGCATCTTCATTTTCCAGCCGCCATTCTTCATCTCCCTCCTCTGCCGCAACTACTCTTATACTTCTTACCTCGAACTCCACATGGATGAGAGCTTCAGAACCATGGGAGAGCTTGAAAGGAGTTTCTCCCGTGGCTAAATTAGGAGTGGTTCTCAGAGCCCATAAGATCGATGGGAGCTGGTCCGCCCAGTTCCGTCTTAGGTTTTCAACCTTTTTCTTCAGGAGGTTGATGATCAGCTTATTGGCGGCCTCCACTTATCCGTTGCTCCTAGGATGATGTACTGAGGCGAATCGGAGATCGTCCCCAGTTGCTTTCAGAAATCTTCTAGCTCCAAGCTGGCAAATTGAGGACCGTTGTCGGTGGTGATGGTGAGACTGATCCCAAACCTGCAAGCTATTTCTCCCAAGATGAAGTTTTTTACGACTTGAGAGGTGGTCTTGGCCTGAGCTTTGGCCTCGATCCACTTGGAGAAATTGTTGATCATGACGAAAACGAACAACCTCTGGCCACTAGCCTGGGGGAAAAGGCCTATTAGATACATTTACCAGATAGCGAATGGCCACGAGGCCGTAATGGAACGAAGCTAACGAGCCGGCTGGAGCTAGAGAGGAGCGAATAGTTGGCACTTCTGACATTTCTTGGAGAAGGCCTCGGCATCCTTCCGGATAGTCGGACAGAAGTAGTCGTGCCTCAGGATTCTTTACTCTAAAGTGAGAGTCCCCGAATGACTTCCGCACTCTCACGAGTGGATTTCTTCCAGGACTCGAGGTACTTCAATTTTTGAAACACATCTAGCCAAGGGGCACAAGATGGTCTTGCGATATAGTTCCCTACTGTGCATAAGGTAATACGCCGCTTTGTATCTAAACTTTCTTTGATCCCCTTCATCTGCCGGGAGATGACCGGTGGCTAGGAACGCTACAAAGGGATCCATCCAGGAAGGACGCTGTTCGATCTCCATCATCTCTCCTTCTTCGATGGATGGTCGAAACAACTCAGTGATAGTTCCTCCCACTCTCGGCCCGTACTTAGCCAAACGATATGCAGTCGAGTTCTCCTCCCTTGGTACATGTTCGACGAAGAAGGATTGGAAACCTCCAATCAATTCTTTTACCTTGACGAGATACTTCTGAAGAATGGTGACGCGCATTTCAAACTCTCCCCGAATATGCGACACGACCATCATTGAGTTCGTAAAATCTCGAACATCCTGGATACCCAACTCCTTGGTGAGACGCAAGCCTGCCACTATGGCTTCGTACTCTGTTTGATTGTTTGTGACAGGGAAGAGGATCTCGACTGCTTGTTCGATCCCAGTTCCTTGTGGGCTGACAAGCACAATGCCCACTCCCACAGAGCTTTTGCCCGAAGCTCCGTCGACGAACATTTTCCAGGCGACCAGACTAGAAGGCTCTCTATCTGGATCCGCTTCTCCCGAGAAGTCAGCTAAGAAATCCGTCATAGCCTACGCTTTGACTGCCACCCGAGGTGAGAAGGAAATGTCGAACTCACTGAGTTCTACCGACCATTTAACCAATCTTCCCGAGTGCTCCACTCCTTCCAGGATACTCCGAAGGGGGTGATCGGTGACGACCCGTTTGGAGTGTGCTTGAAAATAAGGCCGGAGCTTCCGCGCCGACACCACCAAGACGAAAGTAAGCATTTCTAGGATAGGGTACCGCAATTCCAACTTCTTCAGCACTCGACTAATATAGTAGATGGGAAGCTACTTCTTTCCCTCTTCTCTGACGAGCGTCGAGCTTACCGCTTCCGCCCCTACCCCTAGATAGAGGAGTAGGTCTTCACCTTCTTTAGGGCTTTGGAGAAGAGGCGTCTGGGTTAGTTGTTGCTTTAACTGCTCAAACGCCTTCTCGCATTCTTTGGACCACTCGAAATCTTCATTTTTGTAAAGTGTCTTGAATAATGGAGAGCACTTTTTTCCCGCCTTTGACAGGAAGCAAATAAGACCTGCCAGCCTTCTAGTCAACCTCTAAACTTCTTTGGGGCACTTCTGTGAGGCCATCTCCAGAATTGTCTGACCTTATCAGGGTTGGGCTCTACTCCCTTTGGGGTGAGGAGATGTTCCAAGAACTTTCCTCTTCCGGCTCCGAACACACATTTTGTCGGATTGAGCCTCATTTTGGACCTTTTGAGTGTCGCGAAGGTCTCCACCAGATTAGCCTCATGCTCCTGGACGTTCTTGCTTTTGATCAAGAGATTATCCACATACACTTCCAGATTCCTCCCTTTTTGCCCTTCGAAGACATGATCCATCTGTTGGACATGTGTGTCACATCCCTTTGTTTGAGAATAACAAATCCCAAATTATATTTGATCTTGCTTTTCGTGTGTTTATAGTGTGCAGGAACTATAGGTGCAATACCCCACAGGTAGAAAGCAGCTGAATTCAAACATCTGGAAGAATGCACTACCGCCAGTGTTAGAGCTACCGCCAGGCGCTAGCTCAGGTTCCGTTCGACGAATTTGCCTGCGTTCGACGAAAATTTCGTTCGGCGAAAATTTCGTTCGACGAAATTGTTCCGTTCGACGAAAGTTCGCTCCACACGAACGCTACCGCCAGCGCTAGCGCTACCGCCTGGCGCTATCTCAAGATCATGCACAGCGCCACGCCGCCAACGGTTTCACAACCGCTCCACACGAACGCTACCGCAGGCGCTAGGAGCTACCGCATGCGCTATCTTCAAGTTCTATAAATTGATGGGCTCTTTCTCGTTTTGGCAAATCCATCCCAGAGAGGTTGCAAGTGCCACAATTATATTGTTGTTATGCTGCCAAAGATGGATCTCCCACTAAAAGCTTAAGGAGAATTCTGGAGGAGGACAACGTCATGCTACATCCGAAGAACGATCGCTTCGACCTCGCTCATACTAGAGCGATCCTTCATCTCTGACATCAGAAGATCTCATATATGGAGTTTTTATTATTGTTATCTTTATTTTCATTCCATACTTTTTGTAACCATTTAGAGAATTCGCCTTGTGTTGGCGACTAGGTCTGGGTAGGACTTAGGGGGAAATTCACCTTGTGTTGGCGACTAGGTCTGGGTAGGACTTAGGGAGGAATTCGCCTTGTGTTGGCCACTAGTTCTAGTGATTAGATCTAGGGAGTGCTCGAGGCCATATCCGGGGAAGGATTGGCTAGAGCGGCTTGAGGCCTTATCCGGGGAAGGATAGGCTAAAGCCAACCGGTTTGTGGGGATACAAGTCGGTATAGAAAAGGAAAAGATATTTACTTTTGTACGCCTCCGATTTCTAGCGATATTGAAATCAAATTTATGTAAACACCTTTTTATATAAATACAATCATGTCTCTACTTGTGTTTACTTGATTTCTCTCCTTTGGCGTTATCTCTAAAATATTGGTTACTAAGTTTTCAATTCTAATTACTTTATCTAAATTGTTTAGTTCAATCTCTTTCATCATAAAACAATTTAGCACTTATTTCTAAATCTTAAATATTCTCTGTCTTTAACTAAATTGTTATTTTGTCATCTCCTATTATAAAACAATTTAGTAATTTTCATAACATTATCACAAAGAACTTGTATTCCCTTATTCACCCCCCCTCCTCTAAGGGCGCCGTAAGATCCAACACCATCATCCATTGGTAGGTAGCTCCCGCATTTTTCAACCCGAAGGGCATCATCTTGTAGTTGTAGAAGCCGTCTCCGATGATGAAAGAAACATCGCGGCAATCAGGGGGATGCATCCGGATCTGGTGATATCCTGAAGATGCATCAAGAAGGCTCATCACAGAAAAACCGACGACTGAATCAACCAGCACGTCGATTCGAGGCAAGGGATAACAATCCTTCGGGCAAGCTTTATTCATAAGGGAAAAGTCGATACACATGCGCCATTTATCCCCACCCTTCTTCACCATTACAACATTCGAGACCCAGCTTGGATACTGAATTTCTGACACAAAGCCTGCCTCGAGCAGCTTCCTCACTTCCTCCCTGATGGGTCCGGCCAGCAAGATGGAACTTGACCTCTTCTTTTGCCAGATGGGATTGACCGCGGAGTCCAGATTGAGGTGACGGCAAGCAACCTCCGCGTCAATCCCTGGCATTTCGGTGGCGCTCCAAGTGAAGATGTCGACATTCTCTTGTAGACATGCCGCCATCTCGATCTTTTCCTCGGACTTCAGATACCCCCTATCTTCAGCAATCCAGGGACTCCTTCCTCTGAGAGCACCTCGACATCTTCCACCCCTCCGCTGCTTCCAGCTTGGCTGCTCCCTTTAAAGCCTTCTCCAGCTCCTCAGCGTCCACCATCCAGCTGATGGTGCTGACCGCGCTGAGGTAGCACTCGCGGGCGGCTCTTGGATCGCTCCTGATTCTCACTTGGACTTCTCTCTGGCAGTACTTCAGGCACTGATGGTAGGAGGATGAGACGGCCTTGAAGCAGTTGATGATCTGCCTCCCGAAGATCGCCTTGTAGCAGCTCGGGGCGTCAACGATGATAAATCGACATTTGAGCGAGGTGCCACCGAGGGTCACTAACAGGTCAACCTCTCCTTCCACCTCTTTCCTCTCTCCTGAGAAGCCAAAGAAAGGACCATCCGGCACCAACACCCTTCCTGCCTCGACTCCCAACCTGTCAAACATTGCCTTGAAGATAACGTTAATGGAGCTCCCGTTGTCCACGAGAATCCGATCGACGGTGTAGTACTCCATAACGTCCTGAATCACAAGTGCATTATGGAAGGGGTTCTCATTCCCTAACATGTCTTCCTCCGAAAAGGTGATCTCTTCCAACGGGGGCGGTGCCTGCGAGGTCAAAGCGACACTCCTGCGATAGATCTGGTGGAGACTTTCCTTGCGGGAAGCTCCGAGCCCTGCTCCTCCGTGGATCACTCTTACTGTGGCTCCTCCTACTCCGCCTCCTGCTCCCTGGATGACCTCTCCTCGACCTCCTTGGTCGTTCTGATCTTCACTCCTCCTTCGAGCGGCATCTTGCATTGCATGAGGTTCGACAGGGGCTTATAGCCTCCTAGGCTCTCCTCCCGCTTCTCCAGCGGCTAGCCTCCTCCTCTCCTTCCAAAAATTCGGGAAGGCCATCGTACCATGCCCCTCCACCTTTTGAAGCTCACAATAAAGGGGAACAACTTCTTCTGTCTGCGGCCTCCTCCGCTGGTTCCTTCTGGGTGGCCTGTTACCCTGCTGGGCAACAACCATTGCTTCATCGCGTCCTCTTTCCTGACGCCTTTATTTTTGGTTGAAGTTCCTCCTCTTCGGGGAGACCCTTCTTCCCTGACCTTGACATTGCGGCCGCCCTGCAGGCCTCCATGGCGGCCTATTGGCAGGGACCTGGTAGCATCTCTCCTCTTCCTGGCACTCTGGAGCCACTGCGAACCTCCTCATTTCCCCCCTCCTTGTCTCCTCCCTTTTGGGTTCTTCTCTCCTTGACTCTTCTCTCCTTCTCTCCTCTGGCTGCTTCCTTTCTTTCAGCCTCTTCCTCCCCTGCCTTAGAGGCTCCTCCTCCTTCCTGCGCACGGGGAACTTCTCCTCTTCTTCCTCTTCCTCCCTGGTTAGCTTGGTCAGCTTGGCCAGAAAGTCATGATTCGACGCCTCCCCATGAACGAACTTATTGGCCTTTTCAATAAGTTCTTCATAGGACCTGGGAGGGTCTCGGCTGATCTCCATCTTGAAGAGGTCTTCCCTTAGGCCAAACATTAGGGCAAGCTGCAGGGTGAAACCATCCACCTCCTGAATGTCCAGCACTTCTTCCTGGAAGTGATCGACGTAGTTCCCTAACGTCTCCCGTGCTCCTTGCACCAGATAAAAAAGGGTCATGGCCTCCTTCTTCCTCTACTTCGCTGTGGCGAATCACATCGTCACTCCTCGGCGAAGGTCTTCGAAGCAGTAGATGGAACTTGATGTCAGCTGGTGGAACCAATCCCTGACTTTTCCCC
Source organism: Dactylorhiza incarnata (assembly GCA_033032865.1). Lineage (NCBI taxonomy): Eukaryota > Viridiplantae > Streptophyta > Magnoliopsida > Asparagales > Orchidaceae > Dactylorhiza > Dactylorhiza incarnata. The sequence continues at coordinate 1,328,722 of JAWHQI010000370.1, read as the reverse complement.
AGAAAGTGATGGCAAAAATCCTACACTTGAAGGAGTCCGTCATAGTTCGGATGAAGACTATATCCTCGAACCACTGGAGGTGTCGGACAGGATCATCCCTCCCAGAGTAGTAACTCTTCACGGGCTCACTGAACCCCTTCGGCACGGGGGAAGCGAGAATCACCTCGCAGAATGGGCTCCTCCCACCTGCTAGGAGACGATCCTCGGCCGGGCGAGTAGCCCCCCCCCCCCCAATAGTTGCCATAGGGGCGAGTATCTCGGGATCTCGCCTGGTTGTCCACCTCACGGAATCAGATTCCCTATGAGCTCTGTTGATAATACTGCGACCTCCTTGGTCGCTCTGTTCTTCCTCCACTGGATCCTTCCTTGCTCGCCGAGGAGGGCCACCATCCTTGGACCTAACCATGCGATGAGGCGAGGTCGCCGTTCATTTCGCCTAAAGAAGGAGTGCGACCCGCATGGTCTCCTCCAAATTCTGCGCGAACACCTCAAAGTCAGCGCACGTCACGAACTCGCCTTCATTGGCCGAGCTACCTGCAGCTCCCTCATGGTCGCCAGCTTGGACCATCTCGCCTTCTTACCAGACTTTCTTCCACCGACTACGATCCACGCTCACCGCACCAAACTGTTGAAGCCAGGAAAATCCTAGGCACCAAAATTCAGATCAATGCATCCGGAGGCTACTCGCCCAGCAGTTCGACTAGACGGCTTGACTGGCAACGATGAAAGGGCTAGGAGAGCAACAACAGGACCTCAGGTACTGCGGTAGGGAGGTCCTACTACGTACCCAGAAGCTCAGAAGAGACTTCTCCTCCACAACCAAAGATGGTCGAGTAGGGTACGAGGAAGGCGCCAACTTGGCGAGTATCTAAGATGACGGTCGAGGGTGACAGTCAAGAACTCACGGGGGGACAAGTCTTCGAAAATGGGATTCTGAAAGCTCAGCCAAAGGAGCCAATTCAAGTACCTCTGGGGTCCTATTTATAGGAAAAACAAAGGAGATGAGAGCTATTTATAGCTCTGCCCTGTCTGGCGACTATGCGACATTGAGGGGAATCTCGCATGGATTCGGCGAGCATCTCCTATGGTCGCCCACCTTGGCGAGTATAAGGGGCTTACTCGCACATGCTCGCCCATACTCGCACATGCCTTCTATTGTCTCTGCTTGTTGGGCAGTCTTCAGTCTTTGACTCATGTCCTCTGTGCTGACCTTTGACTTTGACATTTTGCCTACGTGGCTTGAATTGGGTCCCACCCTCGGAGAATATGGGTTGTACAAGGGTAACTTTGATCTATACATGGGGGACTCACTTAGGGTTGACTTTGGTCAACCCTCTTATAAGAGGTTATTTTGATCTTCCAAACCCTCACCACCCAAGCTCCACTCACCCAAATCCTCCCCATACCATGGGCAACTGATGGATGAGATCAAGGACAACCAATCCCCCCCCCCCCCCCCCCCCAACTCATCTCCTCCACTCAAACCAAAAGCAGAAAGCACACATCCAAGAGGTGAACTCTCATTGGCCCATCCAAGCTAGCCTAACCCCTAGGCCTAACTCATGTGTACCCTCCTACCATTGGGAGCTTGCCAACACACACACACCTCAGTCCAACCATGTTTGGACCAACCATGGCATGTACATGGCCAAGAGGGAGGAGGGCTCACAACCACTCCTATAAAAAGCCCCCAAAGGCTTCACCAAAAAAAGAAAGAAACCACCTCCAAGAGCCCCCCAGGTCGTTCCAAAACAAGCCCAAGCCACACCCTGTCGGAGCTCCACCTCGCCGGAGAAAACGCTCCAAGCTCCACCGCCACCTCCGCCACCCTCCCATGGCAACAACGTCGGAGGTCTCCCGGAGGACCCCAAACAATACGCGTTCTCCTCCTTTCCTCCCTCCCAAACTTTCTGACGCATCGCATGTGAACTCTGGCGGCCGGAGCACCTCCGTCGTCCCCCCCCCCCCCCCCCCCCCCCCCACCCTCCTCCACTCTTTTTTAAGAAAAAACTAGCTCCAACGGTGGCCGGCGGCGAAAGACCACCGGACCACCGCTGGAGGGAGCGCCTGCCCCCTGAGAGTCGGTCGGGGGCGGAGCCATGGCCGGCCGGCGGGGAAGGGCCGTAAGGCTCACGACCATGCAAATACTATTCAAAAAAATTATAAATTTTATAATTTTCTTTATTTAAAGGTTTTGATTTTTTGGAAGGTGATATAGGGCTCGAATGAAAAAGTGATGAACACGAAAAATGTTCCTTTTAAGAATATTTACCCCTCATAATAATTTGGGATTTTTTCTGACACTATTTGATATTTTATTTAAATTAAATTAAGCTATTTTCCAGTTTTTGAATTATCTGAGAGATGTAAACAAAGTAGAAAATTCTTGAAAAATTACAGGAGATGGTTAGAGACTATACACGCTATCCATAATTGATTGGGATTTTTTCTTATTAAATTGCTATTTTAATGATTTAATCAAGATAGCTCTTATCACTTAATAAATTTCAAAGGACAATCTACCCAATCAAAACTCCTTGAAATTTTATTTAATGACTTTATGAAAAGAGAGTAGAACTCCTCTGCCCTATTTAGGGCTTTAGGACGCACTTATCTAAGCCTTTGGATCAAGATCTCAGAAGATCGGACGTCCAGAAAATGCTACTTACAGATCTAGTTCCGTAAGCTACCGACGGCGCTAGCGCTACTGCCAGCGCTAGCCACTCGACGATAACCCTCTCGACGAATCCATCTCGATTTCCCGACGGAACTGCAACACACGACGAAGTCTAACGCCGGCGCTAGCGCTACCGCCCGTGCTAGCCTCTCGACGAACTCCTTTCGACGAAACCGTCTCGACAAATCCATCTCGACGTAACCGTCAAAACCGCTAGTCTTCTCGACGGGCAGCTAATGCCAGCGTTAGCACCTAGCGCCGATGCTAGCTTCAAGATACAGAAAACATGCACTCAGCCTTGGACATTCCAGCCTCCGCGCTCAACGAAACCTGGGGTGTTACAAGACATCCCTTCAGAGCAAAACCTAAATAGTGTCGAACTGGCCGCCGCTCTTGGAGCAGAGCGGACAGATCGATGTTTTGGCCTTATTCCAGCATTTCAATTACTGCACTCTATTTCAGTATTTCAGTTACTGTACTTTATTTCAGTATTGATTATAATTTAGAGTTGACGTGAAGATGAGGCATCCCTTCCGAGTCAACCCTAAATAGTGTCGAACTGGCTGCCGCTCTTGGAGCAGAGCGGACAGATCGATGTTTTGGCCTTATTCCAGCATTTCAATTACTGCACTCTATTTCAGTATTTCAGTTATTGTACTTTATTTCAGTATTTCCTATAATTTAGAGTTGACGTGAAGATGAGGCATCCCTTCAGAGTGAAACTTAAATAGTGCTGAACTGGCCGCCGCTCTTGGAGCAGAGCGGATAGATCGATGTTTTGGCCTTATTCCAGCATTTCAATTACAACACTCTATTTCAGTATTTTAGCTACTGTACTTTATTTCAGTATTGCCTATAATTTAGAGTTGACGTGAAGATGAGGCATCCCTTCAGAGTCAACCCTAAATAGTGTCGAACTGGCTGCCGCTCTTGGAGCAGAGCAGACAGATCGATGTTTTGGCCTTATTCCAGCATTTCAATTACTGCACTCTATTTCAGTATTTCAGTTACTATACTTTATTTCAGTATTGCTTATAATTTAGAGTTAACGTGAAGATGGGGCATACCTTCAGAGTCAACCCAAAATAGTGCCGAACTGGCCGCCACTCTTGGAGCAGAGCGGACAGATCGATGTTTTGGCCTTATTCCAGCATTTCAATTACTGCACTTTATTTCAGTATTTCAGTTACTGTACTTTATTTCAGTATTGCCTATAATTTAGAGTTGACATGAAGATGGGGCATCCCTTTAGAGTCAACCCTAAATAGTGTCGATTTGGCCATCGCTCTTGGAGCAGAGCAGACAGATCGATGTTTTGGCCTTATTCCAGTATTTCAATTACTGCACTCTATTTTAGTATTTCAGTTACTGTACTTTATTTCAGTATTGCTATAATTTAGAGTTGACGTGAAGATGAGGCATCCCTTCAGAGTCAACTCCAAATAGTGTCGAACTGGTCGTCGCTCTTGGAGCAAAGCGGACAGATCGATGTTTTTGGCCTTATTCCAGCATTTTAATTATTGCACTCCATTTCAGTATTTCAGTTACTGTACTTTATTTCAGTATTGCATATAATTTAGAGTTGACGTAAAGATGGGGCATCCCTTCAGAGTCAACCCTAAATAGTGCCGAACTGGCCGCCGCTAGCTCTTGGAGTAGAGCGGACAGATCTATGTTTTGGCTTTTATTTCTTTATTACCTAGAGTTGACGTGAAGATGAGACATTCCTTCAGAGTCAACCATAAATAGAGTCGAACTGGTCGTCGCTCTTGGAGCAGAGCGGACAGATCGATGTCTTCGTTTTCTCTTTCATTATTGCCTATAATTTAAAGTTAACGTGAAGATGAGACATTCCTTTGGGGTCAACCCTAAATAATGTCAAACTGGTCGCTGATCTCGCAGCAGCGCGGACGAATCGATGTTTTGGGTTTTATTTCTGTATTGACTGGAATACCTTGTGCCGTCGAGAAATATTCCTTCCGGAATATATTGTGCCTTCGAAAAATATTCCTACGGGAATAAATTATGCCTCTGAGAAATGTTCCTACGAGAATATGTTTTGCCTTAGAGAAATATTCCTACAGGGATATGCATTGTGCATTCGAGAATTATTCCTACGGGAATATATGGTGCATTCGATAAATATTCCTACGGGAATATATGGTGCCTTTGAGAAATATTCCTACGGGGATATATGGTGCCTTCGAGAAATATTCCTACGGGAATATATTGTGCCTTCGAGAAATATTCTTACGGGAATATATTGTGCATTCGAGAAATATTCTTACGGAATTATATCGTGCCTCCAAGAAATATTCCTTCGGGAATATATATTGTGCCTTCGAGAATACATATTGTGCCTTCGAGAAATATTCCTTCGGGAATATATTGTGCCTTCGAGAAACATTCCTTCGAAAACATATATTGTGCCTTAGGAATATATATTGTGCCTTCGAGAAATATTCCTTCGGGAATATAGTGTGCCTTCGAGAAATATTCCTTCGGGAATATATATATTGGGCCTTCGAGAAATATTCCTACGAGAATTTATGGTGCCCCCGAAAAATATTCCCACGGGAATATATGGTGCCTCCGAGAGTTATTCCTACGAGAATATATTGTGCCTTCGAGAGTTATTCCTAAAGGAATAAATTGTGCCTTAGGGAGCAAATCAGATGGTTGACGAGTTATACTCTAAGGCAACACGCATGAAGGATGGTCTAGGAAGACAACCTGTGCGAAACTTATAGAACTATGTGGGTCTGAGACAGTATGCATGATGATACGGAGTACGTAGGAGGTAGTCGCGGGAAGACTGCCACGACCCAATAATAGTTCAGATATTTTCTCCCTTAAATGTTATATTATGCTTGATGCTAATGGGAATTGGATTTGATTCGTTGTTCTAATAACTTGTCATTAGCACAGGCGATAGGTGTGGCTGAGAGACATCACCCAAGTGTGGAGGAAGCCACGGAGCAGGCTACTTCAGGTATGTACTCGTTAAGCCGCGTCTCCGTTTGTGTACCCTATTTCATGGTATCTATATGTTGGCAATGAATCCTCGATCGATAGGATTTAATGCATCATAGATATTGAAATTATTCTTACAGATCTTGAGTTTGAAGTTTGTATGATAGTTAATCTTCCATTATAATACTACGTCTCCCGCTAAGTACTATAAGGTGCACTCGATAATGCAACCTTCTAATAGAGAACTGCTTCAATACTCTGGGTGTGATGTGACATTCGCTTAACATCACCCCTATGCGTGACAACTGAGGGTTTAAAGAAAGGAATTGGAGAAGGAAGTACCTTCACCCTTCGTGATCTTTTCGGTGTCATGCAAAAAGGGTGGTGTGCGATAAGATCCCCCAGTCGGATCGGCGATTTCAGATGGGGGGTCTTACACCCTAGCGACGCGGTGACCTACTGCGGGAGCGAAGGGCAGACTTCGAGCTGCGGTAATGAGGTCATGAGGGTGTGGCCCTAGAGAGGCGGTGAAGGGTAGACGCTTTGAACCGTTTGCGAGCTCGAGGGGGGGCAGGCCCTGGAGACGCGGTGACCTACTGCGGGAGCGAAGGGCAAACCTTTGAGTTGTGTCAATGAAGTCACGGGGATGTGGCCCTGGAGAGGCGGTGAAGGGCAGACGCTTTGAACCATTTGCGAGCGCAAGGGGACAGGCCCTAGCGACGCGGTGACCTACTGCGGGAGCGAAGGGAGACCTTCGAGCCGCGGGAATGAGGTCACGTGGGCGTGGCCCCGGAGAGGCGGTTAAGGGCAAATACTTTGAACCGTTTGCGAGTGCGAGGGGACAAACCCTGGCAATGTGGTGACCAACTGCAGGAGCGAAGGGCGTACCTTCGAGCTGCGGCAATGAGGTCACGAGGTCGTGGCCCCGGAGAGGCGGTGAAGGGAAGACACTTCGAACCATTTGCGAGCGCGAGGGGGGCAGGCCCTGGCGACGCGGTGACCTACTGCGGTAGCGATGGGCAGACATTCGGGTTGCGATAGTGAGATCACGGGGGCGTGGCCCCGAATAGGCGGTGAAGGGCAGATGCGTCAAACCATTTGCGAGCGTGAGGGGGTCAGGCCTAGCGACACGGTGACCTACTACGGGAGCGAAGGGCAGACCTTCGAGCTGCGACAAGGAGGTCACAGGGGAGTGGCCCCGGAGAGGCGGTGAATGGCAAATGCTTCGAACCATTTGCAAGTACGAGGGGGGAAGGCCCTGGTGACGCAGTGACCTATTGCGGGAGAGAAGGGCAGACCTTCGAGCTGCGGCAATGATGAGGTCACTGTGATGCAAGCTACTCGTGACCGAAGAGGATTATTCCCTAAGGTGTTCCTGAGATAATAGAGTTAGGAGCAAATCAAACATACTTAATTAAAATAGCACATTGTACGGGCATAAGGGTGCTTAGCGAGCTTTGCAATCATTTCTGGCTCAGGTGATATGTGGAAAAGGAGGGCAGGTCCCATTAATGTCGTAACTCATTGTTGGGGCGAAGGGCAGACCTTCGAGCTGTGGCAGCGGGGAGGTTATGGCGATAGGGACTGCTTACGACTGTGGGGGATGACCCCTGAATGTTCCTGTGATTGCAGAGTTTGAAGCAAAATAAAGTATTTTGAAATTAAACACACAACAGCTCTTGCGCAAGTACAGGCTTGCGACTTTTAGAGTGGCGGTTACAAATAATAGTACTTAAAAGAAATTTAACGAAGCTGGAATATAGTAGAACATTTTTGCCCGATTCCTAGCTTTTCTTCGGTGGGTACTTCATGTACTAGATGTGTTGGTGCTTAGGGCTGCTCCTTGTCAGGGTTTCATCTGTTGCAGATAGCATGTGTGTGCCGCCTCCTGATTCCCACGGACAACTCCAACTACGCTCGGGGTGACAAACTTCTTTGCGAGGTGTGGGATGGAAGGGATAGCTCCAAATATTGCTTGGAGTGGTCGACCGAAAATCGCGTTGTAAGGCGATTCTGACTCAACCGCTACGAACTGTATATTATGGGTGCCTGCTTCGGGAACTCTCTCAGGTTTACCGGGAGAGTGATAGTTCCTTTGACCGGGACAGGACTGTCGTTGAAGCCGTAGATTGGTCTGGAGGATGGTTGGAGATCTTCTTGCAGTATCTCCATGCTGAGAAGAGTGAGCAAAAATATGATGTTGACCGAGCTATCATTGTCCACCAATATCCGCTTGACGCGGAAGCTGGGGTTGTCGATCTCTGCACTGATGACCAATGGATCTTGGTGCGATACGAGTAGCCCTTTTAAATCTTCATCCCCGAAGTTGATCGTCTCTGCCGGTTGGGTGATGGAATTGACGGTGGAGAATGGAAAACCATAGATGGTCTCCACTACCCCTACTACTTGCTTGCCCCCCCCCCCCCCCCCGATGCATCTTGATGAATGAGTGTCTTCTCCCTTCTTCCATGCGCTGGCTGGTTTCGCGTCTGGTCTTGCAAGAACCTTCCAAGGATGCCTTGTCGGGTGAGACGCTCTATCTCATCCTTGAGTTTGATGCATTATTCGATGGTATGTCCTACACCTCGGTGAAACTCGCAATACTTTGACTGATCTCCTTTGCCCTGCGGAAGTTCTCTCGGCCTTTGTAATGTCGGGTTGTCCTATATTTCATAGAGCACGTTTACGCGGGAGGTGTTGAGCGGTGTGAATTCTTGGTGGGGTCGTGGGGGAGGGGGGGGGGGGGTCCCGTGGCGATTTTGTTGGCATGCGTTGCCCTGGCGTTCTTCTCGTTGCTTCGAGGTTGTCTCTTCTCTCTTTCTCTTTACTCCTCCTTCGAATTGTCGGCGATGAGCCCTGATTGCTTCATCGACCGCGATTTGTGCTTCGACCCTGTGCACAAGATCGGGATAGCTAGAGACAGTTTCCCTCATCAAGGCGGAGTAGAATACATTTGGACGGAGTCCTCCCAAGAATACTCTTCGAAGGATCTTAGGGTCTACCCTCGGGATCTGATGGGCCTCGGTAGTGAACCGACGAAAAAACTCCTTGCGGGATTTGATAAAGTAGTTTTTATATAAGTTTTTAATAGAAAATTTTGTAATTATTTAATTTGAATTTTCCTTTTTATGTCAATTTTAGGTTATAAGTAGTTCTTTTTGTAATTTTGATTCTAACTTAGCCTAATTTTAATATTTGCAGATTTCTGGGACAAATCGGGAAAAATCACATGTCACGCCCTCGGTCACGCCCGTGACCAAGGGCGTGTAACCTGAAGATCAGTCCAGAGTCGCAGCCGTGCTGTTGAGCTAGTCCACACCCAGTCACGCCCCAGGTCACGCCCGTGACCCAAAGTCACGCCCGTGACCGGGGGCGTGTAATTTCAGCATCTGCCACGTGGAGCCGCCGTCGAGACGAGAAGCTGCCGTTGAGAAGTCAACTTGAGTCACGCCCGTGACCCAAAGTCACGCCCGTGACCTTCCCGCGTGATCCAAGCACGCCGCCGCGGCGTCTGGCTAGCCCATGCCGCATTAAATGAAGCCTTCCTGAGTCACGCCCGTGACCCAATTGTCACGCCCGTGACATGTGCGATTTTCTCCCGCCGTCACGCCAAGCCCACGCCGCGACCGGATCCGATGCTGCAGAGATTACACGCCCTAGGTCACGCCCGTGACCGAGGGCGTGTAACATGAAATTTTTGCCTATAAATTCAGAGGCTCTCCTTGAGTTCAAAGTTCAGAATTTTGGAGTGGGGAAGGTGCTGCTGGAGCCAATCTTGAGTAGTTCTCCTTTTTCATGTTCATGTTCATGTCTCTTTATTTTCATGCTCTCTTCCTTTTCTAATGCAATGTATTAGCTTTCCTTTAGTGCAATAGTCTAGTTTAAGCTTGTAATCTTGTTTTTCCTAGCTTGCAATTTCCTTTCTTAAGTCTTGTAATAGTTTTTCATTTAAATAAAAAAAATAGTTTGTTCTCTTTATTTTGTCTCCTCCTTAGCTAAAATTTCTTAATATGCATTTTTATTTTTCTTCCTCTTCCCCCTCCACCATGATTAACTAATCCTCATTAGTACTCGATCAAAATGATCCGAGGATGAGTTAGACAAGTTATGATTTTCTAAAGTTTTCTTTTTCCGTTTTTATAAACACTTGAATTATCCTTGATTTTTAATTAGTGAGGCCATACTTTCGATATATGGTTTTCGCTTAAGTTTTCATATTTAGTTAGCCGAGAGGCTCAAAGTATGAATCGATCACTCAAGGGTAAAGAGAGTTGCACGCACCCCTCGAGAGAGGATGACGTAAATCTCCCGGATTGGAGTCAAATCCAATAGTGGGGTTCACCTCGTAAAGCAAGTTTTAGGTAATCGATTATAGGACGAGAGTCCGGTTGATTTTTCCTAATCTTAGTTGGGCATTAACCTCGAGAGAGGCATGTTCGAGCTTCGGGAACCTCCACGGTCAAGTAGTTCAATTTAAACGGAATTAGATTTAATTTCTTTTTACTTGTCTTTTCTCACTCCAAGGTGGCTTTTGATTGAGTACTAGCCTCTTTTATCATCATCTAAACCCTTAATTTAGCTTGCAATTTCTCTTTTTTTTAGCTAAGAACCAAAACCCCAAAATATCATTAGATAAGATAATAGTGACTTTCCTCAAAGTAGAAGTAATCGACGCGCCCCGTGGAATACGACCTTGGTATTTCTTAATATCCTATACTATAGACGATAAGGTACACTTGCCTTTATCGGATATAGTTTTGGAGAAAATCTCAACCCTTCACTAAAATTTCAAAACCGCAAAAATCTATATCAAGTTTTTGGCGCCGTTGCCGGGGACTTTTGCGTAGATATTTTGAAACAAGGATAGCTATTAATTTTATCATGTTGTTTTTATTTTAGTTTTTCTATTTTTGAAAATCTTAAGGGTGAAATTAAAATTCTTGGAAAGGACGCTTTGGGCTTGAATTCCCATCACAGCCTCTAGTACCTTGCAAACCCTTCACCGGGTAGATCTTGGGAAGTCCAAGACTAACTTAATCCGCCTAAAAAGAACAAAAAATATTCTCTCTTTTTCTTCTTCTTTCCTTCTCTTTTTAGTGTATGACCCGTGGTAGCACTTCGATTCTTCCTTTTGATCCGGAAATCGAGCGAACCCTTTTGAGGCACCGCCGTTCTCGTGATCAAGGAAATCAAGTAGAATCTGAAGAGTCAATCGGGGACACTAACGCAGCAAATATGGATCATAATCTTAATCCTCCTAATCTTAACGAGCCAAACCCTAATGAGGACGCGCAACGGACCATGTCCTATTATGCGCGGCCGAATTTGGAAGGCACACAATCGAGTATTGTTCGCCCCGCGGTGGCGAACAATAATTTTGAGATCAAGTCCAGCATCATACAAATGGTGCAACAATCGGTGACCTTTGATGGTCAACCGGACGAGGATCCAAATTCACATATCTCTTACTTTCTTGAAATTTGCGACACTTTTAAGATCAATGGCGTCACCGATGATGCCATTCGATTACGTCTTTTTCCTTTCTCTCTGCGGTCTAAGGCCAAGCAGTGGCTGGGCTCCCTACCAAGGGGATCCATCACTACATGGGCCGAAATGGCGGAAAAATTTCTTAATAAATATTTCCCGCCTTCAAAGACCGCTAAATTACGCACGGATATTGCATCGTTCATGCAAATCGACTCGGAGACTCTCTATGATACATGGGAGCGCTTCAAGGAGCTTTTGCGTCGATGCCCTCACCACGCACTTGCCACTTGGCAACAAGTGCAAATATTTTATAATGGCTTAAATCTCCAAACGAGGCAAATGATTGATGCAGCCGCCGGGGGGACATTAAATAACAAAACCCCGATCGCCGCTCAAGAGCTTTTCGAAGAGATGGCCACAAATGCGTATCAATGGAACATGCCCCGAGCGCGGCCTAATAAGCCGGCCGGAATTTTTGAAATAGACGCTAACGCAAATTTGGCTTTACAAGTTGAGCGCTTAACAAAGCAAGTGGCGGAGATGTCTGCTTCCTCCGCCACTCCTCCTTGGGCTAATAATATTTTACTTGAAGAGCAAGTTGATTACATGGGAAATCCACCTCGGCCTTCCTATAACCCGAACACCGCTCCGTATAATAACACCTACAACGCGGGTTATAGGAATCATCCGAACTTCTCATGGAGCAATCAAGGAAATGCTCAGCGTCCCTTAAATTTAAATCAACCTCCAAATCAACTTCTCAATTTAACTCCCCCTCAAAATTTTAATCCACCCGGTTTTCCACCGCAACAGCAAAAACCCTCTCCGCTTGAAGAGGTTTTTGCAAAATATGTTGCTACAACTGAAGCGAACATCCGGAACCTCACCGGATCGATCAAAAATTTAGAGAACCAAGTGGGCCAGCTAGCAAAGATAATCTCCGAGCGACCGCAAGGAGCCCTTCCGGGAAACACGGAGCCCAACCCAAGGGAGAGCGCAAACGCGATTACACTCCGAAGCGGGAAGGAAGTGTTTATGGACGAACCCATGGTAACTTCCTCTCCTCCTCTTCCTCCTATTTTATCTTCAATTTTACCTACTACGTTAGCTCCGCGCGCTTCTACTTCTAATGTTCCGTATCCATCTAAGTTTAAAAGCGAGAGCGCCGAAAAGAATTATAAAAAGTTTTTAGATATTTTAAAGCAAATCCACATTAATGTACCCTTCTGCGAGGCTATCTCTCAAATGCCTAAATATGCGAAATATCTTAAGGAGTTGCTCTCCAATAAGAAAAAATTAGAAGATATTTCGCATATTTCTTTGAACGCAGAATGCTCCGCGGTTGTACTCAACAAATTGCCTACAAAAGTGAATGACCCGGGACGGTTTTCCATCCCGTGTTTATTTGGCAATTCGTTAGTAAAACACGCTTTAGCGGATCTGGGAGCAAGTATCAATCTCATGCCTTTTTTATTATTTAAGAAACTAGGTCTAGGAAATCCAAGCCCCACTCGAATGAGTATTCAATTAGCGGATCGCTCTTTAAAATATCCGGTAGGAATAGTGGAGGACGTGCTCGTCAAGGTCGACAAGTTCATCTTCCCGGTGGACTTTGTCATTCTTGACATCGAAGAGGATGCCGAAGTACCCCTCATACTCGGCCGCCCCTTCCTTGCCACCTCCCGCGCCATTATTGACGTAAGTAACGGAAAGCTCCTCCTTCGGGTTGGAGATGATGAAGTTTCTTTCGGCATAAATTCCTCGATGCGGAACACATTAGAAAACGACGATTCATGTTTTTACCTGGAAGAGTGTTGGGAATTCGATTCCCCTCCCGAGTTAGTCTCCACCTCGAGTCACGAGTCCGAGTTCGCCGAGCTCTTTTGTCTGGAAGAAGAAGAAGTCACTCGTTTCACACCACCCGAACCACTATTTTTAGAAAAATTAAAAATCAAAACATCTTATGAAGAGCCACCCGTTTTGGAACTAAAGCAACTTCCCCCTCACCTTAAGTATTTATTTTTAGAAAAAGAGTCGAAGCTACCCGTCATCGTTTCATCCGAACTTAGCAACTCAGAAATTTCCGAGTTGGCTATTGTCTTAAGAAAGCACCGCCACGCAATTGCGTGGCAAATTTCGGATATAAAGGGTATAAACCCTTCCTTCTGCACTCATAAAATCTTCCTCGAAGATAATTCCCGAAATTCGGTCCAGCCTCAACGACGGCTAAACCCTAACATGAAAGAAGTCGTTAAGGCCGAAGTGATCAAACTATTGGACGCGGGAATTATCTACCCGATATCGGATAGTACTTGGGTTAGCCCAGTACAAGTCGTACCAAAGAAAGGTGGCATTACGGTAGTAGCTAATGAGAATAACGAGTTGATCCCAACCCGTACTGTTACGGGTTGGCGGATGTGCATCGATTACCGAAAACTAAATGATGCCACCCGTAAGGATCACTTCCCCCTACCATTCATCGATCAAATTTTAGAGCGCCTTTCAGGTCACTCCTACTACTGTTTTCTCGATGGTTTGTCGGGATATTTTCAAATACCGATTTCGCCCGAGGACCAAGAGAAAACCACTTTCACTTGTCCCTTTGGCACCTTCGCTTATCGAAGGATGCCATTTGGTCTTTGTAATGCGCCAGCTACATTCCAAAGATGTATGCTGGCAATATTTGACGAGTTAGTAGAGGAGGTGATGGAAGTGTTTATGGACGACTTTTCCGTGTTCGGAAATTCATTTAAAAATTGTTTAAAAAATCTTGAGCGCGTGTTGCAGCGATGCGAGGAAACGAATTTAGCACTTAATTGGGAGAAATGCCATTTTATGGTCAAGGAAGGGCTAGTCCTTGGTCATAAAATTTCGGGCATGGGGATCGAGGTCGATAAGGCCAAGATCGAAGTGATTGAAAAACTTCCCCCTCCAACAAACGTAAAAGCTATTCGTAGTTTCCTAGGCCACGCGGGGTTTTATCAGCGCTTTATACAGAATTTTTCAAAAATCACAAAGCCGTTAACCCACCTTCTTGAAAAAGAATCCTCGTTTATTTTTAGCGATGAATGTCATTTGGCTTTTAAACTCATCAAAGAGAAACTTATAAACTCCCCGATTCTAGTCGCGCCGGATTGGTCGCTTCCTTTTGAAATCATGTGCGACGCGAGTGACATTGCGGTTGGTGCCGTTTTAGGCCAACGGGTGAGTAAGTATTTCCACCCTATTTATTATGCGAGCAAAACACTCACGTCGGCACAAGCGAATTACACCACAACCGAAAAGGAGCTTCTAGCGATCGTTTTTGCCTTCGATAAGTTTAGGTCATATATCACCCTCTCAAAAGTTATTGTCTTCACGGATCACTCCGCACTTAGGTATCTTTTAAGCAAATCGGACGCCAAGCCTCGTCTTTTGCGATGGATCCTCCTCTTGCAGGAGTTTGACTTAGAGATCCGGGACAAAAGAGGAGCCGAAAACTTGGCGGCCGATCATCTCTCCCGTTTAGAAAACCCCGCCTCGGAAGTTTTGATAGAATCTGACATCGATGATAAATTTCCCGAAGAGCGCCTCCTCGCTCTCGAAGATATTAATACGTCGTCTACCCCCTGGTTTGCAGATCTGGCTAACTATTTAGTAGCCCGGGTCTTGCCAAAAGAATTCTCGAGTCAGAAAAAGAAGAAATTCTTTTCTGATTTAAAGAATTACTTTTGGGAGGATCCCTTTTTATTCCGTGTATGCGCAGACCAAGTGGTGAGACGATGCGTCTCGAGTAAGGAGGGTCTTAAAATTTTACGACATTGTCACGAGGGACCATCCGGTGGTCATTATCATTCGAACCGAACCGCGAGGAAGGCGCTGGAGGCAGGCTTTTATTGGCCCACGCTCTTCAAAGATGCTCACACCCTTGTGAGTACTTGCGACAGCTGCCAGCGGTCGGGCAACATCTCTCGCCGGGATGAGATGCCCCAAAATATTTTCTTAGAATGCGAGATTTTCGATCTTTGGGGCATTGATTTCGTTGGTCCTCTCCCTCCTTCATTTTCAAATAAGTATATTCTAGTGGCGGTCGACTACGTGTCAAGGTGGGCGGAAGCGCAAGCTCTCCCCACCAACGATGCGCGAGTCGTCGTTAACTTTTTAAAAAAATTATTTTCTCGATTTGGCACTCCGCGCGCTATTGTGAGTGATCGGGGCACCCATTTTTGCAATACTCAATTCACAAAAACTTTAGCAAAATATGGTGTCACGCACAAACTATCCACTGCATATCACCCACAAACGAGCGGCCAAGTCGAAGTGGTTAATCGAGAATTAAAGCAAATTTTAGAGAAAACGATTTCTATTAATCGGAAGGATTGGGCAATAAAGCTCGATGACGCGCTTTGGGCCTATCGTACGGCGTACAAGACCGCTATCGGTTGTACACCATATCGAATGGTCTATGGCAAGGCTTGCCACCTTCCGGTCGAATTAGAACACCGCGCATTTTGGGCGCTTAAATTTTTAAATCTCGATTCCACTTTAGCGGGTGAACAAAGGAAGTTTCAAATAAACGAGTTAGATGAATGGCGAGCGAATGCGTATGAGAGCAATAAATTATATAAGGAGCGAACAAAGTTTTATCACGATAAACATATAAAATTTCCAAAAACTTTTTCGCCGGGCGATCTCGTCCTCCTTTATAATTCTCGCCTTCGCCTTTTTCCGGGAAAATTAAAATCCCGATGGTCCGGACCCTTTATTGTTAAAGAGGTTTGGTCCTATGGGACAATCCTAATTTCCCACCCGGAAAAAGGCTCCTTCAAAGTTAACGGGCACCGCCTTAAATTGTATCTTCCGGGAGACGTACCTAATGACAAGAGTGATGCGATTTTTCTTCATCATATAACATAATCGGCAAGTGGGTCAAGCTACGCGACCTTAAACAAAGCGCTTTTGGGAGGCACCCCAAAGTTATCTTTTGTTATTTTCTCTTGTCTCTTCTTTTCTGCTTTAACAACTTTTGCAGGTAATCGCGGCTTCCCCACAAAAGCTTCAAAAAAATCAGGGAAGCCCTTTTTCCTTCTCTTCTTTCGTTTTTGCATTTTTTTTTATCTTTTCCTACTTCATACTTATTTTTAAACATTGGGGACAATGTTTAACTTTAAGTATGGGGGTGTGAATAGCCCTTTGTAAATTCTTGTAAATAGTTGTTAAATTAGAAAATTTTCAAAAAAAAAAAATATATATATATATATATTTTCTTATGTTTTTCTTCTATTTTAGCACTTGTAAAACCCAAAACTCAAAAAAAAAAATAGAAAACAGAAAAATTTAAATCTTGGAAAGGGACGTTTGGGATTTTATCCCATCACACCTCCTAGTACCTTGCGAACCCTTCACCGGGTAGCCCTTGGGAAGTCCAAGACTTGCAAAAAAATTTGTTAAGTTTTAAATCTAGTTTCCTTTCTTTGTAAATAGTTTTTAATGAGAAAAATTCAAAAAAAAGATAATATCAAAAATTCAAAAAATTCTTATTTCCCTCCTTGTTGTTTTTGTGATTTCTTAGAAATCTAGTTGAGAATGTTTATAAGCATGTTTAAGTTTTTAATTGGCTAAAATTTTGCTTATCATAGTTTGTTAATTTTAAATTTGAGGTAATCTTGATTTAAGAATCATCTTATGATTTTAAATTGATTAGAGAATTTTGTTAGCATGACTTCTCTTTTTATTTTTAAATGGCTTCATTTTGTAGTAAATTTCCTAAACCTCTTTAGATTTCAATTATACTTTCTTCTAACTTCTTAGATCTTAAGAATTTTAATTTTACTAGAATTTGCTCTCAATATGATTTAAAACTAGCTAGATTTATTTTTCCCCTACCCTACCCCCTTTGATGGCATAAAAAAAAATGTGTATTAAAAGATCATATGTCATGGGAATAAGAGGATAAAATTCATTATTCCCTAAAACATATGCACCCAAAATATTTGAAAAGATTATATGGCATGGAGTAAGAGGATAAAATTCATTACTCCTAAACCATATACATTTTGGGTTTTTATTAGAAGAGAAAAAAAAAGAGAAAAGAAAAAAAAAAGGGAAATTTCATGATAAATTCCATTTCCTCCATTCAAAAATTTCTCTTCTTATGCCAAATTCTATGAAATCACCCTTAGCCAATTATCATTGTTCTAGTTTTAGTTGAAAATTATGGAGAGAGCAATATTTAGTAATTTACTTTTCCTTAAGATTCTTTTAAGATAGAGTTCTTATAATTTTAATTTAATTTAGTTTTATAATTTCTACAATTTTGTCAAACTACTTAATTTTCTTGAGAAGTTATTGCCTAAACATTTTTTCCCTCTTTTCAAATCATCATCATAATTTAGGACTTAACTCCCCCTTGAATTTACTCTTAACTTAACTTTTGGTTAAATGAAATTTTAGTTTTAAATTAAAAATTTTTTTAAGGATGTCTTATAAATTATGTCTCACACTTTTGCTCTGGAATAGCAAAACCTCAAGTATGGGGGTATTTGATAAAGTAGTTTTTATATAAGTTTTTAATAGAAAATTTTGTAATTATTTAATTTGAATTTTCCTTTTTATGTCAATTTTAGGTTATAAGTAGTTCTTTTTGTAATTTTGATTCTAACTTAGCCTAATTTTAATATTTGCAGATTTCTGGGATAAATCGGGAAAAATCACATGTCACGCCCTCGGTCACGCCCGTGACCAAGGGCGTGTAACCTGAAGATCAGTCCAGAGTCGCAGCCGTGCTGTTGAGCTAGTCCACACCCAGTCACGCCCCAGGTCACGCCCGTGACCCAAAGTCACGCCCGTGACCGGGGGCGTGTAATTTCAGCATCTGCCACGTGGAGCCGCCGTCGAGACGAGAAGCTGCCGTTGAGAAGTCAACTTGAGTCACGCCCGTGACCCAAAGTCACGCCCGTGACCTTCCCGCGTGATCCAAGCACGCCGCCGCGGCGTCTGGCTAGCCCATGCCGCATTAAATGAAGCCTTCCTGAGTCACGCCCGTGACCCAATTGTCACGCCCGTGACATGTGCGATTTTCTCCCGCCGTCACGCCAAGCCCACGCCGCGACCGGATCCGATGCTGCAGAGATTACACGCCCTAGGTCACGCCCGTGACCGAGGGCGTGTAACATGAAATTTTTGCCTATAAATTCAGAGGCTCTCCTTGAGTTCAAAGTTCAGAATTTTGGAGTGGGGAAGGTGCTGCTGGAGCCAATCTTGAGTAGTTCTCCTTTTTCATGTTCATGTTCATGTCTCTTTATTTTCATGCTCTCTTCCTTTTCTAATGCAATGTATTAGCTTTCCTTTAGTGCAATAGTCTAGTTTAAGCTTGTAATCTTGTTTTTCCTAGCTTGCAATTTCCTTTCTTAAGTCTTGTAATAGTTTTTCATTTAAATAAAAAAAATAGTTTGTTCTCTTTATTTTGTCTCCTCCTTAGCTAAAATTTCTTAATATGCATTTTTATTTTTCTTCCTCTTCCCCCTCCACCATGATTAACTAATCCTCATTAGTACTCGATCAAAATGATCCGAGGATGAGTTAGACAAGTTATGATTTTCTAAAGTTTTCTTTTTCCGTTTTTATAAACACTTGAATTATCCTTGATTTTTAATTAGTGAGGCCATACTTTCGATATATGGTTTTCGCTTAAGTTTTCATATTTAGTTAGCCGAGAGGCTCAAAGTATGAATCGATCACTCAAGGGTAAAGAGAGTTGCACGCACCCCTCGAGAGAGGATGACGTAAATCTCCCGGATTGGAGTCAAATCCAATAGTGGGGTTCACCTCGTAAAGCAAGTTTTAGGTAATCGATTATAGGACGAGAGTCCGGTTGATTTTTCCTAATCTTAGTTGGGCATTAACCTCGAGAGAGGCATGTTCGAGCTTCGGGAACCTCCACGGTCAAGTAGTTCAATTTAAACGGAATTAGATTTAATTTCTTTTTACTTGTCTTTTCTCACTCCAAGGTGGCTTTTGATTGAGTACTAGCCTCTTTTATCATCATCTAAACCCTTAATTTAGCTTGCAATTTCTCTTTTTTTTAGCTAAGAACCAAAACCCCAAAATATCATTAGATAAGATAATAGTGACTTTCCTCAAAGTAGAAGTAATCGACGCGCCCCGTGGAATACGACCTTGGTATTTCTTAATATCCTATAATATAGACGATAAGGTACACTTGCCTTTATCGGATATAGTTTTGGAGAAAATCTCAACCCTTCACTAAAATTTCAAAACCGCAAAAATCTATATCAGGATTCCCCTTTGCTTTGTCTGATTCTCGAGAGATGGAAGGGTCCTTCACTATTCGATGGTTCGCAATGAACTGGTCCAATAAATGTTGTGTCAGTTCTGTAAAATTTCTGATAGTTCCACTCCGAATAGAGTCATAAAACCAAGTTCTTGTCTGACTATTCAGGGTGGACGGAAAACACTTGGCATAGCAGTTGATCGGGGGCGTTGCAAATTTGAAGGATGGTGGAGAAGTGATTTAAGTGCTCCAGGGGTAGGATTCCATGCTTGGGAGTTTGAATCCCCTGGGATTGGGTGTGCCAAGACCTCAGGTGCTAGCGGGGAACTATTGCGGATGAGGCGATATATATGCGTTGTTTGGCGGCTCATGTGGTCGTACTCTTCTAGTATCAACTCTCTTACTTCCTCTCGAGTTACCCTTCCAGGGAGGTTCTTAGGGTCGCCCGCCCTCTGGCGGTGATGTTGGGGTCCATCTTCAGCGGGCTTGGCTAGATGGGCGGGGGGTGCGTGGTGCTTGCTGCTGCCGAGAACGTAGAGTCATCTTCTTGGTTGTCTTCTGGGGCTTGGAGCGGAGGTGGAGGAGGCGCATTGACTGGCGCAGGGGGTTCCGTAGGAGCCTGAGTTACTCTCAAGTTTCTTAAGAGGTTTAGCATTTCAGCCCGATGTTCCTCTATTTGTACCATGCGTCCGGTTAGTTCATTTGTTGGTGCGGCCACTGTCTCTTCCAATTGCGGTGCGCTGATGAGGGAATGGGAACGACCGGGATCAACTTGTCCTTCGCGGACCAAACTTTGGGTGATACGAGTGATTCTCCTTGTCATGGTCTCTAATCACGAGTATCGTTGTGTTGATGATACTGTCTTCTGGATCTTCATAACTTTGGGAACCTTGCTTCCCATATACGGCGCCAAACTATTGCGGACTACTAGAGGATTCTAAAACCGGTCTAGAATGATCGTCTTAGCCCGGGAGTGGACAAGCGCTCAATCAGTCACAGAAAATTGAGACGACTCGGAAGAAATCTTTTTTTTTTTACCATGGAAAACCCCAGAAAGAGGTAAAAACAACATGGTCTGTTTGGTGCCGACCTAACTTCACTATCAGTTGCTTCTTTACATGGCTTTGGTGAGAAATCAAGGGCGGCAGACCGCTCCTCATTACAATTTGTGGGAGAGAGAGGGAAGTGTTCGAAGGGTGACAGACCATCGCTCTCAAAGCTAAGTCTTCTTCTTAGCCGCGGTGGGGAGCACCGCGCTCTGAGGCTCGTAGAACCTTCTGCTTGCTCATGGGAAATCAAGGGGTGCACGTTGGGCTCTTGGATCACTTCGGAGTTTGATGGCGGTGTCTGAAGCGTGAAACTTGTCGTTGCCTTGGAGGTGACGATCATGAGACATTCCGTGCTTAGAACGAAGCTTGGAGGAGGACGAAGATCTTTGAACCATCTTCAAAGCGCTCAAAGATTCTTCAAACTACCATTCGAAGATGATGAAGATCATCAATGGATCTCTCTCTCTCTCTCTCTCTCTCTCTCTCTCTCTCTCTCTCTCTCTCTCTCTCTTGCACTTAGGAGGAAAGGAGGGAGGAGAGAAAGATGAAAACGAA
Source organism: Dactylorhiza incarnata (assembly GCA_033032865.1). Taxonomy (NCBI): domain Eukaryota; kingdom Viridiplantae; phylum Streptophyta; class Magnoliopsida; order Asparagales; family Orchidaceae; genus Dactylorhiza; species Dactylorhiza incarnata. Next base: position 1,307,709 of record JAWHQI010000370.1, on the reverse strand, counting down.
TGAGAGCTTGGGGTCCTATATATAGGCCTCAGAGGTGGTCACGATAGTTATGTGATTATTCACAGGTCGTAACCACCACAATTGTTATTTGCATGCCAGTTCTATATGATTCAGGACGCGTATTATTTAGACATTTTTCTATACGCAATCCTATGTATTTTCGTATAATCGCACCCACCAATGATGGGTGGTTACACTGGCGGTTTCACGGGTGGTTATCCGCAAATCAGAGGGTGGAGATTTCGCAGAATAATTGGACGACGACGGCTGAGGGTCCGACCGGCGACGGGGGAACCGGCCGGCAACGGGGGAACCGGCCGGCGACGGGGGAACCGGCCGGCGACGGGGGAACCGGCCGGCGACGGGGAACTGGCCGGCGACGGGGGAACCGGCCGGTGACAGGGAGGCCGACCGGCGGCGGAAACCGGTCGGTAAGGGGAACCGGACTGCGGCGAGGAGGCCAGCCATAGGGCCTCGCCTCGTGGGAGCGGGCCTAAGGGCGGACGGCTGGGTGGCCGGCCGCGGGGGCTTGCGGTTGCACGTCGGCGGCGTGGTGGCAGTAGGTTTGCGGGCCTCGGGCGGTTAGAGCAGAGGTTGGATCGTGGATCGCGCGCGTTGATCGCGTGCGTTGATCGCGTGCGTTGATCGCGTGCGTAGTGATTTTTCTCCTAACTCCCCACTAAGGTAGTGGGGGTCATGGAATTCTGGCTATTCATAGCCCGGAATTCCTATATAACGAGGGTGAGCACATCAACCTCCGAAATCTTTGTGCTTTTCTAATGAACTTTCAATTTCCGCTCGAACAAGGACCGATCTAATGCACAAAAAAATGAAAATCGACCTACATTGTGATCGTGACCTAAGATAGTAGGAGACTCACATTGGGTAATAATAGGAGAAGGGAGGACTGGAATGGCTTCGAAATCGACTGCTCCAGGCTTCGAAATCGCCTGCTCTAGGCTTCGAAATCAGAGGCGGGGTTTGGAGGTCCGACGACAAGGAGTATGGAAGATTTCCGGCTGCGTATGAAGCTCCGGTGGCGGCAAGGATCAATTCTAGGCGGCGGCGGGGCGGACTTGCGTGGTCGCGGGTTAGGACAGAGATGGGAGAGAAGGAAGCTGGTTTTTAATGAGGGGTGGCAATTAGAGGGATTTGATTTCTTAAATATTAATGAATATTTAATGTTTTAGGGGCTGCAACTAGTTATTATGGGTCTGCAAATATAAACGCCCTTTTTTATTTAGGATAATCGTTTTTATTTCAGTTCGGTGCGATTATCGATTTTTAAAAACCGATAAAACTGCATTGAACCGAAATAAATTAATAATACATAAATACATTATAGTTTACTCTAATCACATAGCCAACCTTCACAAAAGTCGAATTATGTTTTTTCCACGCCTCTTTAGTTTTTCCCTCAAACTCTCACGACCCAATTATGTCAACTTTACTTGTACATGTGTATGTTAGTAAATTTGTCACATTGAATTTATATGTTGATTTGATATATGACAAGTTGCAGAATGATAATTGAGAAAAAATATAAATATAAGAAAATTTAATTTGCATTTTATTTTTAAGGAATATCAGTATTTGTCTTAAATGCATTATGTAGTTTCACTATATTTTTAAATTTTTATATTTTTAAGACTATTCAGTATTTATATCGTATCATTTTCTTTCTTAGAAATGAATTTGCATATAGGAAATTTAAAATTAAGATTAATTCATCACCATTTTCAATTATACATATACATCATATAATATAAAAATAATAATAATATCAATTTTGTGTGTCAAAAATTATTCAAATAAAACCGAAATCGCGCCGAAAAACCGCCCCAAACCGCACTGATTATTTAACATCACCGATCGGTTTATGTTTGGTTCAGTTTGGGGAAATAAATAACCGGCCCTTTCGGTTTTGGTTCGATTTAGGTCCAAACCGAACCGCTTGCGCCCCTAAGATATCCCCTTATGATATGGACCATCAAAACAATAATAGTTCTTCATTCAATCATCTCATCTCTTTATTTTTTTATTTTTTTATTTAGAGTGATGTTATAAGCAGTCTTGAAATGACTATTCGCACCCCGAAACCCTCCTAAAGTCTACATTATAATCGCAGTCCAAAAATTACATAATCAGTAAATCTACGTCGGAACTTCTCTTTCACTTGCTCTAAATGGACTTGCCAACATTTTGTTGGACTGCAGATATCAATGGACTGCGAATAGCCAAAAACAGACTCCTTATAAAAATTCCTCCTTTATGATGGCTTTGACTGCAATTGTGCACTCGAAGGACTACGAATGACGGGAGTGTCGTCGCGCCGGAACACGATTAAGATCGAAATACTGTCGTTGAGTATAAGCTCAAAAAAAATTCATGACAAATGGCGTAATGGGCAAGGAAGAAAAGTGATGGGAATGGAGCAGCAGAATCATTTCCCAACCCCTTTTAGCTGGCGAATAGAGCTGTAAAAAAGGACGGCGTGGATGGCCGCGTGGGACATTTTCATGAAATTAACGGCTCCGATCCAACTGAATATCTCCTCTTAGATTATTTGATCATAAAATAAATTTTCCCCCTTTTTCGGTCTCTGCCTTCCGCGTGAAATCGGGATCTGAGAGCTCTTTTTTTAATGCCATGTTTGGTTGTCAAATTTACGCAATTAGTTGCAGAGGAATGTATGTGCGAACAAATTAGGTAATCCGTGTGCAGTGTGCGGTGACGATAATGCAGACTGCCGCTCGATACACGATCCAAAATTATCATTTGCGGTGCGCATTGTTGGGGAATCGAGCTAAATAAGAAGCGAATGAGGTACAGAGAAATCACAGGATTTATGTGGTTCACCGTAAGATGGACTGCATCTAGGGGCAACAGCAGGTGGTTTCATGATTTGAAAGAACGGAGTCGGTTACACGAGTGAAGGCGTTATAGTTTTCGTTAGACTTTTTTTTCTTCTTCTTGGAAAGCGTAGAGAAGATGCATTATAGGCTCTACTAGTTTATAGTTTTCTTAAAATTTAAGTTTAAGCTATTCATAAAAAAGTCTGCGGAAAAACAGAAAAAAATTTAATTCCAATTTGTATTCAACTTGGTGCTTAGGGTTTGTTTGGGGCGCGTTTTTGGCTCCGGTGAGGTTGGACAAATACACAGCTGTCATAAAATATGTGTTTGGCATGACAATGGTCGTGATCGCCATCATGAAAAAAGAACTAACAAGTTCACGAGCGATGGTTCTTAACCATTGTGTTCATGACTGTCCCTGTCGTGCCAAACGGACTCTTTAGTCTTTAGAGTTTCCCAGTTTATCCATGCAAAAAAGTTCAAATATACGCTCGTCGTTGTTTAGACAGATCAAAGAACGGTGATACTTCTATTTCGTGGGAAGGGAGACGAAAGCGGGCAGCGGGGCTAGCTCTTTGCTTTGAGGAAGAAGGCGACAACTTGAGCGTGTTGTTCTCACAATTCCATCCCATCATTTGTGCTCAAAAAACGAGAAATGTGAGAGTCGGCCTGAAAAATGGTGTCATGACGGCGACAACGATGCAAACTGGTGCATCGACTGGCCGGAGAAATGACACGAGGTGACCACAGAACCCCTTGTGCTTTTATTGATAATCGGATCGGTGCTCGCGTCTCTTGTCCCTCGGCGTGACCGCGTAAAAAGTAAATATATACAAGCATTGTGACACAGACCAAATTGCTCGACATGACATCACCCCCGACGCTCACATCTCTCACATTATTTTCGCTAACACGAAACCGCAAAAACCACAGAGGACACTGATGCGAAGAGCCAAATTTAATTTACGAATAACCAAATTTTGGTCTGCTTATAACAAATCGCAAAAACAATGGGTGCCAAGTGTCCTTTTGGTCCCCACTCTAAATCCCCCATTGTGTCACGCGTCGCGCCGAATATCGAACACTTGGAATCTCTGGATTTCAGCCAATTCATCGTGGATCGAAACCTCAGTTATATTCGTGCATTCTGCGGTCCAACGAATGATCGCAACCGCAGTGCCAAACGAGGCGTAAAGGTTCTTCCGGGCGGCAGTGGAGTGGAGGAACCACTGCTGGCCAACTAAAGTTTGTACCTTGATCCCACACAACCAAAGTCAAGTGGGCCAACAGCCCTCCACTGATGCTCAGGGAGACATGGCACGTGCGACCCTACGCCTCAATAATTTAGATCACAAGGGCCGGGCCGGGGACAGCCGGAGAAAGAGCGAGTCACGTGCCGCCCACGTCATCACATTATCTATCATTTGAAGTCTATGATAATATATTCTCATTCTCAAAGGTATCGGGGAGATAATTCATAATTATGCACATTATTCAGGCCATGTCACTTATTAAACCATTACTGTCCAATTAATTATTTTCTAATTTCATATTTATCTTTTTTCTTGCTTGAAAGGGAAAAAATATATAATAATATGTATAGATAAATAAAATAAATAAAGTCAAACAATGAAAAATTTATAAAAGGGAGAGAAAATAATCATTGAGAAAAAGCTTGCTAGTGCTAAAATTATTGTCAGCTCTCCATGAGAAACATATTTGATAGGTGATGATGAGGTTTCACAAAATAGTTCGGTCGAATCAGAGATTTTCTTGTCGTAGTCTCGACCAGTTCACCACGACAATTATAGCAAGCCCCTCCTCGCATAGTTCAAGGCTCGATTGGTTCGGCGAAAGCACTCACGAGCCAGCCCCGCGACGCACACACGCAGCGCGACCGCAAGAGCGCTCCTGAGCCACCCCTGCGATGCACACACAAAGCACGCCCGCACACACACCTAGCACGCGCAAGCGGCGCTCGCACGGCCCTGCACACGCACACCACAAGTCGACAAGCGCACACGCGTCACGCGACTGTGTGGGCGCACAGCGCGCGAGCGTGCGCGCACCGCCACTGTCGTCGTCGCCCGTCGCCGGCGAACCTACCCGGGACACCCAAATTGCCCAGACAATTGGGAGGCATGGTCGTCATTTTCCAAAAAATGGCAATCCAGGTGACTAGAATCGCACACTCTCATTCACTCATTTAAATTCCAAGAGGGTGCAATTACTGTCACCCCTCCCCCACCTCAGAAAAGGTATAAAAGGCCTTCAGACCTTCATTTGAAGACACGCAACCAAAAAGTGAAGATGGGGCTTTGAAGTTTTCCGATGAAGACTTGACATTTTGATTGTTTTTCTGCTCGGTTCTAACTCTGATAGCTCTCGTGTTCAGTTCTAACTCTCACAACTCTCATGCTCAGTTCTGACTCTGACGGATCTTCTGCTCATTTCTGGCTTTGACCACTCTCCCACTCAGTGCTGACTTTAATGACACTTCTGCTCGTTTCTGACTCTAACCGCTCTCCTGCTCAGTCTTGACTCTAGCAGCTCTCATGCTCAGTTCTGACTCTGACACCTCTCCAACTCAGTGCTGACTTTGACGGCTATGCTGCTAGGTTCTGACTGACAGCTCTCCTGATGAGTCCTGACTCTGACTGCTGATCTCCTGCCCAATTTTGACTTTGGCGGCTCTCATGCTCAGTCTTGGCTCTAACAACTCTCTGAAGACTTAGTCACTTTTCTTTCTTTCCTCGAAATATTTGTAAAAGGAGCGGTGACTTGTCACCTTCTTCTTGAGTGCATAAACTATTGTAACCACATACAAGCTAGTAGATTAGGTCAACATCGTACTGATCCTATATTTTTCCCCTTTTCGAGTTTTTTCATGTAAAACGTGTGACGGTTACTCGAAGCATCCCGGGTGGTGGTCAAAGTGGAACTACCTCCCTGTTGTCCCTAGCTTGAGTTTTATCGAGAAACCCTAGGGTTGGAACGGGTAACAGATATCTCAGTATCCGTACAAGACTTGTTAAGCCCCTAAACCCATTATTTATCCAAATATACACTTACAATCTCCTCCTATATTTGTGATAAATAACGTACACATTTCAGAGTGCAAGAAAGCCGCAACTAACAAAGTTCAGACTTAACACATTTTCTCAGAAAGAAAACACACTTTAAAACATAAGAGGAGTTTTGCTTATACGGAAAACAAACATCCCAACATAAAGTGCAATACTAAGGATAAAAGTCTGAAGTACACAGTAGTAATGGATAAAACATATAACAATTCTACTCATCTAGTATGTACAACCCCCATATTTGCCGAGCGTATACCACGCAGCATGTACAGGGTCGCAACGACACAGATAACCGTAATTGGGAAGAATGGCGACTCGGGCGTAGTCGGGAACGACCGCTCAAGGGCGTCCGAGATGGGCTAAGGCAAAATCACATCCGAACGGAAGGAAAGAAGGAATGGCGGAACGGATAGTGAAGGCCCCCACTAGCCCGTGCAGGCGAGTGAAAGGGGAAGGGAGTGCAAGGTCCACTCGCCCACGCGGGCGAGTGGGGGGGGGGGGGGGGGGGGGGAACGGCCCACTCGCCCACGCGGGCGAGTGGGGGGGACGGCCCACTCGCCCACCCGGGCGAGTGGGGGGGGGGGGGGGGACGGCCCACTCGCCCGCTTGGGCGAGTGGGAGGCTGTCCACTCGCCCATGCGGGCGAGTGGGAGGATGCCCACTCGCCCGCTTGGGCGAGTGGGAGGCTGTCCACTCGCCCTAGCGGGCGAGTGGAGAGGGGGTGAGTGCCCACTCACCCCCTCCGTTCCTCCTCTCTCCCTCTCCTGATAGCGCAGGAGCCGCGTCCGCTTACCCTCTACGTCCACTTGTCTTCTCCCCTGCTTCCGGGTGTTTTTCTCGTCACCCCCCTCTTTTCCTGCCTAATGGATTTCTCATCAGGGTCTGCGTTTAGCCTATTCAAACAGCGGAATTCCACTATTGGTAGACCAGTTTGAGCTGCGGATAGCCATTCCAAAAGGCGGAATTACGCTATCCGCAGACCATTTCCAGAATTCTATAAATAGACCCCCATGGGCACCTTGGGGAGGGTTGGCATCTCCTTACCCCCACCCCCCTTAGCGTGTTCGGTTAGCTAGTGACCCTGCCTTCCGTTCGCCAAGTCTTTCAGGCCAACAGTCAGGTGTTGCGAGTGCTCTCCGAGGTGCAGGTTCTTAGGCTCTAAGTGACTAACCGTTCGACTTTACCTGAGATAAGTAAGGGCAAGCTGCCTACCCCTATTTTCGAATGCTGAAGCCGGGAAACTGGTTTCAACATTCTGGTGCGGTGAGCGTGGAACGCAACTTGTTCGGAAAAACCCCAAGTAGGTCGAATGGCTGGAAGTGAAGAGCTAGAGAACCCACCCCCTCCCAGCGACTACGTAAGGAAAAGCGACTTCGATGAGTTCAAGAAGGCGATTATGGAGACCTTGCGCTCTGCACTCACCCCCACAGGCGAGTGCTCGACTCCGCCGGTACCTATCCTCACCTCACCTACTCTAGGTGAGACGGCACCAGCAGGGCGACTTGATAAGGAAGCGCGGGTGGAGGAGGATAGAACTCTTGTAACACCCTGCCAGTACGAAAAGTATAACAGCAGGTCCGGCCGGGACCCCACGCCATACAAACCACACTAGCTAGGAGTTAAAAGGTGATAACCAGAAAAGTAACAACAAAACGAGAGTACGAAAACGTAAGCGGAAGCATTAATTAAACCATTCAAAAAGACATGTCCACTATCATAGGAATGAGTCCAGAAGTAAGAGTTACGGCCTTAGGGCCTTACATCAAACAATGTACAAAACTCCAAAAAGGCATACATCGGCACGCAGGCCGGCAATACATGAGAAAACAGGAAAAAGGCTGGCCTTCGAGGGCCAACACAGCAAAAGGGCCAACGCCCGCTACTTCCCGCTAGGCTCACCTGCACCTGCATAAGAACATTCCACCAAGCGGTGGCAAACAAGGTAACGGTCAGCACAGCTGACCAAATTATAACGACCCCACCCCTTACCCGGGGTGGCGGAGCTTCTACCCTGCGAGCAAGCCATACTAGCACAAGTACTAATATAAAGAAAGTGCAACTACACGATGTGAGGTTTCAAGCACAATCAATCTTCTAAGTTGAGCATCAAAAGAAGGGAACCTAGGTATGCACATGATGTTGGTTGGGTTCACCCGAAGGTTCCCCACAACCGCCTAAGCCACCGCATGAGGCTAAACATGACATCATTCTATCACAGACGTGGGTACAACAACCGCACGCTCCATGCTCACAAGGCATGGATCAAAGGTACTTCTTCCCGAGCACCAACACCATCATGAGTCCGGAAACTTGAGATGGGAAAAGAGCTTATGGCCCGTCTAGGTAAACACCTTCCGCGACCTCTCCCACGATCACACGGCTTTACGAGAGACAACTATCCCTTTACCGATACTGCATGGGAACGGGTTCAGTTCAGTCAATTCCCGAGCTCTCATCGTCGAGTTCACACATACGATGCGGGTATGACATCACCTCGGCCCGTAAGGGTTTAGCACTTGCTAGTGCTACACAAAACATAAGTTACAACACCCAAGCCTTCACGAGGACACAGGCTTTACACGTAACCAAAAAGGAGATACAACTCGCTCCGCATCAATTTCGTGGTGAAGGTTTGCCTTCATCCAACTCTCAAAGCATGGGGCTTTCGTTAGGATCTTCGCAAGACGCCTACGCTTAATTCCCGCAATGCTATAGAAGATTTCACGGAGTCATTCTCCGGCACGCATTCTAGGCCTAACCTAAATGCAACGTCGCAAATCAAGCATCACCGATTCGGGCTCACGGCCACGAATAGGCTTCACACAAAATGCCTAAATCCGCACGACTACCGGATTTTCTACATGCAATAATGCCGGGGACGGACACAATCTACCCGGAGTTCCGAAGAACTTGAGGAAATCCTACACTTCACCCATTTGGTGAAAGAGACACCTCATGCAAGCATAGAAAGAGGAATGAATGGACAAATACAAGTCCAAAGTTCGGGAGGAAGAATCGTTACCCTAGGCGCTTTCTTTTTCGCCATGGATCCGAGATTCTATACGGAGAGAAACGACCGCCCCGGGCTGCACTCCCCAAATCTGGAAACGGCTCGCGAAACGGAGCTCCGGAGCTCCGTCAATGGCGGGATCTTCCTTCTTCTTCCTTGCCTCCTTCTTCTTCCTCTAGCCTAGGAGAGAGAAACACCTCAAAATAATGAGGATTAATCTCCTCTCATAAGCCCTAATAGCCTCCAGCATCTAATCCTAGCCATCGGATCAGATCTCAAAAGATTTGGACGGCCCGATCTTCTTCTCCGCTCAAAATCGCGGAACAGAATAAACAGGGCGCACGATCACAGGCGCACGGTCAGTGGTCGTGCGCGACGAGGGCAATGGTCGTGCGCACTATCCGGGACAGAACTCTGAATTCTTGCTAATAAGCGCACGATCGCTGGCGCACGATCACTGGTCGTGCGCGAAGAGGGAAATGGTCGTGCGCACTGTCCGAGACAGAACTCGATTCTCTTCTGAATTAACGCACGATCGCTGGCACACGATCACTGGTCGTTTGCGATGAGGCCACTGATCGTGCGCTAAGAGCAGACAGGGAAAATTCTAGCCTGCTTCACGTGCCGCACTACCACTCCGCCTACTTCGCGGAACTACCAGATTTGGGGTGTTACAACTCCACCCTCCTTAAAAGAATTTCGTCCCGAAATCCAGGAAACAGTAATAGCATAAATTACAGTTATACTTTACCTGAGGGAAATAGCTCGGGGTACTCCGCAAGCATCGCTTGCTCTCTCTCCCAAGAGAGCTCCTCTCGGCCGCAGTTATCCCACCGGACTTTTACCATACGAATGGACTTGTTCCGCAGCTGCTTTACTTCGGTATCTTCGATGCGTAAAGGCTTGACTTTCGTCGACAACCCATTATCAACCGGAACTTTGCCGACCGCAATGATATGAGTAGGCTCTTGCACTGCTTTCCTCAACACTGAAATGTGGAACACGTCGTGCAGACCGCTCAGCTCTGCAGATAGTGCAAGCTGATAAGCCGCATCACCAACACGCTCCACGATCTCGAACGGTCCTAAGTACCTCGGACTGAGCTTTTTCAAGCGTCGAATCCTTGATACCCCTTTGAATGGTTTGATCTTCAAGTAAACCCGGTCACCGACGGCAAACTCTAAGTTCCTATGCTTGGCGTTGAAATACTTTGCTTGCCTATCCTGGGCAACCAATAGCCTTTCGCGTATAGACCGGATCGTCGAAGTTGCTTCTTCAACATCCTTTCGCTTCAATAGCTTAGTATCGCCCGTTTCCGCCCAAGACAACGGCGTACGACACTTCTTACCATAGAGGGCTTCGAAAGGAGCCATCTTTATGCTGGCTTGGTAGCTATTATTGTAGGCGAATTCGATCATAAAGAGATGATCCTCCCACTTCTTTCCAAAGTCTAGAGTGCACATTCGGAGCATATCCTCCATAGTCCTGTTGGTTCTCTCGGTCTGTCCATCCGTTTGCGGGTGGAAGGCCGTGCTGAACTTCAGTTTTGTGCCCAACAGTTCATGGATAAGCCTCCAATCTTTCGATGTGAAACGCCCGTCACGATCGCTGACGATGCTACGAGGGACACCGTGCAGTCTCACGATACTATCCACATAGAGCTTTGCTAGTTTTTCTACCGAATCATCCTTCCGGTTCAGAATGAAGTGCGATACCTTTGTCAAACGGTCCACGATCACCCCGATGGCGTCGTTTCCATGTTGCGATCTCGGCAATCCATGCACGAAATCCATCGAAATATCATCAAACTTCCATTCCGGAATCGGCAAGGACTTCAAAAACCCACCGGGACGTTGACATTCCGCTTTCACCAACGCGCAAGTATGACACTTGGCTACGTAAAGGGCAATGTCTTTCTTCATGCCCGGCCACCAGAACAGTTTCTTCATCTCCATAAACATTTTAGTGCTCCCCGGGTGGATCGAGTACTTGGTATGATGAGCCTCGTACATCAACTCCGCCCGTAGAGTACCAACGTTTGGGATGCATAACCTTTCCTGCTTCCACATAAGGTCGTCTTCGAAGGAGAAATCAGCGTTTAACCCTTCAACGGTTTCCGCTTTGTATCGTTTCAAGCTCTCGTCCAACTCCAATGCTTGTCGAACTCGGTCGGCAAGGTCGTAGTGAACTTCCGTCCAGTTCAAGCATGCTGAAGTAGACGTTCTCCTATCAATGCATATGATCTCCATTTCTTCTAGCTCACGGATTAGACGCTCATCGTGCATCAAAATCCAATTTGCTTGTGCGGGAGCCCGACGACTCAACGCGTCTGCAACTACGTTTCCTTTACCGGGAGTATATTTGATATCGAAGGTGTAGTCCCCAAGGAACTCCATCCACCTCCTTTGGCGCATGTTCAACTCCCTTTGATCTAGTAAGTGCTTGAGGCTCTTATGGTCGGTAAAGATATCGATCTTCACGCCATATAGATAGTGCCTCCAAAGTTTGAGGGCAAAAACCACGGCCGCTAGCTCCAAATCATGGACCGGGTAATTCCTCTCGTGAACCTTCAGTTGCCGGGAGCCGTAGGCAATTACCTTCCCGAACTGCACTAGGACACAACCCAACCCACTTCCTGAGGCGTCGCTATATATTTCATAGCCTTCCGTACCCTGTGGCGAGCATAGGGTGGGCGCCGTGATCAGACGACTCTTTAGCTCTTCAAAAGCTCGTGCGCACTCGGGCGACCAAACGAACTTATGATCCTTCCTAGTCAGTTTTGTGAGAGGAAGTTTTCCACAAAGCGCCTATAATAGCCGGCAAGTCCTAAGAAACTTCGGACTTCCGCTACGTTTTTCAACAAAGGCCACGCTTGGATCGCTTCTATCTTCGACGGATCGACTGCAATTCCTTCGCCACTAACAACATGACCAAGGAATGCCACTGACGGTAGCCAAAACTCGCACTTGGAGAACTTGGCATATAGCTGACTCCTCCTCAAGGTGCTCAGGACTGCGTGCAGATGCCCTACATGCTCCTCTTCCGACTGAGAGTATACCAAAATGTCGTCGATGAAGACGATCACAAATTGATCTAAATACTCTCGGAATGTCCCGTTCATCAAGTCCATGAATACCGACGGTGCATTGGATAGACCGAACGGCATTACCGTGAACTCATAGTGCCCAGAGCGGGTACTGAACGCTGTTTTTGGAATGTCACATTCCTTTATCCTAAGTTGCTAGTAGCCGGACCTTAAGTTAAGCTTAGAGTATACCGTCGACCCAACCAGTTGGTCAAATAAGTCGTCGATTCTCGGAATCGGATAACGGTTCTTCTCTGTCAGTTTGATCTGCTACTACTAGGACAACACCAAGGCTGGTCTTAGGCCCCGAATCCTTCAACAAGGTGAAGAGTATCTTCGCGCCTTTTCACAGCTTCTCCTAACCGCGCTCACCCGAGATCTATTGGGCAGCATTACCTCTAATCTATCCTTGACTAAGGTAAACGACACTCCAATTCATAACACGAAGTCCTTAGACAGATAAGAGAGCGATGCTCCCACACCAACAGATCTTTCGTCGGATAGTCGATAATTAGGACAAGGCCTAATTGCACACAAATTCAAAACATAGAATTTTGTTGTCATCGGATACAATGGACACAATGAAATCTTTAACCGCACACAGGGTAGAAATCATATTAAGAGATGATCATCCATACCTGTGGCAACATCGCATTGTTGAACGACCTTTTGCTGGCCATAAGAGTAGACTCTCGGCTGGGTTAAAGAATATTGGGGAGTCGAAGACTCCACCGCCTTTCCTTTCTCTATAGCAGCTGAACCCATCGCACGAGCATAGTCCACTTCTCCGCTTTTTGCCTTTGGAGGACCACTTCGACACACCGCGGCTTTGTGCCCCACCTTCCCGCAGGTGAAACACGCAATAGGTCCCCGCACGGTCGTGGCTCCCAAAATATTAGAAGGAGCTGGTTCCGCGAACCTAGACTTCCTCTTGTTTCTTCTGAACTCCGACTTGGATTGAGAGGTCGGCGCATGTAACTCATTGAAGTCATTCGCGCGTGGCATACTCTTCATTTCTATTTCTAGAGATTTTGCTGCTTTGACTAAGACGTTGAAGCCAAGTAACATTGGACCCACAAGCATTTGTCTTAGGTCATCTCGCAGGCCATTGTAGAACTTGTTGACCTTGGTCTCCTCATCTTCCCACATAGACCTCTCATAACGACCCAGACTGATGAACTCATTCAGGTACTCATCCACCGAGTGTGCTCCCTGCTCCAGGTGCAAGCACTGGTTCTGTAGTGCCAAATGCCCTGATGAGAGCATGTACCTTAGAAGGAATGACTCATGGAAGTTTTCCCAAGAGATTTCGGTAAGTTATCTCCCACCAAACTTGTGCACCAACTCCTCTTCCCACCAAAGTCTTGCTTCTCTTATAAGTAGGAAGGTGGCCAAGGCTACCAACATATCCTTAATTATAAGTATTGACGTTAAAGTCTTCTTTATTTCTGACAACCACTCAGCAGCTCTCACAGGAGATTCGGTCCCCGCGAAGGATGGAGGGTTGAGGCTCAGAAAGTACTTTAACAGTTGATAGCGCAATTGCGGTTCCGCTTCTGGCTCACTTGCCCTCGTCGGAACCGGGGCCACAATAAGACTGGGAGGCTGTACCAGCTTTCCTAGCCATGCATTTTGTGCAGCCGAGACCGCTTCTGTGACCACTCTGATCATCTCAGCCGAAGGAGCGGTCGCTGGCACTTCAGCCGACCTACTACTATCAGCGGTGTTACGGGGTCGAGACTGCCCCGCACCACTTCCAGTCACCTATAATCATGCAAGGCACGATTTAGTGACTCAAAACATATCAAACATCAATCATGGAACGCTCAGGTTCCGCAAACAAGTATGTTTTTTCATTCCTAAGTGGACATTCTTATTAGTTTTTGTCGTTCTAGGTGAATGCACAGCCCGTGCGCACCACCCCTTAAAAGGAATTCGTCCCGAATTCGCTAAACTACGGATCGACGCCTTAAGTCCGATACCAAATTGTAACACCCTGCCAGTACGAAAAGTATAACAGCAGGTCCGGCCGGGACCCCACGCCATACAAACCACACTAGCTAGGAGTTAAAAGGTGATAACCAGAAAAGTAACAACAAAACGAGAGTACGAAAACGTAAGCGGAAGCATTAATTAAACCATTCAAAAAGACATGTCCACTATCATAGGAATGAGTCCAGAAGTAAGAGTTACGGCCTTAGGGCCTTACATCAAACAATGTACAAAACTCCAAAAAGGCATACATCGGCACGCAGGCCGGCAATACATGAGAAAACAGGAAAAAGGCTGGCCTTCGAGGGCCAACACAGCAAAAGGGCCAACGCCCGCTACTTCCCGCTAGGCTCACCTGCACCTGCATAAGAACATTCCACCAAGCGGTGGCAAACAAGGTAACGGTCAGCACAGCTGACCAAATTATAACGACCCCACCCCTTACCCGGGGTGGCGGAGCTTCTACCCTGCGAGCAAGCCATACTAGCACAAGTACTAATATAAAGAAAGTGCAACTACACGATGTGAGGTTTCAAGCACAATCAATCTTCTAAGTTGAGCATCAAAAGAAGGGAACCTAGGTATGCACATGATGTTGGTTGGGTTCACCCGAAGGTTCCCCACAACCGCCTAAGCCACCGCATGAGGCTAAACATGACATCATTCTATCACAGACGTGGGTACAACAACCGCACGCTCCATGCTCACAAGGCATGGATCAAAGGTACTTCTTCCCGAGCACCAACACCATCATGAGTCCGGAAACTTGAGATGGGAAAAGAGCTTATGGCCCGTCTAGGTAAACACCTTCCGCGACCTCTCCCACGATCACACGGCTTTACGAGAGACAACTATCCCTTTACCGATACTGCATGGGAACGGGTTCAGTTCAGTCAATTCCCGAGCTCTCATCGTCGAGTTCACACATACGATGCGGGTATGACATCACCTCGGCCCGTAAGGGTTTAGCACTTGCTAGTGCTACACAAAACATAAGTTACAACACCCAAGCCTTCACGAGGACACAGGCTTTACACGTAACCAAAAAGGAGATACAACTCGCTCCGCATCAATTTCGTGGTGAAGGTTTGCCTTCATCCAACTCTCAAAGCGTGGGGCTTTCGTTAGGATCTTCGCAAGACGCCTACGCTTAATTCCCGCAATGCTATAGAAGATTTCATGGAGTCATTCTCCGGCACGCATTCTAGGCCTAACCTAAATGCAACGTCGCAAATCAAGCATCACCGATTCGGGCTCACGGCCACGAATAGGCTTCACACAAAATGCCTAAATCCGCACGACTACCGGATTTTCTACATGCAATAATGCCGGGGACGGACACAATCTACCCGGAGTTCCGAAGAACTTGAGGAAATCCTACACTTCACCCATTTGGTGAAAGAGACACCTCATGCAAGCATAGAAAGAGGAATGAATGGACAAATACAAGTCCAAAGTTCGGGAGGAAGAATTGTTACCCTAGGCGCTTTCTTTTTCGCCATGGATCCGAGATTCTATACGGAGAGAAACGACCGCCCCGGGCTGCACTCCCCAAATCTGGAAACGGCTCGCGAAACGGAGCTCCGGAGCTCCGTCAATGGCGGGATCTTCCTTCTTCTTCCTTGCCTCCTTCTTCTTCCTCTAGCCTAGGAGAGAGAAACACCTCAAAATAATGAGGATTAATCTCCTCTCATAAGCCCTAATAGCCTCCAGCATCTAATCCTAGCCATCGGATCAGATCTCAAAAGATTTGGACGGCCCGATCTTCTTCTCCGCTCAAAATCGCGGAACAGAATAAACAGGGCGCACGATCACAGGCGCACGGTCAGTGGTCGTGCGCGACGAGGGCAATGGTCGTGCGCACTATCCGGGACAGAACTCTGAATTCTTGCTAATAAGCGCACGATCGCTGGCGCACGATCACTGGTCGTGCGCGAAGAGGGAAATGGTCGTGCGCACTGTCCGAGACAGAACTCGATTCTCTTCTGAATTAACGCACGATCGCTGGCACACGATCACTGGTCGTGCGCGATGAGGCCACTGATCGTGCGCTAAGAGCAGACAGGGAAAATTCTAGCCTGCTTCACGTGCCGCACTACCACTCCGCCTACTTCGCGGAACTACCAGATTTGGGGTGTTACAACTCTTCAGGCGAGGGTGCTGTTTCCTAGCCCGGCGAGTGCTCTGCACCTAGGGGAGGAGGCACAGCGAGTGATGCCCATCCGCCAGGTGGGAAAGGGAAGCCCTTTCTGCGAGTTGATCCTGACCGCCCCGGTTCCGGAAGGGTTTAGGGAGCCGGTCATGTCCCACTACGCAGGCAAAGATGACCCTCAGGAGCACCTCCAGTGGTTTGAGGATGCTGTAAGACCCCCCCCCCCTCCCGGAACACAAAACACAGCTGAGGGAGTCTTATGCCCAGGACAGCCGCCTTGCGGAAGCGCCAGCTCACGGGCTAGCCACCTCCACAAGACGCCTATCCCGCCGGCTAAACCAACTCAACAGCGCCAACCCATCAATAAACTAAAACAAGAAGCCACATATAGATATATATAATTCGCATAAGTAAGAGTCCATAATTATACAAAAAGGTAGCTCCATGAGCTCCTGCAAAATATATCAGAGTATCACACAAGATGCCCAAAGGGGCTACATCTCAAAACTACTACTCACGTCTGTCACTGCCGGTACTGTAGGTATCGCTGCCTCTGGCCCTGCCGCCCTGACCTGACTGTCCTCCTCCTGCGCCGTGCGCTGCGGCTCCAGGGCGCACTCCTAAAAAGAGGGACGTAGCAACCGTTAGTCATAAAGACTAAGTGGCTTCACATCCGCTCCCCCGGCGACTCCAAGGCACCGGGCGGTAGAATTGAATAGAAGCTGCAATATTAGCAATAGTATACAAAACAGGTGACAGGAAGGGTTGTTCATATGTGTCGGTTGTATAAGTACCCAAGTACTTGCAATGGCACTAACAAGCTGTTCATAAGTATATATATATGTAGCAGCAGTTATAAATGCAAGTACTGGAAACAAAAAGCATAAGCAGAGTATCAAAATCGTACTAGTAACAGGACATAGATAAAGTATCACAGAGCTGAATTGAACTTAACTTATAAGGATGCCCATACAAGCTTATAAGTTAAGGGTCTGCATATAAAGGTAACTCATCATATAAAGATGCCCATACAAGTTTATATGATGAGTATCCATTGCTGTGCAATGCAATGATTATGATATGAATGCGGTGCAATGATTATGATATGAATGCGGTGCAATGATTATGATATGATGACTTCTCCAAGCGCATTTGCTATGTCGACACAGACCTTTAGTTCCCACTTTTCGAGGGTAGCTAACCACTCAGGCGCCCCCCGTCGTGGCCAGACGGTGGCAGTGGCACGGGCTTCGCCACTACTAGGAGGGTATCAACACTACCGGTCCTAGGCCTATGTACGCCTCGACGCTCTTGTTCATAGCGGAGTCCTTGCGTACTACCCGCATTCCTGCGGGGTCTTCAAGACGCGGAGGGGATCTATTGGGTAGATGGACACCAAGACATTCCAACCCAACCGGTCTGAGTCTAACTGCCGGCTCCTGTCGGTGTCACGACTAGCGAGCCCGTAGACCCGCCACCAACTATCCTCTACCGAGGATCACTACACCACCATGTGTGAAAACCTGCACATTCATACTATCACGTCCTGCCCGTAGGCCCATTCACAACCGGTGCTCACAAGCACTCATCATATTAGCACGTTCTGCCCGCAGACTCCGTTCACAACCGGTGCTCACAAGCACTCATCATATTAGCACGTTCTGCCCGTAGGCTCCGTTCACAACCGGTGCTCACAAGCACTCATCATATTAGCACGTTCTGCCCGTAGGCTCTGTTCACCACAAGTTCAACCTAGTTGAACTATTCACATTCTTTAGAGTTTACTACCAATACGCATCATCCCGTTGTTTATCTAGCGAGGCGATCATTCATAGAAGCACGTCTTCCAAACATGCGCCAAGAGTCCCCAAGATAACGTTCGGGATTTCCAAGCATATCTCACATGTCATCGACATTCACCTCTCGCACTCAATTTACGGCTCACTCTATCACAATGAGATGTTTATCGCATTTGAGGGGTTTTCACCAAACCACACTCTTCGCTGGGTGATCGATCGATGCACGCATTATTATAAACATGTCGTCAATGTCTTTATTCGATTATTCATCGCAATGCCTCATTCCATACATCATGCCATTCACCCATGCTCCGCCTAATTGACACGTAAATCTGGGCACTCATTTCCTCATTAAATTGGAGAATATAGATTTTTCTCCAAACAATAGCCACGTCGGCATTCCTAGTTATTATTCCCAGAGCGAAGCGAGAACGAACTACGGTTGGCGAAATCACAACAAGTACCCTCCCACAACTCATGAAATTCAACAAGGGTCAGCACAATATCATCAATTCGATTTCTACCAATATTAAGAGCGTCGGACAAGTATTATAAAAGATATCCCAAGTTTATCGCAATTCAAACTACAACGACGCTGATTAACAAAACTGAGATTCTGGGAGTTCTACTCCACCCCAAATTATGTGCCACCCCATTTTGGAAAGCTCTCTCCAAGGGCTACAACACTCATGTTGAGTACTAAACCCAGATCCAAGTGGATCCTACCTAAAATCTGCTCCAAAGTCAACTGCAGAAACCTGGACAGCAAAAACAGCATGCACTTAAACAATTTCCCGCTTTCTGGACAGTCCACTCGACTGGACTTTTAGGCAGCTACAGGTCACTTCAGAAAACGGATAACCTATCGCTGGAAAACTCTTTCCGAGGGCTACAACTTTCATGTTGAGCCTGGAACCTAGTTCCAGTGGGAAGAAGCCCAAAAATTGGCTTGGACACAGCTGCGCACAATTTCACCCCTTATTTACCAAGTGCAATGTTATGAATTAAACTTTCTTTAGCAAGGGGCTATTATCCTCTTTATCACATAATATACATGATTAAAAACCCTAATAAACAGAGGGTTAATCATCATCTTCCCCAACCAAACCAAGTGCAATGTTATGAATTTTTTTGCAAGGGGCTATTATCAACTTCACTACACATTATGCAATAAAAGACAAACCTATTTAACAGAGCATTATCCATCATCTTCCCCAAACATGTGTTAGGTCATTTCACCCTTTTAAAATCCCTAACAATCATTCCCTTCACTCTCCCTCAACGACCATGGGTTTGCCCCAAATCAAATCCCATCTCTTCCTCTTGAAGAGAAGAAATGATTCCTAGAACCTCGCGGCGAACGATACCCTAATTTTGAGGTTCCGGCTTGGGCTTTCTAAAGAAACTCCATTAAATCTCACACGAGAAGCTCTCTTGAGCCTTCATCTCTCCTATTGTGATCTAAGAGGCTAGCACCAAGGGAGAGGGGAGGAAGTCACCTGATCTTATGGCCATGGTTGGAGCTCATCCTGATGGAAGCATGGTGGTGGTCGGCCAAGCTCCAACTGCCTCTCCAACTTTGCTCCTTCAAAGCTCCATGGATAAAACCGTAGGTTAAAACCATCAGGTGGGATGGAAGGAGATGAAGAAGAAGGAGAGAAATGAGCCAGAGAGAATAATAGCTCGGCCCTTGGGTTAAGAGAGAAGAGGGTTTGCATTAATATGCCTTGGAACCCCAAAGCATAGTGTCTGCTCCTTATTGGACAATAATTCCACTGTTAGCCCAAAATAATCATAAAAAATAAGCATTTAAGCTTTATCCGGCGACGGGAAGAAAAATGCCCAGATTTCGTCGAACAGGAACAGTAAATTCGTCGAACGGTTCAATTTTCGTCGATCGTCGATCGGCTACATGCAATATTTTAGTCGAGCGGCTGCTATGCAAGATATTTCGTCGAGCGGCTGAAGGATGCTGTTCGTCGAACGCCATTGCAGTAGTATTTCGTCGATCGTCGATCGGCTACATGCAATATTTTAGTCGAGCGGCTGCTATGCAAGATATTTCGTCGAGCGGCGCTGCTAATATTAATCTGTCGAGCGCCGGCTATTATAATTATAATTCGTTGAACGACGTTCGACGATATTTCGTCGAACGCTGCTGCCCTTCGACGTTCGTCGAACGGAATGGCCCTTCGACTATCGTCGAACGAAGCTGTCCTTCGACTTTCGTCGAACAGAATCCTCCCTTGCCCAAAACGATCCCTTTTATAATCAAACCCAAAATTGCTATCAGCACACCTTGTAGCAAAGGTTATCAGCCCACCATAATTAGCACACCAACCTCATAAATTTTCGCTATACGCACACCAATGTGCACAACTTTAATGAGTATATTTATAAGTCTCCCAGCAACATAAACGTAACCCAACCAAAACGTAAGCTATATTTTCATCATAGGGGCCTAGCGCGCGCACTGGGATGTTACAAATCCAATAAACGAAGAAATAATTTCGTCCCCAAAATTTAAGTTGGGCTTATGGGGAACGAAGATCGGATTACGAAAATTGTTCTTCCGAGCACACACCGAATCTTACCCGTCTCAGGTGAGGGCCACAACTCGTCCTTCCTACCTCACCTCAATTTCTCCCCGGTGTGCTCTCGTCATACTCCACGCACTTGGTATCCCAAGTTTTCTCAACCTCAACGAATCAACTTTGCTATACCTTTGTCAAAAGCCGTCAGGTCAGAGAGCCTAACACGCACGATGTTATCACTCGTCCTCTCAACCTTAACCGATCAACATTCTTCGCACCTTGGATCTGAATCATTCTAGGTTCAGTGAACCTGTTACGCACGAGTTTACCACTCGTGCTCCCGCACCAAATCCAGATTCCTCCTCTCAAGGAGTCATGTGTTTTAGATTTGCAAGAGTAAGTTGATTCTTCCAATCTCAGGCATCGTTATCCAAATAACGTGCAGCACCCTTATCGTCATCACTTGAATGTATTCAACAATTTAGCTTTCAAAGAAATCGGCCTCAAAGTCAGGCGGGTAGTCTACCAGGTAAGGTATGGGGTCACGCACATGCTTGACATAGCCTAGGTGGCGGCTTCGGGAATGAACACCAAACAATAGCCCGGATGGCGGCCTTGGGAATTAACACCAAAGGGCCCGGACCATCCAGTTGAATGAACTACATTAGCCCGGATGGCGGCTTTGGGAATTAACACCAAAGGGCCCGGACCATCCAGTTGAACGAACTACATTAGCCCGGATGGCGGCTTTGGGAATTAACACCAAAGGGCCCGGACCATCCAGTTGATCGAACTACATTAGCCCGAATGGCGGCTTTGGGAATTAACACCAAAGGGCCCGGACCATCCAGTTGAATGAACTACATTAGCCCGGATGGCGGCTTTGGGAATTAACACCAAAGGGCCCGGACCATCCAGTTGGTCATCTAGCGATGCGAGCAGTAATATAACAAAGCTCCCAACATCTTCATTTAACCACCACGTTGCAAAACCTTAGCACTATGAGTGCTACGATTTAAACTAATTATCCTAAATATGTCACTTTAAGCACAACTCTTTGATCAACAATCGAATACGACTCCCACTCAACAAATTTCAAGGCGTCCCCCAAAATTTATCACGCAGTCGTCTGACCAACCATTGATCATTGAGAGGCACTACAACACTATCAAGTGAGTTCAAGTTTCCACTTATTAATCCCCATGAGGTTCTAATGATGGAACTCATGCTATCAGGACCTAAGGACTACCACCGAGTCCTTATGTCATCCACACACTTGCCAGGATCCGACTAGCGCATAGCCGCACTCAAGGACTGCCAGTCTCAAGTCCTTACCCTCACATCAGGATGTATTCATATCTTCCAAAAACATACGTCAAGAGTTCCCAATATAGTGTTCATGATTTTCAACCATATTGCTTACGGCGAGTTAATTATTCAGAGATCACAAGCTTCCGAGGTTAAAATTACAAGGATTTAAAATCCTCAAAGAATTCCAAGACGGTACCTCTCTAGCCCAATAAACCGTAGGTTAAAACCATCAGGTGGGATGGAAGGAGATGAAGAAGAAGGAGAGAAATGAGCCAGAGAGAATAATGGCTCGGCCCTTGGGTTAAGAGAGAAGAGGGTTTGCATTAATATGCCTTGGAACCCCAAAGCATAGTGTCTGCTCCTTATTGGACAATAATTCCACTGTTAGCCCAAAATAATCATAAAAAAATAAGCATTTAAGCTTTATCCGGCGACGGGAAGAAAAATGCCCAGATTTCGTCGAACAGGAACAGTAAATTCGTCGAACGGTTCAATTTTCGTCGATCGTCGATCGGCTACATGCAATATTTTAGTCGAGCGGCTGCTATGCAAGATATTTCGTCGAGCGGCTGAAGGATGATGTTCGTCGAACGCCATTGCAGTAGTATTTCGTCGATCGTCGATCGGCTACATGCAATATTTTAGTCGAGCGGCTGCTATGCAAGATATTTCGTCGAGCGGCACTGCTAATATTAATCTGTCGAGCGCCGACTATTATAATTATAATTCGTTGAACGACGTTCGACGATATTTCGTCGAACGCTGCTGCCCTTCGACGTTCGTCGAACGGAATGGCCCTTCGACTATCGTCAAACGAAGCTGTCCTTCGACTTTCGTCGAACAGAATCCTCCCTTGCCCAAAACGATCCCTTTTATAATCAAACCCAAAATTGCTATCAGCACACCTTGTAGCAAAGGTTATCAGCCCACCATAATCAGCACACCAACCTCATAAATTTTCGCTATACGCACACCAATGTGCACAACTTTAATGAGTATATTTATAAGTCTCCCAGCAACATAAACGTAACCCAACCAAAACGTAAGCTATATTTTCATCATAGGGGCCTAGCGCGCACTGGGATGTTACAGATGCCATGTCCATCAGGCAGGTGACCGATGCCTTCAAGTGTAGGTTGTTCGCTATCTCCTTTCAGGAGAAAGCTAGAGATTGGTTCCATCAACTTCCTCCCGGATCCATCTATAGTTTCGAGGACTTGAAACGGAGTTTCCTGTTAAGGTTCTCTACGTCCAAAAAGAGGAGGAAGGGGGCGGAGGCCCTCTTCCTTATCAAGCAGAGGTCGGAAGAGTCGCTGGGAAGCTACGTGGATCGGTTCCAAGAAGAGGTCCTTCTCGTCAATGAGGTCCCTGGACACACTTTGCAACTTGCGCTTACCCTCGGGTTGCGGCAGGGGTTGTTTCGCATGGGCTTGTCCCGGGACCCTCCTCTGTCTTACGAGGAGTTGATGGAGCGGGCAGGATGGGAGATCGAAGTGGAGGCAACAAACCCGGAGTTCGCGGCCAAGATGGCCAAATGGATGGAAGGCGGAGAGAAGTCAGGAGAGGCCCGACAGTCAGAGCTGAAGAAGAAGGAGGAGCCAAGAAGGCAAGGTCCGCAAGGACCTCCTGGGGGGCAGGAGCCAGGGTGGAGACCCCAGCCACCGGCCAACCGACCGGCGTGGAGGCCGGCAGGAGGACCTTTCCAGGGCCAAGGAAGAGGCAATTTCCAGGGAGGTGACAACTACCAGGGGCAAAGGCCCCAACATGCGATGGCTGTAGGCCAAGGAAGGAGAGGGAGAAAAAACCACGGTGGCAGAGGCGGCGGAAGAGGAAGAGGAGGTAGGAGGGAGTCCCCCTTTTGTGACTTCCATCAAGTGGAAGGTCATGCGACAGCTACTTGCCCCGAGTTTCTGGAGGTTAGGGAGGGAAGAGGACCCCCCACAGGGGAATGGCTGTTGCTGATAGGAGACGGAAGGGGAGAAGGGGAAGAAGAGAGAAGAGAAGAAGGAGAGGAGGATCGGTGTGAAGATCGGGCGGATGCGGGAGCACTGGGTCGGATCGGGGTAATCCACAGAGGGGTAGGAATTGAGGCCACCCGAAAGGGGAGCCTCCATGCTATCTACCGACGAGGCGTCGCTTCCACTTCCCGAACCCCACCCCCAGGAGAGAAGATCACCTTCTCATCCAAAGATATGCCAGCGCACGACGATCCCTTCTGTGACGCCCTGGTAATCGAGGCTGCGGTGGAGAACTTCACGGTCTCCCGAATCCTGGTGGACAGCGGGAGTTCAGTTAACGTGGTCTTCAAGAGTGCTTTCGACAAGATGAAGGTGGATCAGAAGAGGGTGGTCGCGTCAGATGGACCACTCTTCGGTTTTTCGGGCGAGAGAAAAGAAGTTGAAGGGGGAGTCAAGCTCCTGGTCACCTTGGGGGACATCAAAAAACTGCCGGTTCGTCATAGTAGACGCACCGAGCAGCTATAACGCCATTTTTGGGTGCCCCCTCATTAGTACCTTCAAGTGTGTGCCCTCCTCCTACCACCAATGCTTGAAGTACAGCATAGGAGGGTTGCAGATCTGAATCCGCGGGGACCCCAAGATAGCCCGCCAGTGCTACGTCACGGTCTTCAACGCCGTCACTCGGAAGGAAGACGCAGAGGAAGTGGAAAAGGCGATAGAGGCCTTGGCCGGGCTAAAGGTGTCGAAGGAGGTGAAGGGATAAGAAGTCGTCAGCAATGAAGGCAGGAGGCCCGAAGCAGCGCAGGACGGCTGAGAACTGAGCAAGGAGGACCCCGAGAAGGTCCGGATGTGCGCCTCATCAAGGGCAGTTATCTTTTTCTTTATGTATCTGTAATGAACCTTGAACACCTTATCTTAATGAATTTGGTTTTGACTAATGGAAGTGACAATGTTTCATGAGGCCCCGAGAAGAGACCGCTGACAGGGCTTATTCATGCCGGCAGGGCAGGAGAACTCACTCGGCGAGGCAGGTGATTCATGATGGTTAAGGCCCCGAGAAGAGACCGCTGACCGGGCTTGTTCATGCCGGCAGGGCAGGAGAACTCACTCGGCGAGGCAGGTGATTCATGATGGTTAAGGCCTTGAGAAGAGACCGCTGACCGGGCTTGTTCATGCCGGTAGGGCAGGAGAACTCACTCGGTGAGGCATATGTTCATATTGATTAAGGCCCCGAGAAGAGACCGCTGACCGGGCTTGTTCATGCCGGCAGGGCAGGAGAACTCACTCGGCGAGGCAGGTGATTCATGATGGTTAAGGCCCCGAGAAGAGACCGCTGACCGGGCTTGTTCATGCCGGCAGGGCAGGAGAACTCACTCAGCGAGGCAGGTGATTCATGATGGTTAAGGCCCCGAGAAGAGACCGCTGACCGGGCTTGTTCATGCCGGCAGGGCAGGAGAACTCACTCGGTGAGGCAGATGTTCATATTGATTAAGGCCCCGAGAAGAGACCGCTGACCGGGCTTATTCATGCCGGCAGGGCAGGAGAACTCACTCGGTGAGGCATGTGTTCATATTGACTAAGGCCCCGAGAAGAGACCGCTGACCGGGCTTATTCATGCCGGCAGGGTAGGAGAACTCACTCGGTGAGGCAGATGTTCATATTGATTAAGGCCCCGAGAAGAGACCGCTGACCGGGCTTGTTCATGCCGGCAGGGCAGGAGAACTCACTCGACGAGGCAGGTGATTCATGATGGTTAAGGCCCCGAGAAGAGACCGCTGACCGGGCTTGTTCATGCTGGCAGGACAGGAGAACTCAGTCGGCGAGGCAGGTGATTCATGATGATTAAGGCCCCGAGAAGAGACCGCTGACCGGGCTTGTTCATGCCGGCAGGGCAGGATAACTCACTTGGTGAGGCGAGATGTTCATATTGGTTAAGGCCCCGAGAATAGACCGCTGACCAGGCTTGTTCATGCCGGCAGAGCGGAGGAATCCACCCCGAAAGGTAGGTTATCTATTCATCTTTATCTAAAGGATCCCATGGCGGGGCAAAACAACGGATCTCGCTCAAATAACAAAGATCATGTGCGAACCAGAGAAACAGTAAAAGAAAGGCCTTTATTTACAAAAAAAAAAGAAGATTACAAAGTTGAGATATCTCATCCCCCCGCTGACCCTTACATAAAAAAGAAATAAAAAGTGAACTCGCCTACATAAGGGGGAAGATAGCCAACTAAAGCATAAGGAGGCCCTTTTGACTCTTAGGAGGAAGGTGAATAATCATGGCTGCAAGAGGGCGAACCAAGGGGCGGGGCGGGAGGAAAGTACTCTGGGAGCACCATGTCAGGAGTGACGTTTTTCCACTCGCCCCAAAACGCACTAACGTCGTGAAGAGAGCTGACCACAGCTTTAGCCGTCGTCACCACAGTCTTCCTGCGGGCAACTTTGACCTCGGCAGGGGTAAAGTGGAGAAGCTCCGCCGCCCGCGAAGACTCGCCATGTCTTTCTCGCCCTGTAGCGCGAGCCTCGGCAAGCCGAGCTTTCAGACTCTCCACCTCCTTTTCCAAGTCCTCGACCCTCCTCCTAACCGAGTTGGCAGCGTCGGGTCCCTGCATTAGAAAAGCCGTATAAGTGAGAAAAAAACAAGTAACAAAAAGAAGAGAGGGTCTCCGTTCGAATAAGGGCAAACCAGGCCCCCTGACGACTGCGCGAGAAGCCTCTCAGTCATCTCAAGACGAGTAGCCAGGTCAGCAGCTCTGTCCTCAGCCTCCCTCCTCGCCGCCTCAGCCTGAGTGAGTCGCCTAGAGAGTCTGAGGCTCCGGCGAGCCGTCATATGAGAAAGCTCAGTCGCACGGAGCTGCGCTTG
This sequence comes from Dactylorhiza incarnata, assembly GCA_033032865.1. Lineage (NCBI taxonomy): Eukaryota > Viridiplantae > Streptophyta > Magnoliopsida > Asparagales > Orchidaceae > Dactylorhiza > Dactylorhiza incarnata. The sequence goes on along the minus strand of JAWHQI010000370.1, from coordinate 1,281,067 downwards.
CGAGCTCAGGTAAGCAAGGTCACGCGTGGAACTTTCTTGGAAGGCGGCCGCATCCTGCCTGCCATACAAACCGTAGATCATGTCGTATGCAGCGTTGCTAATCGGCCCTCCCTCGGCCCAAGAAGACTGCCGAGAAGACATCGAGACACGATTCGTCGCTTCATCCCAGCGAAGGAAAGGCTCGCCAACCTAGTCCTTGGCATTACCCCCCAATTCAAAGTTGGGGTGGCAAGCCAACGCGTCTGGGTCATCATCTCCTTTCTCCTCTCTCGCGGCGGATCATGACCCGCCTCCTCTACAGACAACTCTCCCCCGACGCATCTTCGGCTCCTTTGGCGGGTGGGGGGGGGGGAGTCCAATTCCACCACTGGCTCCTTCTCCCTCCGTTGCCTTAGCACTGGAGCCTCTAGGTAGGAAGAGCAGGCGGCTGTAGCCATTTGAGCCAGCTGATGGGTGGGGGAGGAGGAGCTCCTCTTGGCATGTGGAGGATTCCTGGGAAGGCTCCTCTCACCTGTAAAAGTAAAATGAGTGATGGGTGATGAGATCTAAGTAAGCAAGTAGGGAAATAAGAGGGGGGCTCAGGAAAAGGGGGGGGGGGGGGGGTACCTGTCCCCGGCGGAATATAGGGAAGGCGATCGACGTTCCTCCGCATGAATTCGACTTCAAAACCCACTCCCGCGAGGAATTTATACAGCTCGGCCGCCTCGCCATCCACGCGAGGAGCCTTGTATGTTTTCTCTGACCTCTGAACAGGGGAGTAGGGGATCTTCCCAAGGTCACCCCAGACAAAAACGAACTTGTCGCTCCAGTGATGAACCTTGTTAGCACCCTCACAAACTTTCACATGCGCACCAGTGAGGAAGCACACCCCATCGGTAGTAGCACGGAAGATGAACGCCTTTCGGAAGACTGTCGGGTTAAACTCAATACCCTCCTCGCGCAGGTAACAAACAAAGGCAACCAACATGGATATCCCATTCGAGTTGAGTTGGGCCGGGACAATCCCGAAGTATCTGAGGAATTGCCTCACTTCCGGCCAAAGAGGAAGCCGAAGCCCGAACTCGAAATGAGATAGCGGGAAGGCGAGCCAGTTATCATAGAAGGAGTTAACTGTATCTCCCTCTGTAGGTCGGCGAGCAACCAGCCCTTCAGGGAGGAAGGACTTCTCAAAGGCAAGAAGTTCCTCCTCCGACACCCTCCCAACAGGGAAGGGGTGGTCAGAGAAGTTCATCGCGCACTGTTCCCGCCCATTCTTAGTAGGTGAGGAGCGGTTAGGATCCATCACTAATGGTGGAGGAGGATGAACGAGTGTAGAAGCGAGAGGTAGAGCAGGAAGAGCAAGCAAGGATATCAAGGTAGGAGGATATGAAAGGGAGAGGGGGTATTTATAGGTAAAAGTGAGAGCTCTTTTCCACTCACCCCCCCCCCCCCCCATCCTTCTCACTCGCTCGTTCCCACTCAACCCCTCGCTCCAACTTCGACTCTCGCACTCGGCATGTCAGCGGCTACGTCCGCATGCGAGAAGCAACTCAGTTAAGTAAACGCAGGTGTGCCGCAAGCGAAACAAACAACTTAGAAAGATAATCGCGACCGCGCAAAGCAGGTCGAGTAGTCACACATATTTGCTTTATTACATCACAACTGCAGAAAGGTAAGATGAAAGCGGCAAATAGGAGAAGTCGGGTTGGTCCCGCTCAAAGTTGAGTCCACTTCCAAAAGCCCCGACCTCGGGTCTGGGTTGTCAGTCCACGCATGGATCCGACACATTCCTGAGTCAGGGCGAGTTCCTCATTCGCAGCACGCATATTAGTCTCCACTCGACGCAGGTGGTCCGCCACCGGTTCCGTCAGGCCACCCGAAGAAAGCCAAACCTCCTCTACTAGCAGGGCATGATCTGCTTCCAGCGCCCCCATCCGCTGCTCCATCGCGCGGGCATGTGCGAGAGGGTTCGGTTCAACGAACCCTTGCCCTTCTCGAAGCTCGTGAAGGAAACGCCCCTGCCTCTGAATCATGTCGACCAAGCGGTCCCTCAGCTCCGAGACGTTAGAGGGGTGCCCGACGAGCTCGTCTATCGCCGAAGGAGAGAGAGGTGGTGAGAGCGCTCCCATCTGTCCCGACCTGCCGGTCGAAGCATCATCCGGACCTGCAGGTTTAGTAAGCTTGTTATCTAGATCTCCGGCATGGTCAGATCCTTTTTAGAGAAGACTTACCTTGCGGGGTCCTCGGCTCTTTCCCGTGGCGAGAGGAGTGCTCGCATCGTTGCCCCAAGGGGTACCCCGGCAGTGTGCCATAGGTACCAGCGGGTGGGAGACCCAAGGACTTTCCTGCACCAGCTGTAAAAGGGGGTCTCTCGGGAGTACGCCGCTTGCTCAGTTCACGCAGGGGTGGGAGTAAGTCCGCCGGCATGCTGGGGGAGCCCTCCGCAACCGAGAAGGGAGGTACTGCGAAATAGGAAGGAAGAAGAAGAGTCATCAGTATGGGCATGAGCATGCTTATCGAGCACAGGTAAGGTCACTCACCACGGATCGGGGAGTGGACAGGGGGACTTGTCTGGGTACCCACACTCCCTGATTTAGCTGCCTCGAGAGACCTGTCCCTCCCACCACGACTCGGTATCACGTCAACTGCCCCCAGGTGCTTGTGGAACTCGGACATTATTGCGGATGAGGAGGACGTCCCGCCCGCCGGCTCAGGGTGATGCCTCTTAGACATAGGTCCCTCCACCTGCACCGAAGAGGGAAGCGAATGCTCCATGACGACAGATCTAAGCTCCGCCAGGTCATCTAGGCTCTTTCCAGAAATGGCTTTGAGGCGGGCGCGAATGTCCAAGGGAGGTTGCATGTCGACCAGGCTAAGGGGAAGAAATGAGAAGGGAGAGGTTTTTGAGTAGAGGCTTACCCCTCTCCGTCCCGAGGTTTTATAGCCAACGGGTGGGAACCGCTCGAATATCCTCTTTAAAGATCCTACCAGCTCGTCAAATCAGAGGGTTGGACTTTCTTTCCGAGCTTGAGACAAGCTCGCAAAGAGCGGGGATTGTGTACAACCCCCATATTTGCCGAGCGTATACGACGCATCATGTACAGGGTCGCAACGACACAGATAACCGTAATTGGGAAGAATGGCGACTCGGGCGTAGTCGGGAACGACCGCTCAAGGGCGTCCGAGATCGGCTAAGGCAAAATCACATCCGAACGGAAGGAAAGAAGGAATGGCAGAACGGGTAGTGAAGGCCCCCACTAGCCCGTGTAGGCGAGTGAAAGGGGAAGGGAGTGCAAGGTCCACTCGCCCACGCGGGCGAGTGGGGGGGGGGGGGGGGAACGGCCCACTCGCCCACGCGGGCGAGTGGGGGGGACGGCCCACTCGCCCACCCGAGCGAGTGGGGGGGGGGGGGGGGGGACGGCCCACTCGCCTGCTTGGGCGAGTGGGAGGCTGTCCACTCGCCCATGCGGGCGAGTGGGAGGACGCCCACTCGCCCGCTTGGGCGAGTGGGAGGCTGTCCACTCGCCCTACCGGGCGAGTGGAGAGGGGGTGAGTGCCCACTCACCCCCTCCGTCCCTCCTCTCTCCCTCTCCTGATAGCGCAGGAGCCGCGCCCGCTTACCCTCTACGTCCACTTGTCTTCTCCCCTGCTTCCGGGTGTTTTTCTCCTCACCCCCTCTTTTCCTGCCTAATGGATTTCTTATCAGGGTCTGCGTTTAGCCTATTCAAACAGCAGAATTCCGCTATTGGTAGACCAGTTTGAGCTGCGGATAGCCATTCCAAAAGGCGGAATTACGCTATCCGCAGACCATTTCCAGAATTCTATAAATAGACCCCCATGGGCACCTTGGGGAGGGTTGGCATCTCCTTACCCCCACCCCCCTTAGCGTGTTCGGTTAGCTAGTGACCCTGCCTTCCGTTCGGCAAGTCTTTCAGGCTAATGGTCAGGTGTTGCGAGTGCTCTCCGAGGTGCAGGTTCTTAGGCTCTAAGTGACTAACCGTTCGACTTTACCTGAGATAAGTAAGGGCAAGCTGCCTACCCCTATTTTCAAACGCTGAAGCCGGGAAACTGGTTTCAACATAGTAGATCATCAGCATCCATGTCATATACTACTTTCTCTCCTTCAACTCCACCATAGCCTGCAAGAAATTTCATAAGTTAAAATCTATGAATTCATAAAACATATGCAGTGACGTTTAAAGTAAGCTAGCTCTACCTGAATGAGCTTAATACTTGTAGCAGTAGTTAAGTAACACTGTCAGCATCTCTATCTAGTCTAATGAGGACCAGTCAAGTGTTGATTTTGTAAATCAAACATAGTTATCTTACTCATTAGTGATCATTATGTACCTCATCATCAAATGTGGATGATTTGGCACTACAACATTTGCAACATTATCAGGTGGAATAATGTGTTATGATCATTAATGTTAGATTAACCTTTTACAAACGACTTTCTATTCCCAGTTGAATAATTCTCGAATCAACTTACAATGATAAAGATGCTTAGTTATCAGATGTGGAATAACTGGTATCTAACCATCTTGGGTTTTCATCAAGAAATTATTTGGGGGTTTTAGTCTGTTATTTAGATGCTTGAATGTTGCGATTATATGTTCTCACTATCAAAACATAAACAACGGAGGAAAGTTTTATATTTCTATGAACTTTAGTTTCATCTCCCCCGATATTTTTATTGTGAGAGCTCTATTCAGGCCTTTTGTCAAAGCATCTGCAACATTTTCTTTTGATCTCACAACAATCAGGATCATAATCCCTTGACATATGAGTGAGGTCAACCAGGCTTGTTTCTGTAACATCCTCAATCCTACTAGACCCCATGATGATGTTAGGACATAACATGAGGAGAGAAGGGTGAGTTGAGACAAGGGGTGACCTTAGAACTCTTTGAGTTAGGATGAACTCACACAGGGTCCCCTATGGTACACAAGTCAACATTGGTCAAACTACCCAAATTACACTCACAAATACAAGTTGAACTCACCATTATGTCCGTAACCCTAAGGGAGACCCATTTGACCAAGAACCTCAACAATTGGTCACCCAAATAGGCTAAATTGGCCAAGGTCAAACCTAGGTCAACATAGCTCTCTTCAACACAATTGGACTCAATGGACCTTCAATACTTTAAATTGACCTTACCTAGGTTACCCAAACCACTAAGGGAGGTCATTAGGTCAATAATCACTAAATAATTCCACTCAATTCCAAGGTGTTGACCAAAGTCAACTTTTAGTCAACATATCCCAAATCAACCAAATCAAGGACCAATTGGCCTTCAATTGGTCAAATTGACTTGACCCCTAACCTCATAACCCCATTAGGAATCTAATAGACCCAAAATCCCCATCAAGTGATCAACCATTCCCTTCAATTTGATAAAAGTCAACCTTAGGCCAAATTGGGTCAAACTCACACCACATGGATCAATTAACCAAATTGATGCCACATCATGACCCAATGGACTTTGGGTAAGGTTATAGGACTCATGGCCATCAAGTGGGGCTAACTCACTCACCAATTTAACCAAGTCAACACAAAAGTCAACCATGGTCAACATAAGGCCTTAGAGGAGAAATTGAAAGACCAAGTGAAATCCAAGTGAACCAAGACCCCACCCCATGCCTAACCAGCATGACACAAACTTATAATCACCCCACAATTGAAATTGGAGAAAGGAGATGATCATGGGGGCAAAAATGTCATTTTCCCCAAAAAGCTTAAAGGGGAAAATGATTTTGGAGTGAAGGAGCTTCCATGGAACCCACCACCTCAGCCCAAGATCCCCTAGATGAATTCCTAGGTTGTGAACTGTCATTTCAGGCATGGCAACCGCCCAAATAATAGAGTAGGGGTGGTACAAGCCATGGCCGAACACCCCCCTTTCCATCCTCTCTATACAACAAACCTCTCCCTCATTTGACCACTCTATCACATTCAGAAGGTCCTTAGCAGTCAAGCCAGCCTATTGCAGCAGAGAAAATGGTGGGGAATCGGCGGATCAGGCAAGCTCGCCGGAGATGGAGAAATCCATGGCCGCATGCTGGAGCACACGCCGCCGAGCCATAATCGAGGTCCGTTTCTCCCCCCTCTCCCCCTGTGCTAGCATTTAAAACCACTTAGGAGATAAATCGGGCTCAATTGAGCCCGATCCCATGTGAGGAAGAGGAAGATTTTTTGAGCTTTTTTCCTAGCTCGGGATCGCCGGAGTAGCTATCTCCGGCAACCGTGCCACCACCTGGCAATAACCACCACCTCAACGAAGGTGATGGAGGTGGTGGCTGGCAGTGGTGACCCTCTGATGTCCGGGAAATGGAGATGGAAGTTGGCCCAGCTGGGAGTAATGCTAGTCGTTGGCTGGAGGTAGGAGACGAAATCAAGGCCATTGATTTCAGCTGATGGCTATATGCAGACAAGAATTTATACACATTAAATTATTCTCACACTTTATACAGTAGATTGAACTCAATATTTAGGCTACTTAGAGGCTGTTTTAGGCACAAGTGCCTGAGACAACTTTTGTAGCCCTTGATGTCTATTTCCTATAGGGCTTTGAATCGCCAAATTTGGTGACCTAATACCCCTTGTAGGGCTATTTTACTGAGACGTGTCCAAAAAGGTGTGCAAACCTTATTTTGTAGAATCAAGACTTCATGGTTACATGGATCAGTCTAATATTTTAGACATAGTTGTAAATAACATAGATTCACCCCCTGCCCAAAATTCATAATTTTTGGGCAACATTTTTCTATGGTTTTATGCTAAATATGGGTTTTCGTATTAATGAAATAATTATGGTTAAATATATGCAAAATGACCCAAATCTTGGGTGGTATGATGGTTAGACTCTAATGAGCAACATGTCAAAATTTGAGACCATTTGGCTCACTATAAATCATAATTTCTCATATTCATAGGAATATGATGTATCGAGGGGTGATGTGCATATATCACATTTGTGTATTTTGTAATTTCATCACTTATGGCTGGGGGTAAGCTCATGAAATATTGGTAACACACCTAGCATAGAGGAGGGCATCATCCTTAGAAATATTAGGATGTTTGGGGAGAAAATCCTAAATATTTGAGCAATAGTGTATTTGTAACATAAATATATTAATCAAATAAAAGTGATCAAACAACCTAGGAAAAATCTGATTTTTTTGTCAAATGATATTTTAGGATATTATACACCTCTGTAAATTTTGTTGGAATTTTTAGAATTAATTTTCTTGGTCATTTGTGCATAATGAATTTTATCACAATGTGTATTAATGAAATAAACATCACCTAAAACCTAGGAAAAAAATCTAATACTCTGCCACATGATAATATACCTTGAAATATACCTCTGGCAATTTTGGTAGAAATTTTGGAAGTCATTCACATGGATACTTACCAAAAATGTCCTTTGTCAAACTTATGTATTAATGGAATTTATATGACTAATATTATCTGGAAAATTTTGAAATTTTGGCTAGGCTGTCTTTTGATCATCATACGTCTATGGTAATTTTTATAGAATTTTTGAATCAATTATTTCAGTACTTACTGTGTAATATGCCCAATTGATTTAAATATTTGAATATTTAAATAGTGGTCTTAAACATTATGAAAATTAATAAATTCATCCAGCCATGATATTTATACATTACATGTCACTAATAATTTATTTAGGATATTTTGACCTCAGAACATTGTACTTCATGTGTAAAGTGAGGTGTGCATGATCATTAAACTATTTTTATAAATGGCCAAAATAGTTGGGAAAATTATGACTTTGTGACCATATTGTAATTAGGTCATGTGCAACCTATGGTAAAAAATTTAGGTCATTTGGTCATGTTTTGGTGATGTTCACATTAAGGAGATTAAATTAGTCCAATGTTGAGTTGGTCTGCGTTTAGCAAAAACTTGGGGTAGTGTATAAGCTAGATAAAACATGTGGGAATGGAATGAAATTTGGAACACAACATTAGGGCATACATAACTACAGTTCACATGAGTTGTAGGCTAATTGGAGAAAGTCTTTCCTATAGAGAATAGTGAACGGAAGAACGTCTCGATGAACAATTGAACGTAATTTGGGTGTCTCTTATCCATGGTAGTATAGTGACACATAAGGTGATCATGATGCACTCAAAGTTAATGGTGAGCCTATAGGAGAACTTCTAAGGATCTGCACCAGTCATCGTTAAAAAGGGTCGTCGAGCTATCTAGAATAGTTTAAATCATGCTTAAGTAAGTTAGAGCAACAATAAGAGTAACCTTAACGAGGGTAGTTACCAATAAAAGTAAATATTCTGAGAATCGAAGGTTTGGGATGTCATCCCAGTATACCATCTAGTACCGCTGCGAGCCCTTCGCCGGGTAGACCACGGGAAGCCCAGAATTCACCTTAAATTGCTATGATCACCTAAGTAACAAACAAGAGTAACCCTAACTAAGTTAAATTGAGAAAAGTAAACCTCGTCCTATTAGGAGGGACGGAATGGTTCAAGAATAGTTAGTCCTACGAGTTGGTGGCTTCGGAAATGTAATGAATCTTGCATGTGCATAAACTAGTGGCAGGTCTTCAGTACGGGTCCATTTGTCACACCAATGACGGTACGTTGACCTTGGCGGGGTGTGGTGAAATAGAGGGCCAGTAGGTTATTTTACTGCGGTCTAGCAGACAATCCCTAGTAACCCACCCCCGACCATAAAAGTCTGGCGGGATGTCAGTAAGAGTACACAAAAGCTCATGGAAGTGCACCTAGGACGTGTACAACAACGTACGTAAGGTCTAGTTCTGGCAGTGTGCATGCCCACCTAGAAGTGGAGTGCCCTATTCACTGATTCCGTTGCCATGACGGAAGTACCTGAGAGGCTGGCTACCTCCGAAAAGCGGGAATTAAAGGTCTGTGCGCGTAGAGTCATGTGAGTGAATTGCACTGTATGAACATAGCATAACACACCATAACATTCATAACATCATAATGACATACACATTTGCAGACCCTTATCATATAAATTAGTATGGGCTCTTTTATATGATAAGTTATAATTCCGGAAATCTTAACTTATAAGTTTGTATGGACATTCATATAAGTTAAGATACTCTAGATGATGGTGTGGTAGTATTTCTTATTACTTCACTTGCGCTGCATTTATTTATTTACAGCTCATTATTTACCTACTATTGTTGTCTTACTTACTGCATTTATTATATATTGTTGATGTTCTCACTACTCACTTACCCTTTATATTGTTAATACTATCCATGTCACTTGTATTTCTTTTACCCCTTGATGTCCCCCGCTTCGTCCTCCCACTCGGTACCTAGGAGTCGGGGGGGGAGGTGGGGACAAAATGGCTTAGTCTTTTGACTAACGGTCGGATGTGGCAGTAACACCAGGAGATCTAGGAGCATGAGCCGCAGTACGTCAGGCAGGACGTGACGGCAGACCCTGAGGAGCAGATGCCGCGCATCACTACTTCCACACGGCGACAGGTTGGAGAGTATTTTGTGTTGCTTCCGCATAGTGTAGTGTGAGAGAGTGTTATGTCATTAGTATTTCCTTTTGGATATGTATCGGGCTTAAGCCCTTGCACTCTTTTAGATTTGTACTCATTGTGGACTATTTGCACTTTCATATATATATATATGTATGTGTGCTGTATTGTGGACTTGTCATATTTGTGATATTACTTCTTGCAAATTGGCCTGTGTTATGATCAAACTAGCCGGCAGGAGCGGCGTCGAGCGGTGATGACTAACTCGTGAGTTGGTGTCACCGTAAGACGACTGTCCTTTGCATAAGATCCGGGAACTCTCCAATAATGAGGAGGGGGATCTTAAAAATGGTATCAGAGCACAACGATCATAACAGAAAGAAGTCCACAAAACACTGGGTCGCCCCGCTCGAGCATTAGTTTGAGGACAAACTATGCAGCGGAAGCAATGGTGTGCCCAAGTGTGAAATCACATGTATAGTCTATCTAAACAATGAGTTAGGTCGATTCTAATAAACTTCCTTAAAGCTGTGTAGCCCCCAAGGAGTACCGGCCCACGAGATACTGCTCCTTTCCCTCCGACTGCCACTCCCTTCCAGCAGTCAGAGCTCGGTCAGACATTGACAGCTATTCTGGAGGCCTTTAAGGCACAACAGGTTCCAGCCTCTCAGCCGAACCCGGGATCTAATTGGTTGAGCGCATTCAAGAGCTTGTCCCCTCCGATGTATCACGGGACAGAGACTGCGGTCAAGATGGAGGAGTGGTTGGATACCATTCAGAAGATGCTCGCAGGAATAAACTGCCCAGTTAGCACGACAATCTCTTTGGCGACTACTGCTTTGGATGCCCATGCCATGAGATGGTGAAAGTCTGTGATGGATTCCACGTATGCGGGCCGAGATTACTCTGAGATTACTTGGGAGGAGTTCAGCACCACTTTTCTGGAGCACTTTGTGATAGTGACGGACAAGGATGAGTAGGAGGAGAGGTTTTGAACCTCAGACAGGGGAGCCAGTCGGTGATAGAGTACCAAAGGGAGTTCTCCCATCTGGCTAGATTTGCGGGGATGCACTCACTGGATGACAGAGGTTATGCCAAGAGGTTCTATTGGGGACTTAGAGACTCATTGAGGCAGGCATTGTTGTTCGTGGCCGAGGACAGTTTGGCCAAGATCGTAAAGACATCGAAGAAGCTGGAGGCAGATCATCTGATGGTGCAGAGTAGAGGGAACAGACCAGGGTACGAGACACACTTTGGAGAGGGCAGCATGGGACCATAGCGGGGCAGGATTATGAGGCATAGGAGAGGCAGAGGACACCCTCGTCCAAACGTCAGGACAGATCAGCAGTAACCTCCTGCAGTGCCATTCGCTCCACCAGTGCGGTTTCAGGAGCCACCGAGGCATGATGATAGAGGATTCCACCCAGTGGTATGTTTCGGATGCCACCAGCCAGGGCACATCAGGGCCAATTGCCCCCAGCTATTCCGTCCTCCTCCTCCCCCTCCACCAGCCCCTCCAGCACTAGCACATCAGGGCTGGGGCAGAGGACGAGGTCGGGGTCAGAGACATCACGACAGAGGTCCAAGGCAGGAGCAAGTGTATGCATTGGATTTGGCCTAGGAAAGGAACCCTGAGGAAGTCATCACAGGTACTTCTATACTTTCTTTACAATTGCATAGTACCTTGCAAAATAGTAGTTTTATTAGACTTATAACCCAAACAACAAAACCACCCCAGGTATAGTGTTTGTCTGTGATAAACCTGCTTACACTTTATTCGACACGGGTGCTTCACACTCGTTCGTATCAGAGGAGTTTGTACAAGATCTGGATCAAGTCCAGCATTTCGAGGGCATCCATCGGAAGGTGAGACTACCAGATGGGTCAGAGATGGAGATGTGCGCCAAGTGCAACATGGTGGTAGAGATTGGGGGGAAGACATTTGAGGCACTGACGACCCTCCTGATGATGCCAGACTTTGACTTGACCCTGGGCATGAATTGGCTACACGGGAACCAGGCCAGGATCGACTGCCCAACAAAGAAGATCATACTGAAGCATGATGACTCCGAGGTGGTAGTAGAAGGTATTAGACCCGTATCCCGTATTTTATTATCCTCTATTCAGGCTGTTAAAGCTCATCATCAGGGAGACAAGGTGTATGTGGTCTGTTTTGGGATGGTAGAGGCGGAGGCCTCCATGGTCGACATCCTCGTAGTTTGGGACTTTTCTGACGTATTTCCGAAAAAGTTGCCCGGATTACCTCCACGACGAGACATGGACTTCCAGATCCAGCTGGTGCCCGGAGCCAGGCCTGTGTCTCGGGAACCATACTGGATGGCACCCAAGGAGCTAGTCGAGTTCCGCACTCAGCTCCAGGAGCTAGTGGAGGCAAGATTTGTTAGGCCGAGCTCATTGCCATGGGGAGCTCCGATGCTATTCGTAAAGAAGAAGGATGGGTCGCTACGACTCTGCATCGACTACCGACAGCTGAACCGACTGACGGTGCGGAATATTTATCCGCTACCGAGGATCGACGAATTGTTTGATCAGCTTCAGGGAGCCCACTGGTTCTCCAAACTCGATCTGAGGTCAGGGTACCATCAGCTGAGGATCTAGGAGGAGGATATACCCAAGACAACATTCAGCTCGTGCTATGGTTTATATGAGTTCACGGTGATGCCTTTCGGGCTCACGAATGCACCATCCACGTTCATGATCCTGATGAACCGTGTATTCGAGGCCTACTTGTACATCTTCGTCATAATTTTCATCGACGACATCTTGATCTACTCTAGGACCAAGGAGGACCATACTCAGCATTTGACACTGGTATTGGGGAAGCTAAGGGAGCACCAGATGTATGCCAAATTTTCGAAGTGCCAGTTTTGGCTATAGGAGGTAGCATTCTTGGGGCACACCATCAGCGGAGCCGGGTTGGCAGTAGACCCGGCCAATGTGCAAGCAGTTAGGGAGTGGCCGCAACTGAGATCGGCATTAGACGTTCGAAGCTTTCTCGGACTAGAGGGTTATTACCGCAAGTTCGTACAGGGGTTCTCAAAGGTCTCCCTCCCTCTTACATCTTTTACGAAGAAGGATGCTACATTCACTTGGACAGTGCAGTGCGAGGCAGCATTCCAGGAGCTGAAGGACATACTCACATCAGCCACGATCCTTGCCCTTCCATCTGGGAAGAAAGGATTTCAGATATACACAAACGCATCCTACCAAGGGATGGGTGCGGTATTGATGCGCACAGGCACATCATAGCATATGCATAGAGGCAGTTGAAGAAGCATGAGCAGAACTACCCAGTACATGATTTAGAGCTCGGGGCCGTGATCTTCGCCTTGAAGATATGGAGGCACTATCTGTTGGATCGATTGGCGCCCTTAGAGGGGGGGGGGGGGGTGAATAAGGGAATAAACTTCTTTATAATTTTTGGACGATTTACTAAATTGTTTGGAGGAAATTAGAATGAAATAATAATTTAACTTAAAGGAAGAAACAATTGTAATTTGGAATTTTATAACTTACGTCAAATGATAGAAAACAAGTAAACACAAAAAGACATGATTATATTATATAAAAAGTGTTTACATAAATTTGATTTCAATATCGCTTGAAATCGGAGGAGTACAAAATAAAATAATTTTTCCTTTTCTATACCGACTTGTATCCCCACAAACCGGTTGGCTTTAACCTATCCTTCCCTGGATAAGGCCTCAAGCAGCTCTAGCCAATACTTCCCCGAATATGGCCTCGAGCACCCCCTAAATCTAATCACCTAGAACTAGTCGCCAACACAAGGAGAATTCATCCCTAAGTCCTATCCAGACCTAGTCGCCAACACAAGGCGAATTAACTAAACGATTACAAAAAACATGTAATGAAAATAAAGATAACAATAATAAAACTCCCTATATGAGATCTTCTGAAGTCGGAGATGAAGGATCGCTGTAGTATAAGCGAGGTCGAAGCGATCGTCCTTCGGATGTAGCGTGACATAATCCTCCTCCAGAATTCTCCTTAAGTTTTTTGTGGGAGATCCGTCTTTGGCAGCATAACAAGAATGGAGTTTTGGCGCAAGTATGCACTCAGGAGGCTCTCTCAGATTTCTGGAATTAATGCTTCAATAATCTTCCCAGCCATTCATCCATAAACAAACGAGATCAGGCCTTGTTAAATAACCACTTGAGCTAATGCGCGGCGTTACGGTTACCGCTCGACATTAGTGAATCGTGTACGACAGTTGCTGACATCGTGCATAAGGTCGGGAGCATGACAGAACCAAATTTCATCGAACAGGACTGATTTCGTCGAACACGCCTTCGTCGAACGCACCTTCATCGAACATAAAACCGCAACCGTCAGGATTGTGCAAACTGTCGGGATCGTGGCAGAAACCAAGTTCGTCGAATGGAATCAATTTCCTCGAACGGAACTCATAGTTCGTCGAACCCAGTTTGTCAAGCTCACTTTCGTCGAGAGCAGGATCAGTTCATCGAATGGAACTCCAAGTTCATCGAACGCAACTTATCGAGCGTAATTTCGTCGATCGCAGGCACTTTTGTCGAACGGAAAACTAAGTTCGTCGAACTCAGCTTGTCAAGCGCAATTTCGTCGAGCACAGACAAATTCGTCGAACGGATCGAACTCCAAGTTCGTCGAACGCTCCAATTCGTCGAACGCTCCAATTCGTCGAGCGCAGTTTAGTTTTGATTTCGTCGAACGCAGGTTCCTTCAGGTTTCGTCGAGCGCCTTCAGAGTTCGTCGAACGCAGGTTCCTTCAGGTTTCGTCGAGCGCCTTCAGAGTTCGTCGAACGCCATCTCAGCGGTTTTGCTTCTCAGCGGTTTGCTTCTCAGCAGTTGTTAACGCTGGGAGTTAACAACTAACGCGAGCGTTAGCACAATTTCCAGAGAGTCTCTTCCAATTTGTTTTCTACCTGTGAAGTATTGCACCTATAGTTCCTGCACACTCTAAATACACGACAAGCAAGATCAAGCACAATTTGGGATTTGTTATTCTCAAACAAAGGGATGTAATGCACATGTCCAACAATCTCCCCCTTTTGATAATAACAAATCCTCTTAGCAAGAAATCATTAAAAGTGATTATAGAATATGATAAGTGTTTGAATAATAGTGCAACTATAGTATTTGATATGCATGATAATGTGCATACTCCCCCTATCTTAATGCTCCCCCTACATAAATGCAATTTATGTTTTACTCCCCCTAAATGATTGATTACATGAATTAGTCTTCCCGTATTCTTCTATATTTCTCCTATATAGATTTCTAAAATTAATCTCCCCCTTTTGGTATTATCAAAAGAAGGTTTAGTGAGGGTAGTAAGGAGGCATTTCTTATAAATGATAAGGCATGATCGAGCTTTTGTAATATAGATAATGATAAAGATTTTAAGCATAGTATTTTTAAGAGATTTCAAATAAAAAGATAAGAGTTGTAAGCAAGCTGAAGATTATAAGAGACATCTTTTTGTAAGCATGAAAAACATAAGTAAAAATATGAGTTTTAGTTCAAAATTGAAAGATATTTTAACCTTTTTGAAATCTCAAAGTTTTTCATAAAGATACCAAGCATGAAATGAACATATCAAAGAGAGATTATACTATAATGTTACTTAATTTTAAGTTCAAGAGATACCAAAACATTGTAGAGATCATACTAGGTTATCTAGTGTATTTCTTATATAAAGAGTAGTATAGATAAAGCATTAGAATCCAATACTCATGAGAAGAAGTGTTATGAAAGATAATGTTGTGCATATAAGTGTATTTTGAGCAATGTTAACAATTGATTTAAATCACAAAATACAAGACATATGTAGAGTAAAGTGCACAATAAAACACAAGTATATTACTTTCACACACTTTAATGCACACTATTTTTATAAAAAGTGGTGTATTAATCAAGGGTTGCACAAGACACTTTACTATTCTTTCCAAGGTGCTCAACCTCACAATGCTTATGAAGACTTATCAGGAGGTTCAAGTAGTGCTTGGTGGAGTTATATTTGTCTATTTTTGTTCACTTTTGTGAGACAACATTCTCCGAATACACTTGTTTTGCAAACCCCACATAATAATTTTTTTAACCACTTTTCTTAATTTTTAAGTGCAATTCAAATGTAGTGTAGATAATAAACTTATGCAAGTTTTAATTTATTGTACAAATACAATACACAAGCAAGCATTTTTAGATTTAAACACACATGTCACTACAACAAACCGCACTTATAGTAAGGACCTAAATCGTTACAATAAGTGCCAAAAATCGTTACAAAAACTCTTTGGTAACGAAAAAAACTTTAAGTAACGGTCCTCCTCTAAAGCTTGACGCTAAAGGTTCTTGTAACGAATTTATGCATGTCATTACAAATAAATTAATTGTAACAAACGATACTTTCTCACCAAAAAGAGATTCTTCCTCACAATAAATTGGTCATAATAAATATTATTTCGTTACAAATGTTCTTTTTCCTCACAAAAAAACAGTTACGATTAAAACTATTTCGTTACAAATGTTTTATTTTTTCCTCGCTAAAAATAAACTAACTTCGTTACAATAAAGTATAATAAATATTATTTCGTTACAATAGATTAAACAATAGTAACGAAAAAATCATTACATTTATTTTCCATTCTTCTTACTACAGCCAATTCATTTATATATCAAAAAATATTCCATTTCAATTTTTTGTGTACCTGAGATTTTATTACAAATAATAATCTTGAAAACACATATATTTATTCACACCAAAAAGTATTACATAGAGTGCAAGTTATTATCATCTCTTCTAAAATAATACAATATTATATTACAAGATCAACATGTTTCTAATAAATCTTCCGTCATTTTTCGAAAAATGGATCGTCGATCACTTTCTGACTAATGAATCTTTCGTCACTCGTCGGTCAATGCTCGAGCACCCTACAAGTAAAAGAGAGCAATTAAGATCACCCTACAAATAAATGAGAGCAGAAACATCCATACAAACTCACATTCATACATACATAATCCATACACACCCCATTAAACAAGCGTACAGTAAAATATATGAAAGAAACAGTTGTTGCTGGGAAGAGAGAGAGAGAGAGAGAGAGAGAGAGAGAGGAGTTGGACTTAAGGATGCTGAACATACAATAAAAATAACCATATTGATGTGTCATGTACAAGCTTGATCATACGATTCACTGGCTTGATGATAAAATTTAGCTATTGTTGGTACCACATTGGCTAAATCATAGAGACTACATGCATATAAATTGTCATCAGCAAATACTGGTTTTTATTCTTCAGTTCAAAAAGAAACAATACTCTTGTGTAATAGAAAATTTTAGCAGGAGTAGAGTGAGTGGAAATGAAAGGAGACGGAACATAGTTATGACCCACAGGTATAACAATAGTGAAGAAATATATATACGTACATATAGCATAAAGAACCTCTATGACCTGTTCTAAAAAGCTGCATAGTTCTCTAGAAGTATAATGTCAGAATATTTTGGGTTTATTTGTGCAGTTCTCTCCAAGCATACAAACATTATGCTAACATGTTCCAACAAAAATAACAAGAAATTAAGAACTCCAGCAAAATAATGGTGTTGGTGTTTTCTGAAGACGATGCAAACTGACTTGTGTGCACATGGGACTAACACCCCAACCTACGGCATGCGTGCAACTCCTCATGCCCATCTGTCACTTAGTATGGGGCTAGGGTGTAGACATTTAGTCCGGGTAGTTTGTAATCTTAGGACATACTTATATTACTCTTTCCATGATCATTTTATTTACTTATCACTTAAATCATGCATATTTTGGGTTGTTTAATAAAAAAATGTCCTCTTGTGTTTGCATAATTTATATTTTTGAGCTTAAATATTTTTTTAAAACACATGTATTTGAAAAAGCTAAAGTTTTATGCAAATTTGAGCAATCAAGACATCTCCAAAAATTACAAAAATTTTGCATAAGACTACTCTAAGGACACTTAATAAATATCAAAAATCAGTTTTTTTTTTTAATTCTCAAAAAATCAAGTACTGTTTGTCGCGCTAGCACAAGCGCCGACGCTAGCATGGGTGTTTGATTTTTCTGATTTTTAAAATTTCTAAAAATCTTTAAAAATATGTTACTTCATATGTACTACTTATTTATTGTGTTTCTGACTTTTGTTATTTTTATTTTATTCATATTATGAAAAAAAACAACTACAAAAGTTCAAAATTCAAAAATACAAAAAATATATATTTTTGAGATTTTTCTGTTTTTATTTATATTATGAAAAATCAACTACAAAACTTTAAAATTCAAAAATACAAAAATATGTTTGTGTTTTTCTATTTTTTTTCTTTCATTAAAAATTTTCAAAAAAACAAAAAAACTGTATAATCTTTATTGCTAATATCAAGCATGAATGAATTCTATTATTTAGAATTATTTACAATGTTAAAATTTATTCCTTCAAATTACTATGAAATTGTTTTGTTTATCATGCTTTGGTATATCTATTTAAAGTGCATCAATTGTATTGAAAAATATGTGTAGAACCAAGCTTAGCATGCATCTAAGTATGAGTAAATGTATTATGATTGATAATGATACCTTTCACTCACTTATTTTGGTAATCAACATATCAACATATGTGAGTGAAAGGTATCATTATCAATCATAATACATTTACTCATACTTAGATGCATGCTAAGCTTGGTTCTACACATATTTTTCAATACAATTGATGCACTTTAAATAGATATACCAAAGCATGATAAACAAAACAATGTTTATAGTAATTTGAAGGAATAAATTTTAACATTGTAAATAATTCTAAATAATAGAATTCATTCATGCTTGATATTAGCAATAAAGATTATACAGTTTTTTTGTTTTTTTTGAAAATTTTTAATGAAAGAAAAAAAAATAGAAAAACACAAACATATTTTTGTATTTTTGAATTTTAAAGTTTTGTAGTTGATTTTTCATAATATAAATAAAAACAGAAAAATCTCAAAAATATATATTTTTTGTATTTTTGAATTTTGAACTTTTGTAGTTTTTTTTTTCATAATATGAATAAAACAAAAATAACAAAAGTCAGAAACACAATAAATAAGTAGTACATATGAAGTAACATATTTTTAAAGATTTTTAGAAATTTTAAAAATCAGAAAAAATCAAACACCCATGCTAGCGCCGGCGCTTGTGCTAAAGCGACAAACAGTACTTGATTTTTTGAGAATTTAAAAAAAAATCTGATTTTTGATATTTATTAAGTGTCCTTAGAGTAGTCTTATGCAAAATTTTTGTAATTTTTGGAGATGTCTTGATTGCTCAAATTTGCATAAAACTTTAGCTTTTTCAAATACATGTATTTAAAAAAAATATTTAAGCTCAAAAATATAAATTATGCAAACACAAGAGGACATTTTTTTATTAAACAACCCAAAATATGCATGATTTAAGTGATAAGTAAATAAAATGATCATGCAAAGAGTAATATAAGTATGTCCTAAGATTACAAACTACCCGGACTAAATGTCTACACCCTAGCCCCATACTAAGTGACAGATGGGCATGAGGAGTTGCACGCATGCCGTAGGTTGGGGTGTTAGTCCCATGTGCACACACTAGAGAATGCTCAACCTAGCACTCTTTCCCCCCAGTGCCTCACAAGGCCCCACTAGAACCCTCCCCAGTTAAGGACAAGACATGACTTAGAGGTTAGGTCTCTAATGCATACAACCCTACGCCCCCGCTATTGTGAGATATGAAGTCATAGGGGAATAATCTTTTGACAATCTATGCTTTTAAACTATGGGTTGATTTATAAACTATGGTTTTTGTTTAAAGTGAAGAACAATACATAGTCACATAGTTTCTTTATTTTTATGAGATGATGATATGAGATAACTAGCACAATTACTAATATTTAATAAGTGATAATGCTAGTATGATGAGTTTTGGGTTTAAAGTCACATCATAAAATTAACATCAATATTGCATGTATTCCAAAATAGAGTTTCAAATTATAGATCTAGAATAGAGTGATGATTTAGTTTGATTTATTCTTATTATTACAAAGTTGATTCTAGAGTCTACATATATGTGAGATACATGCAATCAATATCAAAGCATATCAAAACACCAAATAATGGAAAGAAATACATAATTCATATTTTTATCATAAGATTCATAATTCCTAGGTGATAGACATCATTGATTTGAGATGTTTCTTGATAGGACATGAATTATGAATTATGATTATAGAGAATTTTGCATAGAATATATGTTAGATCATCATGATATATGTGAATTCTATTCCTTCTAGACTTATGGCAATATGATTTGGTGATATTCTTTTGAATGAGCATGTTTGAATTGTAAGTCTAGAAAATGATGATTATGCTATCATATCAAAGACAAAGATCACAAATATATAGTTTTGAAAATAAAATTGCATTCAATAATTGAATTTATTGATCTTTGGTTTTGCATGATAATATATGATTCATGAAACAATATTCATAAATATTCTAATGATTAATCCATAAACTACGTGTTTGTTTGAATTTTAGTATTTTATATACTTTCAAATCACATAGTTATCATGATATTTAAATAACATTGTAAATGTTATACCTAGCATATAAATTTAAGCATAAACTAAAAAGTGATGCTAGAATGATGAATTTGAGTGCAATGTTATTATATATGATTTAATAGAGATAATATTGCATGTAATATGAGAAGATCTCAAATTAATTTTCTTTAGATCTAGAATGAAATGATTATTCTATTTGATTTCATCTTCTTGATATCAAGTTAATTCTTAGATCTAAATATAATGAGATACATGCAAACACTAGAGATACATATCACACACAAAATAAGATATGAAACTATAATATCAATAGCCATCACATATTTCATAATTCCTACGCAACCCCGTACCCGTCGGGTAGGACCCTCTCCAGATAGTAGGGACCCGTGGTGTCCCGTGATTGACTAGCATTGACCGGGGTGCGGTTAGGATCCATATTCTTAAATAAGCAAGGAATGGGGGTGCGAGTAGCAGAGTTTGGTGTGCGTTTAGAAAAGAGGGCTGCGGATAGCCATGTTTGGCTAGGGTTTTTTTATAAAACCTAAAAAAATAAACTCAAAGGGGGGCCCTTCCTTCCCAGCCGCAAGAGGAGCCGAGACCCCCCTTCCTGTTCGCGCGCGTCTAGGGCACGCCGAGGCCGATCCGCCGCCCGGAGCTCTCCTCCCCGTCGCCACCTGCAGAGACCGAGCCCCAGCTCTCCTCCCCGTCGCCGCCTGGAGCAGCCGCTTCTCCTTCCCCGTCGACCTAGAGCAGAGCCCGACCCCCGGAGCTCTCCTCCACGTCGCCACCTGCAGAGACCGAGCCCCAGCTCTCCTCCCTGTCGCCGCCTGGAGCAGCCGCTTGTCCTTCCCCGTCGACCTGGAGCAGATCCCGACCCCCAATCTCTCTCTCTCGTCGCCGCCCATGGAAAAAGGAGGCCGATCCTCCTCCTCTCTCTCTCGTCGCCGCCTAGGGCAAAGGGCCGCTGTGCCCTATTCTTCCCGTCGCTGCCTCCCAACAACGTAAAGGCCGGGAGCTCCTCTCCTGCGGCCATTTGGAGCAAGGTTGGCCGGGAGCTCCTCTCCCGCGGCCATTTGGAGCTAGATCAGAGCGTGGACGACCGCTATGGCCGCTGGATGTCGAGCTCGCGCAAGGTCTTCGGTTGCGAATCCGTCGAAAGCACGCGTCAAGGGTAACAAATTTCTACTTGGGCAGGTGAAGCCTTCAATTCTCATACTTGCATGGAAGCTCCCCTCCACCATCAGGTGGAGGAGGTGTGCTCTCCGACGGGTTGATGTGCGCATCCCCAAAATTAACGACATTAGCGCCCGGAAGTGTGAGTACGGGTTTAGGCATTCTGTGTGAAGCCCATCCGGGTGTGTAGACCGGATTGGTGATGTTGCTGTGTGAAGCCCATCCGGGTGTGTAGACCGGATTGGTGATGTTTATGTGTGAAGCCCATCCGGGTGTGTAGACCGGATTGGTGATGTTCTGGGGACCCCGAAGAAGACTCTGTGGAAGATATTTAGTATTTGCTCGTATTTATAAAATGTCGCCGCCTCGGGAAAGGGGTGTGGGCAATATTGCTCAATTTGCTTCAATTGGCTGAGGTTCAGTTTGCTACCGCATGGCGAGGTGTTGGCGTACAGGTGTTGCAGAGCTAAGCGAAAGATAGCGGGCTTAAGCCCAAAGCTGTGCCGGTCCAAGAAGGCCTTATTTATTCATATTGCCGGCCTGCGTGCCGAAGTATGGAATGTATATTCCTGTAATCTGTGATGTCTGTGATGTGTATGTTTAGTTTATATTTTTATCGTAGGCGAGCGGAGTCCACGTAGACCCCTCGCCCTGTTGGGCCCAGAGGTTAGTTTGCCTGGATGTCCCTGAGGGTCTGCTATGAGCCATTCAGAACAGCGGAGTTACGTTGTTGGCACCTCAATTGGGGCTGCGTATAGTCAGACTGTTTGTCGGGATTACGCTATTGGCGGCCCGGACGAGGAACGCTATAAATAGACCCAAGAGAGCATCTTTAGGAAGGGGATTCGGTTTGGGATTTCCCCTTAGATGTTTTGGTTGGCCAAGAGAGTCCCCCAATGGTGCTTTGTCTCAGTCTTTGGCTTCGAAGGGGAAGTGCTTGTTAGTCTTCCGAGTGTGTGGTGGGACCTCCACGCTGAGGCATTGGGTTCGTCCTTTGAGTTCCTAGTTTTGTGCCTAAATTGTTAGCTTGAGCGAAGTAGGTGTGAGGCCACCCCTCTTTTGGGACCCCGAACTCCACAGAGACCAAGGCTTGTTCGCAAGATTTCGGTTTCAACAATTCCTAATGTTGATAGTATTAGTTGATTTAAGATAATTCTTGTTAGATCATGTATTATGATATATGATTATAGTGAATTTTAGCATATGATATTAATAGGTTATGGTGGTGATTATATAGTTCATATTCATCCTTTTTAATATGTAGTGACTAATTGTAAAGCGAATATTATACTACATTTATATTAAGGACAAAAAATGTTTTGGTAATTTTGAATTATTTTGTAAATTTTCTTTTTGATTTTAATACAAAGTATCTGAAAGTAGAAGATAACGATGCTTGACATAATTTTTCAGAAAATAATAATTAGAGAAATCGTTTTTTTTAAATAAGCTACCGCCGACGTTAGTGATAACGCCTGGCGTTAGCAAAACATGGTTTTTGATTTGCAATTTTGAGTTACAATTTTTGATTTAAAAACACATGGTTTCTTTTATATCATTTGATTCCGATATTTCTTGATTATGATTAGTCAATATAGGGGCTATCATATGCAACAAAGAATTTAGACAAATATACAATAAGTTGTGCATTTAATATTTTTAGCATAAGACCCCTAAAAATCCATTTAAATACAATTTTGAATGTAATTTCATTAATCTTGATAATATCATTTAGCAAATTTAACATTCAATTTATAATGATAATATAACACATTTATAGGCAATGGATTTAATAGGATATATATAAACAATTTTTTTTTAAATGAGAGGTAAGTCACTTTTAAAATTATATGACTTTATGTTCAAGTTTAATTCAGTTGAATTGATAATCATTAGGCTTAAGATGAGTAAGTCATATATTATGGAATATAAAGTGACCATAAACATTTTGGATAAAAAAACAAAACAAACAAAAGAAAAAGAAATAAAGCGCATCATGAAGTAGAGTATTGATATTTCATTTTTAATTGTTTCTACTTCATGCAAATGAATGGATATTAATGAATACGAGATTTAGGTATCCAAAGTTGACCATGTGTAATGGTTCCTTTGGGTACCCAAATATGACATGATGATTTTTTAGAAGACAAGGATAAATGGGCCCTTTCAATTAAAGTTGATGTGTCATTTTTCTTTAAGGGTCTTCATTTATACCTTGGTTGTTTATCTTTTAAATTCATATTATGATTATATGACATCTTTATATGATTATATTTGTTTGAAAAATAATTCTTTTGAGACTTATGTTTATTCAAATTATTTTACAAAAAACTTTGATGTTGATAATCATAACGAATTTTATTATATGGATTCTTTGAAAGTTTATAAGAGTGATTGACTTTCTTTAAAAGTGATTGTTGAAAGAGTGGGTTACAATATGTTTTAAAAGATTGATTCTTATTTTGATCATTTTCATTTCCACTCTTTCTTATAGACATACTCTTATAATATGAAGGAAAATATTTTATAGTTTGTTTTTCATGAAAAGGAGTTTTTAAATTTGAGTCATGATTGAAAATATATTGAGACTTATAATAGTGACTCTTAAGAATTTTGTGAGGGTCATAATTCTTTTTGAAACTAAACTCCTTTTGAGTTGATGTATGAAAATGATCCTTTTTAGAAATGATTTTGTAAGCTAATTTATCTTTGTTATTCAAAATCTTATGATGAAAGTCATTACTAGAAATTAGAACTTTTTCAACAAAAGATTTTAATTGTCTTAACTTACAAGTTAAAGCATCATTTTCAATTATCAATTTTTCATTATGTTCTTTAGAAACTAAGAGCCCTTTTTCAATATCCTTGAATTTTTCTTTTAAAAGATTGCAATCTAAACAAGGAGTAAGAATTTTAACTAAAGAGCATGAAAGTGAATTTAACACATCAATATTTGATTCTACGTTATCGTTTGCTTTTAAAAATTTATTTTCTAAACGTAATTTGGAATTAGCAAATTTTAACTTTAAAATTTTACATTTAGCAATTACGAGATGTAGAAATAGAATCTGTTACAAAAAGGGAAGTTTTTGATTTTCTTGCATTGATATGGGATGAGGCAAGATTTGAACCAAGGGTTCCTTTGACATCTTCTTCGCATTCCTCTTCCATAGTTGAATTTCCGTCTTCTCTTTTGCTTGATGTGTTGCCAACAAATGAGTCCAATATTGTGACGTTGTATTCTTCTTCCTCCAAGCATGAGTCCTCATCGATTTCTTCTCTTGGATCAATAAGGAATTCCTCTTGTTCATCATCTGTGGAAGGAAGACTATAAGAATTCTCAAGAAATTTCCAAACTTCATAAGCTGTAGGAAATGTATAAATAAGTTTGAAAATATTTTGATCTAATGCACAATATAGACTATTCGTTGATTTGGCATTTAAAAACATCTCATTTTTTATTAAGAATACTTGGGGGCATTTTAATTATAATATTCCATACTTCAATATCCAAAGATTTAAGAAATTTTTCCATTAGAAATTTCCACCCATTTTAATTTTTGCCTTCAAATAAAGGTGGTGCCAAAGATTTTTCATTTGTATAAAAGTTTTTCCCATTAGTAGAAGCGAGATCATGAGATGCCATTATTCCCAGTTTTTAAGCCGATTTGGAATAACCTGGCTCTGATACCACTTGTTGGATCGATTGACGCCCTTAGAGGGGGGGGGGGTGAATAAGGGAATAAACTTCTTTATAATTTTTGGACGATTTACTAAATTGTTTGGAGGAAATTAGAATGAAATAACAATTTAACTTAAAGGAAGAAACAATTGTAATTTGGAATTTTATAACTTACGCCAAATGATAGAAATCAAGTAAACACAAAAAGACATGATTATATTATATAAAAAGTGTTTACATAAATTTAATTTCAATATCGCTTGAAATCGGAGGCATATAAAATAAAACAATTTTTCCTTTTCTATACCGACTTGTATCCCCACAAACCGGTTGGCTTTAGCCTATCCTTCCCTAGATAAGGCCTCAAGCCGCTCTAGCCAATCCTTCCCCGGATATGGCCTCGAGCACCCCCTATATCTAATCACCTAGAACTAGTCGCCAACACAAGGCGAATTCATCCCTAAGTCCTACCCAGACCTAGTCGCCAACACAAGGCGAATTAACTAAACGATTACAAAAAGTATGGAATGAAAATAAAGATAACAATAATAAAACTCCTTATATGAGATCTTCTGAAGTCGGAGATGAAGGATCGCTGTAGTATAAGCGAGGTCGAAGCGATCGTCCTTCGGATGTAGCGTGACGTAATCCTCCTCCAGAAATCTCCTTAAGCTTTTTGTGGGAGATCCATCTTTGGCAGCATAACAAGAATGGAGTTTTGGCGTAAGTATGCACTCAGGAGGCTCTCTCAGATTTCTGGAATTAATGCTTCAATTATCCTCCCAGCCATTCATCCATAAACAAACGAGATCAGGCCTTGTTAAATAACCACTGGAGCTAACACGCGGCGTTACGGTTACCGCCTGGCGTTAGTGAATCGTGCACGACAGTTGCTGACATCGTGCATAAAGTCGGGAGAGTGACAGAACCAAATTTTGTCGAACGGGACTGATTTCCTCAAACACGCCTTCATCGAACGCACCTTCGTCGAACAGAAAACCGCAACCGTTAGGATC
Organism: Dactylorhiza incarnata; assembly: GCA_033032865.1. NCBI lineage: Eukaryota > Viridiplantae > Streptophyta > Magnoliopsida > Asparagales > Orchidaceae > Dactylorhiza > Dactylorhiza incarnata. The sequence continues at coordinate 1,255,077 of JAWHQI010000370.1, read as the reverse complement.
GTGCTAACTGCTGGGATCGTGCCAGAAACCAAGTTCGTCGAACGAAATCAATTTCGTCGAACGGAACTCATAGTTCGTCGAACCCAGTTTGTCAAGCTCACTTTCGTCGAGCGCAGGCTCAGTTCGTCGAACGGAACTCCAATTTCGTCGAACGCAGCTTGTCCAGTGCAATTTTGTCGATCGCAGGCACTTTCGTCGAACGGAAAACTAAGTTCGTCGAACTCAGCTTGTCAAGCGCAATTTCGTCGAACACAAACATATTCGTCGAACGTAACTCCAAGTTCGTCGAATGCTCCAATTCGTCGAGCGCAGTTTAGTTTTGATTTCGTCGAACGCAGGTTCCTTCAGGTTTCATCGAGCGCCTTCAGAGTTCGTCGAACGCAGGTTCCTTTAGGTTTCGTCGAGCGCCTTCAGAGTTCGTCGAACTCCATCTCAGCGGTTTTGCTTCTCAGCGGTTTGCTTCTCAGCAGTTGCTAATGCTGGGCGTTAACAACTAACGCGAGCGTTAGCACAATTTCCAGAGAGTCTCTTCCAATTTGTTTTCTACCTGTGAAGTATTGCACCTATAGTTCCTGCACACTCTAAATACACGACAAACAAGATCAAATACAATTTGGGATTTGTTATTCTCAAACAAAGGGATGTGACACACATGTCCAACACTATCTTTATGAGGTTCATTGTGAGATCTTTTCGGATCACAAAAACCTTAAGTATATAGATACTCAGAAGGATCTGAACCTACGCCAGTGGAGGTGGATAGAGCTCCTATGTGATTACGACTACACTATGCACTATCACCCGAGAAAGGCAAACACGGTGGCAGATGCCTTGAGTAGGAGAGCCGGTACATCTGGACCGGAGCCCCAAGTGATGGCTATGGAGCTGGTGAAGATGTTGGAGGACATGGAGATCACATTGGTATCCAGGGCCGAGCCTGAGGCCTACAGAGAGTACCTAGCTGCCCTGAGCATTACCTGTGATATCCGAGACCGCATCAGGGCACAACAGAGACATAATGTAGCACTGGAGTCGGTATTCAGAGCCTTAGGAGAGGGCAGCTCAGGAGGCTACTCATTTCGGGATGACCTCGTTCATTTTCGGGACCGTATATACATACCCGCAGGAGGTGGCATCCAGGAGGACATACTCAGGGAGGCACACTGCTCTCGGTACTCAGTGCACCCCGGGATCACCAAGATGATGGCGGACCTACGGAAGACTATGTACTGGCCTGGGATGAAGAGGGAGATCATAGTTTGGGTGACGCACTGCGAGACCTGCCAGCGGGTGAAGGCTGGGTGCAAGAGCCTTAGAGGGTTGCTACAACCACTACCAGTCCCAGAGTGGAAGTTTGAAGACATAGCCATGGATTTTGTGCATAGGATACCGCAGTCTCATTCTAGGCATGATTCCATCTGGGTCATTGTAGACAGGTTGACCAAGGTGGGCAGATTCATTCCAGTCCAAATGGACACTTCAGTTGCTATCCTAGTGAGGTTATTTGTAGAGCAGTTCGTCAGGTACCACGGCGTGCCCAGGACAATTGTCTCAGACAGGGATGATCGCTTTACTTCGAGGGAGTGGAGGGCAGTGCAGGCATATATAGGGCCTCAGCTCACCATTAACACTACTTTCCATCCACCGACCGATGGCCAGACAGAGCGCACCAACAGGACGATGGAGGACTTACTATGTTTATGCATTCTGGATACGGGGAAACCCTGGGAGAGGCCGTTACCACTTATAGAGTTTTCCTATAATAACAACCACCAGGCAAGCATTAGGATGACACCATATGAGGCTCTGTACGGGAGGAAATGTCGGACGCCATTGTCTTGGGTCCAGGATGAGGATCCAAGGGCACTTGGATCGGAGTATATAGATGATACGGATGTTGTGGTACAGATGATCCGCGACTGGATGGTGGAGGCTCAGAGCCGGCAGGGCAAGTATTACGATGCGAAGCATTGAAAGGTGGAATTCTAGGTAGGAGATAGGGTTTTCTTGAAGATACGACTAGTGCATGGTGTCTCGTGGGTGCGAGGACAAAAGAAGCTCAACCCAAGATTTATGGGGCCGTATATGATCATGGAGCGGATTGGCCCCTTGGCTTATAGGCTGGAGCTGCCACAGGAGTAGCAAACTTGCACGACGTCTTCCACGTCTCCTCACTTCGGAGAGCCTTACTTCGGCCAGAGCAACATGTTACGACTACAGCAGGCCCGATAGCATCCAACCGATCAGTCCGTCTGGAGCCCATCCGCATCGACGATACAGTCGTCCGAGTTCTGCGGAGGAAGAAGGTTTTTCTTGTCAAGATGTTATGGTCCAATCATGGATGAGAGGAGCACACATGGGAACCAAGGGATCTCATGAAACAACAATACCCTGGATTATTTACCTCAGGTACACCCTAAACATGAGTTTATACTCCTTATTCTCATCTTGTATAGAATTTCGTAGACCCGAACTTAAATTTCGAGGACGAAATTATTATTTTTGCTTATTGGGATTTGTAATATCCCCAATCCTACTAGACCCCGTGATGATGTTAGGACATAACATGAGGAGAGAAGGGTGAGTTGAGACAAGGGGTGACCTTAGGACTCTTTGAGTAAGGATGAACTCACACAGGGTCCCCTATGGTACACAAGTCAACATTGGTCAAACTACCCAAATTGCATTCACAAATACAAGTTGAACTCACCACTATGTCCCTAACCCTAAGGGAGACCCATTTGACCAAGAACCCCAACAATTGGTCACCCAAATAGGCTAAATTGACCAAAGTCAAACCTAGTCAACATAGTCATATTCAACACAGTTGGACACAATGGACCTTTAATACTTCAAATTGACCTTACCTAGGTTACCCAAAACACTAAGGGAGGTTATTAGGTCAATAATCACTAAATAATTCCACTCAATTCTAAGGTGTTGACCAAAGTCAACTTTAGTCAACATAGCCCAAATCAACCCAATCAAGGACCAATTGACCTTCAATTAGCCAAACTGACTTGACCCCTAACCTCATAACCCCATTATAAATCTAATAGATTCAAAAGCTCCATCAAGTGATCAACCATTCCCTTCAATTTGACAAAAGTCAACCTTAGGCCAAATTGGGTCAAACTCACACCACATGGATCAATTAACCAAATTGAAGCCACACCACGTGTTGAAACCAATAAATTGGTCTCTCGAGGAGTTCGGGCCCTCAACAGGTTGAGGGGTGACCAACACTTACTCCTCCCAAGGGAGATCTCTAGGCTAAGAGGCTAAGGAACTAGGAACAAGGCCAATAGCTTAACGAGGAGGTCCCACCACACAACCGGAAGATCTTATAGCGCTTCCCCTCCCAAGCCAATGCTAAGCATGGGCACCCTTGGAGGCTCTCTCCACCTAACAAAGGAACTTAGGGGGAGAGGAGGCTGATGAGTCCTGATCATATACACATTTATGGACTCATCCGGGCCGTTATTTAGTCAATTCTCCGCACTTTAGCCTTGTTATAGTTTATATTTGATAATCCACGCTAGGTGCACATCTAGGCCCACTTTGGTGTGATTTTCGTGCTTATTGTCATTAGTAGTATTCATGTGCTGTTAAGTGCCACTTTCAGTGGCTAGATCTGTGGTTGTGCGGAAATAGGAGTCGTGCAAGTGTTCCCGGTGCAATTCTGCACAGGAACACTGCGCACGATCGCCGGTTCTATTGCGCACGACCACTGGTCGTGCGCCACTGATCGTGTGCACTTAACCCTTTTTCACAAGTTCTGTTTGGTGCAGTGCGCACGACCACCAGCGCCAGTGCGCACGACCACCGGTCGTGCGCCACTGCTCGTGCGCACTTAGCATTAAAATTCTGAGTTCTGTTTGCTGTATTGCGCACGACCATCAACGCTAGTGCGCACGACCACCGGTCGTGCGCCACTGGTCGTGCGAACATTTTATTTTATAAATTTCGTATCTTGCAGGTTCCACCCAGACAGGCGCACGATCACAGGATTCTAGTGCGCACGACCACTGGTCGTGCGCCAATGACCGTGCGCACTGTTTAATTCAGCGCCTATATAATGACCTGTTCGCGAATTAGGTCGGGGATTACGTCTTTTGGCTTCGTTCAGTCCGCCGTTTTCGCCATTTTCAGAGGGTTTTCACCCCCTAGGCCTCCTCCATCATCCAAGGACTTAAAGGAAGGGATCCTACACTCATCTTCATCGCTAAGGAAGAGGTTCTTCGCATTAGACGTGGCCGGATGGTAAATCGCTGGAGAAGACGGGTCCATTGGGAGGTGTGACAGCCCTCCTCTACCCCGGACGCAGTTGGGACCGAGCTAGGACGCGGATTGACAACCCGGTGCTTCCTACCGTGAATCTACAACGAGACTCCGGATTCAGTCGTATCTCTTGCCTTTTTCTTCTACTTATGTGGTTGTATTTGTTTGTACTCTCTTTATCTTGATGATGAACGCTATGAACTATGTTAGTATTGTTAATTTCATGTCTATGAAATCATTTTGTTCATTTGTGTTAATGAGGTGCACCCCCATCGATTTTCCGCTCCACTACCGTGTCCGGTGCCGCACTAGCAATTGCTAGTGGCGTGCTTGTCGATGAGGTGCTTGCGACCCTCAATCCGTAAGCCTACTCGCCCATCCGGCCACCGAAGCGTGGCATCGCGGCCCGTATTCCACTCGCCTAACGAAGCAGCGCGCTCAAGGCCTGCATAGCTCATTCCCGTTAGCCTTCTCGTCCATCCGCCCTTTCGACGCAACGCGCTCAAGGCCTGCCTAGTTTCCATCCCGCCGATCGAAGCATTGCATAGCGGCATTGCATAGGAGTAGGCGTAGTATTTACTTTTGTTTGCAAACCTCAAAGCCCCTTTCGTTCGCATTCCACCTACTGCAGGACTTCGATCTCAAGTCTTCCTCGATAATAAACTCCACCTTACTGTGTTCCTCAAGAGACCGACACTCGGGGATTTTCCCCATTATTATTACTTGCGCGACCGGTGCACTTGCCGAATCATCGCATCAGAGGCCAAAAGAGAGAAGTCAAAGAGAAGTCCCTCCAAATGGTGCCCCCTTGGTCTTATTTATAGTTTTTAGAAATGGGTCTGCAAATAACCAGATCCTGGCCTATGAGATTACGAAAATACCCCCGGATTTGGCCTGCGAACAGCCAAATCCCGCTGTTCTATGGCGCTAAATGCAGTCCGAACCTCTTTACTGGAGCTGGGGCGAGAGGGGGCAGGCCTCCTCCCTTGCTCGCCCCCCTCACTGAGCTGGGCGAGTCAGGAGGTTGCCCCTCTTGGGCTCACCACCTGCAGGGGCGGGGGCGAGAGGGGGCTGAGCGCCTCCTCCTCTCGCCCTCCTTATAAGGGGCGGGGTGAGAGGGGCTGGGCGCCTTCTCCTCTCGCCCCTCTTACAAGGGGCGGGGGCGAGAGGGGTTGGGCCTCCTCCTCTCGCCCCCCTTATAAGGGGCGGGGGCGAGAGGGGCTGGGCGCCTCCTCCTCTCGCCCCCCTTACAAGGGGCGGGGGCGAGAGGGGCTGGGCCTCCTCCTCTCGCACTCCTTACAAGGGGCGGGGGCGAGAGGGGCTAGGCCTCCTCCTCTCGCCCTCCTTACAAAGGGCGGGGGCGAGAGGGGCTGGGCCTCCTCCTCTCGCCCCCCTTATAAGGGGTGGGGGCGAGAGGGACTGGGCCTCCTCCTCTCGCCCCCCTTACAAGGGGCAGGGGCGAGAGGGGCTGGGCATCCTCCTCTCGCCCCCCTTACAAGGGGCAGGGGCGAGAGGGGCTGGGCCTCCTCCTCTCGCCCCCCTTACAAGGGGCGGGGGCGAGAGGGGTTGGGCGACTCCTCCTCTCGCCCCCCTACGAGTCGGGCGAGCGGGAGACCTCCGCCTCCACCGCTCACCCTCCTCTTCATGTCGTTGAACATGCTAAGAAATAATGTCCTAAAGGGCCCCTAGGTCCCGGGGATCCACTCGGCGAATACAGGGTTGTACACAATCCCCGCTCTTTTCGAGCGGGGTACATGCTCGGGAAGAAAAGTCCAACCCTGCATATTCGGCGAGTGGCGCTGAATGAAATTGGGAAGACCCTACATTGTCCTGGTGAAAATTTGATAAAGCCTCCCAGAGAGGCCATCCTTCCCTGCCGGCTAATGAGAGCCCGGTCAGCGGAACCATTAGAGGGGAAAAATACTTAGCCTCCCTGGGAGGTCAACCTGCCCAGCCGGCTAGAGAGAGCCCGGTCAGCGGAACCATCCGAGGGGAGAAATACTTAGCCTCCCTGGGAGGTCAACCTGCCCTGCCGGCTAGAGAGAGCCCAGTCAGCGGAACCACCCGAGGGGAAAAATACTTAGCCTCCCTAGGAGGTCAACCTGCCCTGCCGGCTAGAGAGAGCCCGGTCAACGGAACCATCCGAGGGGAAAAATACTTAGCCTCCCTGGGAGGTCAACCTGCCCTGCCGGCTAGAGAGAGCCCGGTCAGCGGAACCATCTGAGGGGAAAAATACTTAGCCTCCATGGGAGGTCAACCTGCCCTGCCGGCTAGAGAGAGCCCGGTCAGTAGAACCATCCGAGGGGAAAAATACTTAGCCTCCCTGGGAGGTCAACCTGCCCTGCCAACTAGAGAGAGCCTGGTCAACGGAACCATCCGAGGGGAAAATACTTAGCCTCCCTGGGAGGTCAACCTGCCCTGCCGGCTAGGGAGAGCCCGGTCAGCGGAACCATCCGAGGGGAAAAAATACTTAACCTCCCTGGGAGGTCAACCTGCCATGCCAGTTAGAGAGAGCCGGCCAGCGGAACCATCTGAGGGGAAAAATACTTAGCCTCCCTGGGAGGTCAACCTGCCCTGCCGGCTAGAGAGAGCCTGGTAAGCGGAACCATCCGAGGGGAAAAATACTTAACCTCCCTGGGAGGTCAACCTGCCCTGCCGGCTAGAGAGAGCCCGGTCAGCGGAACCATCCGAGGGGAAAAATACTTAGCCTCCCTGGGAGGTCAACCTGCCCTGCCGGCTAGAGAGAGCCCAGTCAGCGAAACCATCCGAGGGGAAAAATACTTAGCCTCCCTGGGAGGTCAACCTGCCCTGGCGGTTAGAGAGAGCCCGGTCAGCGGAACCGTATGAGGGGAAAAATACTTAGACTCCCTGGGAGGTCAACCTGCCCTGACCGCTAGAGAGAGCCCGGTCAGCGGAACCATTCGAGGGAAAAAATACTTAGCCTTCCTGGGAGGTCAACCTGCCCTGCCGGCTAGAGAGAGCCCGGTCAGCGGAACCATCCGAGGGAAAAAATACTTAGCCTCCCTGGGAGGTCAACCTGCCCTGCCGGCTAGAGAGAGCCCGATCAGCGGAACCATCCGAGGAGAAAAATACTTAGCCTCCCTGTGAGGTCAACCTGCCCTGACGGCTAGAGAGAGCCCGGTCAGCGGAACCATCAGAGGGGAAAAATACTTAGCCTCCCTGAGAGGTCAACCTGCCCTGCCGGCTAGAGAGAACCCGGTCAGCAGAACCATCCGAGGGGAAAAATACTTAGCCTCCCTGGGAGGTCAACCTGCCCTGCCGGCTAGAGAGAGCCCGGTCAGCGAAACCAACCGAGGGGAAAAATACTTAGCCTCCCTGGGAGGTCAACCTGCCCTGCCGGCTAGAGAGCCCGGTCAGCAGAACCATCCGAGGGGAAAAATACTTAGCCTCCCTGGGAGGTCAACCTGCCCTGCCGGATAGAGAGAGCCCGGTCAGCGGAACAATCCAAGGGGAAAAATACTTAGCCTCCCTGGGAGGTCAACCTGCCCTGCCGGCTAGAGAGAGCCCGGTCAGCAGAACCATCCGAGGGGAAAAATACTTAGCCTCCCTGGGAGGTCAACCTGCCCTGCCGGCTAGAGAGAGCCCGGTCAGCGGAACCATCAGAGGGGGAAAATACTTAGCCTCCCTGGGAGTTCAACCTACCTTGCCGGCTAGAGAGAGCCCGGTCAGCGGAACCATCCGAGGGGAAAAAAACATAACCTCCCTGGGAGATCAACCTGCCCTGCCGGATAGAGAGAGCCCGGTTAGCGGAACCATCCGAGAGGAAAAATACTTAGCCTCCCTGGGAGGTCAACCTGCCCTGCCGGCTAGAGAGATCCCGGTCAGCCGAACCATCCGTGGGGAAAAATACTTAGCCTCCGTGGGAGGTCAACCTGCCCTGCCGACTAGAGAGAGCCCGGTCACCGGAACCACCCGAGGGGAAAAATACTTAGCCTCCCTGGGAGGTCAACCTGCCCTGCCGGCTAGAGAGAGCCCAGTCAGCGGAACCATCTGAGGGGAAAATACTTAGCCTCCCTGGCAGGTCAACCTGCCCTGCCAGCTAGAGAGAGCCCGGACAGCGGAACCATCCGAGGGGAAAAATATTTTGCCATCCTGGGAGGTCAACCTGCCATGCCGGATAGAGAGAGCCCGGTCAGCAGAACCAACAGAGGTGAAAAATACTTAGCCTCCTTAGGAGGTCAACCTGCCCTGTCGGCTAGAGAGAGCCCGGTCAGCGGAACCATCCGAGGGGAAAAATACTTAGCCTCCCTGGGAGGCAACCTGCCCTGCCGGCTAGAGAGAGCCCGGTCAGCGGAACCATCCGAGGGGAAAAATACTTAGCCTCCCTGGGAGGTCAACCTGCCCTGCCGGCTAGAGAGAGCCCGGTCAGCGGAACCATCCGAGGGGAAAAATACTTAGCCTCCCTAGGAGGTCAACCTGCCCTGCCGGCTAGAGAGAGTCCAGTCAGCGGAACCATCCGAGGGGAAAAATGCACAGCCTCCCTGCGAGGCCAACCTGCCCTGCCGGCTAGAGAGAGCCCGGTTAGCGGAACCATCCGAGGGGAAAAATACTTAGCCTCCGTGGGAGGTCAACCTGCCCTGCCGGCTAGAGAGAGCCCAGTCAGCGGAACCATCTGAGGGGAAAAATACTTAGCCTCCCTGGGAGGTCAACCTGCCCTGCCGGCTAGAGAGAGCTCGGTCAGCGGAACCATCCGAGGGGAAAAATATTTAGCCTCCCTGGGAGGTCAACCTGCCCTGCCGGGTAGAGAGAGCCCGGTCAGCGGAACCATCCGAGGGAAAAAATACTTAGCCTCCCTGGGAGGTCAACCTGCCCTACCGGCTAGAGAGAGCCTGGACAGCGGAACCATCCGAGGGGAAAAATAATTTGCCTTCCAGGGAGGTCAACCTGCCCTGCCGGATAGAAAGAGCCGGGTCAACGGAACTATCAGAGGGGAAAAATACTTAGCCTCCCTAGGAGGTCAACCTGCTCTGTCGGCTAGAGAGAGCCCGGTCAGCGGAACCATCCGAGGGAAAAAATACTTAGCCTCCCTGGGAGGCAACCTGCCCTGCCGGCTAGAGAGAGCCCGGTCAGCAGAACCATTCGAGGGGAAAAATACTTAGCCTCCCTGGGAGGTCAACCTGCCCTGCCGGCTAGAGAGAGCCCGGTCAGCGGAACCATCCGAGGGGAAAAATACTTAGCCTCCCTAGGAGGTTAACCTGCCCTGTCGGCTAGAGAGAGTCCGGTCAGCGGAACCATCCGTGTGGAAAAATACTTAGCCTCCCTGGGAGGTCAACCTACCCTGCCGGCTAGAGAGAGCCCGGTCAGCGGAACCATCCGAGGGGAAAAATACTTAGCCTCTGTGGGAGGTCAACCTGCCCTGCCGGCTAGAGAGAGCCCGGTCAGCGGAACCATCTGAGGGGAAAAATACTTAGCCTCCCTAGGAGGTCAACCTGCCCAGCCAGCTAGAGAGAGCCCGGTCAGCGGAACCATCCGAGGGAAAAAATACTTAGCCTCCCTGGGAGGTCAACCTGCCCTACCGGCTAGAGAGAGCCCGGTCAGCAGAACCATCCGAGGGAAAAAATACTTAGCCTCCCTGGGAGTTCAACATGCCCTGTCGGCTAGAGAGAGCCCGGTCAGCGGAACCATCAAGGGGAAAAATACTTAGACTCCCTGGGAGGTCAACCTGCCCTGCCGGCTAGAGAGAGCCCGGTCAGCGGAACCATCCGAGGGGAAAAATACTTAGCCTCCCTGGGAGGTCAACCTGCCCTGCCGGCTAAAGAGATCCTGTTCAGCGGAACCATCCGAGGGGAAAAATACTTAGCCTCCCTAGGAGGTCAACCTGCCCTGCCGGCTAGAGAGAGCCCGGTCAGCGGAACCATCCGAGGGAAAAAATACTTAGCCTCCCTGGGAGGTCAACCTGCCCTGTCGGCTAGAGAGAGCCCGGTCAGCGGAACCATCCGAGGGGAAACATACTTAGCCTCCCTGGGAGGTCAACCTGCCCTGCCGGCTAGAGAGAGCCCGGTCAGCGGAACCATCCGAGGGAAAAAATACTTAGCCTCCCTGGGAGGTCAACCTGCCCTGCCGGCTAGAGAGAGCCCGGGCAGCGGAACCTTCCGAGGGGAAAAATTCTTTGAGAAACTTTCATTACATTAGTCATCCAGTTACATGTAAGAAAAACTAAGTATGGAAATAAATTATCATACTACATGGATTTAAAGAAAAACTAAGCACGGAGACCGGGACTCGGACTTCTACTCCTAGGCATGGTCCTCCTCGACCTCCTCTGGTTGCTGATGTTGCGGCTTCGGAGCCCTCGCCTCCCTCATTTCCAAGAACTCGATGCAGGCGAATGTCGCGTGACCCTCCTCATCGTGGAAGTCACAGTAAGGTAACTTCACCCGGACTCCCCCTCTTCCTCCCATACGATTTCTTCTTCTTCTGTGGCCGATCGCCATGGTTTGTTGGGGTGGTGGAGAGGGTGCCTTCGGTCTCTGCCTCCACCCTGGGAGGTCGGGCCCCTCTTCCTGGAAGTTGTCCTACTCTTGGTCGAACTTCCTCTTGGGAGCCCCTACCCTCCCCCCTGTTGCCTTGCCTCTGGCTCACTCAGCTTGGCCAACCTTCTTGCGAATTCTTGGTTGGCCTCCTCACTCTCAACTTCTTCTGCCACCCTTTCCATCAACTCCTCAAAAGACAAAGGAGCTCTCCTCTTGAGGTCCATCTTGAAGAATCCCCCTGCAGCCCCATGATGAAAGCGAGCTTGAGGGTGTAGCCTGGCACCTCTTGGGTGAGGAGAACCTCCTCCTGGAACCGGTCAACACAGTGAGCCAGTGACTCCCCTGGCTCTTGCTTGATCTTGAAAAGTGCTTCGACATCTTTCTTCCTCTTCCTTTATGTCGAGAAGCGCAGCAGGAAAACCCGACGCAAGTCTTCGAAGGCATAGATAGATCCCGCAGGGAGCTGGTGGAACCAATCCCTAGTCTTCTCCTTCAGAGTTGTCGCGAAGAGTCGGCCCTTGAAAGCATCCGATATGGGCCTGATGGAGACCATGTCCTCAAACCACTGCAGGTGCAGGACCGGGTCATCCTTGCCGGAGTAGTGAGACATCTCCTGCCCCCTCGAACCCCTCTGGAACCGGGGCTGAGAGGATCAGCTCACACAAAGGACTTCCTTTGTCCCCCCCCCCCCCCCCCGCTGGGGCTGGGCGAGTGGGTGTTGGACACCTCCCCACTCGCCCCCTTGGGGCTGGGCGAGTGGGGTCCTGGCGCCTCCCCACTCGACCCCTTGGGGCTGGGCGAGTGGGGGCCTGGCACCTCCCCACTCGCCCCCTCCTAGGGGTCTGTGCGAGTGGGGGCCGAATGCCTCCCCACTCCCCCCTGCTGGCACCTCCTTCCTGGATTGCTGACCGAGAGTGTTCTCGCCCACCTGGTGAGGCGGGACCTCCAGACCACCTCATCTCTTGCCTTCACCTATCGTGGCGAAAGTTAGCTGCAAGGTCTGCATGACCTCCCGCTTGAAATTTTCAAACATCTCCCAAGTCACTCCAGCCACCGGGGGCTGCGAGTGGCCTGGGTCGGATCCTCCTCCACCTCCAGACATGGAGCTCATCTTGAGAGTTTCTTGAGTTGGTCACTCTCCACGCTCACCGCACCATAATGTTGAAACCAATAAATTGGTCTCTCGAGGAGTTCGGGCCCTCAACAGGTTGAGGGGTGACCAACACTTACTCCTCCCAAGGGAGAGCTCTGGACTAAGAGGCTAAGGAACTTGGAACAAGGCCAAGGGCTTAGCGAGGAGGTCCCACCACACATCCGGAAGATCTTAGAGCACTTCCTCTCCCAAGCCAATGCTAAGCTTGGGCACACTTGGAGGCTCTCTCTACCCAACAAAGGAACTTATGGGGAGAGGAGGCCAAAAGAGAGAAGTCAAAGAGAAGTCCCTCCAAATGGTGCCCCCTTGGTCTTATTTATAATTTTTGGAAACGGGTCTGCAAATAACCAGATCCTGGCCTATGAGATTACGAAAATACCCCCAGATTTGGCCTACGAACAGCCAAATCCCGCTGTTCCACGGCGCTAAATACAGTCCGAACATCTTTACTGGAGCTGGGGCGAGAGGGGGCAGGCCTCCTCCCTTGCTCGCCCCCTCACTGAGTTGGGCGAGCCGGGAGGTCGCCCCTCTTGGGCTCACCCCCTGCTGGGGCGGGGGCGAGAGGGGGCTGGGCGCCTCCTCCTCTCGCCCTCCTTATAAGGGGCGGGGGAGAGAGGGGTTGGGCGCCTCCTCCTCTCGCCCCCCTTACAAGGGGTGGGGGCGAGAGGGGTTGGGCCTCCTCCTCTCGCCCCCCTATAAGGGGCGGGAGCGAGAGGGGTTGGGCGCCTCCTCCTCTCGCCCCCCTTATAAGGGGTGGGGGCGAGAGGGGCTGGGTCTCCTCCTCTCGCCCTCCTTACAAGGGGCGGGGGCGAGAGGGGTTGGGCCTCCTCATCTCGCCCCCCTTACAAGGGGCTGGGCCGAGAGGGGTTGGGCCTCCTCCTCTCGCCCCCCTTACAAGGGGCGGGGAGAGAGGGGTTGGGCCTCCTCCTCTTGCCCCCCTTACAAGGGGCGGGGGCGAGAGGGGTTGGGCCTCCTCCTCTCGCCCCCCTTACAAGGGGCGGGGGCGAGAGGGACTGGGCCTCCTCCTCTCGCCCCCTTACAAGGGGCGGGGGAGAGAGGGGCTGGGCCTCCTCCTCTCACCCCCCTTACAAGGGGCAGGGGCGAGAGGGGCTGGGCTCCTCCTCCTCTCGCCCCCTATGGGCCGGGCGAGCGGGAGACCTCCGCCTCCACCGCTCACCCTCCTCTTCATGTCGGTGACCTGCTAAGAAAGAATGTTCTAAAGGGCCCCTGGGTCCCGGGGGTCCACTCGGCGAATACAGGATTGTACACCATGACCCATTGGACTTTGGGTAAGGTTATAGGACTCATGGACATCAAGTGGGGCTAACCCACTCACCAATTTAACCAAGTCAACACAAAAGTCAACTATTGTCAACATAAGTCCTTAGAGAAAAAATTGAAAGACCATGTGAAATCCAAGTGAACCAAGATCCCATCCCATGCCTAACCAGCATGACACAAACTTATTAGCACCCCACATTTGAAATTGGAGAAAGGAGATGATCATGGGGGCAAAAATGTCATTTTCCCCAAAAAATTTAAAGGGGAAAAATGATTTTGGAGTGAAGGAGCTTCCATGGCCCCCACCACCTCAGCCCAAGCCCCCCCAGCCAAATTCCCAGACTGTGAACAGTCATTTCAGGCATGGCAGCCGCCCAAACAGTAGAGTAGGGGTGGTATAAGCCATAACCGAACACCCCCCTTTTCATCCTCTATATACAACAAACCTCTCCCTCATTTGAACCCTCGATCACCTTCAGAAGGTCCTTAGCAGTCGAACCAGCCTATTGGAGCAGAGAAAATGGTGGGGAATCGGCGGAGCGGTAAGCTCGTCGGAGACAGAGAAATCCATGGTGGCACGCCGGAGCACACACCGCCGAGCCACAATCGAGGTTCGTTTCTCCCCCTCTCCCCCTGTGCTAGCATCTAAAACCACTTAGGAGAGAAATCAGGCTTAATTGAGCCCGATCCCATGTGAGGAAGAGGAAGATTTTTTGAGCTTTTCTCCTAGCTCAGGATCACCGGAGTAGCTATCTCCAGCAGCTGTGTCGCCGCCTGACGGTAGCCACCACCTCAATGAAGGTGGTGGAGGTGGTGGCCGGCAGTGGTGGCCCTCTGGTGGCCGGGAAATGGAGATGGAAGTTGAACCAGCTGAGAGTAATGTTGGCCGTTGGCTGGAGGTAGGAGACGAAATCAAGGCCATTGATTTCAGCTGATGGTTATATGCAGACCAGAATTTATACACATTAAATTATTCTGTCACACCTTATACAGTAGATTGAACTCAATATTTAGGCTACTTAGAGGCTGTTTTAGGCACAAGTGCCTGAGACAACTTTTGTAGCCCTTGATGTCTATTTCCTATAGGGCTTTGAATTACCAAGTTTGGTGGCCTACAGCCCCTTGTAGGGCTATTTTACTGAGACATGTCCAAAAAGGTGTGCAGACTTTATTTTGTAGATCGAGACTTCATGGTTACATGGATCAGTCAAATATTTTAGACAATTGTAAATAGCATAGATTCACCCCCTGCCCAAAAATCATAATTTTTGGGCAATATTTTTCTATGATTTTATGCTAAATATGGTTTTTCATATTAATGAAATAATTATGGTTAAATATATGCAAAATGACCCAAATCTTGGGTGGTATGATGGTTAGACCCTAATGAGTAACATGTCAAAATTTTAGACCATTTGGCTTACTGTAGATCATAATTTTTCATATTCATAGGAATGTGATGTATGGATGGGTGGTGTGCATATATCACATTTTTGTATTTTGTAATTTCATCACTTATGGCTGGGGGTAAGCTCGTGAAATTTTGATAACACACCTAGCATAGCGGAGGGTATCATCCTTAGAAATATTAGGATGTTTGGGGAGAAAAATCCTAAATATTTGAGCAATAGTGTATTTGTCACATAAATATATTAATCAAATAAAAGTGATCAAACAACCTAGGAAAAAACTGATTTTTCTGTCAAATGATATTTTAGGATGTTATACACCTCTGTAAATTTTGTTGGAATTTTTGGAATTAGTTTTCTTGGTCATTTGTGCATAATGAATTTTGTCACAATGTGTATTAATGAAATAAACATCACCTAAGACCTAGGGAAAAATCCAATACTCTTGCCACATGATAATGTACCTTGAAATATAGCTCTTGAAATTTTGGTAGAAATTTTGGAAGTCATTCACACTGATAATTACCAAAAATGCTCTTTGTCACACTTATATATTAATGGAATTTATATGACTAATATTATCTGGAAAATTCTGGAAATTTGGCTAGGCTGTATTTTGATCATCATAAGTCTATGGTAATTTTTATAGAATTTTTGGATTAGTTATTTCAGTACTTAGTGTGTAATGTGCCCAATTGATTTAAATATTTAAATAGTTGTCTTAGACATTATGAAAAATTAATAAATCCATCCAGCCATGATATTTATACATTACATGTCACTGATAATTTATTGAGAGCATTTTGACCTCAGAACATTGTACTTCATGTGTAAAGTGAGGTGTGCGTGATCATTAAAGTATTTTTATAAATGGCCAAAATAGTTGGGAAATTATGAATTTCTGATAATATTGTAATTAGGCCATGTGTAACTTATGGTAAAAAATTTAGGTCATGCATGTTTTGGTGATGTTCACATTAAGGAGATTAAATTAGTCCAATGTTGAGTTGGTCTGCGTTTAGCAAAAACTTGGGGTAGTGTCTAGGCTAGCCAAAACATGTGGGAATGGAATGAAATTTGGAACACAATATTAGGGCATATATAACTACAGTTCACATGAGTTGTATGCTAATTGGAGAAAGTCTTTCTTATAGAGAATAGTGAACGGTAGTACGTCTTGATGAACAATTGGAGTAATTTGGGAGTCTCCTATCCATAGTAGTATAGTGACACATAAGGTGATCATGATGCACTCAAGGTTAATGGTGAGCCTATAGGAGAACTTCTAAGGATCTGCACCAGTCATCGTTAAAAAGGGTCGTCGAGCTATCTAGAATAGTTTAAATCATGCTTAAGTAAGTTAGAGCAACTACGAGGGTAACCTTGACGAGGGTAGTTACCAATAAAAGTAAATATTCTGAGAATGGAAGGTTTGGATGTCATCCCAGTATACCATCTAGTACCGCTGCGAGCCCTTCACCGGGTAGACCCCGGGATGCCCAAAATTCACCTTAAATTGCTATGATCGCCTAAGTAACAAACAAGAGTAACCCTAACAAAGTTAAATTGAGAAAAGTAAACCGCGTCCTATTAGGAGGGAAGGAACGGTTCAAGAATAGTTAGTCCTACGAGTTGGTGGCTCGGGAAATGTAATGAATCTTGCATGTGCATAAACTAGTGGCAGGTCTTCGGTACGCGTCCATTTGTCACACTAATGACGGTATGTTGACCTTGGCGGGGTGTGGTGAGATAGAGGTCCAGTAGGTTATTTTACTGCGGTCTAGCAGACAATCCCTAGTAACCCACCCCGACCATAAAAGTCTGTCGGGATGTCAGTAAGAGTACGCAAAAGCTCAAAGAAGTGCACCTAGGACGTGTACAACAACGTACATAAGGTCTAGGTCTGGCAGTGTGCATGCCAAACCTAGAAGTGGAGTGCCCGACTCACTAATTTCATTGTTACAACAGAAGTACCTGAGAGGCTGGCTACCTCCGAAAAGTGGGAACTAAAGGTCTGTGCGCACAGAGTCGTGTGAGTGAGTTGCACTGTATGAACATAGCATAACATACCATAACATCCATAACATCATAATGACATACACATTTGCAGACCCTTATCATATAAATTAGTATGGGCTCTTTTATATGATAAGTTATAATTCTGAAAATCTTAACTTATAAGTTTGTATGGACATTCATATAAGTTAAGATACTCTAGATGATGGTGTGATAGTTTTTCTTATTACTTCATTTGCGCTGCATTTATTTATTTACATCTCATTATTTACCTACTACTGTTGTCTTACTTACTGCATTTATTACATATTATTGTTGTTCTCACTACTCACTTACCCTTTATACTGTTAGTACTATCCATGTCACTTATATTTCTTTTACCCCTTGATGTCCTCCGCTTCGTCCTCCCGCTCAGTACCTAGGAGTCGTGGGGGGAGGCGGGGACAAAATGGCTTAGTCTTTTGACTAACGGTCAGATGTGGCCGCAACACCAGGAGATCGAGGAGCAGGAGCAGCAGTACGGCAGGCAGGACGTGACGGCAGACCCTGAGGAGCAGATGTCGCGCATCACTACTTCCATACTGCGACAGGTTGGAGAGTATTTTGTGTTGCTTCCGCATATTATAGTGTGAGAGAGTGTTATGTCATTAGTATTTCCTTTTGGATATGTATCGGGTTTAAGCCCTTGCACTCTTTTAGATTTGTACTCATTGTGGACTATTTGCACTTTCATTTATATATATATATATATATATATGTATGTGATGTGTTGTGGACTTGTCATATTTGTGATTGTACAGCCCGGATGTTCGCCAGGAAGGGTCCCTGGTTCGCAGAACCTGGGGAGCGAGCTAAGGAGCGGTTCGGCAGGCGAGCCCTACAGGCAGGCGAGCCAGCCGGTCGGAGGAGTTCGCTAGGTGGCTTTGGCGAGCCAGCTGGTCGGAGGAGCTCGCTAGGCAGGTCCGGGACCTTGGGGTACAAATAGCCATTTATGGGGTACAGTTAGCCATTTTGGCGAGCTCGGCCCGCTAAGGAGCAGTTCGGCAGGCGAGTCATAGAGGCAGGCGAGCCAGCCGGTCGGAGGAGTTCGCTAGGTGGCTTTGGCGAGCCTGCCGGTCGGAGGAGCTCGCTAGGCAGGTCCGGGACCTTGGGGTACAAATAGCCATTTCTGGGGTACAGTTAGCCATTTTGGCGAGCTCGGCCCGCTAAGGAGCGGTTCGGCAGGCGAGTCATAGAGGCAGGCGAGCCAGCCGGTCGGAGGAGTTCGCTAGGTGGCTTTGGCGAGCCAGCCTGATCCTTCGGCGAGCCCCGTGTTCGCTGAACAGGTCAGGGGTCATTGGTTCGCCGGCGCCTGGGGTGGTCCTTTACCAAAAAAAACCCTGGTGGTCTGCGGATAGCCCCTCCGAACAGCGGAGTTTGGCTGTTAGCAGACCAATTTGGGGTGCGGATAGTAAGAAGGGACATCGGGAGTTGGCTATTGACAGACCACAAAACCAAAATCTATAAATAGACCTTAAGGGGCACCTTGGAAGTGGACCAGTTTCAAAATCTTTGAGCCTTCTTCTCTCAGTAGGTCGCTTTGGTTTGGGCTCTCTAGCTCTCCAAGGTGCCCGAGTCTTAGCTTTGGCTTGGGAGGGGAAGCGCTCAACGATCTTCCGGGTTAGTGGAGGGACCTCCTTGCTGAGACCAGGGTCTTTGTTCTTTGTCCGGGTTATCTGCCTATCTCTTCCGAGGGACCGGTAAGGGCTAGTCGCCCCTCAATCCGTTGAGGGCCCCGAGCTCCACAAGAGACCGAGAAATCGGTTTCAACATTTTGGTGCGGTGAGCGTGGAGTGTGGCTGGTTCAAGAAAGTTCCAGAGGAGGGTTATGGCAGGAGATGAGGAGCAGGGCGAGGAGTTCGGCGAGACTCCTCAGAAGGCGATGTCTAGGATGCTCGCGGATTTCAGAAAGGAGGTGCTCGACACCTTGGGGTTCATGGGCACAGCTCTGCGAAGTGAGTTTGCGACGCCAGCACCTCAGGCGACCCCTCCCCCAACAGCAGTCGGCGAGAAGGCACCAGGAGGAAGAGCTGGAAAGGAAGTTGCCGTTGGCTTAGGTCAGAGCCAGGAAGAGCGAGTGTTGTTCGCCAGTCCGGCGAGCTCTGTGCCTGCAAGCTCAGTGCTGGCGAGCTCCGTCCCAGCGAGCACGACACTGGCGAGTGCGCGCCAAGAGGAAGCGGCGACTGTCGGGGTGGTTCAGGCGAGCACCGCCCTCGCGAGCATAGTCCCGGCGAGCTCAAGTTTGGCGAGCGAGCTTGGGGGACGAGTGGAGCCAGGAAGAGTGACAGGAGGGGGAAGCCCCTTTTGCGAGTTGGTGCTTTCCGCACCCGTCCCGGGGGGATTTGGAGAATGGGACCGGGTGTACTACAACGGTAGAGATGATCCTGTCCAGCACCTGCAGAGTTTCGAAGACTCGGTCTCCATCAGGCCGATGTCAGATGACTTCAAGTGTTGGCTCTTTGCCGTCACCCTCAAGGAGAAGGCCAGGGACTGGTTCCATCATCTCCCTGCAGGGTCAATCTACTCGTTCGAGGATTTGCGCCGAAGTTTTTTGCTGAGGTTCTCGACCTCAAAAAAGAGGAAGAAGGACGCTGATTCCCTCTTCGCAGTGAAGCAGGGACCCAGGGAGTCGCTGGCTCAGTATGCCGATCGGTTCCAGGAGGAAGTGCAGCTCACTCAGGAGATGCCTGGGTTTGCACTCCAACTCTCCTTCACGGTCGGGCTGAAAGAGAGTTTTTTCAAGATGGTGTTGAAGAGAAAGGCCCCCGTCTCCTTTGAAGAGCTGATGGAGAGGGTGTCGGAGGAAGTCGCGAGTGAGGAGGCCAATCCGGAGCTCACCAAGAGGCTAGCAAAGCTCAGTGAGCCGGAGGTGAGGCAGCAGGAGGTCAGGAGAAGGGAAGAGCCCCGGGCCCCGGAGGGGGAATGGAGGCCGCAAGGTGGAGGAATGCATGGGCAGGGAAGGGGTTACGGCCCAGGAAGGGGTAACCATGTCGGAGGACAATGGAGGCACCCCCCCAGTTAGGGTGGAGGCAAGGTCCGATGCAAATGCCTCCCCCTCCCCAACAGGCCGTGGCGATTGGACGAGGAAGAGGACGAGGAAGAGGAAGGGGAGGAGAGGCGGAAATGGCAGCCGCTAGGAGGAGAAGGAATCGGGTAGCAGAGGCCGAGGCAAGGGAAGTGGCGTTGCCATATTGTATCTTCCATGATGTGGAAGGTCACTCGACGGACACCTGCCCGGAGTTCCTAGAAGTGAAGAGGGGCAGAGCGCCCGCTCCACCACAGCAGCAGCCAGTAAGGATCGTGGAGGTTGAACCTCGAGAGGAAGATGAGGAAAGGTGTGAGGATAGAACCGATATGGGAAGTAGAGGAGGGATCGGTGTTGAAACCGATTTCTCGGTCTTGTGTGGAGCTCGGGGCCCTCACCGAAATGAGGGGCAGCTAGCCCTTACCGGTCCCTCGGGAGAGGTAAGGCCGATGATTTGAGCAAAGAACAAAGACCCTAGTCTCAGCGAGGAGGTCCCTCCACTAACCCGGAAGATCGTTGAGCGCTTCCCCTCCCAAGCCAAAGCTAAGACTCGGGCACCTTGGAGAGCTAGAGAGCCCAAACCAAAGCGACCTAGGGAGAGAAGAGCTCAAAGATAATGAACCGGTCCTCTTCCAAGGTGCCCTTCAAGGTCTATTTATAGATTTTGGTTTTGTGGTCTGTCAATAGCCAACTCCCGCTGTCCGTTCTTACTATCCGCACCCCAACTTGGTCTGCTAACAGCCAAACTCCGCTGTCCGGAGGGGCTAACCGCAGACCACCAGGGATTTTCTGGTAAAAGACCATCCCAATTACTAGCGAACCCGAGACCCTCGACCTGTTCAGCGAACATGAGGTTCGCCAAGGTCACCTAGCGAGCTCCTTCGGCTCGCTGGCTCGCTTCTTCCCGGGCTCGCCCCCACCTGTGCTCGCCCTCGGTCGCCTGGCGAACTCCTTCGGCCGATAGGCTCGCCTGTCTCTACGGCTCGCCCGCTGAACCACTCCTTAGCGGGTCGAGCTCGCCAAAATGGCTAACTGTACCCCAGAAACGGCTATTTGCACCCCAAGGGCCCGGACCTGCCCAGCGAGCTCCTCCGACCGGCTGGCTCTCCTGTCTCTACGGCTCGCCCGCTGAACCACTCCTTAGCGGGTCGAGCTCGCCAAAATGGCTAACTGTACCCCAGAAATGGCTATTTGCACCCCAAGGGCCCGGACCTGCCCAGCGAGCTCCTCCGACTGGCTGGCTCGGATGCCTGGCGAACTGGGCAGGTCGGCTGGCTCGCCCGGTCGTGCGAACTTGGAACCCCTTTCCTGGCAAACATCGGGGTTGTACACAATCCCCGCTCTTCGCGAGGTTGTCTTGAGCTCGCGAAGAAACATCCAACCCTGGTGTTCGCCGATTCGGCTGACGTGGCGGGAATCTTGTGGTGGGTCCCACGCCCAAAGCTATAAATACCGTCCGCCGTGGCTAGTGATCAAGCTTTTTCTTCCCCATCATCCTCGCGGAAAACAACTTCTCAGAATGCCCTCCACGCTGAGCGCGCGAGATCGACTGAAGGCTTCGAGAGAGATGGCGAAGGCCCAGGTCGCCGAGCGCAACGCCTGGATGTTCAACTTGGCCACATCTCCTTCCCCACAGCCTAAGAAGGCCAAGACGGTTCGGATGTCGCAGGGGGAGGACGTGTCGTCGCCTCCTGCTTCGCCCCCGCCGCCGGATACCGGGATCGCACAACAGGTATTCTTCGTCTAGACCTTTTTACATCGCCTACCCATTTACTCCTTTTCCTCTCGCAGAACCCTCCACCCGAGGAACGTATGGCGGGCCTCACGCTGACCTCCTCTCGCCCTCCGTCCCCCGCAAAGTTGGGATCGCTAGATGCTGGGATCGGGACTTCGACTCAGCAGGCGCCGACCTCGCGACCCTGTAAGTCATGCGTATCCTCCCTTATCTCCGCTTAAGTCCGTGTGATATCTACTCGTTGGTGGCCTATGCAGATACCCCGCCGCCGAGTCCCAAGGAGAAAGTCTCCACCCCGGTGAACTCGCCGGTCCCGCCTAAGGTTAACGTGGCGACCCCTGGCTTCGGTCTGATGGGCAAGCGAAGTCCAGGCGGCTCGCTTCTCGACGGCGCCCAAGTCGCGGAGAGAGTGGTGTACCCTCCTGGTCTGGGGAAACCCCACGTCCCGGGATTCCGCGAAAACTTCCGGGGTCGGCCGGAGTCTTCGCGCAAGCCCCGTCGCGAGTCTTCCTCCTCGCCAGGTTAGCATGTTTTCGCGAGCTCCCATCTCTTGCTCGTCCCCGGATCCTACTAACTCTTCCTTCGTTGAAATCCCAGGAGCCACCCCTGAGTCAGAGCACGGGAGGATGGAGATGTCACCACCGCCTTCGCCTAGCCAGATTGAAGACTTCTTGGGTGACCCTGGAGACCCCGTGCGGATGAAGAGTCGGGTGTCCGAGGTGCTTCAGAAGCACGGCATGATGTTACGCGAGTTGGAGGAGCGGTATGACGCGGACCGGGCTGCCTTTGACGAGAGATTCGCTGTATTGGAAGACGCGAATGTGCGCTTGATCGCCGAGGCGGAGCCGGTGCCTCGCGCAGATGTTACTTCGCCCGGCGTGCACATCTCGCGGGGCGAGGATCAAGCGCACTTAATCCTGCGCGAGTTTAAAGCGCTTCGCGAATACCATTATCCGAGAGTGCCGCCGCGTGCGGGCAAGCGGGGTCGGG
Source organism: Dactylorhiza incarnata (assembly GCA_033032865.1). Lineage (NCBI taxonomy): Eukaryota > Viridiplantae > Streptophyta > Magnoliopsida > Asparagales > Orchidaceae > Dactylorhiza > Dactylorhiza incarnata. The sequence continues at coordinate 1,232,654 of JAWHQI010000370.1, read as the reverse complement.
GTCACTGGAAATGGCTTCCTTACCCCTGAGGCTGCCGCGGGTTTAATTCTACTATCCTTTTGCTTTTATTTCTTTCATGACGTCTGTTGAACAATATCTGGTGTGGTAATATTCGCGAGTCCGTCGCGCCTCGCCTTTTATCGTTTTTCCTTTTTAATTTTTCCTTTTATTTTTGTGGTGTGCATGTGGTTTATTTGGTTCGTCCGCTGTGTTTGATATGATCGCCCTCGCGGAGCGCTTCCGAGCTTCTGTGCAACGCTATGCCCGGACCTCTTTTCCTCGCGGGACGGCCTTGGGCGGGACTCAATTATCGCGCGACGGCGAGCCCTGGCTCGCAAGACTGCAGTCCCTTTGAGCAGAAATCCACTTTATTTTAGCTATCCGCACTCCCGACGCTTCGATTCCCGTGCCCATCCGAATTTCGTATAAATAGTCCGGATTCACTCTCCTACCCGTCGTATTTATTTCTCCAGTCTTCTCGCATCTGCGCTCATCTCCGTTCTCGCAAGATCGTGCTCGCGTTCGCTGCTTGTAAGTTGCCTCTTCCTGACTCGATGCGAACGAATCAGCAAATGGGAGCGGATGGCGAGAGCGAGGGGCGGTCAAAATGCGCCTCAGCGTTTCAAGCCCACGAGTTCTACTGCGCGAACATCACAGCCGAGGAGTATAAACTCGTTGTGGACCGCTATCTCCCGGAGGGTTATTCGGCTCGCTGTCCGAGTGAGAGATCTACATTGAACGAGACCGGGGTTGACGAGCTTGCGATCCCCATCGCGCACTTCGAGAACGGGTTGCGACTCCCTTTGTGGCCTGAAATTCGTCAGGTACTTCGCCCAGTCTTCTCACTGCTTCGTGCCCGACATCGCAACTTTCTCATCGTTCTTTGTAGGTGTTGCGGTATTATGGGGTGTTACCAAGCCAGTTGACCCCAAACGCGATCGCGGATATTATCGCGTTCGCCAGTTACCTGCGGGAGGAGAGGATCGAGTTCAGCCTCCTCGTCTTCTGCAAGGTATTTTCCTTCCGCGCCTTCCGAGACGAGACTACCTATTTCGCGAGTCAGCACGTCACCGTCTGCGAGACGGTGAACAAGAGTCACTATTGGACCCAGAAGTTTCTCCTGGTGAAGGGACCCTTCGGCAATCTTCACTTCACCCCCCTCCAACGGGATGACGCTACTTACCGCCCTCCGAGCTCGCTGAGTGGTGCCGACGCCAAACTTCTCCAATACCTCTCCGGCAAGAGCTTTGAAGTCGCCTATCTACGGCGCAATGTCGACTCGCTACTCATCGTTCCTCAAGGGGAAGGTAGGGCTCGCTCTCGCCCCACTCTCCTCTCCTTTCTTCGTTGTATAACGCTCTTATTTTACAGGCGAGCGCGAGATCCCTGTTAATCCCCCGCACGCACAAGGCATCACTCTCACGGCGGACACCCTCGCAACTGCGGCGGCAGAGGCTTGCCGCGATCTTCCCGCTGCCGGGTCCGGCAAGAAGCGACCCCCTCCTGCGAGTCAGCCGGGTTCGCGGTCTTCCAAGAAGTTGAAGGGAAAGACCCTCGCTACCAAGGATAGGAGTGCGGTCGTCTATCTAAGCGAGACCGACGGCTCGCCTCCTTCCCCTGCGAAAAAGCCTGACCCCCCAGCGGACCAGGGCGCTGGGAGTTCTTCCGTGACCCCTCAACCCAAAGGCCACAGGAACTTCGGTCTGGGCGAGAAAGTTTCTGACATCCTCGGCGAACCCCTGCTCGCTTGGGACCCCAATGTCAACCGGATTTCCTGCTCCACCCTTCACCCCTCCTGGGTGGAGCTCGGTAAGGCTGGGGAGGAGGCGTTCTCTCTCTCCTTCGGCTTATATGGCCGCGAGGACGCCGCTGCTTATAAAGATATGGGGCCACGGCAACTGGTCTATGAAGAAATGCGAGCCCAGTTCCGCTCGACGGAACTCGCGCATATGGCGGGGCGCCGCTATCTGCAGGCGGATAGGGATATCCGCGCGTACCGGGAGGAGCTCAAGAGAGCTCGCGAAGAGATCAAGGGTCTTAAGGAGAGGGAGGAGGTGACGGAAAGCCTTCTCGCCGGGATGCAGGGCAAGATGGTAAGTGATCCTTGGGTATCTTTTCTTTGCCGTTTGCGACCTCTAGCCTTCTCTTAACTCACTTGATGCTCAGGATGCCGACGTAGCAACCCAGCTTCTCGCTCGCAACGGTGAGCTGGAGTTGGAGAATATTATGCTGAAGACCCGGGTGGACGAGCTGGTCCGCAGCGTGCTACCCCCTTCTCCTGGGCGAGCCGGCTCTAAACAGGGGGCTGCCGAAGGCGAGGAATAGAGGCGGCTAGATGCGCAGGAGGTCGCCAATCTCGTCTTCACGACCCTTAAGAACGCGAGTCTGCTCGCGGAAGACGCGATGGAGTTCACAGCCGAAGATGTCTGTCCGGACCTCTTCGACTTGGCGCCGTGGTTGGGAGCCCGCAAGAACGGCGAGGGCCCCCCAGAATGAACTCCTTTAGCTTCTTCTCCTCTCGAATGTGTATTATTCTTTTTGGGCTGGCGAGATCGCCGCCGAACATAAAAAAATCTTGAGTAATGCTAGTTATAATTTTTTCGTTGGTGTTTATGTGCATGCTCGCGTCTCTTTGCTCTTTCTCTCGCATTTGATCTTTTTTCCGCTTATGACAAGTTAAGCGGTAGTGCTTCCGGAAGGCCCGCGAATGCGGGTGTCTAGGCTCGCCTTCGCCGGGGCTCTCTTCTCATGGGTCTCGCGAGCCCGAGCTGTCATCGCCCGCGGGTATTGCCCGGCGAACTCGACCTTGGCGAGCTGAGGCATCGGCATTCTGTGAACCAAAAACCCCCTGACTCTAGTGTCTCGACCCGTTACCTCAGGCCTTACCTGCCTCAATCCTTTCAATTCTGCGAACCAAACCCTTCTGGCTCTACCACTTCAATCTGTTATCTTAGCCCTTGACCCTTACTACCAGCCTTGGCATTCCAGCACCAATGTCCAACCTTGCCAGCCTCTCCAGAGATCAACCAGAACCCCCCCGTCTAGGTGAGAGCCCGGGAGCGGAATCGATCTGGGGCATTCCAGCACCAATGCCCAACCTTGCCAGCCTCTCCAGAGATCAACCAGAACCCCCGTCTAGGTGAGAGCCCGGGAGCGGAATCGATCTGGGGCATTCCAGCACCAATGTCCAACCTTGCCAGCCTCTCCAGAGATCAACCAGAACCCCCCGTCTAGGTGAGATCCCGGGAGCGGAATCGATCTGGGGCATTCCAGCACCAATGTCCAACCTTGCCAGCCTCTCCAGAGATCAACCAGAACCCCCCGGCTAGGTGAGAGCCCGGGAGCGGAATCGATCTGGGGCATTCCAGCACCAATGTCCAACCTTGCCAGCCTCTCCAGAGATCAACCAGAACCCCCCGTCTAGGTGAGAGACCGGGAGCGGAATCGATCTGGGGCATTCCAGCACCAATGTCCAACCTTGCCAGCCTCTCCAGAGATCAACCAGAACCCCCCGTCTAGGTGAGAGCCCGGGAGCGGAATCGATCTGGGGCATTCCAGCACCAATGTCCAACCTTGCCAGCCTCTCCAGAGATCAACCAGAACCCCCCGTCTAGGTGAGAGCCCGGGAGCGGAATCGATCTGGGGCATTCCAGCACCAATGTCCAACCTTGCCAGCCTCTCCAGAGATCAACCAGAACCCCCCGTCTAGGTGAGAGCCCGGGAGCGGAATCGATCTGGGGCATTCCAGCACCAATGTCCAACCTTGCCAGCCTCTCCAGAGATCAACCAGAACCCCCCGTCTAGGTGAGAGCCCGGGAGCGGAATCGATCTGGGGCATTCCAGCACCAATGTCCAACCTTGCCAGCCTCTCCAGAGATCAACCAGAACCCCCCGTCTAGGTGAGAGCCCGGGAGCGGAATCGATCTGGGTCATTCCAGCACCAATGTCCAACCTTGCCAGCCTCTCTAGAGATCAACCAGAACCCCCCGTCTAGGTGAGAGCCTGGGAGCGGAATCGATCTGGGGCATTCCAGCACCAATGTCCAACCTGCTGCGGCCTCAGTACAGCAGTAGTTATAAGCATTATATACGAAAAAAGAAGAGCAAGCCATTTATTAAATAACATGACAAAGCGTTCAAGGGTAGAATCGTTTCAAGTCATCCCCACTCCGGGCCCGGTCGAGAGGTACCCCTTCCACATCCTGGAGATGATACCCTCCCGACTTGAGCACCTCGCTTACAATATACGGGCCTTCCCAGTTGGGGTTAAGCTTACCCACTGTGGCCCATCTGCCGGCCGCATCGACTTTCTTCAGGACTAGGTCCCCTTTCTGAAAGTGCCTGATCCGGATATGTTTGTCGAAATATCGAGCCATCCGCCGTTTGACCTCTTCCTGTCTGATGGTGGCCAAGTCCCGGAGTTCTTCCACCAGGTCCAAAGACAGCCTCTGCTCTGCGTTGTTGCCCCCTAGCCACCCTTCATCCCCCTCGCTTGCGGCGATCACCCGGGGGGTCTTCACCTCAAACTCTATGGGGAGGACGGCCTCGGACCCGTGAGAGAGCTTGAATGGAGTCTCCCCGGTGGCGGTATTCGGAGTAGTCCTCATTGCCCAGAGGACGGAGGGTAGCTGTTCCACCCAGTTTCCTCGAAGGTTCTCCACTTTCTTTTTTAGTAGGTTGATGATTATTTTGTTTGCCGCCTCCACCTGCCCATTGCACCTCGGGTGGTGGACCGATGCGAACCTGAGATCAATGCCGAGCTGGGTGCAAAAACCGACAAACTCTTCACTAGCAAACTGCGGCCCGTTGTCCGTCACTATAGCTAGAGGGAGTCCATGCCTGCAAATTATCTCCCCCCACACAAAATTCCTTACAACCTGAGAGGTTACCTTAGCGAGTGCTTTCACTTCTACCCACTTAGAGAAGTAGTCGATCATGACCAGCAGGAACTTCCTTTGGCCGCTGGCTTGGGGGAAGGGACCGACCAGGTCCAGCCCCCATATGGCGAAGGGCCAGGGAGCCGTGATGGTCCGGAGTCTTTGGGCTGGGAGGAGCTGGAGTGGAGCATAGAGCTGGCATTTTGGACATTTCCTTGCGAACTCAGCCGCGTCTTTGCTGAGAGTGGGCCAGAAGTTGCCTTGCCTCAATACTCTCCCTTCCAGGGTCCGACTCCCGGAGTGACTGCCGCACTCCCCGGAGTGGATTTCTTCCAGCACTCTCGGGACCTCCTCCTCGGAGACACAACGGGCCAGGAGTCCCGAGAGAGTCTTTCTATATATCCCCCCTGCATGCAAAGAGTAATAGGCGGACTTATACCTGACGCATCTTTTATCCACATCCTCTTCAGGGAACTGCCCAGAGGATAGGAAGGTGATGAACGGATCCATCCATGAGGCTTGTTGATCCACTTCCATCAATTCTCCTTCCTCGATGGAGGGCCGGAAGAGTTCCGAAATCGTCCCCCCGCTCGAGGACCAAACTTGGCTAAGAGGTCCGCCTGGGTGCTCTCCTCCCTCGGCACGTGCTTGATTGAGAAGGTGCGGAACTGCCCGATGACCCCCTTAACCTTTTCCAGGTATAGTAGGAGGGTTGGATCCTTTGCTTCAAACTCTCCTTTGATCTGGCATGCTACCACCATGGAGTCCGTGGAGACCTCCACGTCCTGCACACCCAGTTCCCGGGCCAGCCGAAGGCCCGCTATCACTGCCTCGTACTCGGCCTGGTTGTTGGTGATTGGGAAACGGACGTTTAAGGCTTGTTCAATCCGAGTCCCCTGAGGACTTACCAGGACTATTCCCCCTCCATAGGAGTATTTTCCCGACGCTCCGTCCACCAACATCTTCCATGCTTCTGGGGGAGGTGGCTCGTGCTCCCCCACTTCGGCCGCGTAGTCGGCCATGAAGTCTGCCACCGCTTGAGCCCTGATGGATGTCCTAGGTACGAACGTGATATTGAATTCGCTTAACTCCACGGACCACTTCGCCAACCTTCCTGAGTGCTCCACCCCTTCCATGATTTTGCGGAGCGGATGGTCCGTTACTACTTTAATTGAATGGGCTTGAAAGTAAGGCCGGAGCCTCCGGGCCGACACCACCAATGCGAAGGCTAACTTTTCTTGGATCGGGTACCGGAGTTCCGCCTTCTTCAGCACTCGGCTGACATAGTAGATTGGGAACTATTTCTTCCCCTCCTCCCGGATCAGCACGGAACTTACTGCTTCGGATCCTACCCCTAGGTATAGAGATAGGTCCTCCCCTGGCCTCGGTCCCTGGAGCAGAGGGGTTTGAGTGAGCTGTTCTTTCAGAGCTTGGAAGGCCTTCTCGCATTCCGGGGTCCATTCAAACTTCTTGTTTCCCCGCAGTACTTTGAAAAAAGGTGCACATTTTTCTCCCGCCTTGGAGAGGAATCTGCTGAGCCCAGCCAATTTCCCTGTAAGGCTCTGAACCTCCTTCGGATTTCTCGGCGACTCCAACTCCATCACCGCTTTAACTTTGTCCGGGTTGGGCTCCACACCTGTGGGGGTGAGCAAATGGCCCAGGAACTTCCCTCTGCTCTCCCCGAAGACACACTTCAAGGGATTGAGCTTCATCTTGTACCGCCGCAGGGTCCTAAATGTCTCTTCGAGGTCTCGGAGGTGGGTCTCGAGGTCTCGGCTCTTAACCATGAGGTCGTCGACATAGACTTCTGAATTTCTTCCTTTCTGCTCGCGGAAGACCCTATCCATCATCCTTTGGTACGTAGCCCCTGCGTTCTTGAGCCCGAAGGGCATCATCTTATAGCAATAACATCCATCCCCCGTGATGAAGGAAACATCCTTGATGTCCGGGGGATGCATGCGGATTTGATGGTAACCTGAAAAAGCATCTAAGAAAGACATTACAGAAAAACCGACGGCTGAGTCAACCAGCGCGTCGATTCTGGGCAGGGGGTAGCAATCTTTCGGGCATGATTTATTAAGAAGTGAAAAGTCGGTACACATACGCCACTTACCTCCTCCCTTCTTTACCATAACGACGTTGGAGACCCAGCCTGGATACTGGATCTCCGATACAAACCCGGCCTGCAGGAGTTTGCCCACCTCTTCGCGGATGGGTCCCCCTAGCTTGTCCGCGACGGCCCTCCTCTTCTGACGGATGGGGCGGGCACCGGGGTCGAGGTTGAGGCGATGGCACGCCACATCCGCGTCGATCCCGGGCATTTCCGCGGCGCTCCAAGCGAAGACGTCCACATTCTTTTGTACGCAAGCCAGAATCTCCGCTTGATCTCCTGGGCTGAGTTCTCCGCTGACCCGGACCTTTTCCACCTTCCCCAGCCGGGTGGTGACTGATGAGTCCTGATCATATACACATTTATGGACTCATCCGGGCCATTATTTAGTCATTTCTCCGCACTTTAGCCTTGTTATAGCTTATATTTGATAATCCATGCTAGGTGCACATCTAGGCCCACTTTGGTGTGATTTTCGTGCTTATTGTCATTAGTAGTATTCATGTGTTGTTAAGTGCCACTTTCAGTGGCTAGATCTGTGGTTGTGCTGGAATAGGAGTCGTGCAAGTGTTCCCGGTGCAATTCTGCACAGGAACACTGCGCACGATCACCGGTTCTATTGCGCACGACCACTGGTCGTGCGCCACTGATCGTGTGCACTTAACACCTTTTTCATGAGTTCTGTTTGGTGCAGTGCGCACGACCATCAATGCCAGTGCGCACGACCACCGGTCGTGCGCCACTGATCGTGCGCACTTACCATTTAATTTCTGAGTTCTGTTTGCTGAAGTGCGCACGACCACCGAAGATAGTGCGCACGACCACCGGTCGTGCGCCAATGACCGTGCGCAGTATTTATTCCAGCGCCTATTTAAACGCCTGTTGCGATTTTTAGGGTATCTTGAGCCGCCGGGAGCGGGATTCCTGTTCCGTACGCCGTCGATTTCCACCGTGGGACGCCTCCACTTCATCTTCTACGCAAGGGGAAGCCTCCTCCACCCATTCCAAGACTTCCTCCATTGTCCGTGAGTGTTCTCCATCTTCCGCAAGCCTCCAAGCAACCATTCTCTCATTCCGCCCGGTGATAAGAAGAAGGAACCTGAAGTCGAAGACGACGGAGCTACGTAGGGAGATCGTGACAGCTCTCTACGCCGGAAGCGTAGTCCGCCCGAGTCCGGAGGTAGCCCGACAACCTACCATTCCGGCCGTGAACGGCCGCTAGTCTTCACCATCGGTTATTTCTTTCCTCTTTCCTCCATTGTACTCGTTGAACCGTGTAAATTCGAATTTTATGATGATGTTTGTTGAAATGAATGTTTCCTTGTTGTTCTTCATGGTTTGCTAGTGATTCACTCCGTTCTCACTCACTCACTCGCACACGCACGCAAGGTGTTTGTTCTGTGTTAGCAATAGCTAACGACGGTTGTGAAGAGGTGTTTACGACCCTCACCCTTTCGCGCCAGAACACACTCCATTCCGCCTCACGAAGCATGGCATCGCGGCCGTTGCATCCATCTCACCTTGCGAAGCGGTGTTTTCGACCCGCATCTCTTTTTGTTGTTGTTAAGATTAGGAAACCCAACCAAGAGCCCCCCTTTTTCATGTGTGTTTTGCTTGTGTAACAAGAGTCACGCTACGCGTTTCGTTCACCCAACCTGCATTCCTCAAGAGACCGACATTCGGGGAGTCCACTCTCCACATTTATTACTTGACAGCGACCGGTGCACTTGCCGACACGCATCAAGTTTTTGGCGCCGTTGCCGGGGAATGCAGGCGTCTTTCGTCTTGTGTTGTGACTTTCGTTATACGAGCAGTTGTTTTTGATTTTCTTTGTTTTTCCTTTTGTTTGTGACAGTGCATGCAGAGACAAGCCGCAGGGGAGCTAGTACCCTTCGATCCTGAGATTGAACGGACCGCTCGCGCACGAAGGCGCGCGGCTGCCGTACAAGCGGCAATGGGTGATCGGGTAGACCCAAATGATGGTGACGCAAGAGCGCCCGGCGTGGGGCAACATCAGCCTGGAGATGAGCAGGAGGCGGTCAGGCCTCGGCCCCGCACGATGAGAGACTACACCACTCCAACTGCTGGGAGTGTGTATCCGGGGTTTGGGCCCAATATTATGAATAATCAGTTTGAGATCAAGCCAGCGATCTTAAACATCATCCGGAACAACGCTCAGTTCTCGGGGTTGGCCAGTGAAGATCCGCATCTGCATCTGGCGGAGTTTTCTGATATTTGCGGAACCTTCCGCTATGCGGGGATTGCTGACGACACGGTCAAGCTTAGACTGTTTCCCTTTTCACTCCGCGACAAAGCAAAGGTGTGGCTCCACTCCATTCCGCCCGGGACTGCTGCATCTTGGGATGCCCTCGCATCCAAGTTCCTTGCTAAATTCCATCCTGTGGATAAGATTGTAAGCTTGCGGCGGGAGATCGCCACATTTCGCCAACTTGACCAAGAGACCCTTGCTGAAGCATGGGAGCGCCTCAACGATCTCCTTCGCTGTTGCCCTGGCCACGAGCTCCAACCATGGAATGTGGTTGAATTATTCTACTTCGCGATCGAGCCCAACTACAGGGCAATGATCGATGCTGCGGCGGGTGGCACCTTGATGAACCACACCCCTGAGGAAGCCCTTCGAATTCTGCGCGACACTGCCTCCCACAGTACATTTTGGACTGCAGGGAGAAATGCTCCAAGAAGCGGCCGAGGTCTTTTCATGGTCGACTCTCTCCCCTCTCCATCTGTGACTGCTGCTGTCATTACCTGCGAGGGATGTGGAGGTGGAGGCCACCACGCGTATGAGTGTTCGGGGAACAACGTGGCAGGTGACTTCGCACACTTGAACTTGAACGAATCTGTTAATTATGTAGGAAATCAGCCTAGGGGGCGCCTTTCAATAATGCTTATAATCCGGGAGCGAGAAGTCACCCGAACTTCTCGTGGAATCCAAACACACCTGGCCAACGATGGGCACCGGGGCAGCATCAAAACGATGCTTACGCCTCCGGGAGCCAACCGAGGCCACCACACCCGAATTATAACCAAGGTCCCCCAATCCAAAAAAAGAGTAATTTGGAGGAAATGATGGAGAAGTTCATGCAAGCGGCCAACTCTAATATGGTGAATCAAACTGCATCCATGCGAAACCTGGAAACGCAGTTGGGCCAATTGGCCCAAGTGCTCACCGAGCGATCGCAGGGGACCCTTCCCAGCAACACGGAGAAGAACCCAATTGATCAAGGGAAGAGTCTTGGGGATGTGGTAGAGGTTGAACCGAGTGAGCTGGTAATTTCTTGTTCCATCAATAAGGTTGAAGCAAAAGCTTTATGCGATTCCGGTTCCTCCCACAACGTCATTGCACTGCAAGATGTTGCGAGATTACAACTTGAGATGAACACGGAGGAAAGGAAATCGCTTGTTCTCGCTAACGACACTATTATCCAATCTGAGGGGGAAGTGAGAAATGTGGAAGTAATAGTTGAGGGGACGACTGTGGTCGCGGACTTTCAGGTGTTGGGCCCCCAGGAAAATCAATCCATTCCTATCTTGGGCGTGCCGTTCTTGAAAGAGAGCGGCGCCACCCTTGACTTCGCTACGGGGTGTGTTATCCTACCTAACAAGGCGCTGCAGCCCACTCGCCTCGAAGCTACAGCTGACACATCCACTCCTCCTCCTCTCGTGATTTCTGATGAATTTCTAAGCTGCGCAGGAAAAATACATGATCAAGAAACAAGTGAAGGAGGAAAGGAGGAGCTCCAATCAGATGAGGAAGAAGAGGTTGGCTTCCGGAAAGAGTTCGACTCCGAGAAGGAGGAAGACTGCAGTTCGGGGAACGTTGACTTGGATCTAGTTAGGGATGCTGATTATTTATCTTCTTGTGGTGAATCTTGTAATAAACTATCTAAGCGCTCCATCTCCTGGGCCGATCCGGTGGTCACCGCGATACCGGAGGTGACGCCACCCCCCGCTAAAGTGGAGAAATCTGAGAACTCTCAACGGTGGCAGTCTCCGACTGTCGCCAAACTTAAAAAGGAAAAACTTCTGCGCGATGCTCGTGCTGCCGCTCTCCGTGGGAAGATGGCGGAGGTTAGGGGAGCATTGGGTAACACCAGTGCTGGCCCTAAAGCGTTCACCTCTCGCCTACGTGCTACGGGAGACGCGCATCATAAGAGCGCTTTTAGTTGAATTGTGTTTCTTCTGATGTGGTGAACTGCTTCTGAATATTTCTCTTTCAATTTTTGCACTCTTTAAACACTGCTAATACAGGTATTTGGTCCAGCTTAAGGACGTTAAATGAAAGCGCTACTGGGAGACAACCCAGATTCCCTGATTTTGTAGTTTTCTTTTTTATCTAACTTCTTTTAGTTGAGCTTTTGCATTTGCCTGTGTCGCTTTGAGTTTTGTGCTTGCAGGTTTTGTGTTCGATGGTGCGGATGCTGCGGACTATTTCTGTTCATAAACGCCAATCGTCTGGTATGCTCATTTTTGAGCATTGGGTAACACTTCCTCCCCTCTTTTGGCTTCAAATTTTTTAGATATATTGTTTAGCTTAAGTCTGGGGGAGCGTATGTTGTCACCCACTGTGCACGAGTTGCACCGCATACTAGAAGGTTGATTCTTATTCATCTTCATTATCGTTGTTTTTTTTCATGCTTCACACACCACTTCACCCACTTGAGTGCGCGCTTATCTTTTCGTTGTTGTTCCGTTGTAAACTATCTTGGTTGGAGTATGAAATAGGTTGTTAACGTAGGAATTATTATTTGGAGTGCGATGTTGACTCATGTAGTGTTCTAGTCACTTCGCATGTTATGGTAGAATTTGAGTAGAACTAGATTTTCTTTATGCATCTAATTTATGTTTAGTATTTCTGCGTAAATTTAGATTTAATATACTCAAGTGGTGAATTTGTATGAAATTGACGATAACCCGGTGTTGTGTGTGTACGAGTGCTAGTCGTGTGTTGCTCGAGTCGGGAGGAAGGTTTACCTTTCTCGTGGGCTAAGAACTTGCCCCAAGCGACTCTTGAAGCATGGGTGAGAGCGACTCGTCGAGTTAAACATGATGTAGGCCACCATTTGGCTAGTTTGAGCTTTGTTATTCCATGTCCTTTTCATTCACCGTTGCAAGCCCATTTTGTGCCTACCATTCCTTTGTACAGCCCCTCTTCATCCACCAAAGCCTGAAGCCTATCCTACTCCCGCAACCAAAATGTTTTTAACTGCGCTCATAAGTCTCAACTTGTGTGGTGTGTGGAATCTTTGTGTTATGAAGAGAAAATAAAGTCTATCTGCTGATTTTGAACCAACCGGAGGATACTTAAAAAAAGTAAAATATGTTAGAAGAAGAAAAAAAGAGTATTTTGGAAAAAAAAATCCTTCCGAGCTAAAAAAAAGACAATCTGTTGGTATTTGTGAAGTAGGCCGTGTGCACACCTGGTTTTCATGCTAAGTCTGGGGGTGTGTCACACGAGCATCGTTGTTGGTCTTGCGTGGTGCAGCGTTCCGTTAGCTCACTCAGGTTGCGTAGCCGCCGTGTTTAACTTTGAATATCATACCGTAACCTAAGCCCCATTTTAATCATATAAGTCCTACTGATTTGATTTGCGAGTTTGCTAGCGCCGTGGAGAGAGTGTGACCGGGCAAGCGTATGGTTCACGACGTTGATGGATTTCAGCGGAGTTATTCCTAAGCCCCGATCTTTTGCAACACCCTCCTCAGTATCTTGTCATTTTCACACCGGGCATGATCGTCAAATTCTTCATACTTCTCCAACTGAGTATAACTAAATCTTTACTTACACTTTAATACTCTTGTAAATTAGTTAGCATAGTTAGAATCTCCTTCTACTAAATTCTCTACTTGCATGCGTATGTTACTTCGCACCGTACTCCTTTGAGTAATTCTCTATGTTAATTATCGTTTTCACACTCCGCCGGATTCGTTTGCTCGGGACGCGCAAACAGTTAAGTCTGGGGGTGTGATGAGTCCTGATCATATATATATTTATGGACTCATCCGGGCCGTTATTTAGTCATTTCTCCGCACTTTAGCCTTGTTATAGCTTATATTTGATAATCCATGCTAGGTGCACATCTAGGCCCACTTTGGTGTGATTTTCGTGCTTATTGTCATTAGTAGTATTCATGTGCTGTTAAGTGCCACTTTCAGTGGCTAGATCTGTGGTTGTGCTGGAATAGGAGTCGTGCAAGTGTTCCCGGTGCAATTCTGCACAGGAACACTGCGCACGATCACCGGTTCTATTGCGCACGACCACTGGTCGTGCGCCACTGATCGTGTGCACTTAACACCTTTTTCATGAGTTCTGTTTGGTGCAGTGCGCACGACCATCAACGATAGTGCGCACGACCACCGGTCGTGCGCCAATGACCGTGCGCAGTATTTATTCCAGTGCCTATTTAAACGCCTGTTGCGATTTTTAGGGTATCTTGAGCCGCCGGGAGCGGGATTCCTGTTCCGTACGCCGCCGATTTCCACCGTGGGACGCCTCCACTTCATCTTCTACGCAAGGGGAAGCCTCCTCCACCCATTCCAAGACTTCCTCCATTGTCCGTGAGTGTTCTCCATCTTTCGCAAGCCTCCAAGCAACCATTCTCTCATTCCGCCCGGTGAGAAGAAGAAGAAGGAACCTGAAGTCGAAGACGACGGAGCTACGTAGGGAGATCGTGACAGCTCTCTACGCCGGAAGCGTAGTCCGCCCGAGTCCGGAGGTAGCCCGACAACCTACCATTCCGGCCGTGAACGGCCGCTAGTCTTCACCATCGGTTATTTCTTTCCTCTTTCCTAAATTGTACTCGTTGAACCGTGTAAATTCGAATTTTATGATGATGTTTGTTGAAATGAATGTTTCCTTGTTGTTCTTCATGGTTTGCTAGTGATTCACTCCGTTCTCACTCACTCACTCGCACACGCACGCAAGGTGTTTGTTCCGTGTTAGCAATAGCTAACGACGGTTGTGAAGAGGTGTTTACGACCCTCACCCTTTCGCGTCATAACACACTCCATTCCGCCTCACGAAGCACGGCATCGCGGCCGTTGCATCCATCTCACCTTGCGAAGCGGTGTTTTCGACCCGCATCTCTTTTTGTTGTTGTTAAGATTAGGAAACCCAACCAAGAGCCCCCCTTTTTCATGTGTGTTTTGCTTGTGTAACAAGAGTCACGCTACGCGTTTCGTTCACCCAACCTGCATTCCTCAAGAGACCGAAATTCGGGGAGTCCACTCTCCACATTTATTACTTGACAGCGACCGGTGCACTTGCCGACACGCATCAGTGACCTCGAGCTCTACGACCTCGTCCATAGCCTCCAACCGAGACTGTTCTCCCCAAGCCCTTCCTCTTCGGCACAAGCGGGAGCCTGGGTCTCTTCCTCGACTTCCTTCTCTACCACCATCAGCTCTTCCGCCCTTCCCTCCTGGGCCTTCTCCTCTTCTTCCTTTCCTTCCGCCCGGGGTGCCTCAGCTACCCCTTCCTGTGCATGAAATTCATCTCCCTCCTTCTCTTCGGCTACCTCCAAACCTCCGGCTTCGGCCACCTCCTCCATCGCCTTATCCCACTCCTCAGCTTCTCCCATCCAGGAGATGGTGTTGACAGCCATCACGTAGCACTGTCTTGCCACCTTGGGATCCCCCCTGATCCGCACCTGGACCCCTCCGTCGTTGAACTTGAGGCACTGATGAAAAGTGGAAGGGACGCAGCGGAACGCGCTGATGAGTAGCCGTCCGAAGATGGCGCTGTAACTGCTCGGGGCGTCCACTATGACAAAGCGACAGTTCCGAGACTGCCCACCCAGGGTCACATGGAGCCCCACTCCTCCTTCTACCTCCTTCCTGTCCCCCGAAAATCCGAACAGAGGGCCATCTGAGGCCAACACCCTTCTAGGTTCCACCTCCATCTTGTCGAATGCCTTCTTGAAGATGACATTGACCGAACTCCCATTGTCCACTAGGATTCGGGAGACGGTGAAGTTCTCGATCGCCGTCTGGATGACCAGCGCGTCGCAGAACGGGTCCTCGTAGCTCGGCATGTCCTTCTGGGTGAAAATAATTTTTTCGGCCGGGGGTGGAGCGGTGGATGTTGACGCTACGCTCCGGCGGTAGATGTTATGGAGACTAGCCTTGCGGGTTGCCTGCACCCCGACCCCCCCATGGATCACTCTGATCCCTCCTCTATTCCCCAGATCTGCTCTATCCTCACATCTTTCCTCCTCCTCCTCTCGAGGTTCCACCTCCACGATCCTTAATGGCTGCTGCTGTGGTGGCGCGGGCGCTCTGCCCCTCTTCACCTCCAGGAACTCCGGACAGGTGTCCGTTGAGTGGCCTTCCACATCGTGGAAGATGCAATATGGCACCGCCACTTCCCTTGCCTCGGTCTCTGCTACCCTGTTCCTTCTTCTCCTAGCGGCCGCCGTTTCCGCTTCTCCTCCCCTTCCCCTTCCTCTCCCCCGGCCAATTGCCATGGCCTGTTGAGGTGGGGGAGGTAACTGCATCGGGCCCTGCCTCCACCCCAACTGGGGGGGGTCTCCATTGACCTTCAAAACGGTTACCCCTTCCTGGGCCATAACCCCTTCCCTGCCCCTGCATTCCTCCACCTTGCGGCCTCCATCCCCCCTCCGGGGCCCGGGGCTCTTCCCTTCTTCTGACCTCTTGCTGCCTCATCTCCGGCTCACTGAGCTTTGCAAGCCTCTTGGTGAGCTCGGGGTTGGCTTCTTCGCTTGCTACTTCCTCCGCCACCCTCTCCATCAGCTCCTCATAGGAGACGGGGGCCTTCCTCTTCAATGCCATCTTGAAGAAACTTTCCTTCAACCCGACCGTGAAGGCGAGTTGAAGTGCAAACCCAGGCACCTCCTGAGTGAGTTGCACTTCCTCTTGGAACCGATCCGCATACTGAGCCAACGTCTCCCTGGACTCCTGCTTCACCGCGAAGAGGGAATCAGCGTCCTTCTTCCTCCTTTTTGAAGTTGAAAATCTCAACAAAAGACTTCAGCGCAGGTCCTCGAACGCGTAGATAGAGCCTGCCGGAAGTGAATGAAACCAGTCCCTGGCCTTCTCTTTGAGAGTGACGGCGAAGAGCCGACACTTGAAGGCATCGGACATCGGCCTGATGGAGACCGAGTCCTCGAAAGACTGCAGATGCTGAACTGGGTCATCTCTGCCATTGTAGTACACTCTATCCCATTCTCCGAATCCCGCTGGAATGGGTGCAGACAACACCAACTCGCAGAAGGGACTTCCCCCTCCTGCCATCTTTTCTCGCTCGGCTCGCGGGCCTAGCTCGCTCGCCAAGCTTGGGATCGCACTCGCGAGGGCGACGCTCGCCTGAACCACCCCGACTGTCGCCGCATCCTCCTGGCGTGCGCTCGTCTGCGCCGCGCTTGCTGGGGCAGAGCTTGTCGGCACCGAACTCGCCGGCGCGGAGCTCGCCAACACCGGGCTCGCCGGACTGGCGAAAAGCACTCGCCCTTCCCTGTCATGCCCTGGTTCAACGACAACTTCTTTTCCAGCCCTTCCTCCTGGTGCCCTCTCGCCGACTGCTGTTGGGGGAGTGGTCGCCTGAGGTGCCGGGGTCGCAAACTCATTTCGCAGAGCCGTGACCGTGAACCCCAAGGTGTCGAGCACCTCCTTCCTGAAATCCGCGAACATCCTAGCCATTGCTTCCTGAGGGGTCTCGCCGAACTCCTCGCCCTGCTCTTCATCTCCAGCCATAACTCTTCTCTGGGACTTTCTTGAACCAGCCGCGCTCCACGCTCACCGCACCAAAATGTTGAAACCGATTTCTCGGTCTCGTGTGGAGCTCGGGGCCCTCACCGAAATGAGGGGCAGCTAGCCCTTACCGGTCCCTCGGGAGAGGTAAGGCCAACGATTTGAGCAAAGAACAAAGACCCTAGTCTCAGCGAGGAGGTCCCTCCACTAACCCGGAAGATCGTTGAGCGCTTCCCCTCCCAAGCCAAAGCTAAGACTCGGGCACCTTGGAGAGCTAGAGAGCCCAAACCAAAGCGACCTAGGGAGAGAAGAGCTCAAAGATAATGAACCGGTCCTCTTCCAAGGTGCCCTTCAAGGTCTATTTATAGATTTTGGTTTTGTGGTCTGTCAATAGCCAACTCCCGCTGTCCGTTCTTACTATCCGCACCCCAACTTGGTCTGCTAACAGCCAAACTCCGCTGTCCGGAGGGGCTAACCGCAGACCACCAGGGGTTTTCTGGTAAAAGACCATCCCAATTACCAGCGAACCCGAGACCCTCGACCTGCTCAGCGAACATGAGGTTCGCCAAGGTCACCTAGCGAGCTCCTTCGGCTGGCTGGCTCGCTTCTTCCCGGGCTCGCCCCCACCTGTGCTCGCCCTCGGTCGCATGGCGAACTCCTTCGGCCTATAGGCTCGCCTGTCTCTACGGCTCGCCCGCTGAACCACTCCTTAGCGGGTCGAGCTCGCCAAAATGGCTAACTGTACCCCAGAAACGGCTATTTGCACCCCAAGGGCCCGGACCTGCCCAGCGAGCTCCTCCGACCGGCTGGCTCGCCTGTCTCTACGGCTCGCCCGCTGAACCACTCCTTAGCGGGTCGAACTCGCCAAAATGGCTAACTGTACCCCAGAAATGGCTATTTGCACCCCAAGGGCCCGGACCTGCCCAGCGAGCTCCTCCGACCGGCTGGCTCGGATGCCTGGCGAACTGGGCAGGTCGGCTGGCTCGCCCGGTCGTGCGAACTTGGAACCCCTTTCCTGGCGAACATCGGGGTTGTACAATCGGGGTGATCCATGGGGGGTAGGGGTGGAGGCGACCCGCAAGGCTAGCCTCCATACCATCTACCGCCGAAGCGTGGCTTCGACATCCACCGCTCCGCCCCCGGCCGAAAAAATCGTTTTCACCCAGAAAGACATGCCGGGCTATGAGGACCCGTTCTGCGATGTGCTGGTTATTCAGACGGCGATCGAGAACTTCACCGTCTCCCGGATCCTAGTGGACAACGGAAGTTCGGTCAACGTCATCTTCAAGAAGGCGTTCGACAAGATGGAGGTGGAGCCCAGGAGGGTGTTGGCCTCAGATGGCCCTCTGTTCGGATTCGTGGGGGATAGGAAGGAAGTAGAAGGGGGAGTAGGGCTTCATGTGACCCTGGGTGGGAAGTCCCGGAACTGTCGTTTTGTCATAGTGGATGCCCCAAGCAGTTACAGCGCTATCTTCGGACGACCACTCATCAGCGCGTTTCTCTGTGTCCCTTCCACCTTTCATCAATGCCTTAAATTCAACGATGGAGGGGTTCAGGTGCGGATCAGGGGGGATCCCAAGGTGGCGAGACAGTGCTACGTAACGGCTGTCAACACCATCTCCTGGATGGGAGAAGCTGAGGAGTGGGATAAGATGATGGAGGAGGCGGCCGAAGCCAGAAGTATGGAGGTAGCCGAGGAGAAGATGGAGGGAGATGAAGTCCATGCCCAGGAAGGGGTAGCTGAGGTGCCCCGGGCGGTAGGAAAGGAAGAAAAAGAGAAGGCCCAGGAAGGAAGGGCGGAAGAGCTGATGGTGGTAGAGAAGGAAGTCGAGGAGGAGACCCAGGCTCCCACTTGTGCCGAAGAGGAGAGGGCTTGGGGAGAGCAGTCCCGGTTGGAAGCTGTGGACGAGGTCGTAGAGCTCGAGGTCACCACCCGTCTGGGGGTGGTGGAAAAAGTCCGGGTCAGCGGAGAACTCAGCCCGGAAGATCAAGCGGAGATTCTGGCTTGCGTACAGAAGAACGTGGATGTCTTCGCTTGGAGCGCCGCGGAAATGCTCGGGATCGACGCGGATGTGGCTTGCCATCGCCTCAACCTCGACCCCAGCACCCGCCCCATCCGCCAGAAGAGGAGGGCCGTCGCAGACAAGCTGGAAGGGCCCATCCGCGAGGAGGTGGCCAAGCTCCTGCAGGCAGGCTTTGTATTGGAGATCCAGTATCCAGGCTGGGTCTCCAACGTAGTTATGGTAAAAAAGGGAGGAGGTAAGTTGTGTATGTGTATCGACTTTTCGCTTCTTAATAAATCGTGCCCGAAAGATTGCTACCCCCTGCCCAGAATCGACGCGCTGGTTGACTCAGCCGTTGGTTTTTCTGTAATGTCTTTCTTAGATGCTTTTTCAGGTTACCATCAAATCCGCATGCACCCCCCGGACATCAAGGATGTTTCCTTCATCACAGGGGATGGATGTTATTGCTATAAGATGATGCCCTTCGGGCTCAAGAATGCAGGTGCCACATACCAAAGGATGATGGACAGAGTCTTCCGCGAGCAGAAGGGAAGAAACTTAGAGGTTTATGTAGATGACCTCATGGTGAAGAGCCGGGACCTCGGGTCTCACCTCCGAGACCTCGAAGAGACATTCGGGACCCTGCGGCGGTACAAGATGAAACTCAATCCCTTGAAGTGTGTCTTCGGGGCAATCCGAGGGAAGTTCCTGGGCCACTTGCTCACCCCCGCGGGAGTGGAACCTAACCCGGACAAAGTTAAAGCGGTGATGGAGTTGGGGTCGCCGAGAAATCCGAAAGAGGTTCAGAGCCTTACGGGGAAGTTGGCTGGGCTCAGCAGGTTCCTCTCCAAGGCGGGAGAAAAGTGTGCGCCTTTCTTCAAGGTTCTGCGGGGCAACAAGAAGTTTGAATGGACCCCAGAGTGCGAGAAAGCCTTCCAGGCTCTGAAGGAACAACTCACCCAGACTCCTCTGCTCCAGGGACCGAGGCCAGGGGAAGACCTATCTCTGTACTTAGGGGTAGGATCCGAAGCGGTAAGTTTCGTGCTAATCTGGGAGGAGGGAAAGAAACAGTTCCCTATATACTACGTCAGCCGAGTGCTGAAGAAGGCAGAGCTCCGGTACCCGATCCTAGAAAAGTTAGACTTCGCATTGGTGGTGTCGGCCCGGAGGCTCCGACCTTACTTTCAAGCCCATTCAATCAAGGTAGTGACGGACCATCCGCTCCGAAAAATTATGGAAGGGGTGGAGCACTCGGGAAGGTTAGCAAAGTGGTCCGTGGAGTTAAGTGAATTCAATATCACGTTCGTGCCCAGGACGTCCGTCAGGGCTCAGGCGGTGGCAGACTTCATGGCCGACTATGCAGCCGAAGTGGGGGAGCACGAGCCACCTCCCCCAGAGGCATGGAAGATGTTGGTGGACGGAGCGTCGGGAAAACACTCCTATGGAGGGGGAATGGTCCTGGTAAGTCCTCAGGGGACTCGGATTGAGCAAGCCTTGAACATCCGTTTCCCAATTACCAATAACCAGGCTGAGTACGAAGCGGTGATAGCGGGCCTTCGGCTGGCCCGAGAACTGGGAGTGCAGGACGTGGAAGTCTCCACGGACTCCATGGTGGTAGCATGCCATATCAAGGGAGAGTTTGAAGCAAAGGACCCGACCCTCCTGCTATACCTGGAGAAGGTTAAGGGGGTCATCGGGCAGTTCCGCACCTTCTCCATCAAGCACGTGCCGAGGGAGGAGAGCACCCAGGCGGACCTCTTAGCCAAGTTCGGTCCTCGAGCGGGAGGGACGACTTCGGAATTCTTCCGGCCCTCCATCGAGGAAGGAGAATTGATGGAGGTGGATCAACAAGCCTCATGGATGGATCCGTTCATCACCTACCTATCCTCCGGGCAGTTCCCTGGAGAGGACGTGGACAAAAGACGCTTCAGGTATAAGTCCGCCTATTACTCCTTGCATGCAGGGGGGCTATATAGAAAGACCCTCTCGGGACTCCTGGCCCGTTGTGTCTCCGAGGAGGAGGTCCTGAGAGTGCTGGAATAAATCCACTCCGGGGAGTGCGGCAGTCACTCCGGGAGTCGGACCCTGGAAGGGAGGGTGTTGAGGCAAGGCTACTTCTGGCCCACTCTCAGCAAGGATGCGGCAGAGTTCGCAAGAAAGTGTCCAAAATGCCAGCTCTATGCTCCGCTCCAGCTCCTCCCAGCTCAAAGACTCCGGACCATCACGGCTCCCTGGCCCTTCGCCATATGGGGGCTGGACCTGGTCGGTCCCTTTCCCCAAGCCAGCGGCCAGAGGAAGTTCCTGCTGGTCATGATCGACTACTTCTCCAAGTGGGTAGAGGTGAAAGCACTTGCTAAGGTAACCTCTCAGGTTGTAAGGAATTTTGTGTGTGTGTGGGGGGGGGGGGGGGGGGGGGAATAATTTGCAGACATGGACTCCCTCTAGCTATAGTGACGGACAATGGGCCGCATTTTGCGAGTGAAGAGTTTGTTGGCTTCTGCACTCAGCTCGGCATTGACCTCAGGTTCGCTTCGGTCCACCACCCGAGGAGCAATGGGCAGGTGGAGGCGGCGAACAAGATAATCGTTAACCTACTGAAAAAGAAAGTGGAGAACCTTCGAGGTAATTGGGTGGAACAGCTACCCTCCGTCCTTTGGGCCATGAGGACTACTCCGAATACCGCCACCTAGGAGACCCCATTCAAGCTCTCTCACCGGTCCGAGGCCGTTCTCCACATAGAGTTTGAGGTAAAGACCCCCCGGGTGATCGCTACAAGCGAGGGGGATGAAGAGTGGATAGAAGATAACAATGCCGAGCAAAGGATATCTTTGGACCTGGTGGAAGAACTCCGGGACTTGGCCACCATTAGACAGGAAGAGGTCAAACGACGGATGGCTCGATATTTTGACAAACATATCCGGATCAGGCACTTTCAAAAAGGGGACCTGGTCTTGAAGAAGGTCGATGCGGCCGGCAGAGGGGCCGCGGTGGGTAAACTTAACCCCAACTGGGAGGGTCCATATATTGTAAGCGGGGTGCTCAAGTCGGGGGGATATCACCTCCAAGATGTGGAGGGGGTGCCCCTCGACCGAGCCAGGAGTGGGGACGATTTAAAATGATTTTACCCTTAAAAGCTTTGCTATATTGTTTACTGAATGTCTTACTCCTTTTTTATAATGCTTATAACTACTGCCGTGCCGACATGACAAAGTCTGGATATGATGGTGCTGGAATGCCCCAGATCGATTCCGCTCCCGGGCTCTCACCTAGATGGGGGGTTCAGGTTGATCTCTGGAGAGGCTGGCAAGGTTGGATATGATGGTGCTGGAATGCCCCAGATCGATTCCGCTCCCGGGCTCTCACCTAGACGGGGGGCTCAGGTTGATCTCTAGAGAGGCTGGCAAGGTTGGATGTGATGGTGCTGGAATGCCCCAGATCGATTCCGCTCCCGGGCTCTCACCTAGACGGGGGGTTCAGGTTGATCTCTAGAGAGGCTGGCAATGTTGGATATGTTGGTGCTGGAATGCCCCAGATCGATTCCGCTCCCGGGCTCTCACCTAGACGGGGGGGTCAGGTTGATCTCTGGAGAGGCTGGCAATGTTGGATATGTTGGTGCTGGAATGCCCCAGATCGATTCCGCTCCCGGGCTCTCACCTAGACGGGGTTTCAGGTTGATCTCTGGAGAGGCTGGCAAGGTTGGATATGATGGTGCTGGAATGCCCCAGATCGATTCCGCTCCCGGACTCTCACCTAGACGGGGGGTTCAGGTTGATCTCTGGAGAGGCTGGCAAGGTTGGATATGATGGTGCTGGAATGCCCCAGATCGATTCCGCTCCTGGGCTCTCACCTAGACGGGGGGTTCAGGTTGATCTCTGGAGAGGCTGGCAATGTTGGATATGTTGGTGCTGGAATGCCCCAGATCGATTCCTCTCCCGGGCTCTCACCTAGACGGGGGATTCGGGTTGATCTCTGGAGAGGCTGGCAATGTTGGATATGTTGGTGCTGGAATGCCCCAGATCGATTCCGCTCCCGGGCTCTCACCTAGACGGGGGGTTCAGGTGGATCTCGGGAGAGGCTGGCAATAGGGGTCAAGGTCCTAAGATAACAGGTTGAGGTGTTAGAGCCAGAAGGGCTTGGTTCGCAAAATTGGAAAGGTTGAGGCTGATAAGGCCTAAGGTAACAGGTTGAGGTGTTAGAGCCAGAAGGGCTTGGTTCGCAAAATTGGAAAGGTTGAGGCTGATAAGGCCTAAGGTAACAGGTTGAGGTGTTAGAGACAGAAGGGCTCGGTTCGCAAAATTGAAAGGGTCGAGGCTGATAAAGCCTAAGGTAGCGGGTTGAGGTACTAAAGTCAGGGAGGTTTAGTTCGCGAGATGCCTATGTCTGAGTTCGCCAAGGTTGGGTTCGCCGGGCAGTATCCGCGGGCGGCGACGGCCCAGGTTAGCGAAATCCATAAGAGAAGAACCTTGGCGAGGCGAGCCCAGACACACGCATTCGCGAGCCCCCCAGAAGCATTACCGCGTAACAACTGGTCATGAGAATTCAAAAGAAAGAGCAAGTGCGAGAGAAAAAAGAAACGCGAGCATGCGCATAAATACTAACGAAAAAATTATAACTATCATTCCCCAAGATTTTTCTATGTTCGGCGGCGATCTCGCCAACCCAAAAAGAATAATATACATTCAAAATAATGAGAGAAGAGAGGCAAAGGGGGTTCATTCTGGGGGGCCCTCGCCATTCTTGCGAGCCCCCAACCATGGCGCCAAGTCGAAGAGGTCCGGGCAGACGTCTTCGGCTGTAAACTCCATCGCGTCTTCCGCAAGTAGACTCGCGCCCTTAAGTGTCGTGAAGACGAGGTTAGCGACCTCCTGTGCATCTCGCCGCCTCTGTTCCTCGCTTTCGGCAGCCCTCTGTTGAGAACCGGCTCGCCCAGGAGAAGGAAGTAGCACGTTGCGAACCAGCTCGTCCACCCGAGCCTTCAGCATGGTATTCTCCAACTCCAGCTCGTCGTTGCGAGCGAGGAGCTTGGTTGCTACGTCGGCATCCTGAGTTAGCATCAAATGAGTTAGGCAAAGGTCAGAGGTCGCAAACAACAAAGAAAAGAGGCCCAAGGGCCACTTACCATCTTGCCCTGCATCCCGGCGAGAAGTCTTTCCGACACCTCCTCTCTCTCCTTAAGACCTTTGATCTCCTCGCGAGCTCTCTTAAGCTCCTCCCTGTACGCGCGGATATCCCTATCCGCCTGCAGATAGCGGCGCCCCGCCATATGTGCGAGCTCCGTCGAGCGGAACTGGGCTCGCATTTCTTCATAGACCAGTTGCCTTGGTCCCATCTCTTTATAGGCGGCGGCGTCCTCGCGGCCATATAAGCCGAAGGAGAGAGAGAACGCCTCCTCCCCGGCCTTACCAAGCTCCACCCAGGAGGGGTGAAGGGTGGAGCAAGAAATCTGGTTGGCGTCAGGATCCCAAGCGAGCAGGGGCTCGCCAAGGATATCAAAAACCTTCTCACCCAGACCAAAGTTCTTGTGGCTCTTGGGTTGGGGGGTTGTGGAAGAGCTCTCGGCGCCCTGGCTCGCCAACGGGTCCGGCTGTTTCGCAGGAGAAGGGGGCGAGCCGTCGGTCTCGCTCAGATCGACGACCGCGCTCTTCTCTTTGACAGCGAGGGTTTTCCCCTTCAACTTCTTGGAGGAGGATCGCGAACCCGGCTGACTCGCAGACGGGGGTCGCTTCTTGCCGGACCCGATGGTAGGAAGATCGCGGCAAGCCTTTGCCGCCGCGGTTGCGAGAGTGTCTGCCGTAAGAGTGATGCCTTGTGCGTGTGGAGGATTAACAGGGATCTCGCGCTCGCCTGTAGAGTAAGAGCGTTACACGGCGAAGAGAGAGGAAAGGAGAGTGGGGCGAGAGCGAGCCCTACCTTCCCCTTGAGGAATGGCGAGTAACGAGTCAACGTTGCGCCGCAGATAGGCGACTTCGAAGTTCTTTCCGGAGAGGTATTGGAGAAGTTTGGCGTCGGCGCCGCTCAGCGAGCTCGGAGGGCGGTAAGTGGCGTCATCCCGCTGGAGGGGGGTGAAGTGGAGATTGCCGAAGGACCCCTTCACCAGGAGGAACTTCTGGGTCCAGTAGTGACTCTTGTTCACCGTCTCGCAGACGGTGACGTGCTGACTCGCGAAGTAGGTGGTCCCGTCTCGGAAGGCGCGGAAGGAAAACACTTTGCGGAAGACGAGGAGACTGAACTCGATCCTCTCCTCCCGCAGGTAACTAGCGAACGCGACAATGTCCGCGATCGCATTCGGGGTCAACTGGCTCGGCAACATCCCATAATACCGCAGCACCTACAAAGGACAGTGAGAAAGTTGCGATAGCGGACAGGGAGCGGCGAGAAGGCTAAGCGAAGTACCTGACGAATTTCAGGCCATAAAGGGTGTCGCAACCCATTCTCGAAGTGCGCGATGGGGATCGCGAGCTCGTCAGCCTCCGTCTCGTTTAGTGTAGATCTCTCGCTCGGACAACGAGCCGAGTAACCCTCCGGGAGATAACGGTCTACGGCATGTTTGTACTCCTCTGCCGTGATGTTCGCGCAGTAGAATTCATGGGCTTGAAACGCTGAGGCACATCTTGACCGCCCCTCGCTCTCGCCATCCGCCCCCACTAACTGATTTGTTCGCATCGAGTCAAGAAGAGGCAGCCTGCAAGCAGCGAACGCGAGCACGAACTTGCGAGAACACAGATGAGCCTAAACGCGAGAGGACTTGAGAAATAAATACGACGGATGGAAAAGTGAATCCGAACTATTTATAGGAAAATCGGATGGGCACGGGAATCGAAGCGTCGGAGTGCGGATAGCGGAAATAAAGTAGATTTCTACTCGGTAGGACTGCAGTCTTGCGAGCCCGGGCTCGCCGCTGCGCGGTAATTAAACCCCGCCCAAGGCCGGCCTGCGAGAAAAGGGGTTTGGGCACAACGCCGCACAGAAGCTCGCGAGCGCTCCACGAGGGCGATTGTATCAAACACAGCGAACGAACTAAATGAACCACAAGCACACCACAGAAATGAAGGAAAAAATAAAAAACGATAAGAGGCGAGTCACGATGGACTCGCGAATATTACCACACCAGATATTGTTCAACAGAAGCGTCATGAAAAATAAAAGCAAGGGGATAGTAGAATTAAAAAACCGCGGCAGTCTCAGGGGTAAGGAAGCCATTTCCAGCGACCCCGACCCCGCTTCCCCGCACGCGGCGGCACTCTCGGATAGTGGTATTCGCGAAGTGCTTTACACTCGCGCAGGATTAGGTGTGCTTGATCCTCGCCCCGCGAGATGTGCACGTCGGGCGAGGTGACATCCGCGCGAGCCACCGGCTCCGCCTCGGCGATCAAGCGCGCATTCGCGTCTTCCATCGCGGTGAATCTCTCGTCGAAGACAACCCGGTCCGCGTCATATCGCTCCTCCAGCTCGCGTAGCATCATACCATGCTTCTGAAGCACCTCTGATACCCGTCTCTTCATTCGCTCGGGGTCGCCCGGGTCGCCCAAGAAGTCTTCCATCTGGCCTGGCGAGGGCGGCGGTGACATCTCCACCCTCCCATGTTCTGACTCAGGCGTGGCTTCCGAAATGTCTGCGAAGGACAAACTAGTAGGATCAGGGGGCGAGCAAAAAGGCGAGCCCGGACAAATATACTAACCTTGGGAGGAGGACTCGCGACGTTGCTTGTGAGAAGACTCCGGCCGACCCTAGAAGTTTCCGCGGAACCCCGGGACATGGGGTTTCCCCAGACCAGGGGGGTACACCACTCTCTCCGCGACCTGGGCGCCATCTAGAAGCGAGCCGCCTAGACTTCGCCTGCCCACCAAACCGAAGCCGGGGGTCTCCAAGTTGACGTTAGGCGAAATCGGCGAACGCGCCTGTGTGGAGCCTTTCTTCTTGGGGCTCGGCGGTGGGGTATCTGCATAGGCCACAAACGCATGGATATCGCATGGACTTAAGCGGAGATAAAGGAGGATACGTATGACTTACGGGGTTGCGAGAGAGGCGCCTGTTGGGTCGAAGTCCCGGCCCCAGTGTCTAGCGACCCCAGCTTCGCGGGGGACGGAGCATGAGAAGAGGTCAGCGTGAGGCCCGCCATGCGTTCCTCAGGCGGAGGGTTCTGCGAGAAGAGAAGGAGTAAGTGGGTAGTCGGTATAAAATGCCTAGACTAAGAATACCTGTTGGGCGAGCCCGGTATCCGGCGGCGGAGGCGAGGCAGGAGGTAACGACACGTCCTCCCCCTGCGACCTCTGAACCGTCTTGGCCTTTTTAGGCTGGGGGGAAGGGGGTGTGGCGGGGTTGAACATCCAGGCGTTGCGCTCGGCAGCCTGGGCCTTCGCCATCTCTCTGGAAGCTTTCAGTCGATCTCGCGCGCTCGGCTTGGAGGACATTCTGAGAGGTTGTTTTCTGCGAGGAAGAAGGGGAAGGAAAAGCTTGATCACTAGCCACGGTGGGCGGTATTTATAGTTTTGGGCGCGGGGCCCACCACAAGATTCCTGCCACGTCAGCCGAATCGGCGAACACCAGGGGTTGGACGTTTCTTCGCGAGCTCAAAGCAACCTCGCGAAGAGCGGGGATTGTGTACAACCCCGATGTTCGCCAGGAAGGGTCCCTGGTTCGCAGAACCTGGGGAGCGAGCTAAGGAGCGGTTCGGCAGGCGAGCCCTAGAGGCAGGCGAGCCAGCCGGTCGGAGGAGTTCGCTAGGTGGCTTTGGCGAGCCAGCCGGTCGGAGGAGCTCGCTAGGCAGGTCCGGGACCTTGGGGTACAAATAGCCATTTCTGGGGTACAGTTAGCCATTTTGGCGAGCTCGGCCCGCTATGGAGTGGTTCGACAGGCGAGTCATAGAGGCAGGGGAGCCAGTCGGTCGGAGGTGTTGGCTAGGTGGCTTTGGCGAGTCTGCCGGTCGGAGGAGCTCGCTAGGCAGGTCCGGGACCTTGGGGTAAAAATAGCCATTTCTGGGGTACAGTTAGCCATTTTGGCGAGCTCGGCCCGCTAAGGAGCGGTTCGGCAGGCAAGTCATAGAGGCAGGCGAGCCAGCCGGTCGGTGGAGTTCGCTAGGTGGCTTTGGCGAGCCAGCCAGATCCTTCGTCGAGCCCCGTGTTCGCTGAACAGGTCAGGGGTCATTGGTTCGCCGGCGCCTGGGGTGGTCCTTTACCAAAAAACCCCTGGTGGTCTACGGGTAGCCCCTCCGAACAGCGGAGTTTGGCTGTTAGCAGACCTATTTGGGGTGCGGATAGTAAGAAGGGACAGCGGGAGTTGGCTATTAATAGACCACAAAACCAAAATCTATAAATAGACCTTAAGGGGCACCTTGGAAGTGGACCGGTTTCAAAATCTTTGAGCCTTCTTCTCTCCGTAGGTCGCTTTGGTTTGGGCTCTCTAGCTCTCCAAGGTGCCCAAGTCTTAGCTTTGGCTTGGGAGGGGAAGCGCTCAACGATCTTCCGGGTTAGTGGAGGGACCTCCTTGCTGAGACCAGGGTCTTTGTTCTTTGTCCGGGTTATCTGCCTATCTATTCCGAGGGACCGGTAAGGGCTGGTCGCCCCTCAATCCATTGAGGGCCCCGAGCTCCACAAGAGACCGAGAAATTGGCTGTAAACTCCATCGCGTCTTCCGCAAGCAGACTCGCGCCCTTAAGTGTCGTGAAGACGAGGTTAGCGACCTCCTGTGCATCTCGCCGCCTCTGTTCCTCGCTTTCGGCAGCCCTCTGTTGAGAACCGGCTCGCCCAAGAGAAGGAGGTAGCACGCTGCGAACCAGCTCGTCCACCCGAGCCTTCAGCATGGTATTCTCCAACTCCAGCTCGCCGTTGCGAGCGAGGAGCTTGGTTGCTACGTCGGCATCCTAAGTTAGCATCAAATGAGTTAGGCAAAGGTCAGAGGTCGCAAACAACAAAGAAAAGAGGCCCAAGGGCCACTTACCATCTTGCCCTGCATCCCGGCGAGAAGTCTTTCCGACACCTCCTCTCTCTCCTTAAGACCTTTGATCTCCTCGCGAGCTCTCTTAAGCTCCTCCCTGTACGCGCGGATATCCCTATCCGCCTGCAGATAGCGGCGCCCCGCCATATGTGCGAGCTCCGTCGAGCGGAACTGGGCTCGCATTTCTTCATAGACCAGTTGCCTTGGTCCCATCTCTTTATAGGCGGCGGCGTCCTCGCGTCCATATAAGCCGAAGGAGAGAGAGAACGCCTCCTCCCCGGCCTTACCAAGCTCCACCTAGGAGGGGTGAAGGGTGGAGCAAGAAATCCGGTTGGCGTCAGGATCCCAAGCGAGCAGGGGCTCGCCAAGGATATCAGAAACCTTCTCACCCAGACCAAAGTACTTGTGGCTCTTGGGTTGGGGGGTTGTGGAAGAGCTCCCGGCGCCCTGGCTCGCCAACGGGTCCGGCTGTTTCGCAGGAGAAGGGGGCGAGCCGTCGGTCTCGCTCAGATCGACGACCGCGCTCTTATCTTTGACAGCGAGGGTTTTCCCCTTCAACTTCTTGGAGGAGGATCGCGAACCCGGCTGACTCGCAGACGGGGGTCGCTTCTTGCCGGACCCGATGGTAGGAAGATCGCGGCAAGCCTCTGCCACCGCGGTCGGGAGAGTGTCCGCCGTAAGAGTGATGCCTTGTGCGTGCGGAGGATTAACAGGGATCTCGCGCTCGCCTGTAGAGTAAGAGCGTTACACAGCGAAGAGAGAGGAAAGGAGAGTGGGGCGAGAGCGAGCCCTACCTTCCCCTTGAGGAACGGCGAGTAACGAGTCAACGTTGCGCCACAGATAGGCGACTTCGAAGTTCTTTCCGGAGAGGTATTGGAGAAGTTTGGCGTCGGCGCCACTCAGCGAGCTCGGAGGGCGGTAAGTGGCGTCATCCCGCTGGAGGGGGGTGAAGTGGAGATTGCCGAAGGACCCCTTCACCAGGAGGAACTTCTGGGTCCAGTAGTGACTCTTGTTCACCGTCTCGCAGACGGTGACGTGCTGACTCGCGAAGTAGGTGGTCCCGTCTCGGAAGGCGCGGAAGGAAAACACTTTGCGGAAGACGAGGAGACTGAACTCGATCCTCTCCTCCCGCAGGTAACTAGCGAACGCGACAATGTCCGCGATCGCATTCGGGGTCAACTGGCTCGGCAACACCCCATAATACCGCAGCACCTACAAAGGACAGTGAGAAAGTTGCGATAGCGGACAGGGAGCGGCGAGAAGGCTAAGTGAAGTACGAACTTGCGAGAACACAGATGAGCGTAAACGCGAGAGGACTTGAGAAATAAATGCGACGGATGGAAAAGTGAATCCGAACTATTTATAGGAAAATCGGATGGGCACGGGAATCAAAGCGTCGGGAGTGCGGATAGCGGAAATAAAGTAGATTTCTACTCGGTAGGACTGCAGTCGTGCGAGCCCGGGCTCGCCGCTGCGCGGTAATTAAACCCCGCCCAAGGCCGGCCCGCGAGAAAAGGGGGTTTGGGCACAACGTCGCACAGAAGCTCGCGAGCACTCCACGAGGGCGATCGTATCAAACACAGCGAACGAACTAAATGAACCACAAGCACACCACAGAAATGAAGGAAAAAATAAAAAACGATAAGAGGCGAGTCACGATGGACTCGCGAATAATACCACACCAGATATTGTTCAACAGAAGCGTCATGAAAAATAAAAGCAAGGGGATAGTAGAATTAAAAAACCGCGGCAGTCTCAGGGGTAAGGAAGTCATTTCCAGCGACCCCGACCCCGCTTCCCCGCACGCGGCGGCACTCTCGGATAGTGGTATTCGCGAAGTGCTTTAAACTCGCGGAGGATTAGGTGTGCTTGATCCTCGCCCCGCGAGATGTGCACACCGGGCGAGGTGACGTCCGCGCGAGCCACCGGCTCCGCCTCGGCGATCAAGCGCGCATTCGCGTCTTCCATCGCGGCGAATCTCTTGTCGAAGACTGCCCGGTCCGCGTCATATCGCTCCTCCAGCTCGCGTAGCATCATACCATGCTTCTGAAGCACCTCTGATACCCGTCTCTTCATTCGCTCGAGGTCGCCCGGGTCGCCCAAGAAGTCTTCCATCTGGCCTGGCGAGGGCGGCAGTGACATCTCCACCCTCCCATGTTCTGACTCAGGCGTGGCTTCCGAAATGTCTGCGAAGGACGAACTAGTAGGATCAGGGGGCGAGCAAAAAGGTGAGCCCGAATAAATGTACTAACCTTGGGAGGAGGACTCGCGACGTTGCTTGTGAGAAGACTCCGGCCGACCCTGGAAGTTTCCGCGGAACCCCGGGACATGGGGTTTCCCCAGACCAGGGGGGTACACCACTCTCTCCGCGACCTGGGCGTCATCGAGAAGCGAGCCGCCTGGACTTCGCCTGCCCACCAAACCGAAGCCGGGGGTCTCCAAGTTGACCTTAGGCGAAATCGGCGAACGCGCCGGTGTGGAGCCTTTCTTCTTGGGGCTCGGCGGTGGGGTATCTGCATAGGCCACAAACGCATGTATATCGCATGGACTCAAGCGGAGATAAAGGAGGATACGTATGACTTACGGGGTTGCGAGAGAGGCGCCTGTTGGGTCGAAGTCCCGGCCCCAGCGTCTAGCGACCCCATCTTCGCGGGGGACGGAGCATGAGAAGAGGTCAGCGTGAGGCCCGCCATGCGTTCCTCAGGCGGAGGGTTCTGCGAGAAGAGAAGGAGTAAGTGGGTAGTCGGTATAAAATGCCTAGACTAATAATACCTGTTGGTCGAGCCCGGTATCCGGCGGCGGAGGCGAGGCATGAGGTGACGACACGTCCTCCCCCTGCGACCTCCGAACCGTCTTGGCCTTTTTAGGCTGGGGGGAAGGGGGTGTGGCGGGGTTGAACACCCAGGCGTTGCGCTCGGCGGCCTGGGCCTTCGCCATCTCTCTGGAAGCTTTCAGTCGATCTCGCGCGCTCAGCTTGGAGGACATTCTGAGAGGTTGTTTTCTGCGAGGAAGAAGGGGAAGGAAAAGCTTGATCACTAGCCACGGTGGGCGGTATTTATAGTTTTGGGCGCGGGGCCCACCACAAGATTCCTGCCACGTCAGCCGAATCGGCGAACACCAGGGGTTGGACGTTTCTTCGCGAGCTCGAAGCAACCTCGCGAAGAGCGGGGATTGTGTACAACCCCGATGTTCGCCAGGAAGGGTCCCTGGTTCGCAGAACTTGGGGAGCGAGCTAAGGAGCGGTTCGGCAGGCGAGCCCTAGAGGCAGGCGAGCCAGCCGGTCGGAGGAGTTTGCTAGGTGGCTTTGGCGAGCCAGCCGGTCGGAAGAGCTCGCTAGGCAGGTCCGGGACCTAGGGGTACAAATAGCCATTTCTGGGGTACAGTTAGCCATTTTGGCGAGCTCGGCCCGCTAAGGAGCGGTTCGGCAGGCGAGTCATAGAGGCAGGCGAGCCAGCCGGTCGGAGGAGTTCGCTAGGTGGCTTTGGCGAGCCAGCCAGATCCTTCGGCGAGCCCCGTGTTCGCTGAACAGGTCAGGGGTCATTGGTTCGTCGGCGCCTAAAGTGGTCCTTTACCAAAAAACCCCTGGTGGTCTGTGGGTAGCCCCTCCGAACAGCGGAGTTTGGCTGTTAGCAGACCAATTTGGGGTGCGGATAGTAAGAAGGGACAGCGGGAGTTGGCTATAGACAGACCACAAAACCAAAATCTATAAATAGACCTTAAGGGGCACCTTGGAGGGGGACCGGTTTCAAAATCTTTGAGCCTTCTTCTCTCCGTAGGTCGCTTTGGTTTGGGCTCTCTAGCTCTCCAAGGTGCCCGAGTCTTAGCTTTGGCTTGGGAGGGGAAGCGCTCAACGATCTTCCGGGTTAGTGGAGGGACCTCCTTGCTGAGACCAGGGTCTTTGTTCTTTGTCCGGGTTATCTGCCTATCTCTTCCGAGGGACCGGTAAGGGCTAGTCGCCCCTCAATCCGTTGAGGGCCCCGAGCTCCACAAGAGACCGAGAAATCGGT